>CM068373.1:235457415-236077517 GCA_034769895.1 Magicicada septendecula
CCGAAAAGTAGAAGACGACCAGATCCATCTGGAAGAAGTAGACGTCCATCGAGGAAGCCCCAACGAGAACTCATGAGTATAAAACAATAATCTCACTAAAAACGAATTCCCATTTTTTATCCATAATAACGAATCACAATTTTCACTTCACTGATCACTATTTTGAACAAGAACTGAAGGTATTTATAATATCACTATTACTGAACTTTAATCAATTAATGACCATTTAAACTGATGTATAATAAATTATTAATAAACATAACTTGTTGTCAAAATCCTAACCAAAAACTATACTAACTCTCATTGCTGATTACTTACTTGGATGTATTAATGTATTAAACATTGTGTACCTAGTTTTAAGAAATATTATAAATTTGTGCATTTTAGCCGTTAATCCAAAACTTCTGTAGTCAAAAGGACTTATTAACACGCCCTGTGAAAAATTTTATTGTAAACAAACATTATTCGCCAAGCGGCGTTCCATGATACAAACGACTGAGCATGCCAACTGAGCAATTGTAAAAGCCGGTACTAATATAAAATAATGTACTACTAAATAACTGAAAATTATTAAAGGGTTTAATAAAGCTTATTGTTCTGGAACGCTGTATGTTTGATTCGTACAAAATAAGGTAAAATATAGAGAATTATTAAAGTGAAAACAACAAAACAACACAGTTAGCAAGTCAACACTGCAAGACGGCATGCGCCAATATTCAAACCAAACGCCGAGAGATACGGTTGGCCCGTAAGTAGTAAGAAAAAGTACGACTCGACTCGCTACATACGAATAACATTCATAGAAGTAACTGAACTGATTAATACCCTCAATTATACACCTATACTATACCACGAACCCAACGAGCGAATTAAAAAATGCTCATCACGCACACATTCACGATAAGAGTAATAGAACGGGTGAACAAAAATTCTAAAATTCAAACACACTATTTTTAAACACCCCGCAAAAAAACTTTTATTACAAAGTGGCGCCCAACGTGGGGCTAGAAAAATTAAGAAATTATACCATTAAACCTTACAGATTCTAGCGGCGACTACAGAAAATGGAGTCAGGAAAAATCGGCACAAGACTGACTAAGTTACGCGAGAAGGAGGCGGAAGAGGAAGCAAAGAGATTAGAAAAGGAGATCGAGAAAGGTGTCAGAATGGAAGAAAAGGAAATAACTTCGGTGGAAGATGTAGATGAATTATTTACCCCTATGGAAACAGATAAACCTACACAGCAGGAGGAGGCCAGAGCAGACATGGACTTACTAAAACTATGGGAATTAATTAAAGAAGACTCCAGGAAGCAGATTGAAGAAATGAAGGAGGACAATGAGAGAAGGAGAAGAGAAGACAAAGAAGAATTGAATAAGAAGTTTGAGTTGATTAATGACCATTTCAAGAGAATAGGTGAAAAATTGGACAGATTTAACGAGGAATTAAGACAACCAAGGGAAGAGAATTCCAAAAAATTGCATGAAACACTAGATAATACTTCGGAAGGTATTGAAGAAACAGTAAATGAAAACAAGGAACCATTAGACCAGAAGGTAGAAGATAGTAAGAAGGAAACAGAATTAAAAGAAGACCAAAGCATACTGTTATCTGCAAATAAAAATAACAGCCACAAGGAGGATATCCAAAGCATGGAGGTGAAGACTAAGAAGAGGAATCCAAGGAAACTCATAAATACAAGAGAAGAGTTGGAGATGATGAAGAATGGACTACTTGAGATGTTTAATATACCAATTAACGACCAGAATGAATTTTATAAATAACAGAAGGAACTTACTAGAAACTTTAGAAAGGAATCACTACAAAACAGTGTGTAACAGAATAAGAAGGAGAAGACACTTAATAGACATGCATAATCCAATATCAACGATAGCATCTACGATGGAAATAGCATTGACCTATTCGTTGTATAAACAAAATAATGAAATGATTGAGATAGGAAGGGAAACAAGTGAAAATTTTATGACAGAAACATTTAAATACAAAATAATAGCAAGAAAATGGACAAGAACAGAAGTCATACTGAAAACGACAGCAATCCGAACAGGGGTAACTCATATAATCATGGACCATGGTTAAACCAAGTGCGGAGGAACGCTGAGAAATGGGAATGATATTAGAGATAACCGACACAGCATTGATGAAGGAGGAAGGAAAAGCAGATTAACTTACAAAAAAAAAAGGAAAAAAAAGGGTATAAATAACAAGGGCCATTGTATAGTACAACATATCCCCCTATCTCATTGTCAAAGACAACCAAAACAACACCAGTAGAAGCCCGATATAGCGCGGTCCGATATACCGCGGATTCGGATATAACGCGGTGAAGAGTATGTCGCCCGTTATTAGCGAAAATTCTTACTTGTAGAGAGTGAGTAAATTATGAATTGTTTATCGTGACTTCCGTAGCCACATTGGAATGCGTTGCGTTTATTGTAAACAAAGGCTTGTTGTTGGAAACGGCGTTGTAAACAACAGCCAGAATTGCCAGTTCAAGTGTACCTGTAGACATAAACAATTGCCCCGTATTTACAGTCTCTACGTTTCTAAGAATTCATGCCAAGGCAAGCAGCCAACTAAATCCCTTCTCTCCCTCATACTCTTATATTACAGTATAAGATCATACTCTGATATTATCTTATCAAAGTGTATATTCTTTGTCATAAATTCGCATAGTGTAGAGTTTTGTGATGTCGCAGAAAAGAAAAGCATATTCTGTGAGTGATAAACTCAAAATAATTGATCGTGTGAAGAACGGAGAGTCAAATGCAAGTTTATCACGTGAGTGTGGCATCCCAGAAGGAACAATTAGAGGGTGGATGAAGGAAGAAGATAAACTTAAAAGTTTTGTGAACACAGTTGAAAGTGAAGTGGGGTTGCAAAGAAAAAAAGACTGTAGTAGGTAAGGATAGTGAACTAGATGAGTGTCTGTACAGGTGGTTTTTAATAAAACGAAGTGAAGGTGTGCCACTGTCAGGACCAGTTATTAGAGCTCAAGCTGTGAAATTCCATAGTGATTTACACGGCAACAGTGACTTTAATGCATCTGATGGGTGGTTTTCACGATGGAAATCTCGTCATGGTATAAGCCAGATAAGCATTGAAGGGGAAGCACGATCATGTGACAGTGAAGCTGCAGCACTTTTTCCTCAGGCATTAAACAAAGTAATGATCGATAACGATTTAAATGACCATCAAGTGTATAACTGTGATGAAACTGCTCTGTATTTTCGAATGCTTCCTACCAGAACTCTGGATGTGAATAATTCAATAAATAAATCTGGATTAAAAATAAATAAGGATAGAGTTACCCTCCTGTTTGCCACAAATAAATCAGGCAGCCACAAAGTTAAACCTCTCTGTATAGGGAAAAGCCGAAATCCTAGATGCTTTCAACATGTTAACATGACGTCATTACCCATCACATATCGTAATACAAAAAATGCTTGGATGACAAGTGATATTTTCGGTAAATGGTTCCATGAAGAATTTGTTCCATCTGTGAGAAGCCACCTGCGGTCACTCAACCTCGAAGAAAAAGCTGTACTGACCCTTGACCACTGTCCAGCACATCCACCTGCTGATATGCTACAGTCAAGAGATGGGAAAATCGGAGTCATGTTCTTGCCGAAAAACACTACAGCACTGATCCAGCCATTAGATCAAGGCATCATAAAAGCATTTAAAGCGCATTACCGCCGTGAACTTCTGAGTGCTATAGTGAATTCTGATGAGGAAATGGAAATTTACCTTAACTCAATAAACCTGAAAACAGTTGCGTATTCAATAGGTCTTGCATGGGAAAGTATTAGTACGGCTACGATTCAGAATTGCTGGAAGAAATGTTCCTTTGAACAAAACATCGCCAATGGAAATTGCTCTGTTGCCGGATTCACTAATAGTGATGTACAGTCTGCGAGTAGTGCTCTGCATTGCAACTTCACTCTAGATGACTTGAATGACTGGGCAGAAGTTGACAACGGTGAGCCTGTTACAGAATGTATAGGAGATAAAGATATCATCGATGCAGTCCGAATGCAAATTGCGAAGAAAAAGAAGATGATGACGATGATGGAAATGAAAATGGGGTGGAAGTGAAAGAAGTTATTCCAAATGTTAGTGAAGTGATAATACACATAAACAAAGTAATTTCGTGGATGGAGAGGCAAAGTGAATCTAATAATGTTCATCTGCTGCACCTCGCGTTTATAAAACAATACGCGGAAAAGAAACGCTGTGCATTATCCCGTCAAACAACAATTACGGACTTTTTTAAGACCAACAATTAGGCCTACAGTAGGTCGAGTGAGCAATGTATAAATAGTGTATTTTATATTCCATTGGATTAAAATACAGTTTTCTTATTTTTTATTTCTACATTTGGTGACGTAATTTACGTACAGTATATAGTAGTGCATTATGCTGTAGCCTTTTTCCCGGTCCTCCCTCCCCATCATTTGTCACTGTACAGGTCACCTTCCGATATACCGCGGTTACGCCTATAACGCGGGGGAAAGTATGTCACCCGACAACCGCGCTATATCGGGCTTCTACTGTATGTCGTAAGTGAGATAACGACCAAGAGAATCAAAGGGACTTACAACCAGTCTTCTTTGAAAAAATATTATGAGGCAGTGTCAGAATATTAAAAGAATTTGGAGAGTAAACATTATCTAAATTCAAAAAATTAAAGTAAGCACAACTTACAATAAGTATTTGATTGAAATTATTATATGAATGAAAAAGAATTTAGAAGAAAGATTAGCTAAATTCAAAAATAAGTAAGTACAAACTTACAACCAAGTGTGAAACAACATGTGTAAACCCATGTAATTTTGAAAAAAGTATATATATAATGAAATATCATAAAAAATTGATATAAAATAATAAAATGTTAAACAAATAATGATGACGCTACATAACATCGATAACTAACCCTATTACAAAAGGGAATAATAAAGAATTAACGTTTCACAAAAGAAAAGACAAGACAATCAAATAAAAAATGACAATAACATATTAACTGGACAATTAATGATGAAAAAATATAAGTGAGCCAGAAACCAGCTACAATATTAATATTGAATATAAATGAGAAATAAAGTGATAACAAATAAAATCACTACCATATGAAGTAAGCTAATGAACCAATGCAAAATATCCATTAAATATCGCAATAAGATTAGAAAAAGGAATCCAAATAAGTCACTGAGAAGAAAAGGTCATGAGATGTATAAAAGAGAGAATAATTAGTCCCAAAAGTGATTTATTGCATTGATATTATAAGAGTCGAAAACAGACGACTATTATTATGATTATTATTATGTGATAATTTTATGTTGAGATACGTCCAACAATTAATTTATGTTATTGAGCAGATAGGCAAGACCTCTGAACTCAAAATGTGTATAAATGGATAGCAGAGTAATAGAGCCACACGTGCCCTCTGGCTAATACCAATTTATATGAAGGGGAGAGAAGAAAAATTTTAGGGAAATAGAACATACAAGGGACAACACTCGTAATGAAAGAACAAAGAAAGAAAATAATACCATACAATGAACCATGACTTAATAAAAATAAATAAAGAAGAAAGTAGCGATTGATGAATTCCTGAATAATAACAACTTGATTAAATGAACTATATTGATGATTTCAGAAAAAACATAATGATCTTTGTTTCGAAATAATCAATTTTGGTGGCGATGCATTATATAACATGACATAAGGTAGTGAAAAATACATTGATAATTAACTATAAAACAAAGAAGCTGAAGACAAGAAGAAAGATCAAGAACTTATAAACTCAGAGATTAATAACCAAATGACAAAAGACTAATAAACTGACGATGACTTGACTCAATAGATTGGATAAATACAAGAAGAACAATGGAACAAGGAAGAAGGAACCAAGAACCAAATGTAATCAAGAAATTGATAACGAACATTGTAATCCCCTAATAATGACCATAAAATGTATGTAAACAAATGCACTAATGTAATTAGAGTATAGATGAGATGTACCTAGGGAAATAATGACAAATAAGATAGTAATGTTATGTATATTTTATTAATGAAGAAATGTACTTATAAATACATGATAGGGAGTTAATAACAAACACACCCAAATGAATAGTGATAAATATAATCAAAACCAGTAAACAATACCCTGAGGCAAATAAAGGCCACAGTTAATAATCAAAAGTGATCATTAGTGAAGGGAAAATAAAGTAAATACTCATAACCAATAACCACATGATGATGTTATCATAAATAAACAACATAGTGAACAATATCAAGTGAGTGGAATAAAGAGTGTATTAATACAAAAGTGGTGACATGCAGTTATAGCATGTTACATAAAAAGGTGAAAGTGAATAAATAAAAAACCTTCTATGAAGGAAAAGGTGTAGTGGGTGAACATAAAAAGGTATTTTAATTAGTAGACTGTATTAGAATATCTGAAAGACCTGTGATAAACTTTATACTAGCAAGTAAGATGAACTAAGTATACTGTGTTTAATTTAAGCAATAGTTAGTAAGAATTATGAAATAAGATAGAAATTAAGTCATTAGAATGAAAGGTAAACAAGAAAGATAGACACTGTTTTCTAGTGAAGGAATGAGGGAGCAGAATATATTGTGTAAAGTACAGTTTAATAGTAGTATAATAAGAGTTTTGTTGTTGTTTAAAAAACCAATATAATGTAATGGATTATAAGTTAAAACAAATAGTAGGAAGAAACAGAAAGGTAGTTAGAAGTTTATTTCAGGTTTGCACCTGTCAAGAAAATGTCAATTGTTATAATAAGAGGTGTAGTTAGAATCACCAATGTTTATTATTTGTTTCTAGTACAAAATTGTTTTAATGTACCATATATAAAGGTAAGGAGTTACAAAGAATGTTAGATAGTAGTATAGGAAAATCTAGGCTCTAGGCCTAACAGTTAATGAAGAATTTTGTAAATTTAAGGACAAACAATAGCCCAATATCAAAGCAGAATATACCAAATGTTCAAACAAGTTAAGCAGGTATACCTAATACCAAAATGTATAAATAACATCCAGTTTTAGATAAAATATATATGAAATATAAATAAGAAAAATAACAAAAATGTGATTAGCTACTCAAAAGTAACCATGAGGGGTATCAAAATGATGCTTATCAAAAATTATGAACAATGGTATTCATGTAATAAACATGGCTACTAATATAAGAAAGAAATCTTAATTTGAAGATATTTTATAGATTTAAACTAAAATAAAACGTAGAATATAACAATGACATAAATTAACGACCAATGAGAATTAGCATAATTTAATAGGTAACCATAGCAACCGAAATTTATTGCCAAAAAACCGTTGGAATTTTCATTAATCCATTATTGACCGACGCGGAGGGCGGATGTATGCAGCTCTCAACCCAAATTTTACTATAAATACGTAAATTTTGACCGAAACCAGAAGGAAGAAAGATAGTAATAGCCACCTATGGAACACCTGATAAACTAATTATTATTAAAATACTCACAAAATAAAATTATCAGTGGAAATTAAGAAGACTTCAAGAAACATAGCTGACGACTCACCCCGAAGGAAGAAAAGGAGCGATCTACTACAACCGAAGAAGACGAACGACTGCGGAACGAGAGGGAAGCCGAACTTTATGGAAAAACTATCCGAACGAGATTGATGAACATCCGAAGAGTAGAAGACGACCAGATCCATCCGGAAGAAGTAGACGTCCATCGAGGAAGCCCCAACGAGAACTCATGAGTATAAAACAATAATCTCACTAAAAACGAATTCCCATTTTTTATCCATAATAACGAATCACAATTTTCACTTCACTGATCACTATTTTGAACAAGAACTGAAGGTATTTATAATATCACTATTACTGAACTTTAATCAATTAATAACCATTTAAACTGATGTATAATAAATTATTAATAAACATAACTTGTCAAAATCCTAACCAAAAACTATACTAACTCTCATTGATGATTACTTACTTGGATGTATTAATGTATTAAACATTGTGTACCTAGTTTTAAGAAATATTATAAATTTGTGCATTTTAGCCATTAATCCAAAACTTCTGTAGTCAAAAGGACTTATTAACACGCCCTGTGAAAAATTTTATTGTAAACAAACATTATTCGCCAAGCGGCGTCCCATGATACAAACGACTGAGCATGCCAACTGAGCAATTGTAAAAGCCGGTACTAATATAAAATAATGTACTACTAAATAACTGAAAATTATTAAAGGGTTTAATAAAGCTTATTGTTCTGGAACGCTGTATGTTTGATTCGTACAAAATAAGGTAAAATATAGAGAATTATTAAAGTGAAAACAACAAAACAACACAGTTAGCGAGTCGACACTGCAAGACGGCGTGCGCCAATATTCAAACCGAACGCCGAGAGATACGGTTGGCCCGTAAGTAGTAAGAAAAAGTACGACTCGACTCGCTACATACGAATAACATTCATAGAATTAACTGAACTGATTAATACCCTCAATTATACACCTATACTATACCACGAACCCAACGAGCGAATTAAAAAACGCTCATCACGCACACATTCACGATAAGAGTAATAGAACGGGTGAACAAAAATTCTAAAATTCAAACACACTATTTTTAAACACGCCGCAAAAAAACTTTTATTACAAAGTGGCGCCCAACGTGGGGCTAGAATAATTAAGAAATTATACCATTAAACCTTACAGATTGTAGCGGCGACTACAGAAAATGGAGTCGGGAAAAATCGGCACAAGACTGACTAAGCTACGCGAGAAGGAGGCGGAAGAGGAAGCAAAGAGATTAGAAAAGGGGATCGAGAAAGGTGTCAGAATGGAAGAAAAGGAAATAACTTCGGCGGAAGATGTAGAAGAATTATTTACCCCTATGGAAACAGATAAACCTACACAGCAGGAGGAGGCCAGAGCAGACATGGACTTACTAAAACTATGGGAATTAATTAAAGAAGACTCCAGGAAGCAGATGGAAGAAATGAAGGAGGACAATGAGAGAAGGAGAAGAGAAGACAAAGAAGAATTGAATAAGAAGTTTGAGTTGATTAATGACCAGTTCAAGAGAATAGGTGAAAAATTGGACAGATTTAACGAGGAATTAAGACAACCAAGGGAAGAGAATTCCAAAAAATTGCATGAAACACTAGATAATACTTCGGAAGGTATTGAAGAAACAGTAAATGAAAACAAGGAACCATTAGACCAGAAGGTAGAAGATAGTAAGAAGGAAACAGAATTAAAAGAAGACCAAAGCATACTGTTATCTGCAAATAATAATAACAGCCACAAGGAGGATATCCAAAGCATGGAGGTGAAGACTAAGAAGAGGAATCCAAGGAAACTCATAAATACAAGAGAAGAGTTGGAGATGATGAAGAATGGACTACTTGAGATGTTTAATATACCAATTAACGACCAGAATGAATTTTATAAATAACAGAAGGAACTTACTAGAAAGTTTAGAAAGGAATCACTACAAAACAGTGTGTAACAGAATAAGAAGGAGAAGACACTTAATAGACATGCATAATCCAATATCAACGATAGCATCTACGATGGAAATGGCATTGACCTATTCGTTGTATAAACAAAATAATGAAATGATTGAGATAGGAAGGAAAACAAGTGAAAATTTTATGACAGAAACATTTAAATACAAAATAATAGCAAGAAAATGGACAAGAACAGAAGTCATACTGAAAACGACAGCAATCCGAACAGGGGTAACTCGTATAATCATGGACCATGGTTAAACCAAGTGCGGAGGAACGCTGAGAAATGGGAATGATATTAGAGATAACCGACACAGCATTGATGAAGGAGGAAGGAAAAGGAGATTAACTTACAAAAAAAAAAGGAAAAAAAAGGGTATAAATAACAAGGGCCATTGTATAGTACAACATATCCCCCTATCTCATTGTCAAAGACAACCAAAACAACACCAGTAGAAGCCCGATATAGCGCGGTCCGATATACCGCGGATTCGGATATAACGCGGTGAAGAGTATGTCGCCCGTTATTAGCGAAAATTCTTACTTGTAGAGAGTGAGTAAATTATGAATTGTTTATCGTGACTTCCGTAGCCACATTGGAATGCGTTGCGTTTATTGTAAACAAAGGCTTGTTGTTGGAAACGGCGTTGTAAACAACAGCCAGAATTGCCAGTTCAAGTGTACCTGTAGACATAAACAATTGCCCCGTATTTACAGTCTCTACGTTTCTAAGAATTCATGCCAAGGCAAGCAGCCAACTAAATCCCTTCTCTCCCTCATACTCTTATATTACAGTATAAGATCATACTCTGATATTATCTTATCAAAGTGTATATTCTTTGTCATAAATTCGCATAGTGTAGAGTTTTGTGATGTCGCAGAAAAGAAAAGCATATTCTGTGAGTGATAAACTCAAAATAATTGATCGTGTGAAGAACGGAGAGTCAAATGCAAGTTTATCACGTGAGTGTGGCATCCCAGAAGGAACAATTAGAGGGTGGATGAAGGAAGAAGATAAACTTAAAAGTTTTGTGAACACAGTTGAAAGTGAAGTGGGGTTGCAAAGAAAAAAAGACTAAAGTAGGTAAGGATAGTGAACTAGATGAGTGTCTGTACAGGTGGTTTTTAATAAAACGAAGTGAAGGTGTGCCACTGTCAGGACCAGTTATTAGAGCTCAAGCTGTGAAATTCCATAGTGATTTACACGGCAACAGTGACTTTAATGCATCTGATGGGTGGTTTTCACGATGGAAATCTCGTCATGGTATAAGCCAGATAAGCATTGAAGGGGAAGCACGATCATGTGACAGTGAAGCTGCAGCACTTTTTCCTCAGGCATTAAACAAAGTAATGATCGATAACGATTTAAATGACCATCAAGTGTATAACTGTGATGAAACTGCTCTGTATTTTCGAATGCTTCCTACCAGAACTCTGGATGTGAATAATTCAATAAATAAATCTGGATTAAAAATAAATAAGGATAGAGTTACCCTCCTGTTTGCCACAAATAAATCAGGCAGCCACAAAGTTAAACCTCTCTGTATAGGGAAAAGCCGAAATCCTAGATGCTTTCAACATGTTAACATGACGTCATTACCCATCACATATCGTAATACAAAAAATGCTTGGATGACAAGTGATATTTTCGGTAAATGGTTCCATGAAGAATTTGTTCCATCTGTGAGAAGCCACCTGCGGTCACTCAACCTCGAAGAAAAAGCTGTACTGACCCTTGACCACTGTCCAGCACATCCACCTGCTGATATGCTACAGTCAAGAGATGGGAAAATCGGAGTCATGTTCTTGCCGAAAAACACTACAGCACTGATCCAGCCATTAGATCAAGGCATCATAAAAGCATTTAAAGCGCATTACCGCCGTGAACTTCTGAGTGCTATAGTGAATTCTGATGAGGAAATGGAAATTTACCTTAACTCAATAAACCTGAAAACAGTTGCGTATTCAATAGGTCTTGCATGGGAAAGTATTAGTATGGCTATGATTCAGAATTGCTGGAAGAAATGTTCCTTTGAACAAAACATCGCCAATGGAAATTGCTCTGTTGCCGGATTCACTAATAGTGATGTACAGTCTGCGAGTAGTGCTCTGCATTGCAACTTCACTCTAGATGACTTGAATGACTGGGCAGAAGTTGACAACGGTGAGCCTGTTACAGAATGTATAGGAGATAAAGATATCATCGATGCAGTCCGAATGCAAATTGCGAAGAAAAAGAAGATGATGACGATGATGGAAATGAAAATGGGGTGGAAGTGAAAGAAGTTATTCCAAATGTTAGTGAAGTGATAATACACATAAACAAAGTAATTTCGTGGATGGAGAGGCAAAGTGAATCTAATAATGTTCATCTGCTGCACCTCGCGTTTATAAAACAATACGCGGAAAAGAAACGCTGTGCATTATCCCGTCAAACAACAATTACGGACTTTTTTAAGACCAACAATTAGGCCTACAGTAGGTCGAGTGAGCAATGTATAAATAGTGTATTTTATATTCCATTGGATTAAAATACAGTTTTCTTATTTTTTATTTCTACATTTGGTGACGTAATTTACGTACAGTATATAGTAGTGCATTATGCTGTAGCCTTTTTCCCGGTCCTCCCTCCCCATCATTTGTCACTGTACAGGTCACCTTCCGATATACCACGGTTACGCCTATAACGCGGGGGAAAGTATGTCACCCGACAACCGCGCTATATCGGGCTTCTACTGTATGTCGTAAGTGAGATAACGACCAAGAGAATCAAAGGGACTTACAACCAGTCTTCTTTGAAAAAATATTATGAGGCAGTGTCAGAATATTAAAAGAATTTGGAGAGTAAACATTATCTAAATTCAAAAAATTAAAGTAAGCACAACTTACAATAAGTATTTGATTGAAATTATTATATGAATGAAAAAGAATTTAGAAGAAAGATTAGCTAAATTCAAAAATAAGTAAGTACAAACTTACAACCAAGTGTGAAACAACATGTGTAAACCCATGTAATTTTGAAAAAAGTATATATATAATGAAATATCATAAAAAATTGATATAAAATAATAAAATGTTAAACAAATAATGATGACGCTACATAACATCGATAACTAACCCTATTACAAAAGGGAATAATAAAGAATTAACGTTTCACAAAAGAAAAGACAAGACAATCAAATAAAAAATGACAATAACATATTAACTGGACAATTAATGATGAAAAAATATAAGTGAGCCAGAAACCAGCTACAATATTAATATTGAATATAAATGAGAAATAAAGTGATAACAAATAAAATCACTACCATATGAAGTAAGCTAATGAACCAATGCAAAATATCCATTAAATATCGCAATAAGATTAGAAAAAGGAATCCAAATAAGTCACTGAGAAGAAAAGGTCATGAGATGTATAAAAGAGAGAATAATTAGTCCCAAAAGTGATTTATTGCATTGATATTATATGAGTCGAAAACAGACAACTATTATTATGATTATTATTATGTGATAATTTTATGTTGAGATACGTCCAACAATTAATTTATGTTATTGAGCAGATAGGCAAGACCTCTGAACTCAAAATGTGTATAAATGGATAGCAGAGTAATAGAGCCACACGTGCCCTGTGGCTAATACCAATTTATATGAAGGGGAGAGAAGAAAAATTTTAGGGAAATAGAACATACAAGGGATAACACTCGTAATGAAAGAACAAAGAAATAAAATAATACCATACCATGAACCATGACTTAATAAAAATAAATAAAGAAGAAAGTAGCGATTGATGAATTCCTGAATAATAACAACTTGATTAAATGAACTATATTGATGATTTCAGAAAAAACATAATGATCTTTGTTTCGAAATAATCAATTTTGGTGGCGATGCATTATATAATATGACATAAGGTAGTGAAAAATACATTGATAATTAATTATAAAACAAAGAAGCTGAAGACAAGAAGAAAGATCAAGAACTTATAAACTCAGAGATTAATAACCAAATGACAAAAGACTAATAAACTGACGATGACTTGACTCAATAGATTGGATAAATACAAGAAGAACAATGGAACAAGGAAGAAGGAACCAAGAACCAAATGTAATCAAGAAATTGATAACGAACATTGTAATCCCCTAATAATGACCATAAAATGTATGTAAACAAATGCACTAATGTAATTAGAGTATAGATGAGATGTACCTAGGGAAATAATGACAAATAAGATAGTAATGTTATGTATATTTTATTAATGAAGAAATGTACTTATAAATACAAGATAGGGAGTTAATAACAAACACACCCAAATGAATAGTGATAAATGTAATCAAAACCAGTAAACATACCCTGAGGCAAATAAAGGCCACAGTTAATAATCAAAAGTGATCATTAGTGAAGGGAAAATAAAGTAAATACTCATAACCAATAACCACATGATGATGTTATCATAAATAAACAACATAGTGAACAATATCAAGTGAGTGGAATAAAGAGTGTATTAATACAAAAGTGGTGACATGCAGTTATAGCATGTTACATAAAAAGGTGAAAGTGAATAAATAAAAAACCTTCTATGAAGGAAAAGGTGTAGTGGGTTAACATAAAAAGGTATTTTAATTAGTAGACTGTATTAGAATATCTGAAAGACCTGTGATAAACTTTATACTAGCAAGTAAGATGAACTAAGTATACTGTGTTTAATTTAAGCAATAGTTAGTAAGAATTATGAAATAAGATAGAAATTAAGTCATTAGAATGAAAGGTAAACAAGAAAGATAGACACTGTTTTCTAGTGAAGGAATGAGGGAGCAGAATATATTGTGTAAAGTACAGTTTAATAGTAGTATAATAAGAGTTTTGTTGTTGTTTAAAAAACCAATATAATGTAATGAATTATAAGTTAAAACAAATAGTAGGAAGAAACAGAAAGGTAGTTAGAAGTTTATTTCAGGTTTGCACCTGTCAAGAAAATGTTAATTGTTATAATAAGAGGTGTAGTTAGAATCACCAATGTTTATTATTTGTTTCTAGTACAAAATTGTTTTAATGTACCATATATAAAGGTAAGGAGTTACAAAGAATGTTAGATAGTAGTATAGGAAAATCTAGGCTCTAGGCCTAACAGTTAATGAAGAATTTTGTAAATTTAAGGACAAACAATAGCCCAATATCAAAGCAGAATATACCAAATGTTCAAACAAGTTAAGCAGGTATACCTAATACCAAAATGTATAAATAACATCCAGTTTTAGATAAAATATATATGAAATATAAATAAGAAAAATAACAAAAATGTGATTAGCTACTCAAAAGTAACCATGAGGGGTATCAAAATGATCCTTATCAAAAATTATGAACAATGGTATTCATGTAATAAACATGGCTACTAATATAAGAAAGAAATCTTAATTTGAAGATATTTTATAGATTTAAACTAAAATAAAACGTAGAATATAACAATGACATAAATTAACGACCAATGAGAATTAGCATAATTTAATAGGTAACCATAACAACCGAAATTTATTGCCAAAAAACCGTTGGAATTTTCATTAATCCATTATTGACCGACGCGGAGGGCGGATGTATGCAGCTCTCAACCCAAATTTTACTATAAATACGTAAATTTTGACCGAAACCAGAAGGAAGAAAGATAGTAATAGCCACCTATGGAACACCTGATAAACTAATTATTATTAAAATACTCACAAAATAAAATTATCAGTGGAAATTAAGAAGACTTCAAGAAACATAGCTGACGACTCACCCCGAAGGAAGAAAAGGAGCGATCTACTACAACCGAAGAAGACGAACGACTGCGGAACGAGAGGGAAGCCGAACTTTATGGAAAAACTATCCGAACGAGATTGATGAACATCCGAAGAGTAGAAGACGACCAGATCCATCCGGAAGAAGTAGACGTCCATCGAGGAAGCCCCAACGAGAACTCATGAGTATAAAACAATAATCTCACTAAAAACGAATTCCCATTTTTTATCCATAATAACGAATCACAATTTTCACTTCACTGATCACTATTTTGAACAAGAACTGAAGGTATTTATAATATCACTATTACTGAACTTTAATCAATTAATAACCATTTAAACTGATGTATAATAAATTATTAATAAACATAACTTGTCAAAATCCTAACCAAAAACTATACTAACTCTCATTGATGATTACTTACTTGGATGTATTAATGTATTAAACATTGTGTACCTAGTTTTAAGAAATATTATAAATTTGTGCATTTTAGCCATTAATCCAAAACTTCTGTAGTCAAAAGGACTTATTAACACGCCCTGTGAAAAATTTTATTGTAAACAAACATTATTCGCCAAGCGGCGTCCCATGATACAAACGACTGAGCATGCCAACTGAGCAATTGTAAAAGCCGGTACTAATATAAAATAATGTACTACTAAATAACTGAAAATTATTAAAGGGTTTAATAAAGCTTATTGTTCTGGAACGCTGTATGTTTGATTCGTACAAAATAAGGTAAAATATAGAGAATTATTAAAGTGAAAACAACAAAACAACACAGTTAGCGAGTCGACACTGCAAGACGGCGTGCGCCAATATTCAAACCGAACGCCGAGAGATACGGTTGGCCCGTAAGTAGTAAGAAAAAGTACGACTCGACTCGCTACATACGAATAACATTCATAGAATTAACTGAACTGATTAATACCCTCAATTATACACCTATACTATACCACGAACTCAACGAGCGAATTAAAAAACGCTCATCACGCACACATTCACGATAAGAGTAATAGAACGGGTGAACAAAAATTCTAAAATTCAAACACACTATTTTTAAACACCCCGCAAAAAAACTTTTATTACAAAGTGGCGCCCAACGTGGGGCTAGAATAATTAAGAAATTATACCATTAAACCTTACAGATTGTAGCGGCGACTACAGAAAATGGAGTCGGGAAAAATCGGCACAAGACTGACTAAGCTACGCGAGAAGGAGGCGGAAGAGGAAGCAAAGAGATTAGAAAAGGGGATCGAGAAAGGTGTCAGAATGGAAGAAAAGGAAATAACTTCGGCGGAAGATGTAGAAGAATTATTTACCCCTATGGAAACAGATAAACCTACACAGCAGGAGGAGGCCAGAGCAGACATGGACTTACTAAAACTATGGGAATTAATTAAAGAAGACTCCAGGAAGCAGATGGAAGAAATGAAGGAGGACAATGAGAGAAGGAGAAGAGAAGACAAAGAAGAATTGAATAAGAAGTTTGAGTTGATTAATGACCAGTTCAAGAGAATAGGTGAAAAATTGGACAGATTTAACGAGGAATTAAGACAACCAAGGGAAGAGAATTCCAAAAAATTGCATGAAACACTAGATAATACTTCGGAAGGTATTGAAGAAACAGTAAATGAAAACAAGGAACCATTAGACCAGAAGGTAGAAGATAGTAAGAAGGAAACAGAATTAAAAGAAGACCAAAGCATACTGTTATCTGCAAATAATAATAACAGCCACAAGGAGGATATCCAAAGCATGGAGGTGAAGACTAAGAAGAGGAATCCAAGGAAACTCATAAATACAAGAGAAGAGTTGGAGATGATGAAGAATGGACTACTTGAGATGTTTAATATACCAATTAACGACCAGAATGAATTTTATAAATAACAGAAGGAACTTACTAGAAAGTTTAGAAAGGAATCACTACAAAACAGTGTGTAACAGAATAAGAAGGAGAAGACACTTAATAGACATGCATAATCCAATATCAACGATAGCATCTACGATGGAAATGGCATTGACCTATTCGTTGTATAAACAAAATAATGAAATGATTGAGATAGGAAGGAAAACAAGTGAAAATTGTATGACAGAAACATTTAAATACAAAATAATAGCAATAAAATGGACAAGAACAGAAGTCATACTGAAAACGACAGCAATCCGAACAGGGGTAACTCATATAATCATGGACCATGGTTAAACCAAGTGCGGAGGAACTGAGAAATGGGAATGATATTAGAGATAACCGACACAGCATTGATGAAGGAGGAAGGAAAAGGAGAAGATTAACTTACAAAAAAAAAAGGAAAAAAAGGGTATAAATAACAAGGGCCATTGTATAGTACAATATATACCCCTATCTCATTGTCAAAGACAACCAAAACAACACCAGTAGAAGCCCGATATAGCGCGGTCCGATATACCGCGGATTCGGATATAACGCGGTGAAGAGTATGTCGCCCGTTATTAGCGAAAATTCTTACTTGTAGAGAGTGAGTAAATTATGAATGGTTTATCGTGACTTCCGTAGCCATATTGGAATGCGTTGCGTTTATTGTAAACAAAGGCTTGTTGTTGGAAACGGCGTTGTAAACAACAGCCAGAATTGCCAGTTCAAGTGTACCTGTAGACATAAACAATTGCCCCGTATTTACAGTCTCTACGTTTCTAAGAATTCATGCCAAGGCAAGCAGCCAACTAAATCCCTTCTCTCCCTCATACTCTTATATTACAGTATAAGATCATACTCTGATATTATCTTATCAAAGTGTATAGTCTTTGTCATAAATTCGCATAGTGTAGAGTTTTGTGATGTCGCAGAAAAGAAAAGCATATTCTGTGAGTGATAAACTCAAAATAATTGATCGTGTGAAGAACGGAGAGTCAAATGCAAGTTTATCACGTGAGTGTGGCATCCCAGAAGGAACAATTAGAGGGTGGATGAAGGAAGAAGATAAACTTAAAAGTTTTGTGAACACAGTTGAAAGTGAAGTGGGGTTGCAAAGAAAAAAGACTAAAGTAGGTAAGGATAGTGAACTAGATGAGTGTCTGTACAGGTGGTTTCAATAATAATACGAAGTGAAGGTGTGCCACTGTCAGGACCAGTTATTAGAGCTCAAGCTGTGAAATTCCATAGTGATTTACCCGGCAACAGTGACTGTAATGCATCTGATGGGTGGTTTTCGCGATGGAAATCTCGTCATGGTATAAGCCAGATAAGCATTGAAGGGGAAGCACGATCATGTGACAGTGAAGCTGCAGCACTTTTTCCTCAGGCATTAAACAAAGTAATGATCGATAACGATTTAAATGACCATCAAGTGTATAACTGTGATGAAACTGCTCTGTATTTTCGAATGCTTCCTACCAGAACTCTGGATGTGAATAATTCAATAAATAAGGAAATATAAATAAATAATTGGATTAAAAATAAATAAGGATAGAGTTACCCTCCTGTTTGCCACAAATAAATCAGGCAGCCACAAAGTTAAACCTCTCTGTATAGGGAAAAGCCGAAATCCTAGATGCTTTCAACATGTTAACATGACGTCATTACCCATCACATATCGTAATACAAAAAATGCTTGGATAACAAGTGATATTTTTGGTAAATGGTTCCATGAAGAATTTGTTCCATCTGTGAGAAGCCACCTGCGGTCACTCAACCTCGAAGAAAAAGCTGTACTGACCCTTGACCACTGTCCAGCACATCCACCTGCTGATATGCTACAGTCAAGAGATGGGAAAATCGGAGTCATGTTCTTGCCGAAAAACACTACAGCACTGATCCAGCCATTAGATCAAGGCATCATAAAAGCATTTAAAGCGCATTACCGCCGTGAACTTCTGAGTGCTATAGTGAATTCTGATGAGGAAATGGAAATTTACCTTAACTCAATAAACCTGAAAACAGTTGCGTATTCAATAGATCTTGCATGGGAAAGTATTAGTACGGCTACGATTCAGAATTGCTGGAAGAAATGTTCCTTTGAACAAAACATCGCCGATGGAAATTGCTCTGTTGCCGGATTCACTAATAGTGATGTACAGTCTGCGAGTAGTGCTCTGCATTGCAACTTCACTCTAGATGACTTGAATGACTGGGCAGAAGTTGACAACGGTGAGCCTGTTACAGAATGTATAGGAGATAAAGATATCATCGATGCAGTCCGAAATGCAAATTGCGAAGAAAAAGAAGACGATGACGATGATGGAAATGAAAATGGGGTGGAAGTGAAAGAAGTTATTCCAAATGTTAGTGAAGTGATAATACACATAAACAAAGTAATTTCGTGGATGGAGAGGCAAAGTGAATCTAATAATGTTCATCTGCTGCACCTCGCGTTTATAAAACAATACGCGGAAAAGAAACGCTGTGCATTATCCCGTCAAACAACAATTACGGACTTTTTTAAGACCAACAATTAGGCCTACAGTAGGTCGAGTGAGCAATGTATAAATAGTGTATTTTATATTCCATTGGATTAAAATACAGTTTTCTTATTTTTTATTTCTACATTTGGTGATGTAATTTACGTACAGTATATAGTAGTGCATTATGCTGTAGCCTTTTTCCCGGTCCTCCCTCCCCATCATTTGTCACTGTACAGGTCACCTTCCGATATACCACGGTTACGCCTATAACGCGGGGGAAAGTATGTCACCCGACAACCGCGCTATATCGGGCTTCTACTGTATGTCGTAAGTGAGATAACGACCAAGAGAATCAAAGGGACTTACAACCAGTCTTCTTTGAAAAAATATTATGAGGCAGTGTCAGAATATTAAAAGAATTTGGAGAGTAAACATTATCTAAATTCAAAAAATTAAAGTAAGCACAACTTACAATAAGTATTTGATTGAAATTATTATATGAATGAAAAAGAATTTAGAAGAAAGATTAGCTAAATTCAAAAATAAGTAAGTACAAACTTACAACCAAGTGTGAAACAACATGTGTAAACCCATGTAATTTTGAAAAAAGTATATATATAATGAAATATCATAAAAAATTGATATAAAATAATAAAATGTTAAACAAATAATGATGACGCTACATAACATCGATAACTAACCCTATTACAAAAGGGAATAATAAAGAATTAACGTTTCACAAAAGAAAAGACAAGACAATCAAATAAAAAATGACAATAACATATTAACTGGACAATTAATGATGAAAAAATATAAGTGAGCCAGAAACCAGCTACAATATTAATATTGAATATAAATGAGAAATAAAGTGATAACAAATAAAATCACTACCATATGAAGTAAGCTAATGAACCAATGCAAAATATCCATTAAATATCGCAATAAGATTAGAAAAAGGAATCCAAATAAGTCACTGAGAAGAAAAGGTCATGAGATGTATAAAAGAGAGAATAATTAGTCCCAAAAGTGATTTATTGCATTGATATTATATGAGTCGAAAACAGACAACTATTATTATGATTATTATTATGTGATAATTTTATGTTGAGATACGTCCAACAATTAATTTATGTTATTGAGCAGATAGGCAAGACCTCTGAACTCAAAATGTGTATAAATGGATAGCAGAGTAATAGAGCCACACGTGCCCTGTGGCTAATACCAATTTATATGAAGGGGAGAGAAGAAAAATTTTAGGGAAATAGAACATACAAGGGATAACACTCGTAATGAAAGAACAAAGAAAGAAAATAATACCATACCATGAACCATGACTTAATAAAAATAAATAAAGAAGAAAGTAGCGATTGATGAATTCCTGAATAATAACAACTTGATTAAATGAACTATATTGATGATTTCAGAAAAAACATAATGATCTTTGTTTCGAAATAATCAATTTTGGTGGCGATGCATTATATAATATGACATAAGGTAGTGAAAAATACATTGATAATTAATTATAAAACAAAGAAGCTGAAGACAAGAAGAAAGATCAAGAACTTATAAACTCAGAGATTAATAACCAAATGACAAAAGACTAATAAACTGACGATGACTTGACTCAATAGATTGGATAAATACAAGAAGAACAATGGAACAAGGAAGAAGGAACCAAGAACCAAATGTAATCAAGAAATTGATAACGAACATTGTAATCCCCTAATAATGACCATAAAATGTATGTAAACAAATGCACTAATGTAATTAGAGTATAGATGAGATGTACCTAGGGAAATAATGACAAATAAGATAGTAATGTTATGTATATTTTATTAATGAAGAAATGTACTTATAAATACAAGATAGGGAGTTAATAACAAACACACCCAAATGAATAGTGATAAATATAATCAAAACCAGTAAACATACCCTGAGGCAAATAAAGGCCACAGTTAATAATCAAAAGTGATCATTAGTGAAGGGAAAATAAAGTAAATACTCATAACCAATAACCACATGATGATGTTATCATAAATAAACAACATAGTGAACAATATCAAGTGAGTGGAATAAAGAGTGTATTAATACAAAAGTGGTGACATGCAGTTATAGCATGTTACATAAAAAGGTGAAAGTGAATAAATAAAAAACCTTCTATGAAGGAAAAGGTGTAGTGGGTGAACATAAAAAGGTATTTTAATTAGTACACTGTATTAGAATATCTGAAAGACCTGTGATAAACTTTATGCTAGCAAGTAAGATGAACTAATTATACTGTGTTTAATTTAAGCAATAGTTAGTAAGAATTATGAAATAAGATAGAAATTAAGTCATTAGAATGAAAGGTAAACAAGAAAGATAGACACTGTTTTCTAGTGAAGGAATGAGGGAGCAGAATATATTGTGAAAAGTACAGTTTAATAGTAGTATAATAAGAGTTTTGTTGTTGTTTAAAAAACCAATATAATGTAATGAATTATAAGTTAAAACAAATAGTAGGAAGAAACAGAAAGGTAGTTAGAAGTTTATTTCAGGTTTGCACCTGTCAAGAAAATGTTAATTGTTATAATAAGAGGTGTAGTTAGAATCACCAATGTTTATTATTTGTTTCTAGTACAAAATTGTTTTAATGTACCATATATAAAGGTAAGGAGTTACAAAGAATGTTAGATAGTAGTATAGGAAAATCTAGGCTCTAGGCCTAACAGTTAATGAAGAATTTTGTAAATTTAAGGACAAACAATAGCCCAATATCAAAGCAGAATATACCAAATGTTCAAACAAGTTAAGCAGGTATACCTAATACCAAAATGTATAAATAACATCCAGTTTTAGATAAAATATATATGAAATATAAATAAGAAAAATAACAAAAATGTGATTAGCTACTCAAAAGTAACCATGAGGGGTATCAAAATGATCCTTATCAAAAATTATGAACAATGGTATTCATGTAATAAACATGGCTACTAATATAAGAAAGAAATCTTAATTTGAAGATATTTTATAGATTTAAACTAAAATAAAACGTAGAATATAACAATGACATAAATTAACGACCAATGAGAATTAGCATAATTTAATAGGTAACCATAGCAACCGAAATTTATTTGCCAAAAAACCGTTGGAATTTTCATTAATCCATTATTGACCGACGCGGAGGGCGGATGTATGCAGCTCTCAACCCAAATTTTACTATAAATACGTAAATTTTGACCGAAACCAGAAGGAAGAAAGATAGTAATAGCCACCTATGGAACACCTGATAAACTAATTATTATTAAAATACTCACAAAATAAAATTATCAGTGGAAATTAAGAAGACTTCAAGAAACATAGCTGACGACTCACCCCGAAGGAAGAAAAGGAGCGATCTACTACAACCGAAGAAGACGAACGACTGCGGAACGAGAGGGAAGCCGAACTTTATGGAAAAACTATCTGAATGAGATTGATGAACATCCGAAGAGTTGAAGACGACCAGATCCATCCGGAAGAAGTAGACGTCCATCGAGGAAGCCCCAACGAGAACTCATGAGTATAAAACAATAATCTCACTAAAAACGAATTCCCATTTTTTATCCATAATAACGAATCACAATTTTCACTTCACTGATCACTATTTTGAACAAGAACTGAAGGTATTTATAATATCACTATTACTGAACTTTAATCAATTAATAACCATTTAAACTGATGTATAATAAATTATTAATAAACATAACTTGTTGTCAAAATCCTAACCAAAAACTATACTAACTCTCATTGATGATTACTTACTTGGATGTATTAATGTATTAAACATTGTGTACCTAGTTTTAAGAAATATTATAAATTTGTGCATTTTAGCCGTTAATCCAAAACTTCTGTAGTCAAAAGGACTTATTAACACGCCCTGTGAAAAATTTTATTGTAAACAAACATTATTCGCCAAGTGGCGTCCCATGATACAAACGACTGAGCATGCCAACTGAGCAATTGTAAAAGCCGGTACTAATATAAAATAATGTACTACTAAATAACTGAAAATTATTAAAGGGTTTAATAAAGCTTATTGTTCTGGAACGCTGTATGTTTGATTCGTACAAAATAAGGTAAAATATAGAGAATTATTAAAGTGAAAACAACAAAACAACACAGTTAGCGAGTCGACACTGCAAGACGGCGTGCGCCAATCAGGGGGCGAGGCGGCAATATTCAAACCGAACGCCGAGAGATATGGTTGGCCCGTAAGTAGTAAGAAAAAGTACGACTCGACTCGCTACATACGAATAACATTCATAGAAGTAACTGAACTGATTAATACCCTCAATTATACACCTATACCATACCACGAACCCAACGAGCGAATTAAAAAACGCTCGTCACGCACACATTCACGATAAGAGTAATAGAACGGGTGAACAAAAATTCTAAAATTCAAACACACTATTTTTAAACACCCCGCAAAAAAACTTTTATTACAATATTCATATGATAAAATGTAAATTTTAATGAAGTTAGCCTTAAAAAAAGACGGGCTTCAGACACAGTACCTGCACAATTGCCTATATTGTATATAAATGGAAGAAAGATAGATGCTAAAAATCAAAAGGATATTAGCGAATTGATGCATTTCATTCCCCCTGTAGCTCAGGAGTTTTACAAACAACTTCATCCTGCTGAAAATGTAGATGAAATACTGTACACTTCCAGTAGTGACGATGAGGACTGAATGCTTCGACTTAATTTTATGAGTTTTAACCTTTAGTTTTAATATATGACTGTCTTTAATTTTTTAAGAACTAATTTTTTAATAAAATGTAAATTTTTCATGTTCAGTGTTTTTTATTCTTATTAGAGACATAATTTACATTTTGCTTTAATTAAAGAACTTTTAATAGTGCAATATAAATTATATCTAATAAACAAGTGAAGATACGAAAATTTACGATGACAACGTAGCCTAAGTGATTCTATTTTAGACGTAAGTGATGTGTCAAAATGTAATATTGCTATGCCAAAACAGCCCAAGTGCCGATTTCATAATTTATTAATTTTTATATGAGCTGTTATGATTTAAGGAAGTCTAATAGTTGGTTAATGGCTCAATTTTAGCGGTTTTATAACACAGTAAACTTTAAAATTGCTTTGTTTCAGTTATAAAAAAGTTATTTATTTAATAATAACAAAGCCAAACAACCTAACTACCAGAAATTTAAACCTAACTGCCATGTAATTGATAAACTGTAAATGCCAAAGTGAGCTATGTGCCATTTATTTCTTAAAAGTGTTATTTTCTGAGAATGTGCATGTAATGATAATTTTTATTCAGGATTCATCTTTCTCACTAAATAATAATGTACGTGCCTGAAGCAATACAGGACCATGTTTCAACGCTGATTCTTTGACACCATTTTTCTCCATTTTTGTATTTTGGTGGTTAGTTCAGTTTGGCAGTGAGCACCTCAAAGTCGCAACAAACGTTCTGATCCAAATTTTGTGCTATATATTCACGACAATTTCACATCAATAATCAACTATGCTATAATTTAATTGCACATAATTAAACTAATTGTAAATAATACATACAAAAGAACTGTAGAAAATACGCATGTTGAATATGTGAACAACATACTTGACTGAAAGGCTGACTGATTTTATTTCATAATGGTGAACACTCTTTCAGTTGATGCATTTCTGTGTGCTACTGTTAGTATGGAAAGTATCAATTTTTACAATAAAATAAATTTTGGTGTACCATCAAAATTGTTTAAAGTACTAATTCATGCCACCCTTCATCCATTCTATCACATTCTGAAATTTCATGAGGCAACTTTTCATACTGGTAACGAGAAAATTATATTTCAAGACTGTCTAAGGTCAGGCTACTAGGGAATACAGTTTTTTGCATCAGTGTCTTTGCTAGTGGCAGTGGACACTGATAATAAATTGTTTTTTAAGGGATTGATGATTTCATTTTTTGCTGTGCCCACCATCGAATGAACACTATAAAGTTTTAGTTTGGCTATTAATAAACTTTTTCGAGATATTTGAGTCCAGGAACATTTTCGAAAACAGAGGACCAGCGTGGTCTGCAGCAAAAAGCAGCAGATTATGTTCAATTAAAAATTAGGAAAACAGACATTCACTTCTGACGACTTCATCGTAATCAGTATTGATACAAAACGAAGCTATTGTTATGTAATGTGGAAAAGGTGTTACGTAATACGGAACGTTCTACAAGTTTATCGAATGTTCCAGTGGAATCCGGCTGTAATGTGGGTGTGCGTACATAATGTTGCTACTTTGCGGTGAAAGACAATTACGTGTCGACAATCGGCTCAATACCAGACCACACCCGGTCCACGCTTTGTTCAAGGCTGCAATGAATTACGTTCTAGTGTTTTCTAGTAGACGCCTATTAGCGAATATTCTGGAACCTCAGCGGGATATAAATACAAGTAGGCCTACTCAGCGACGCTCAGTCAGTTATTATCGGGCGGTTACACAGTGAGTTTGATTTTCGAATTATTACAGTGCAGTTGGAGTGTTACATTTTTTTATTGCGTGTGAACAATTTTTATTTGATATATTGTAAGAGACTGTCTTGTTAATTACAAACTGTTTAATTGTGATAATTAAAGCTGGTGATTAGTGACTGAATTGGTGTCTTGTATTTTGTTTTCCACTGTACCATACGGCGATCATTAGACTGTCGTAACACTATGCTGTCATGAGATGACATAATGTCCATTGATTTATAAGATGTTTGGTATATGCAATATGATGTTGACAGTAATCACAATCACCATGCAAAATCGAAACTCTCACAAACAATGCAACACGAATAATCTTCATGCACAGATTTAGGGGGCAACATTCCTATTCAGTTGAATACCTCTGAGAATTTTTTTGTTTTTTAGATGCTCAACTTTGTATGAACATTTTCTTTTTTTTTAGGAAATGATCTATAGTTACAGTATACTCATGACTATAATTCATCCACAACAGTAATCTCACAAATTTTCTGGGTTGTAGTTCATTGTACAATGGAACAAATTCCAAAAAAAAATCTTATAAAAACTCTTAACACTCTAATAAATAACTAATAAACTTCAACTAACACTTACAGGCTGAACAATACTGTATGTGATACACTGACACTTGAATCGAATCACAACATGCAGTGTCGACTCCTGACAAAAGAAATCTCACCTTGTCTATTTGAATAATGCCTTTTACAAAATCACCCCACCCTTAACAGTTCATACAACCCAGGTAAGCTTTCCCTCCCCCAAAATGTCAACTCTATAACGTTGGCCTGTTTACTCCATTTGAAAGACACAGAGGGAGGCAAAGGAAGACACATTTTCCATTTCCAGTTTAAAACAGCGATAATAACAAAACCTAATATGGAACATGTGGAATCAAATATACAGAAATGATCAACATGTTTTAAACTCTCAATAATTCATAAAATGAACCAGATTCCCAAAAAAAATTGAAGCCTTATTCCATTATGACAGTTTTCCATATTATTTTTGGTACTTTCCATAGCTCCATAGTTTTACTGGGTTTTCTGTATACACTATGGAAAATTCGTAGTAGTTGGCAGATACGTATTTTTTTATAGTGATAGTCAGTAATTAACTGCAACTACAATTTGCAATATGAAAAAAAAAAACAAATTATTTTTAGCTTATGAAGGAAAGTAAAACCTAATTGTTATAAAATTCTCTGTGTTTTTTGTTTCTGCCTGAAGATCTATCCCTGAATCTGTATGTACTCATCATGCATTTTCTTTCCACCCTGACAATTCTTACACCACCTTCTACATTATACTTAGTCTATCTCTTCCATCACAGAACCCAATTCCAAATATTCTGTGGACACCTGTCACGATTTGTATCGTATTCTTGTTCACATTACACACATGCACAATTTTTTTCTCAACCTTTCATGTAAAAAAAATTGAAAATCTGGAGCATATTACTGAAGTACCAGTACTACCAGCTAATACGGCGCACTACACCACTAGAATGACAGCCATCTTTAGCATTAAAAAAAATTCTTATGAAACTACTGGTATATCATAACATAGGAAAACAGTATTTGCTTTTTTTAACTTCCTCTCTCCAATATGATATACATTTTTTTGTTTAACTGGAACACTATTTTATATCAATTTGTTTATATATATTATAATAAAAATATTATCAAAATAGTCTGACATAGAGCAGACTTGCCTAATTTTGCATTGGGATGTACTGTGAAGTTAGGAATGGTAAGATGCGACATTTTAAATACTGACTGTAGAGTGCAGCATTTGCTTTATAATCTGGAACCATTACCAACCACTGTTCATTGACAGTGAGTCTAGGCTTTTGTAGTGACAAGATGTCTGCGCCTGTTTTCTATGATTTTCTTCCAATTTTGCAAGCTAAGTTCTTTTTATTTGCTATATTCACCTAATTAATTCTTTAGTAAAAATCTATATATGTATTCATTAAATTCACAAAAGACAGCTTTTGAAAGACATCAATATATAATTTAAAAAAATGGTTGAAGGTGGTTTTTCCACTATCCCAGGTCATTAAACTATTAGTTACAGAGGCACAAGTTTGGTGGTCACAGTAATTCAGCCGTTCTAGTGTTACTGAGTATTCAAGCCACAACAGTGTTTTCCAAGCATATTTTTGAATTTTGAGTTTTCTACAATACTTTGTTTACAGAGTTATAATTGAAATGCTATTTTTAATTTTTATAAAATAATTTTGTTTAACTTCTTTTCTTAATATAAATATTCTTCAACTTACTAGTTGAAGACTATATTGACTGACTAGTTTGTATGAGTCCATTTAAAAAAATATTTAATATATTTAATAAATTTGTATTCTTGGTTTTTAAAATTGATTTTTCTCTTTAGTATATATATATTTATTTTTCTTTTAGTGAAAACGGACGGTGAAAAAAGAGGAAAGTACCGGAACAGATATACAATTCAAGAACTACATAATGCAACCCAAAAAGTTTTCACGGGATGGCTGGATAATTTATAAAATAGTGGCGAAATGTAAGATACCATATAATACGCTTAAAGATTACATTACCTACCAGAAAGCCTGTTAGCAAAAACTCCACTTCTCCAGTGAAACTGGGGAAACATTTGCACTCACGAAGAACTGAAATTAGTGCAATATATTATTAAAATTCAAGAATTGGATTTTGGATTGTCGGCAACGGATGTTAGAAAGCATGATTTTAAGATTGCTTCAAGAGGTAATTGCCAACACCCTTTCAATAATGATGAATCATTAGCGGGGTGGAAGTGGTTTCAAAAGTTGTTATGGTTTGTCTATGCACTTACCTGAAAACGTATCGGCAAATACAGCAGCTTATGCAGCTAATAGGGAGACAGTAAACTAATTTTTTGAAATTCTAAATGCCACATTATAAAAACACAATCTGTTCAATAAGCCTCACTTAACATGGAATTTGGATGAAGCGAGTTTTAACTTGGTTTTGAAGCCATGTAAAAAGTTTGTTTCTCCTAAAGGGGTGAAAAGAATATTTCAACAAGCTACAGGAGACCGGGGTGAAACCACGACTGCACTTCTGTTAGTCCTTCCTGGCCAAGCTTATTAATTTTTAAAGGACTATGAGATGTTCGTGAAGACGTTAAAAATCTAAACCCTCCTAAATACAATGGTCGTTGTGTCAAAAAAATGGATGGAAAAATAGTGAAATATTTTATAATTTTTTTAATCATCTCATTAAGTCGCTTCCATATGCTAGCCCAATTCTTTTACTTATGGACTCCCATTTAAGCCACATTTCTCCAGAAGCTTTAAAACTTGCATCCGAAAATGACATCATTTTCTTACATTTCCATCCCTCACTACCAACTTACTTCAGGCTCTAGACGTAGCAGTTTTCGGCCAATGAAATCTCTGTGGAAGAAGGAAGTAAAGAAGTTACTGTAAAGCTGTGGTTACAAACCTTCCAGAAAAGATTTTTTAGACACATTTTCCAAAGTTTTCCTCAATTCCGTTACAATAGCAAACATCTCAGTAATTTGATGGAGACTGGAATATATCCCTAAAATAAAGAAGCAATTTCAGACAAAGACTTAAAAAATTTCAGAATCTCTTGTTTCTTCTATGCCTGTTCATGAGAATACTAAGGAAGATACAGCGGTGAAGAAAGGGAACCCACAGAAACCAGCAGCATCTACTTTAACATTAAGTCCACTATTGCTGCTTACAGAGTCAATTGAAAAATTTCAAAAATGCAGAAGTAACACAGTAGTTCCACGACTTTTTGAAAACAGTAGGTCTACTGATAATCAACCTTCAACTTCAGGCGTCCAAGTTGCGAAAAAGCGATCTTCAAAGATACCGAAAACTAGATATGACACTTCTTGTGGTGTGGCATACATAGGGGGACACAAAAGGAGGAAACTGGATTCAGTGCCTAAAATGTCTTTGCTGGTTTCATTCCTCCTGCTTATGTCTTCAGTCCTACGATTTGTTTGCAGCAGTCTTCCATTGTGATCGATCTTGTGGTTTCCTCTTTATTTCCTCATAAGTTACACAATTTACATCCTCCACAATTTGCTTTATATACTGCAGCCTTGGTCTTCACTTATATCCTTAACTTCTATTGTACCTTCCATTACCAATTTTAGTAGTCCTTCATGACACAGTGTATGTCCAATAAGGTCTACCCTTCTAATTATACTTTTCAACAAACACCTCTCATTGCTTATTCTGGTTTGTAATAAGTGTCAAAATTTACAAAATATGAACCAAATTTTAAGTGTAAAATGTGTAATACTGAGAATGACTTGGACTAGACAAAATAAAAAAAAAAAAATCGAAAACTTTCATTAGTACAGTGGAACCCCTCAAATCCGAATTAATTGGGGCTGTAGCCTGTTCGGACTCGGAAAAGTTCGGATTTGCCGAAAAATCTGCATACATAGTACTCAACACTAGTTACGGTGTACGCGCCGCCCGATAATGTTGCGAAGGGGTGAGACGAAGCCGCCTGAGGTTGCTGACCTTGACTGCCCGTGAATCACTGTTGCTGTCGGGCGGAAGTGCGCTAAAAATGTCCCAGTGCTACTACAATAGGTCTAGAAATCTTTGTATTCCAGTTAGTCCTCTGGCGTTTGTTGTCCTGTGCATTTGTCTGCTGTTACTGTTTCCATCCAGTGTACATAGTTTGTTCGAGTTTTCGTTTAAGGTTTATTGTTTTTGCATTTGAAGTGAGCAGTGTAGATCAGGTTTTGTAGTTTTCTTAAATTATGGCAAGCAAACGAAAACATAGTTCTTGTACTTTAAAAGAAAAACTCGAAGTGTTAATGCGACTAGACAAAGGGGAAAGTTTGACGAAGTTGGCTGTTGAATTTGGTGTTGGTAAGGCAACAATCAGTGACTGGAAAAAGAATCGTGCGAAAATTGAACAGTTTTGCAGTGCAACAAGTGAAAAAACTTTGAAACAACGCCATCACGCAAAAGTTTCTGTAAATGAAGAAATTGACGAAGCAGTGTTTTTGTGGTTTACACAAGAGAGGCAGAAAGGAGTTCCTATTAGTGGTCCATTAATTCAAGAAAAGGTATTGCGGCTGAACAAACTAATGAACGGAGATTTGGCATTTACTGCTAGCAATGGGTGGTTGGATCGATGGAAGAGAAGGCATGGAATCAGACAACTGACGATAAGCGGAGAGAAGTTATCAGCTGATAATACTGCTGCAAAAGAATATTTAGATGAATTCGCCGATTTGATTTTGTCAGAAAATTACTCGCCCCAGCAAGTGTATAATGGGGACAAGACTGGATTGCATTTTAAAGCACTTCCCACTAAAAGTCTTGCTTCTAAAGAGGAATCTTCTGCGCCAGGCTTTAAAATGAAGCGTCTCACAGTTTTGGGCTGCAGTAACGCCGTGGGAACAAACAAGCTACCATTAATGGTGATTGGAAAATCTGCCAAGCCACGAGCCCTTAAAAGTATGAACATGAATTCTCTCCCTGTTTATTACAGAAATCAGACTAAGGCGTGGGTGACTGGTAATCTTTTTAAGGAGTGGTTTGAAAAGAAATTTGTTCCTTCGGTAACAAGATTTAATGAAGAAAATGGACTGCCACCTCGAGCTCTACTTTTGATAGACAACGCTCCGTCACATCCTTCAGACATGCAGTTGGTGTGCAGAGACATAAAAGCAATTTTTCTACCACCTAACGTGACATCGCTGCTGCAGCCTATGGATCAAGGTGTGCTACAGAACATAAAACTAAGCTACAGAAAAATGCTTCTGCAAACTCTTATTGAAGAAGATTGTTCTCTTTCTATTCTTGAGAAGCTAAAGAAGATAACAATAAAAGATGTGATTTACTGGGTTGCAGAATCCTGGAACAGTACCAGTAAAAATTTACTACAGAGATCTTGGACGAAGCCTCGAATTTGTGGAAACACCACTTACAACACGAGATGATGAAACTGAGCTTCATCTCTTTCAAAAAGTACCAGGATGTGAGGACGCTGAAAAAGGTTGTCTGGAGGAGTGGGTAGCACTAGACGACAATGAAGAATGCACCGAGCATGACATAGTGTCTGTGGTCCAGGATCAACATGACAATGTATCAGATAGCGATAGCGAGGGAGAAGATGCCTCAACAAACGTGACTCATTCTGACGCTGCCGTCGCTCTCGACATCGCGTTGCGCTACGTAGAACAACATGCAGCTGCACACCCAATGATGTCATGTTTATGCGACGCTGGCGCAACATCGCATCCTCGGGAAGGTTTATGTCACTTCGCCAGATGAAGATCACTGATTTTAAGTGAAAAAATGTAGTGTAGTGTTTGTGTGTGTTTCTTTTGTGTTTTTCCTTGGCCATTCAGCTGTGATGTTAATGAAATGCTGTATGACGTTGTTGTTTTTATACAGTGTTAATTCCAATATTTTTTACATTTCAATCCTGTTTTACGTAAGTAGCAATACTTGTACATACAGTACTTTATTAATTTTTCAATGATTCTTTGCGTAAAATTAGGTTACATATGATAGTTTTATGTAATAATAAATGTGTTTCTTATGTCTTTATGTGTTTTTTCAAATGTTCGTTTTTCTTCAAAATCATGTTTGGATTTCCCGGGATTTCGGATTTATGGGGTTCGGATTTGAGGGGTTCTACTGTACTTTTATTTTGACTATGGTAATTAATTTGAGTTAAAAAATATAATTTTAGTAATTTGTATAATCAAATTAATTATATTATAAAATAGTCTGTAGTCTAGTTAGTTTTAGTTATAATAATTTCCATTAAATTCTGTAATTTTTGTATTAGCTTTGTAATTACATTTGTGAAATTATTTTATTAGAATATAAATTTGTACTATTTGTATTATTTATAATACGTTTTAAACGATATTACGTTACAAAATATATGTATTAATAAGTACAGAAATTATAGTGCGAAATAAGGAAGAGTAATAGCTTTAGTTCAACATTTTTTTGTAATTATCTCCATGGTATATTGCGTTTTTCTTATATGTTTTGCTTTTGTAGCAATAAATATTTTGTTAAGAAATCCTGTTTTTATTAACTCACATATGCACAGTGTATATCATATATGTAAAATTACTGCTAAATTAGGCACGTGTGCCATATCCAAAATCACTATTTTCTTCTATATAAATAGAACAAAAAAATATCATTAGTACTGGTTTGCTGAGATGTATGAGTCTTTACACATGTGTCGAGAACTTATGATGCAACTGTCCTGAATAAAAAAAACAAGCATTTTTGCAGTTGAACTAAAACCAGTATAAACAACAGCATAACATGTAATCAAAATTTATAACCAATATTTCACATAGCTTTATGTTAACCCAACAGTCAGATTCATCGTAAACATAATCAGAGTCTTCATACATCAACATCTGAAAACACACACTTCAAAATTTGGTAACACACACCTGTATTATTTCTTAGTTGTTACAATTTAGCTGAGATGGCCTACTGTTTACTCATGATTTTGAGAACTAAGAATTATGACACCCTGTAGAACAGTGCAAACTACATCACTGGATATGATTTTGTACTTCCATCAAAATGGAAATGGATATGTAAAAACTACGTTCCATCAAATCACAGGATCAGGAGTCTACAGAAGTATCATTATCTCGTCAAATGGCACGATTGTCAGCCACAGTGTTAATAAGTTATGAGGATGGAAATTGAGGATACTGGATCATGTAAAGAAGGCATTACACAGCTGACTGGATAAATACACAAAAAGAGGCAAATACCAATGTCTACTGATAAAACAATAAGTTTGTATATTTTATTCTTCTTGGTAAACTAGATTAATAAATTCATCAAATCTGTTCAAAAAACATTTATACACTTATAAACATATGTTTATTTAGACAAGACTGGCAAATGTTTGTTTTATTAGAATGTATAAAACTTTCACAGCTTTGATATGTAAAGTCAACTTTACAAAAACTTACATTCATTACAAAGTTTATTTACCATGTATTACAAAAGCTATTATCAATAAAAAACATATAAAATCATTTCTCTGTAAAAAACATTTATTGCCAAAAAGTTACTTAAAAATCACACTGCAAAAATATAATATTTTTAATTTTTGTATGAAAAATCTATCATTTAATACAAAATATTTTTAAGCGATGAGAATGTTTTTAATAAACTACATACAAATGTATAATCTTAAAAAGTGGTAACACACATATGAGCCTCTTATAAGGCATTGTACTGCAGGGCGTGAAAATGTACATTTATATGTGTACATATTTGATAAATATTTTATATACACCATAGAAACATTATATTTTAGGCTATTATTACAGTTAGAGAAATAATGTTTAAACCATACCTATTACAAGAAGCAGAAATTATGATCAATTTATGTTCTTTTTTTACTCCTTAGTTTTACAGTACACTAAATACTATAACATAGCATCGATATGATGGTTTTGAATGCACTTGTAAAACTTTTTCTATTACTCTGTTAACATTAATACTCTTATGATTACAAACAAGAAGAACAATGTAAAGTATCAGATTTAAATATATGAACTTGCTTATGACGCTTAGTAATCGGTACGAACACCACTGGATGGGGGGGGGGGGATGGTCATCACATTTTTATATGTGGTCTTCACAGTAATATAACAGCAATAAAACATTTCAAGTTTTGATATACTATTTCTGCATTATTGTGATCCATACTGTTTCAGAAAACGCACAGAGATATACAAAACACACTGAAAAATAAAACAAAAACCTACTCTGTACTTAACTATGGTAATAATAAGTTTAACAAAAACGCTAATGATCCTTCTTCAAAGTCTCTTTCATGGCAGAACCCAATGGAAAGGTCCAGGAAATAAGTGTGAACACTTTACTTAAAATTACTGTCAATATATATTTACTTGAGAATAACTCTCAAAACACAGTTTAAGTAATATATTTGTAGAGTACTTTTAAATAATTCCTTTAACTGATACAACCAAAAGGGAACTAAATCTCCCTACACACACACACACACACGTGCGTGCGCGCGCGTGTGTGCATGTTTCACAGTTGGTGAAACATGTCAGTTTGCCTCAAAATTTGTAGAATTTTACATTTACAGGAAAAAAGTATGGACAGTTGCATAATTACATTATGGTGTAGTTTCAAATCACCATGTCAGATCCACTGTTACTGTCATAATGTTTAATGTTAATGATAACCGATCCACTTACCATTTGCATCAAAGAAGTTCAGTACAGTGATATTCTTTTTTTTTTGGAACAGAACCTGTACCAGAGGTCAAAAATTTTCAGAACAATATGAGAACGTGGCTCCCGTGTCTACCACGCTCTAAAAAAAAATAAAAAATGGTTGTACACATGTTGTGCATGAAGAAGGAACAAAATTTTATACAGGTCACAACTGACAACATTGATGTTGACTTTTAACAAACAAGTGATGACTTATTAAGTGGCAAATCATCAGCAAATTAGTCACAGTTGTCTCTATGAAATTATCAAAAACAGTTTTGGTATTCAAGTTGGGTCCTGAACTCAAGAAGTAAAAGAATCAGTGTTTGTGTGGCTTTTTGTCAACTTCATTTTTTGAGATCGTAGAGAAACCTGTGCATGTATGGAAGAAATGCAGTGAAACATGGTGACTACATAGAAAAATGATATTGAAAGTTCATCTTTTCCAGTGGAATAAGGTTTTTAGCCACGATGAGGGCACTTGTGACTTACGCTCACTTTATTATTGTTTGCCAGTGTATATATATAAAAAGTTCAAACACTTTTCGCTACAGTCCGTTTCTTGATGTATATAATATATTTAATATTTATACTGAAATTACCTCAAGATATTAATTCCCTAATAAGGAAAGTAAAAAAAAAATATCTTGAGGTAATTTCAGTATATATATATATATATATATATATATAATTTTCTATATAAGTAACTCAACGTTTCTTGCAGTAATTATATAAATTTGTGATGTTATTCAATTTGTTTCTTCTGCAAGCAGTATAATTTCCTATACATTCTTTTTAACGCCTATTAAAAAAAAAAAAAAAACTTGCAGAATAAACAAATTGAATAACATCACAAATTTATATATATAGAGGTAACTCGAAGTTTCTTGCAGCAATCATATAATGTGATGTTGTGAATAACATCACACACACACACACACACACACACACACACACACACACACACACACACACACACACACACACACACACACACACACACACACACACACACACACACACACACACACACACACACACACACACACACAAGAATGGGTCCATACAAAATAAAACCAATTGTTCAAATAATGTTTTACATCTGATAAAATTTTCAAGATGCATATTCAGAACAACATGCAACATGTCACAAAATTCTGTCATAAAGTGTATGATATTATCTTGGTTCAGTAAACAATAAATTAAATTCATGTTGTATTTTTACAGTTAGATAAACATACTCAGGTTTCTTTCATTATGTACTGAACACTATCTTAATCTGTAAACTATCTTCAACTAGTGACTAACTCTTTCAATAATATAACCAGCATTAACAGGTGTCAGTAAACCATTTATTTTGCAAATTTAATAACATAAATCAAAAGACGGCTTCTCTTCTATGTTGCTATTACAATCTATTAATAACTATTTGTCTAAAATAATGTGCCAGACACACGAACCCCCATACACACAATTGTTTAATACATATAAATGAATTTTCATAACATGGAAAACAAGGCACAATGCAGGCATATATGTGTAACATTATATGTTTTTAAAAATGTAATCAATTTCTAGTGTTTTTTCTAGCAGTCTCAAGATCTACACTAAAAAAATATACTGCTTTGTCAATAAAACAAAGGAGAGTTTTTTAAGCAAAACACACACACACACACACAAGCACATGTATTTTCAATTAAGGAGGAAACATTCTTTCTGCTACGATACAAATCATTTTGTACAATAATGCACTTCAATTAATATTATTAAAATGTAAATAAGACACACAACTCATTTAGACATATATAATTCATAAATAAAATATAAATTTCTGAAGTTTTGTGCTGATAACAATGAATACAGAAAAAGGTTTTTATAAAATAAGCAAGTATATAACAACAAAACAATAAAAAATATGCTTATAATATTATGTTTAGGCAATGAACTCCTTTACATGTTATGAAAAAAGACAACCTGGTGAAATCAAATAAAATACATAACAAAATGTGTTTCAACTTTTACAACTTCAAAAAACGAAAACTGAAAAACACCAGTCTAACAACAAAATTAATAATAACTATTATTATTATATTTTTATTAATACAAATATAACATTGTACTACTTATTTCTTTGTTCGTCTTTTTAAAAATAAAATGTAACTGCTTACAGATATATTAAAATATATACATAAACATTTATAAAAATAAATAACAAATGTGACAAGAAATTACAATGACACAAATTATATACTACTAATTGTAGATTAATTACATAATAATAAGATAATACGATTTATACACATTTAATATAAATTTTAAATATTATATGGTAATATACTTTATACATTATGACTGACTATAATTTAAATAAACACAGCGTTAGCTCCTTCAAAAAATGTATAAAAGCTATAAATTATTGTTTTATTTGAACGATTTTAAATCCGTTTATAGAAATACTGTAAAACTCAAAAGTATGTTTATACATGACAGTCATTCAATACATCTGGTAACGAAAAACAAACTCTCTAATATTAATAAGACAAAAAGTGCATGTTATATTAACTCAGCTGGCAACCCTGTCAATCTTCATTTATAGCGTCTGGACTTAAAAAACAGAAATTCTATAGTTTACACAGAATGTGCTTGTGTTAAGACATAATAGTGATAAAGTGTAACAGCTGTTTCCATTATTCTTGTATCACATGCATTACAAGACATTCTCTATATTCATTAAAAGTGCAAATGAACATTTTGGGGAAGAAGTAATTTTATCCTGAAGTTGCTGGACTCAGAAATGTTTCAAAGACTATGTCCACCACTGTTAACACATTTCACACATGAAAATATGTTCTGTTTTTCAGCCGGGCATTATCTGTATTGAACAACTGTTTTTTTTTTTAATTTTACTAAAAATTTGTAGTTTTAAAATGTCGAATGGCGGCTCTTCAACAAAACTGGAATTTTCACGTTGCTTAATAAATAACTAAACAAGTATAATTTCTGATAACTAAGAAATAAAAATATTATTTTACCATTAATATGTCAACAACTATATTATTTTTTTAAGATTAATGCCTTTGGTTACACATATAATTCTAAAAATATCAGGTAATAATTTACAACTCAATATTAATTAATATGGAGAAAAACTAGACATATCTTTTAGGTATTAAATAATACTTACAAAATAATTTACAAAATGACTACATATTATCTAATTATCAACTGCTTTACAATATAAACAAGTTGCTGTATATATAAATAGAGAAGGAAAACAAATTGGGAATGAATTTATCACTCAGTGCAACCTTGAAGTTTGGATTAATAGTTACAACAAAAAATAAACTAAACTAAATCAGTCAATAAAATTTTAAAATCCACAAAACAAACTCATGTGAAACAGATGTCATTTAAAACATATTAAATGAAGATCACACTGGAAAGCACTTTCAGTTTCACATAAATTAAAAAAAAGCACTTTTCACTTATGTTCAGACTACTTGACACATAACAAACGCTAATCCCAAATATAAACATTATAATGTAAAATTGAACTGTTCACAAAACGTTCTTTGATAAAAACAATAACATACAGGCACACACATACAGGTTATCCTGATTGGTTCTAATTCAGTACAGGACAATTAGGCCTACATAACATATATCTTGTCACAGTAGAGAGCAGTCACAACCAAGTGGTACAATACTGAGGAAATGCTAAATTTCTTGTCTGTTTTTTAAGCAGCAGGGACATTCTTTTGCCTACACAATTAGGAAAGCTGTAAGAATCATGTTTTCATGTACCGATATTTACCTATAAACACATTTTACAAAACCATATAAATAAATAATCAGTGTTCAGAGATTTTGCTTGTTAGACATAATTTTTGTTAAATTCTTAGCCTTTTGTTAAAACAAACAACAATTCTTAGTGTATATTACGAACTCTGTAAAAACTGATTGTGCCTTATACAAAGGAAATTATTTTGACTTCATCTACAATGCAGCTTAATACTGTCATTTACCAATTAATTTTGTACAAAAAAGTAACATATCACCTTAGTTATATTCATACATACGTGTTTAATTTGTAATTAAATTGGTTGAACAACATACAACTGATATACTGCTTATGTTATTTGTTACTGCAAACAATTTATCACTTTCGATGTAGCTGGTAGGAAAATGATACACACTGGCTGATAGACAAATTTAAGGAATGATTCATATAAAATTCAAGGACTGGTCCCTTTCTGTTATGTTAATAAGTAAAGGATACAAATACTACATGTTAGGCCCAAAACAAGGACACCATACTTTCAATTGTTCTCAATAAAACCATATTAACGACAGTGAATTACAAAATGGTTTCAAGCTGCTGTCTCAGTATAAGAGTCAGATACTTTAATATTCAGATTAACATTGTGGGTGGTCACGTAACTGAAGTATCAAGTACTTATCATAAACAATAATTACAGATACTGTATATCCTATATATGTTACCTCACATGCAAATGGGTCACAACTAAACAATGTACAAAACAAAATGAGATAAGAGATCAGACCAGCAATCTCTGCTTTTCAAGGAGTTAACAGTGGTGTTAATCATCATACCAGTGGTAGACTCAAACTGAGTGGTGGCTTGAGGTGTGGCCGTTTGGGCGGTGGAGTTGGTGGAAGTCCAGATTCCACAGGTTCTGGAAGTGGTGGCTGTAAAACAATAACAGTACAATATAAACTTACCAATTTACAAAAATCTGAACAAAACACCTTGGAAATATTGCAGAGGGGATATTGAAGGCTCAGGGAGTATATTTCTCACAGGAAATGAAATGCATGGAAGTGTCAAATGAGGCTATGATGGTAACTTTTGGAACAGCAACAAGTCTTAGAAAGGGAGCAATTAATTTGTGTTTGCTGAAAATGAACAAAAATAACAAATATACCTGATATAGATTTCAAAGCTTCAAAATTGTCAAAAGCAAAATGCAGAACAGAAAATGAGCCAAACATATTTTATGAGGAATGTCCAGAAAGCATATTTGATAGGTTATTAAAACACAAACACACACAAACACACACACACACACACACACACACACACACACACACACACACACACACACACACACACACACACACACACACACACACACATTGTAGCACGTTTTTGGGTACATCTGTGTATATGATTTTTATAGTGCCAATGTTTCATTCCGTAATCCGAAAACATTTTCAAGGTGTACTGGTGATGCCTTAGAAACACACACACACACACACACACACACACACACACACACACACACACACACACACACACACACACACACACACACACACACACACACACACACACACACACACACACACACATTGTAGCACGTTTTTGGGTACATCTGTGTATATGATTTTTATAGTGCCAATGTTTCATTCCGTAATCCGAAAACATTTTCAAGGTGTACTGGTGATGCCTTACACACACACACACACACACACACACACACACACACACACACACACACACACACACACACACACACACACACACACACACACACTACTTTTATTACTTTTTGAAGTACACACTTTAAACTCCTTTTCTACATAGTTTTCGTCATTGTTGAAGGACTTTTCTAATCAAGGCACCAGGCACTGGGCACTGTGTACCTTCATTGTAGAAATTTTCTACATGTGATTTGAACAATGTATAAAGATCGTTTGATAGTGTCATCATTATGGAACAACTGGCCACCAAGGATGGATTTCAGATGCTTGAAAAGGTGATAATCGCTTGGTGTGAGGGCTGTACAGTGGATGATCAAACTGTTTCCAGCTGAAAGTTAGTAGATGTGTTGCAATTGTAGTGTGTGAGGGGGGCATTGTCATAAATCAATACAATTTCCTGGGTAAGCATCCAATGTTACTTATTTTGGATTGTATACAAAATTGTACAACACAATTTTATAAGCATGTTGCAATACACATCCGAGTTGACTGTGGAGGCTTGAGGCAAGAAGTCCATAAACAAACCCTCTTTTCTATCCAAAAAGACAGCACATGATTTTACAAGAGGAAAACACCGAGTTGAGTTTTTTCTTTGCTGGCAATGACTTGTGCTTCCACTTGATGAATTGTTTTGATTCTGGGGTTTGTGTGACATGTCTTGTCCCTGATGACTAAATGTGTCTCAGGAAGTCATCCCCTTGCTGTCTGAATCATGTCAAAAAAGCCAATGTACCGTCCTGACATTTCATTTTGTGTTGTTCCATAAACATCTTTGGAACATGGTGCGTGCCATGTTCCATGGCATGGTTCCAGCAGTTTAGTTTTTCAGACAATTTCTTGAAGAAGTGAATGTGAAATTTCTGGAACACGCAGGAAGAGCAACATCATAGTGAACTGTCTATGCTCCATAATCTTCTCTTATCATCATTGTGAACATTTTCCCGCCCTTCATTAAAAATTCATGCCTATTCTGTGTCATCCAATCAGTCATCGCCTCTACTCCATAAGCATCACACATTTTATGGTGAAATTTAATGCCTTTCACATTCAAGAAATCAATCTTACATAATCTAATTTTGCATACAGTGGGTGTCTTGATTTTTGTTTGACAGTATAAATACATCCAACAAAGTTTTCTCAGTGCACAACTGTTTCTAAATAGTGTTATTGCTTGCCAATGAATCAACAAACTCCTTGTACATGTGCAACAGCTTGGCCTCACAAATACCATGACAATATTTAAAAACGGAACTTACTTTCTGGTTATTTCTTATAGTATAGTGGTTTTCAACATATTGAGTGAACCCCCCCCCCCTTCTTCTGAAATAGTATTTTAACAAAGCTCTACCTACTACATGGTTCTAGTAACTCTTGTTTTTTGTTTTACAGTTCAGTCATGAAGAATACTGGATCTGATGATCTGCTTGGAATCAACTAGAGAAAACCCGAACTCTTGATTCTCTTCAATTTCCATGTGCTATGAATCTACAATTTCAAGTTACTCACCAAAAGATGATGCACCATAATTGTATATCTATAATGCAGTTTCCACATCCAAATGTTTGGCAGAAAAATTTTATAAGTAACCATTTTTATTGACAGCCAATTTAGAAATGCAGGACGAGAGTCATTTCAGTCTTAGCAATCAAAGCATAGGCATTCTTTAATGTTAATTACTGCACAATACAGTGTTAAGACTCTTGTTAAAGCTGTTACTCCTTGCCGGGCTATTAGGCTGTGGTCTAATGCTGTTAATTACAACAGACGTTTCAGCCCCAACACTGGAAGTCATTTTCAGTGTTATGCGATTGAGTGGTGAAGCTCAAGTGTTGGTCCTGAGGAGGCCCACTTACGGGGGTATTAACATGGAAAATCTGAAAATTTTCAAAAGTTTCTTTTTTATGTTTTTGAATTAATAATAGTTCACAGAATATGTATGCAAATTTTTTTTCACAAAATTCCAAGTTTTACACTGTCTTTGAGGCATTTAAATGTTAAAGTACTACACGTTTAAATGTCTGGGCCACAGAGCCTCACACGCTTTTACAGGTCTTGATATTTTATGCTTGTGAATCAAAACACGGTTTGTGGTACACCAAGTTTATTGGTGATGGCAACAGCAGAGCCTACAAAGCTGTCACTGAAATGACGTCATATGGGAACACAGAAATAACAAAATTAGAGTGCACTGGACATATCCAGAAAAGGATGGGTAGCAGGCTAAGAAAATTAAGAAATGATATGAAGTGAAAAACTTGATGATGGCAGGGGCTTATCAGGAAAAGGTTGTCTTACTGACAAACAGATAGATTCTCTGCAATTATTACGGAAAAGCCATCAGGGATAATGTTAATAACTTAGATAACATGAAGAAAGCAGTACGTGCCACTTTCCTGCATAAAGCTTTATCCGATGATCACCTGCAACATTTCTTGTGCTCCAAAGGAGAAAATAAATGGTGTCAATACAACAAGAGCCTGCTAGAGGAAGCCCAATACAAACACAAAAATGTACTTCCATTAACAATAATTGAAGCTATAAAACCCATTTATAAAGACCTTTCCAGTCCAGAGCTTCTTAAAAAGTGTTTGCATGGAAAAACTTAAAATATAAATGAGTGTTGAATGCAATGATTTGGGAGTGATGCCCCAAGACACATTTTGTATCCAGATCTATTGTTGAAACAGCTGTAAAAAATGCAGTAGCTTGTTTCAACAGTATTACAAGGAGTAAAGTGCTAAGCAAGTTGGGAATTGTTCCTGGATCTTCGTGTGTCACCACACAGCAGAAGCTCGACAAAGCCAGGATTCAGTAGGCAGACTTCACGGCTAAACACAGTGTACAACAAGAAAGAAGGCTTAAAAGAACAGCTAAGAGCAAACATGATGAAGAAAAACAAAAGGAAGCTGATTATGGAGCAGGAGAGCACTAACATTAAAAAAAAAAACAGGTCAGAAAAGAGAACTATGTTACAATGATGCAGATTTTTGTTTTTTGCCGTTTTCCACAAACTTAATTTTTATTAATTCAATGTACCTTTCCTCATAAACTATTCAACCTAATGATATGCAATTTTTTGTGGTTCATTTTCATACATGTTAATACAATCTGAATCACTTAGAAATGTCTTATTAAATCACATATTTATTAAACAAATTATAGCAAGACAGAAATATTGGAAAATATTAGTTCATTAATTAAAATTTTTTCATTTTATAATATAACATGCTATCAAATATCTGATTGGTTCAGTTTGTTACTGTAGTTTTTGTCTACAAAACTTACAAAATTCAAGGTAATATGATGACAAATTAATGAGGAAAGGTACATTGGTCATGTAATGTATTAAATTATTTTTAACAATATTAGCATTTATGGAGACCAAATATTGAAAAAAGTGTTCATTTTTGTGTGCTCTTGTAAGATCAGAATATACTAAGCATGTACACCAACTTCATTAAGATAGCATTAAAATCATATTTTTTAGACAAATTAAAAAAAAAGTGATTTTTCAACGCTGTATGCTAATGCCCTCTTAAATGAATTCAAACAGCCAGCATATTGCTAGCTAGAAACAGCATCAGCCAACCAGATTCAAGCGCGCTGTGATTGGTTTGGTAGCATAACATGCAAAATCCTAAACAAAAGGAGGATTTCTCCTTTTCGATTCATTGTGATAGAACCATATAGATCTGGACGGACTCCTTTGGAGCCAAGGGAAGTAGGCAGTAGGCAGTTACTGAGGACAGGATCTTGGTCTCCTTGAAGAGAATGTGACGATCAGTGTTGGAGAGTGCACGCTCGGCCATGGCAGACTTCTCTGGCTGCCTCAGTCAACAACAGTTGCTGTGTTCACCAACACAGGTGTGGAAGCTACACTTTCTTATCAATTACAGTGTTAAGTGTTTAAAATTTGATAATAACTACATAACAGCACAGAAGGAATAATAAAAATAACAAAACTTAATTGTTACATGAAGCATTACCACAATACATTTAAAATAACAACAAAATTTAAGTCTTACTTTCTACTGGACTCCTCTACTTTCAATTATAACAGCCTTATTAAAAACTGAAATATTTTCAGTTATTTTGTTGTCACTTCATTTTTTGAAAATTACAGTTCTCCTGTTGCTACAGCTTGTACAGTGCTGAATACATTCATTATACATTATAACATAAAAATATAATTTTATCACTGTATTAAAGTCTAAAATGACAACAAAACATGATGACTAGGCTTGCTCACCTTGTTATGAACTGGTGTTCGAGGGGGTGCTGGTGTTGACGGTGCACTGGGACTACCTTCAGGTAAATTACAATAATCTGCTTCTCGCAATTTAACAGGCAATGGGGGTGGAACACTGTCTTCTTCACTGTTTGTGGAATCTGTTGTACCTTTGAAGACAAGAAAATTGAAACTATTAGTAATCAAGAATAACCAAAGAAAGTATTATTAATATAATAATTATAAAGAGTCTAACGTAAAAGGTGTCCTCACTGTACATATTTGGAATCTATGCATCAATATAAGAAAAAAATACCCATAACCTACAGAGATGTATAAATTATTAAGACTCAAACAAGAAACTTAAAACAAACCAACGTTTTTTAAATAAATTTATTTTGTTGACTTCTATTAATATTTATCATTGTATCCTTTGTTGTTTATAATCATTATGGTCCAGTTTGGTATGTCTGAAAGAGTTTCTCTTGACGTCTTCACCCCTGCGCCAACCTGCGTTGGTCTAAGTTCAGCTAAAAGGTGATTCTTTATGGTTATAGTCTTATTCTTGATTTTTTCTACTTAACTATCAGACGTTCCAAATAGAATTTGGCTATTACCTGACCAAGGAAGGACACTGACATTTTCTGCTAGAAAAGACATAGTTGATTGGGCTTTGTGCCAAGGTACCTCATCTTGCAGGAAACAAAGTCTCCATTAGGGTACCAATCCTTAAAATTGCAGAGAAAGTTAGGTTTACAGACTTTTGATTTTGGTTCAGCTTCATAATCCCTTGTACAACATATACTGTATTGGCCTGAATATATGTTGACAATGATTTTTTCCTTAAAATACCCTTCTGAAAACCTTACCCATCTTAACCATACTGCAACCCCTAACATTTAAAACTTCTGTGGTTGTGCCTGCATAAGTCTTCATATTTTGTACCATTTTCCAGCTGCACAGGCTTGCCACATATGTGGCAAATGAATCAACACATGCATGTTATAATGAGCTAATGTCAAGACTATGAAGCAGATATCCAAACAAACTTTTACCACTATGCTCAAGTATCATATTACTTGAGCTTACAGGCAATAAAACAGCTGTACATTTTAAGGTTAAGTCAACAAATATTCATGGGTGTTGAGTATTTTTCTATTAATACATGCATGCATTGAAGTGCTAGTTGTTCTATTATTACATGTGTCCATTGTTCTGTTAAAATACATTTGTCCATTTGAGTGTTCATTGTGTTCATACGTGTGTGTGTGTGTGTGTGTGTTAATTACAATATTCATGTACCATACTGTGGCCTGCAGTCACTCATATTAAAACAGTAATGGCTGATCCACAAGTAAAGGTTAGTGTTGAGCAGAGGGTGTCCTCTATGTGTCAGTAAACATGGGAGAGAGAACAAGCTATGATATAAATTTCAAATTAAGAGTAAGGCATGAGGCAAAACTAGTTTGGAGTTTCTGAATGTAATATACAACATTGGCAAAAAGCTGAATAAAAGGTTATAAGAGTGCCACTGCATCAAGAAAACTATTCAGAGGGCCTAAAACTGGAAAATTTAATGTTATTGAGACTTTCCAAATACATTCATGAGAAACAAAAACACAGATATCCAGCATTTGGGTCTGTGTTTACGACGTCATGCAATCCTTGCACAATGCCTACTGCAGATTATGCTGATAAATTAATTGTATATTGGTGATGTATTATAACACTGAGAAAAACAGACAATTACCTGCTTGGTTATGCAAATGGCAAATGCTGACCAAACTCCAAGTGTTTGGTTTTTGATATGCTGTCAAGTGTTACTGTAGGCAATAAGGTTAATAAGGTTATAGTTACAGTTATAGTTAGATCTACATGCAATAAAAAGTCATGCATTACTGTGATGCTAAGAGTAACTCCCAATAATAGAAAACTTCCATCATACGTTATTTTCAAAGGGACAGTTACCAGCTGGGATTATTTTTAGAGCACAGAAAAAGGTATGGATGACTGAGGAGCTTATGGTAGATTGGCTTACAGTTGTTTGGGGACACTGACCAGGTGCTTTACTAGAGCAGGGAAGCATGTTAATTCTTGATGCTTTTTGTGGTCACACAACTGAGAAAATAAAGAAATTCGTTGGAGAAATGAACACTGATCTTGTTTCTTGTTATCATCCCTGGGGAAATTACTTTTCAGCTTCAAGTTCTAGATGTGGTTGTTAATAAACAATTTAAGGATCACTTACAGAAGGACTATAGTGACTGGTTAATTACTGGAAACATGCGCTGACTCTGACAGCCAAGTTGAAGAAATCAAGCATACACTACTGGCCCAGTGGATAATCACAACCTGGGAGAAAATCAAAAGTGAATCCACTGTACAGGGGTTTAAAAAATGTAGTGTTTCTAATAACATGGATGGAAGCGAAGATGACATTTTGTAGAAAGACGCCAGTTTTGAATTTGATTCCGATAGAAGTACTGAAGATAAACTTTGAGAATAAGAAAACGAGGATGATGACTAGGGCTACATATAATAAGGCTCTTTATTACTTATAATTTCACCTATAATGTAAAATAGCCATATTTATTTAATTTCACCTCACGTTATGGTATTTAGATCATTTAATGATCTTTCTAATAGAACCCCCAAAAAATTCAGGATTGCCTTATATGCACGCTCATTTTTTCTAAAATCTAGGGTCATCCTATATGTGAGGCTGTCTTACATTTGGACCAACATGGTACATGATGAGGAATGAGTAAAGGAACACAAGCAAATGAATTTAAGAACTGTCCTTAAGAAAAGTCACTGACAATATTATTTAGTTAAACTACATGTGTTACAACTGAACTCACTAAAGCAAACAGATTATTTATAAACTGAAACAAGTTTTTATTATTTTCTATTAATTCCAAATAATTTTAGTTCTTGTCTTTCAAATTATGATGTGTAAATAGTTGTAGTTAAATTAGTCAAAGGTTATTAATTTCATTAAAAACCTGTTCTTTACTTTGTTATAAGTTACTGAATTAACTTGAAAAGAAAGTAATAACTTTAAATAAATTTTTCCTAAAATAAAACAAAGATTTGAAGTCAAACACAAAAAATCTAGTAGTTGGAAGTTATGGGTACAATATTTACCATCATAACTCCGTTATTTGTTGTGGTATTTTAACAAACTAAATGTCCTTGTGTTCACAATAAAATGTTTAATGTTTTACTTAAATAAATAAATAAACCATAATTTCATAAAAATAAAAATTTACACAGCTATTAGTGATCAAAAAATTATGGTGGCCAGCATTTTAAAATTTGAGATCTCAGAAAATAACTTTTTTTTTTTTTTTTTTTTTTTTTTTTAAAGAACATTAATGCATGTGTACCAAATTTTATAAAGATATTTCAACAACCCATTCTTGATATATATAGTTTAACTTAAAAACACCAAATGGCCAGATGGAAAACGAGACGTTTCCTGACCGATCTTTATATGAACATTTTTCTTATACTGATGCACAGAATCTGAATACATATAGTGAAGATCACACACACACACACACACACACACACGCACGCGCGCGCGCGCGCACGCACGCACATGCACACGATAAATACATTTTTCCCACAAAATTGTAGGAAATATACTAATTTGTAGTATATTGTTACAACAGTATTTTTGACTTTCACCTTCAGATATATACAAAGAAATAATTAAATTTGAAATTAGATACTTCTAAAGATGACAGTAAAAAAAAATACTGTTGAAATAGTGTAAAACAAATTATATAAAAATATATTCTGGTGGAAAATGCTGATAAATATTATTTATTATTAATAATATAAAACAAGAAAGCAATATTAGATGATGCTAACCTATAGAATCCCTGCTCGATCCATTGACTGTAAGCCTACTGTTGGCAAAGGAGAATGTGCCACTAGCTGGTCTACTCAGTCGTTTTTCCTTCTCCATTTCAGAACGCAATGGTCGTTTTGGTGTCAACTGTAAACATGAAACAAAATTTTACAAAACTCATCACACACACACGCGCGTGCGCAGAGAGAGAGAGAGAGAGAGAGAGAGAGAGAGAGAGAGAGAGAGAGAGAGAGAGAGAGAGAGAGATATGACACACAAACACACTTAGGAAAAGTCCATACAGTTCAATCAGTAATTTTAATTCGTTCATACTGAACACTGATGACAAAGAGGGTCCAGTGAAAAGTTCAGCAGCAGAACTAACAACTAACATTACTCTTCCAGTTTAATAGAACTGTTTTTTCTTTCTTTGGTCCACTTTTGTCACTAAAAACCCATTGTTTTGCTTTTTTTTGTCTCAGGATGTAATAATAAATGCGTTTTATTGACAGTTATGAAATAACATTAAAATTTCATCAGATCAAGTCCATATAGTTCTAAAGAAGGCATTGAAAGACTAGTTTATTAGTTTATTTATGTTTTTGAAACATTTAAGTACAGTGCCAAATTTCTTCTGCCTATGACCTTAGGTATGATATAAATTTTCATCCTCTATTAATTAGGTAGAATTTGTTTCTGCAGTCACATAAACAGAACTGAACGATCATCAGTGATAATAATTTCCTAATGTCATGATTTCTTTTCGTTTTTAAATATGGGAATATGATTATCGCTCAATACTCACCTTTTTCAACTATTTATTATTAGACAGAAGTTATTAAATTTAGAACTTTACTTGTTATGCAACAAAATAATAAACAAATTCTGCTTATTTTTTATAGTAGTTGAATGAAAACAAGTTGATGAATTACAACACCAGTTTGATATCAACCTCTTTGCATCCATAACATACACTGCGTATGTCACGCATTTTGCGTAGCCCATTAGTGAGTGCTATTGCTTTTCTATTTATCTGGTACTTATCTCCTGTTGACAAATCAGATACTTAATTAAGAAAGTTGTGTTAGTGGTTATAATTAAAAACAGAATTATCACTGTTGCACACCACTATAAAAAAATTGTTCCGACTAGCGCTTTCAAGATTTCCTAATAAGATATTTCCGATCTGACGATGAGCTGAGAAGCTTGAAAGAGCTAATCGAAATAATTTTTCTATAGTGGTGTGCAACAGTGATAATTCTGTTTGAAATCAGATATTGATAGTGTTTGATTTTCAGATAAGATATTGGTATTGTTTCGGTGGTGGGAGCAGTCACACAGTGCTATGGTGGGGGGGGGAGATATTACTACGCGTATTACTACATGTATATTACTACCCTTACTTAGTCTATTGCTTGTCATACTGAGAATTTCTTACGTCGTGTGTTTCTAGTGATATTTAAAGTTTGTTTGTAATATATATTTTATTTGTTGCCTTATAATGGAGCATGAAAGTGGTCAGAGTGAAGATGACAAAAGGTATATGTCAGAAGACAAATGACATGGGTGTAAAAACAGTAGCTGGCTGGACGTTTGTACTGACCCATTTTCTGATGATCATGAAAAATCTCTAAAGGAATACCGTAAACAGTTTAACAGTAATCCTGCCCACTTGCTATCTAATGCTAAATCTGCGGTTGACTATTTTGAAATCTTTGAAAAAGTTGTCCCTTACTTGTGCCTGACCAATAAAAGGGCCAACAAGTGTTTTGAGACATCTTATAAGTCCATAAAAGTGTACGGACTAAAATGGTGTCTTGTTCAAAAGGGCGAAAAGTAATTCATTTCTCATGGGCATTGTAAAACTGCCAGGTATAGTAGACTATTGGTCATCAAGCATGTTCTATGGTGTCCCTAAGGTTTTGAATTTAAAAATTATGAGTTACAATGGATTCCTTGCAATCTTGAAATTCTTGCATTTTTCAAGTCCTAAATATTTTGTAAAGAAGCCACTGACAAGAATCGCTCAGTACTTGGACCGTTTGCGAGAAGTCTGTCAGACAGTCGTTGATCCTGAATAACATTTTACTGTTGATAAGTTCCCCATGTTACATAAAAGTTGACTTCATTTCTGACAATATATATAAAGGACAAACGCTCCAGATTTGGTCTAAAGTAATAATTTTCCATCCTTTAGTGGTGTGCTAGCATAACTTGTGTAGTTACAAGTGCTCGCGAACAGTCTGGAAGGTACTTTTGTGCTCTGAGTAGACGGCCTTGACACAGTCACTGGGCTAGTCGAGGACGCTCTTGATTCTTCGAGAGCGTTCTGTAATTGTCATGATAATATGTTACTTGTTCATTTTGCAAATAAAAATGGATGTTTATGTACTAACAAAATGTGTCTTAAGAAAGCAGCTAAAGAAAATGTATACATACGTGTGTGTGTGTGTGTGTGTGTGTGTGTGTGCGTGCGCACGCATGCGTTTGGGGGTGGTTCTAGTAGGTAGGAGTGGAGGGGGTCAGTCGGTTGAGGGGTTGACAAAGGAGTAGGGAAGAGATATTAAGCTTGAGGAAAGAGTAAAAAGATAATTTCAAAGAAAAACTATATGTTTTAACAATTTATTTCAATTTTCATAATTATTGCATTTATCTGGTATATACGCTACGAGTGCATTTTAAGGGTCTGGATGTGAATGGGTTAATAACTCTCTTGTCCAAGCTATGTTTTAATGAACCAGGCGAAAATTGCCTGAATGAGAATTACAAGTACGGTCATGTTACAAAAAAACACATTTTTCATGTAATTTGCTTCATCATATTGATAAAAGTGATATTAAATACAAACAGATAAACTGTACAGACCCATGCTGAACATTACCAACATATAACAAGCACACATAAAATTGTGCATATGCAAGGACATTTTATTATTTTGTTTTCATTATGCAAAGCTCTGTTATTAGTCAAATGTCACTGTCAACCCCAAATAAAAACCAGCACCAGTAGTTATAAATCAATCATGCATTTTGTAAATAACTATATTAATTCAATGAATATAAAACACTTTATTAGGTAAACAAAATACATAGTTATGCATAACTATTGTAGGATATTTCATATTTACTTGTATTACATTCTCACAGGTTTTCGATACTGCCTCTGGTTTGGTATTTATTGATTAGTTACAATATACTTTCTGGGAGCAGTTTTATGAGCACGGAAGTCTCGGTAAGACAACTGAGGGTACAACAGTTTGACAAATCATTATGCTGTATTACGATATCCATGTGTTTATTTCTTTTTCCAAGAGAAAAGAGATATGCCAGCAATAATAGAAATGAATTATATAGGTCATGAGTACATAGGTGACGAAATGTAATCAGTTCTAATATAACTGGAAAACTAATTAATCATTACACTTTCCTTGTGTGATGGCTTCATAGATTTCTTGTAACCAAATTAACTTGTATCATATAACCTGACAATTTTTTATGTTCAAAGGCCAGTTGTTATGAAAGACAGGAATAATCATTGTTCTGAAATATGATTCTGTACAGCTGCAAATAGAAAACCTATTAAATTACTTAGTCACAATTTAGTAAGTGATCTGGGAGTGATTGTAGAGTATGGGCTTATGTGCTGGATTGCTACATCACAGAGCATCGGTTTGATTCATGATGAAGTGAAGTAAAATCTTGTTTCTGTCCAGTCATTCTCTAATCACAAGGCACTGGAAAGCCGAGAAATACATTCCTGTACACTTTTCATATTTAGGTGTTTTAAGGCAGCGTTAATGTGTGAAGTCATAAGAAATGTTGAGATAATCTGAGTTTACACGCATTTTTGAAAAACATTTGAAATAGCACTTTATCAAAAAAGAATTGTATACAATACTTCATATGATGTATAGTGTGTTGTCAAAAGTCACTACACCATCCAAGAAAGTCCTGTCACACTCACTATATTATTGAAAATTGTCACTTGTGGTGCTAATGAACACAGAGATTCCCCAGGTCCAGTTTCAATCTTTTTACAATGTACTAAAATTGGAAAATATATGTGTTGAAGTCAAGCAGAAACTCTTATGCATTACTTGAGCCTACTTTAACCCTTTTTACAGATTAATTGTTAACAGTCACCAAGTCTATATCAATTACTTAGAATATTGTCATTCTGCACTGATTAATTATAATATCACTATTACCTGTGAGAACAAATAAATATGAAGAATAAGAAGATTAAAACTTAGTTTATAGGTCTACTATGGACAACAACATTTACTGATAATAAAGTCAATAATTATCTCCTCTATACAACTAAGCATCTCACCTCTTGTCTCAGTTCAAAGACAGGAGTAGCTGGAGCGGAAATAATGATAGAAGCAGTATCAGACACTTCTGGTGTTGTATACCACTGGCTACTGGACCCAGTTGACTCCCGATCCGAGACTTTGGTGCTTCCCCGTCGCACAGCTCGTCTCTTCTTCTCCTTTTTACTTGGACTTGACATCGACTGACTAGGCCTGGGTGTAAGGATGGACAAAAACAAACAACACTCAAGGGTGGAATAAAGCAAACACATATTAACGAATAAACAAACCAAACACAAAATAAAATACAACTGATTAAATAATAATACTTGGATCAAGGAATTATAATTTCAAAGTTGAAGGTTAAATGATTAAAAATAATGTTATAACAAGCAAGTTGTGTAATGCAAAGTAACAATGCGGTAATGAATGTACAACAGTACTTTTAAAACGTGCCTTAAAAGTCATCTCATAGTCACAGTGTGCAGACTTTCTCATGTTTAAAAACTACATGATTAGTGTTTACATGTTGTTTCTTTAAAATTACTTGTGTGCGAATTATTCAAAAGTCTATCACATATTAATGTGTCATGTAACTTTTATAACCTTGATATAATGATTCACTAAACACCAGCTTGTATAATTTGTTTTTTGCAACTTCTATATTAACAGCTGAAGTACCAAGTCGTGCTACAAAACTACATGTTCCATTACACTGCTGAAAACAAAGCTGTGATTGTTTGGTGACATGAAATGGTACCATTTTTCTGCTGCTACAGGAGGGTCACCACAATTATTTGAGCACTAATAATTGCGTGTTCAAAAAAAAGCATAATATTACATTCCAAATGTAACCAGAGAAGACAGATGAAACAAATTATAATTACCAAAGTATAATATAATAGAGTTATATGCAAAGCACAAACAGAAGAATGGAAAAGTACAATACCATATATATTGACACATTTGCCAAAAATGCTGTACAATTTTAAAGAAAGAAAATGAAGCTTCTTTACCTATGCAAGGCACTGTATACCCATTATCGCAAAAGGATAAATTGTAACAGGTACTTAGAATGGAAGACATGGATGTAACAGGATCAAACCTTTTTTGACAACAACTGTAAACTGACTTGTTTGTATACAACAAATTTTTAAAAATAATTTCTCCCTTGCAAAAAACGTATTATGATGACACTTATAACTAGCTCCTGTCAGTATCTTTTCTTCAGAAGATAAATGTATGTGCTCCTCTCATGCGCGCGCGTGCACACACACACACGTGCGCGTTTTCCCAGGGAAATGAATATAACATTTCTGTTAATAGGGTTCCTATTATATCTATAACAACTACAGACCAAGAAATGACAGAGCACCATTTGTTTGCAAAATCTCCAAGTATCTCAAGTATGATATGTGAAATATGAGAAAACATGTAAAAACAAAACTTCAGATCTGAGACAGCCAAATGTGGGATACTCCACAAATTGTTGGGTAATCATACCAATTGTAATCATGTCAACCAATGTACAGAATGTGGGAGCGGAAAAGAAGTTATAACCATGGCTACTACATTCCTCGCTAGGAATTAAAAGTCTAGCAGGAATATGAAAATCATGAGATGTTGTGTAATATGAAATTCTACAATTTCAGGTAACTAAATAAACTAAATCAGACTAGATAACTATATTAAACTGGATTTTTATCTGTGACTTTTTTGAAAACCAAGTACACACTCTAAATATTTCCTGGGTACTAATTATATACATTATTACGTCCAAGTTATATTTGAAAAATAATATTCTATAAATTACACAACTCACATTATTAAGCAATGTAAAGCAACTAGCATAAAATACTGAATGCTATGAAACTAAAATAGGCAAGTCAAAGAAAGATAACCCTGCTGGTTAGGATATGTGTTAACACAAAACCCAACAACATCCTAGAATGCTAGAGAGACTGTAAAAGCAGTAGACAATAACTACGGATGATTGACAAAAAAATAGTCTATTAGAAGAAATGAATAACAATGAAGATAGACAACTTACAAGATTGTCTATCATCGATTTGTTTCCATACATAACAATATAAAAACATAACAATATGTTATAAAACATAACAATTCCATAGCCAACTGCAATGAATGGACAACATGGCCATCACCAAATTCAACTAGATTTAATTATGCCAGTCAACAAATAACAAATTGTTTATTCAAACTTCAGAGAGCACTACGAATAAAAAACACCATTGACTCAAACAATTTACTTCTTGACTCTTACAAAGAAGATGCAATTATCACAAACTTTCCTTTATCATTGGCTGGAAAATACAAATAAGAAGAATGAAAGAGTGGCATACATCTGAAATACTGCTTAAAAGTTGAACTAACTTAACAAGGATCCTTGAACCAAGTACGAACCGAACCAGTGATTATATCAAGATTTTTATAGGGCAGATGCTGAACTGTAAGTGACAATGTGGCTTGACATATGGTGTGGAATCAAGCTGAGTGAAAACTATATGAAATTAAAACAAAGTTGGGTGTGTGCGCACGCACACACACACACACACACACACACACACACACACACACACACACACACACACACACACACACACACACACACACACACACACACACACACACACACACACACACACACAGTTACCATAGCAACCTGGATTATGTAGGACCATGGCATACACACTTGCAGTGAATGGGTCATATATTTCTTTGATTTTTAAAATTTAAGTGATTTCTTTTATCTCTTTGAGTTCAACAAGTTAATTAATTTCTGATATTTTGTTAAGTTACACAGCTCAGCCATATTTATGCATTAATGTAATCTATTTGAAATAAAAAGGAAAGTAATACAATGGTCAAAAATCATTTTGTTAGCTTAACTGAGGTTAAGTTTAAATCGAAATTGAGTTTTTCCTATTTCACCTATGAGACAGTGAAAGCCACGTTGATAAAATCTTGAGTAAAAAAATTAATAACATAATGGTTTGAGTTGAGACATTTTCACATAAAGATATGTTAATAATATGTATGTTGGATATTTTCAAAGTGTGTGCACGTTAATAGTAAAACAGTTGTTCGTATACTTGAGTTAAGTCATTTCAGAAATCAATCCACCACATTCTAGTGCTCAGTGGTTCATCTAAACTGAGATAGAGGGGCACTTTTCTAATGGAGAACATTATGAAATACGCAGCAGTTATTATTTAATTGCGGCAGTGAATTGGTTTCCATACATTGATTCTCAAATATGGATGGTGACCTTGGGTTTTTGGTTCCTTATGTTTTAGGGATTGAGACTCTCCCTTTTACCGTTACAATAACATTTAAAATTTAATGTAGTCCATACGATCATCACTGACTTAGGAAATGTCTTTTTCACTTTGAAAAACAATTTTTGTGTGTACACAATAAATTCATATAAAACCAACACTGGAATGCAATTAGAATTAAACCAATTATAACTAAATCCACAACATTGTAAACATTGCTTACATAACAATAAGCTAAACAAAACAACATTTACTATTTTCTGTAAAATATCTGATACAATAAAAATTATATTCAATTTATTACTAAAATACATGCCACGTGCAAATGCAAACAAGTTGGCTTTCTCACTTTTTACAAAACACGACAATCTGTATAGACAAAATTGTAACACTATATCCAATACAGTTACAAACAATACCATTTCATAATGGCTTTTTATAAATAGTATTTATAATATTAATTGTTCAATAAAAATGAAATCGTACAGAATATTAGTTTATTAAATGAATAGTACTGTACAATAAACCAGTAAGGTCAGTCCATTCATACTGTTTCTGAGTTGTTATATTAATCACACACACACACACACACACACACACACACACACACACACACACACACACACACACACACACACACACACACACACACACACACACACACACACACACACACACACACACACACACACACACACACACACACACACACACACTTAAGTTAGCAAATAAAACAATTCAATAATGGTCAGTAATGGAGGAATGAAAAAATATTGTGAGTAGTTTTAGTTGAAGTAGGGACTGATTCGGTAGGAAGACACCTGATGAAACAGAAATACAGACACATTATTCAGTTTTAACTATCCATAGTTTCACAGTTTACAATTTCATATAACAAACACAATAGCTCATGTAAGCACATTATTTTTTTGTCATGTCTTATATTCTTGTGAGTTACACTGCTTTCACACTTCTTGCATTACAAACACGGTATGTTTTTTAAGTAAGGTCTGTTTTGAAATAAGACGACATTAACTGATGAAAACATTTTATTGTAGCAAAAAAATCTATAGGCTATTTATTTATCCACATAATCACCTTTGACTTACGTGCATTTTTTTATATTTTTTCAACGGCTTCTGTATTTCATTGCATAACAATCCACTGCCCGTGTCTTGAACCAGTAATGCCATTGTACAATTCGTTCCGCAGCTACAAAACAAGCCTTGTTTTGTAGGAAAAAGAGTTTCCATCTCCAGTGAGAATATGTTCAAAGAGCCCATTTCCTTCACTTTCAAAATGCTACAAAAGAGTCAGAGATGCAGCCAGGTGTTACTGCTTATGTGTAGAGTAAAAAATGTTTGTAACCACAATGATGTACATTAGTGATCACAAAGTGTTAGAACACTGAATAGACAATTTCAAAAGATAAATTGCTGATTTTGAAATTTAATTTTCATATTCACATCTTCCACTAAACACCTGTCATCGATGTTGGGTGACTGCTATGATCTTCATCATGAATATTTGTTTGTCCTTCCCTAAACAAATGACATTTCCCAATTTCACTATCACTCATTAATGACTGGTTTACAAATGTCAGAAAAAGGTGCCTCTGAGTGTCAGCAGTACTAATGTGTTTTTCTACCAAAAAACTTGTCACACAGCGAACCCCACAGTTGGTGGGTTTATCTATCATAGCACTGATTGTAAATGGTTTACATATCGCCGTAATCCATAATCACTATAATGCTGAACACTACATCATATTACAAGATCGGGCATGCTCTATCCTACTTTGCTGCCACAGTCGTGGTAATATAAAACAGACCTTACTTTAAAAATGTGCCTCATATTTACTGACAGTTTGATACGGTCAGTGAAATGCCCAGCCACTGCTTATAGTAAATGTTTTCTTTAGATTTAAAAATCAATGAATATAATATTAATAAGTCATAACAAACCCATAAATCTCATTCTGACATGTTATTTTATATTTTTACTTCCATATTCCTTAAGGAATGGAAGTATGGTGATGGCAAAAAAAATCGTGTTCAAGATTATTGCAGATTCTGATTGTACTACACTCAAAATATGAAAAAAAGTCGTTTTCCGAAAAGTGTCTGTGTGTGTGTAGATTTTTTTTCTATGGCAAACGATAACTGCCGCAAATTCAAACAGAATCAAATAATTTTTTGCATACAGCCCTGATTTGTAGAGTACTCACGACCTATTGTTTTTGGTGAAGATCGGTTGAGGGAAAGGGGTAGTTTACCTGCAACGGTTTTTTTTTATCAAGGGAAATTTTTTTTTGGCAAACGATAACAGCCGCAAATTCAAACAGAATTAAATAATGTTTCGTATACAGCCCTGAATTGTAGAGTTCTCAAGACCTATTGTTTTTGGTGAAGATCGGTTAAGGGAAAGGGGTAGTTTACCTGTAACGTTTTATGTTTTAACAAGGGTATTTCCTATGGCAAACGATAACAGCCGCAAATTCAAACAGACTCAAAAGATTATTTGCATACAGCCCTAAATTGTAGAGGTCTCAAGACCTATTGTTTTTGGTGAAGATTGGTTGAGGGAAAGGGGTAGTTTATCTGCAACGTTTTTTTAACAAGGGTATTTTCTATGGCAAACGATAACAGCCGCAAATTCAAACAGAATCAAATAATGTTTTGCATACAGCCCTAATTTGTAGAGTACTCAAGACCTATTGTTTTTGGTGAAGATCGGTTAAGGGGAAGGGGTAGTTTACCTGCAAAGTTTTTTTATCAAGCGTATTTTCTATGGCAAACGATAACAGCCGCAAATTCAAACAGAATCAAATAATTTTTTGCATACGTCCCTGAATTGTAGAGGTCTCAAGGACTTACGATTTTGGTGAAGATCGGTTAAGGGGAAGGGGTAGTTTACCTGCAACCTTTTACGTTTTAACAAGCGTAAAGTACTTGAAAATTTATTTAAACTTTTTGAAACAATGGCAATTGTTAAAAATAAAATAATTTTGTTGCCAGGCAATAAAATTATAATTTTTTCATTTTAATGTAATATAATATTTTTCATTTAATACAGCATTAAAAAGGCAGGTAACACACACAGACACACACACACACACACACACACACACACACGCACACGCACACAATTCACGTTATTTCTGGCCTCACTCATGTTTATTTTCTTACATTTGCACGCTTTTTAAATGGAAAGTACCGAAACCCACACCAACATAACGCATGCAAGCCGAAATTTTTTTTAAGGAATCACTAAAAGGACGGTGGTTCAAATCGGACGCTGAGGTAGAGTTTGCTGTAACCGAATGGTTCCACAAACAGCCGTAAGAATTTTACTAGCAGGGAATCTAGAGGTTAGCGCAACAGTGGAACTCATGTCTTAATGTTATTGGAGACTTCTTTTAAAATCGTTGAATAAAAAATGCTTTACGGCTCTATACGTGTTTCTATTGAACAATCCTTGTATTAGTCATACACAATAATACAACTGATTGAACTTCAAATTTTTAAACTTGATTAGTTTCTATATATATGTTTAATGTTACAAATAATTCAAACAACAATCTTGATCATCTGTTAGTTCAGCGGAATAACAGTGACACTTTTAATAACCGCATAAAATAAACACTTAGAAACAACACAGGCGCTTTAACTTAACTGTTTGGACCACAGAAGTGAGGCATGCCTCAACGCTCTATGTGTACAGCGCGGGACAATCCCCCCTCCCTACACTTCCCTATCACACCACTACATTGCTTACATACGATGTATACAAAAAACGCCGAGGCAAGTTCAGGTTGCCTCATTCGCTTTAAACGAACTATGCCGAATCTTACCTGTCACCATCTAGCGGTCGCTCAATAAAGCACGTTTCGGTTTAATAAATTTGACAGTCGCAGTAACAATGTATAATCTTTACGTTATGTAGTTCATACGTATTTATAATTTTTATTCTACAGAATTTTTTAGGGTAGGCATTGCCTCAATTGCCTCCATGTAACTTCGCCACTGATATATATGTGTACAATGTTATCGGCAACAAAGAAGTAGTTTTTGTTAAAATTCCTTCCCGGGATATTTGGCCGTAGTCCAATGTTTTCTACAAAACCAGACATTTCGGCAATGCCATCGACTTCCATCATCAGTGAAAATCGAGTGCGATAACGTGAGGTGGTATATGTTAGTGACCACAGTACTGTGGTTAAGGCTGAAGAAGTAAGTAGAAAGAAGTAGTTTCTATGGTAATATTTCATTTCGAAAATGATTTTAAATATAAATCTTAGAATATGGAAGTCATGTATGTTTCTCCAACCCGATATTTTGTTATATTATACAATTTTTTACTTCCATATTCCTTAAGGAAATGGAAGTATGGTGATGGCAAAAAAAATCGTGTTCGAGATTATTGCAGATTCTGATTGTACTACACAAAAAACATGAAAAAAAGTCGTTTTCTGAAAAGTGTCTGTGTGTGTGTCTGTCTGTGTGTAGATTTTTTTTCTATGGCAAACGATAACTGCCGCAAATTCAAACAGAATCAAATAATTTTTTGCATACAGCCCTGATTTGTAGAGTACTCACGACCTATTGTTTTTGGTGAAGATCGGTTGAGGGAAAGGGGTAGTTTACCTGCAACGGTTTTTTTTTATCAAGGGAAATTTTTTTTTGGCAAACGATAACAGCCGCAAATTCGAACAGAATCAAATAATGTTTCGCATACAGCCCTCAATTGTAGAGTTCTCAAGACCTGTTGTTTTTGGTGAAGATCGGTTAAGGGAAAGGGGTAGTTTACCTGTAACGTTTTATGTTTTACCAAGGGTATTTCCTATGGCAAACGATAACAGCCGCAAATTCAAACAGAATCAAAAGATGATTTGCATACTGCCCTAAATTGTAGAGTTCTCAAGACCTATTGTTTTTGGTGAAGATCGGTTAAGGGAAAGGGGTAGTTTACCTGCAACGTTTTTTTAACAAGGGTATTTTCTATGGCAAACGATAACAGCCGCAAATTCAAACAGAATCAAATAATGTTTTGCATACAGCCCTGATTTGTAGAGTACTCAAGACCTATTGTTTTTGGTGAAGATCGGTTGAGGAGAAGGGGTAGTTTACTGGCAACGTTTTTTATCAAGCGTATTTCTATGGCAAACGATAACTGCCGCAAATTCAAACAGAATCAAATAATTTTTTGCATACATCAGTGAATTGTAGAGGACTCAAGGCCTTTTGATTTTGGTGAAGATCGGTTAAGGGGAAGGGGTAGTTTACCTGCAACCTTTTACGTTTTAACATGCGTAAAGTACTTGAAAATTCATTTAAACTTTTTCAAACAATGGTAATTGTTGAAAATAAAATAATTTTGTTGCCAGGCAATAAAATTATAATTTTTTTCATTTTAATGTAAATCATGTATAAGAGAAAATATATCGTGCTTGGCAGGCAAGCATATCTCAGTTATGTACTGTTTACGTTTCCATTTTATTATTATGACTACCGCAGTAAAAAGGCAGGGAACACACACACACACACACACACACACACACACACACACACACACACACACACACACACACACACACACACACACAAAATTCGCGTTATTTCTGGCCTCATTCATGTTTATTTTCTTACATTTGCAAGCTTTTTAAATGGAAAGTGCTGAACCCATACCAACATAACGCATGCAAGCCGAAAAAGTGTCCAGCGTGGATAGCGATTTGCTTCCTGTGGATCGCTGGGCAGTGTAACTGCACGTGTTTACAGAGGAACGATTCATAGACAGACTTTTCGTCTTTAGGGAATGAACCCTCTGCAAGATGCTGAGGGTCCATGAGTGACTTCGGAGCGCTCCTTCTTTTCCGCGTGTTTGTTCTGTGAAACGTACACTGTAGATTCGCAGCTTTATTCTAAGCAACGCTCAATAGGAAATGTTGAAAATTTTTGTCCACGGTGTACCCTCATACACACTAAACCTGCTCTGATGTTTTAATTACGGACATCATAATATTAAAACTTTGGAAACTTGAGCACCACTTAATGGAGATCAATCATTAACTTATACAAGCCATTAATTTTATGCATATTTTTTATATATATGTGTACAACGTTATCGGCAACAAAGAAGTAGTTTTTGTTAAAATTCCTTCCCGGGATATTTGGCCGTAGTCCAATGTTTTCTACAAAACCAGACGTTTCGGCAATGCCATCGACTTCCATCATCAGTGAAAATCGAGTGTGATAACGTGAGGTGGTATATGTTAGTGACCACAGTATTGTGGCTAAGGCTGAAGCAGTAAGTAGAAAGAAGTAGTTTCTATGGTAATATTTCATTTCGAAAATTATTTTAATTATAAATTTTAGAATATGGAAGTCATGTATGGTTCTCCATACCGATATTTAGCATTATATATATATATATATATATATATATATATATATAAAACTGATCTAAAAGTATATGCAATTTTTGTTTATCTGAAAAATTATCTAATTACACATGTACGTTATTATCATCCCTTTCAGTGAGTGGCATAACTAGAAGCTGCTGGGAGGGGGGGGACTGGCTTGAAGCTGGATTTCCTTATATTTTATTAACTTACAAATATACAAATATTGTAATTCCTTTTATTAATACAATTACTTAAAAGTCTTATTTTAACACACACAAATGGCTTAGAAATCAGCCTACGTTAAGTGATTACAGAATTTTGTTGAAATTTTTAATAGCTCGGGGGGGGGGGGCTCTAATCCAATGATCTAATCCAAATTAAAATAGTTTCTCAGTATCACAGCAACCACGTAACAGCATAATGCAACAGTACAACTATTAACGGTACTGTGCATTGCCAAAATAATGTAAATAAATAATAAAAATAAATAAATATGGATTAATAAACATGATTCAGATTGCAAGCTGTATCGTAGCTAAATAGGGAACACGATTCATGCATGGACACGCATTCCTGGCACACCTGTCGCTAGTGTTGTGTACACGTGTATTTTGTTTGTGTGTGTGAAGCCTGTCCGTTCCTGAAATGTAACCAACCCTTTTCAAGTAGGATAGTTTTTATGTTTTATTTTAATTATAAGAAAAATATGTATGATATGGTAAAACAAAAGACACCAAAGTGTATAGAAATTAAAGGTGAACAAAGGGTTAAAATATAACGTGAATGTAGATCACATAAGCCTATATAATGTAATTAACGTAATTCATCATTTAATGTATGTTTTGTTATTATTAAGCAAATTAAATGTGTTGATTGTAATGGGCCAAATTTTGGGTATTTTTATTTATTTACATTTTCGGGGATTTCTAAAAAATATGTGTAAATTTTATTTCAACGGTGACCAGACCAGGTGTTGAGTTGTAAGAGCAGTTTGAACAAAGACGACGTAATATCACGTTGTGCAATCGGTAGAGGAATGTACCAAGCCTCAGTTCCAAGAACTTTGTAAGAGTGTGACAGCGCCCATACGCATTACTCAACAAGGCGCGCGGACTGACGCGGTAGTGAACCGCCAAGATGGTGAAGAGCACATTTTCTGTTTCGTCTCCTTGACTGAGGCGACGGATATAAAACTTAAGGTCCGCCCATCTCGTGACGTTAGCCAGTGCCGAACCAATATCCGGACACAACTAACACAACACCGACAGCATGAATTAAATGGGACGAAAAGACGACGAACAACTACAAGGCTTTGACTTCCAGCTAAAACGACGAAACTGAGTTGGCCGCGAAAGAGAGACGCATCGCCCCAGTCGTTCACTGATGGTGTCTGCGCAGACACAGAGCCAAGTGGGCTCTGCAAAATTTTATAAGTTTTAATATCAAGAGTAAATTCAAATTAACTAACATGTGTCAGTGGTAGTAGTGAACATGTGAGAACAACCAAATCAGTTTTATCCTATGGCGACACAATTATTTAACAAAATGAATCGAGCTCGATTGGTCACCGCGTGCCGACCGGGGGGAATATTTTAAAAAATGTTAAGGGTATTGTAATTTTCTGTGTGTCTGTGGGTGTGAAAAAATTGCAGTCTGGGCTGCCTGTGTTTATATTGATGTAGTACAATTAAGGTAAGATAATAGAATAAGTTAATATATAACAGATGACCGAGAGAAGGAATTGGAAAAATGTAATTTAATTTGCACAAACATGAACAACAATTTTGGATAAAATTTTTAAATGGTTTAAAAAAAATTAAAATATCAATTCTCTTCATTTAAAAATGAGAAGAGTCAATTATTTCACTAACCTATGAAACACGTTTGCGTCTGACGTTCGTGTGAATCGGATTTCTGGACCCAGGTAGGACCCTTACAGGTAGGTGAAAGTAATTTACGTGTTTTTATATATTTTAATAGTGTTAATAACTTAACAAATGGCGCCTCGACAGGAACAAATTTAATAAATTAAATTCCACACCTACAAAGATGCAAACGTGTGTTGTAGGGTTAGCGTAATAAAATAAAAGTGCGTCATTTACGCAGAATTGGTTATAGTGTATATTATGTATTGATTATACTATATTTACGCACAAATATCAATTATAAAGAGTAAGAAATGGCAGATAATAACGAGACTGTAGTTGAAATGAGCGAGTCGGCTGGTGTGGGGGAACCAGAGGTTCATTCAACCCCAGTAAATCGATCAAAAGAATTCAGCCTAACTGAATCAGCTATAGACGACTCGGACACGCTATCAACTCTAACCTCAAAGAAATGTAATAGCCAATTCGATAACGATATAATGAGTATATTACGAACCATATCAATGGATATTCATGAACAGAAAAACGAAATCAAAGAAATTAAGAGTAGTTTCAATGAGAAATTAGACATACAGAATGACAAATTTGACAGACAAAGTAGGGATTTTAATGAGAAATTCGATGCTCAAAAGAATAGTTTTGATGAATTAAAAAATGAGATCCAAGAAATGAATAAATGTTTTGAAAACAATAATGAAACAATAAGAACCAGTTTGAATAAATTAGAACAGAGTGTGGAGAAAATAGGAGTAGTTGTAATGAATCCAAATAAGAATAATACGAATGAAAATTATAATGACATGTGTCAAAATGTAATACTAGATAAAGAGTTAACAAATGATGACGATGATGTTGAAAATAACGAAAATAGTATTGAGAATAGTGATGTAATCGAAAATGTAGTATCTGAGAGTACTGATGAGTTTGTAGAAGGTGATAATGAAATATTAATGAGTGCTTATGAGTTAGAGAGAGAGTGGAAAGATGATATAGTGGTAGAATGGGGGCAGAGAGTAAATTTTCCCCTTATTATTTATGATGATGATTTAATATATTCACAAGTGTTGTTTTTGAAGGGCAAGAGTCCCGTGTTAGTAGAAGATTTGAGCTGTTTGTTTTTGTTGTATAATTTTGCACCCTCTGTCTGGAATAATACTGAGAGTGTGATATGGTATTATGATAAGAGAGAATTAGATAGAGAATTGTATGTTGATAAAGAAACAGAATTGTATGAATTGAATAGAGAGTATGATGAGTGGAAAGTAAGGCTAGAAGTGTGTCTAAATAATAATGATTTGATTGATAATACAAAAGTAACTAACCCGATAATGAATATATTTACTGATGGAGATTTAACAGAAATACTTAACGTAGACTTGGTGAATGATTATTATGGTATAACGGATAAATTGAAATTGTTTGGTTATAACACACAAGACAATAGTATGTGGGGTAATAAAATTGAACAGTGCTATATAAAACCAAGATTAATCTTTGACGATGGAGGGTAGACTATAAAACAATAAAGGACAATTATAAATATTTTTGTTTTGTGGTTTTTGACCTGGCAGATTTGGACAATGAGGTGTGAAAAAATGGAACAGTTAATAACAAGAGTTTGTAAATAAAAATGTAGTAAATTTATTTGTGTGCATTGTAGAATGTTAAGTAAACAAGTGTGTGTAGAGGGTTGTAATAATAATATTAATGGTTGCAATTTAAATAAATATCAGAATAAATTTTGAAGACAGTAACTGATGAGTTGTAATTGTTTTGGTAGCAATGAAATTTGTATTTTTAATAATTAATTTAATTAAAACAATTGGAAATGTTTAAATGTTTTGATGGATTTAAAGGTTATATAGTTGAATTGTGATACTGAATTTAAATTATTTTACGAGAGATGTATTTGGTAATTAAATGATAAATTGTTGAAGATGAAATAACCTTTTGTTAAATGTTTCAGAGATAAATTGGTGTATGGTGTATATATGTCAGTTTAAATGGACTGTAAGTATAAAAATTTTATAGTACGAATCAAGTATAATAAAAATGTTTACAGGTGTAACTCAGATTTTAATTCAATAATGAGATGATTTGAAATAATTGTGTTAAATAAAATGATAATAATAATGATAAAATTTAATAATAACTGAAAGATGATATATAATAATAATTAATAATAAATTTTGAAAATTTTAAGGTGATGAATGAGTTAAATGATCAATGATTGATGAATATGTTACGTTAGAATGTTGTATATAAAGTTTTAAATTTTTATTATTTAGCTATTAAGGTGCTATCGCTGGGGTGGCCTGTGCCCTAGTAGATAGTGAAATGGGTTGGGGGTAACAGAGTGTTACCTCCATCGGAGGCCAACATGGCGACAATGTGCGGCACACCCTTTTCATACAAATTTAATTTGTACCCTGATAAGACGCTCGTGCCGCACATAACAATGACGTATAGAACAGGCATTGAAATGAAAGTTAGATTTCCCCGATTTTTCGGGCGATTACTGCCTTACCAGCACTAATCGTGGCTTTGGCTAGCGGTCAGCTATGGCCACCATATCAAGTCCCTTGACCATAGCTGACTTGAAATTGGTTTATAATAGAAATTAAATGGGGGGTGACACTAGGGGAAATCCAGGAACTATGGAACAGCGACTGCCACTCTGTCCACGTGTGGACAGCATAGCCAGGTGGTAGACCCGTTTTAAGGGCGTTTCAATATAAAACAAGGATATGTCGATATCCACAATTTTTCAAATGTCAAGCCGAAGCAAAGACACGGAGATGTCCAATTCCTCCAAATATGCAGTCTTTGTGGAAGCAAAAAGGCGCTACAGTCTTACATAAATTACAATAGAGTGTGTGGAAAAGGGGGTTGCTCAGATGAGCAACGTATTTAAATTTTGTAAATTAAAAATGCTAACTCTAATTTTGCTCTAATAAACATGCTTTATTCCGCTTAAATAAATAGGTGCTCATACATTCAGTATAATGTGTTCATTCTGCATTTTTCAAATGTAGTATTTTAGTGTAGTAGGTTAGATATAAGAATTGATAAAAAGTATATGTTTTATATAATTTGTGTATTTTTGAAACTAAGCAAATAACTAAACCGACTGGCAGGCGGTTAACATAAATTACTAGAGTCAGAAAAAGGGGAAACAAGGATGTTAGAAGTAAGGATTGATAATCATATGTATTTAATGTAATCTGCACGATTTTTTGAAAGGTGTTTTCACTTTGTTAAGAATATCAGCTGATCGGTAGGAAAATGTCACTGTTGAATTGTTTATTGATGATCAAGGTAGTTAATGTTAAATATAATGTTTTAATGTGTTACAGATGTTATTTTAGATAATGAGAAAAGTAATTTGATAAAGTGAGAAATAAAGTAATGATTTGTGAAAGTTAATAAAAGAGTTTGGGTGATGAATATTTTTGTGGGACATATAGATCAGTCCCAGTTGAGGTTAAAGTTGAAGTGGAGAGAATAATATTGTTTTGAATTAATGTAATGTTGTTGTGAGTTAAGGTTATAGAATTTGAGAAGTATAGATGTTGACACAGTAGCTATGGGGGATATATGTAGAGTTTTGAGTGATATATTGATATTATTAAATGATGATGTTATTTTATTGTAGTTGAAGTGAGGTAATTAGATTGAGATTTGGGGATGGCAATTTTGTAATAGGGGATAGTGTAATGTGGGAGTCCGCAACAAAAGGGTTGGGACGGGAAGGGACCGTTTGGCGCTGGAAAGGGTTACCTTAGGTAGAATCCAGGAACCAACATAATGGGATGAGCTTTTTTTTGGGGGGGAAACACTTATCCTAAGTACAAAGGGTTAGAGATTAATTTTTCATATATTGAGAGAAGGTGGCGAATTGAGTTTAATGATAAGTTGGGTTTAGAGACTGTTTGATAGATGTTTTGATAGAGATGGGTGTCCTGATAGTTTAAGTTGTTAGTGGTTAGAGTCAGAGGGAGAAAGATTATGTATGAATACATGCCAAGTGGCATATCAAGCTAAAATAAATAATTTAAATCAACCAAAGTAACGTAGAGTGAGAATAATAAAGAAAGAGATTTATAACAAGAATATAAAATTTTTAATTAAAACCAGTGACAAATTGTTGATAGAGTTTGAAAATAAGGTAAAGCTATAAAGTGTATGTGAATAATTTAAATGTCAATCTGATTGTTATTTATAATAATATTTTGTTCTTTTAAACGTTTTATTTTACTATGTTTTTGTGTTTCAAGACAGAATTTTACAGAAGCTTAATGTATTCACAGATGTAACTTGTACATAACGTATGTAGGTCAAGGTTCTTGACTTGACCCAGTTTTGGTCAGCTGATGGGTGAGGTCATATACTAGGCATGTTTAGTATGGAAGTTAATTCAACTTTGGTTTTTAATTAATGTGAACAAACTTTAAATAATTTCAATATGGAAAAAAGAAAATATTTTAAGAAATTAAAATTTTTTTTTGAATTAAAATTTTTTTTTTAATTAAAAAATTTTTTTTTGAAATTTTTGTGAAAAAAAAATAATGTTATTTCTTGATTTTGCGCCTGCCAGATAATGGATATTTTTAAGATTTGATTATTTTATTGTTTGTGTTCTAATCGTGTTTATTATTATTGAATTATTATTGAATGGTATGGTTAGACTCTAGGTGTAGTCACATGTTAGGTTAAGGATGTTCTTATTTTTAAGAAATGTTCAATTGATTTAATTTTTTAACAAAAAAAAAAAAAAACTAATGAAGAGAATAATTCAGTATATATGCGAAATTTGTGTTTTGATTTTCAATGAAAGCAGAATGATGGTCGCTTAATAAATTTTTGAAGATTATTTTAATTTTACAACATGTAGGATAGGTGTGTATGAGCCCAGTATCTGCTAAAGGCAGCCCAGTTTGCAGAAAAAGGGGAAACATATCGGTTGAGGATCTGGCATGATCTAAGCCAGTTATTTAGGATTTTTGGGGTAGCATGATAGAAGGTGAGGTGCGCTGTGGTGCGTGTCTGTTCGATTTTTCGGTGTTGGGATCTCGCACAGAGAAGTCCAATGATCTCGTTCAGATGCGTCCATAGTCGCCGAGCCAGGGGGGTCGTTTACCCATGCAAAGTAAGAACAAAAGGGGGTTGTTTGGCACCAGTTCCTCACCGGTCCTCTTAGGGGTTTTATCAATGAGATTTCTTCTGTTTTGACAGAAGACCTCTCATTGAGGGGGTATTGTAACGGGCCAAATTTTGGGTATTTTTATTTATTTACATTTTCGGGGATTTCTAAAAAATATGTGTAAATTTTATTTCAACGGTGACCTGACCACGTGGAAAGAATAGTGTTGTAACAAAGCGGCAACGCAATATCATGTTGTGCAATCGGTAGAAGAATTTACCAAGCCTCATTTCCAAGAACTTTGTTTGAGTGTGACAGCGCGCCCATACGCATTACTCAACAAGGCGCGCGGACTGACGCGGTAGTGAACCGCCAAGATGGTGAAGAGCACATTTTCTGTTTCGTCCCCTTGACTGAGGCGACGGATATAAAACTTAAGGTCCGCCCATCTCGTGACGTTAGCCAGTGCCTAACCAATATCCGGACACAACTAACGCAACACCGACAGCATGAATTAAATGGGACGAAAAGACGACGAACAACTACAAGGCTTTGACTTCCAGCTAAAACGACGAAATTGAGTTGGCCGCGAAAGAGAGACGCATCGTCCCAGTTCGTCACTGATGGTGTCGGCGCAGACACAGAGCCAAGTGGGCTCTGCAAAATTTTAGAAGTTTTAATATCAAAAGTAAATTCAAATTAACTAACATGTGTCAGTGGTAGTAGTGAACATGTGAGAACAACCAAATCAGTTTTATCCTATGGCGACACAATTATTTAACAAAATGAATCGAGCGAGTGGTCACCGCGTGCCGGCAGGGGGTGTATTGTAAAATGTTAAGGGCATTGTAAATTTTTCTGTGTCTGTGAGAGTGTGTAAAATTGCAGGCTGGGGTGTGTCTGTGTTTGTATTGATGTAGGACAATTAAGGTAAGATAATAGAATAAGTTAATATGTAACAGATGACCGAGAGAAGGAATTGGAAAAATGTAATTTAATTTGCACAAACATGAACAACAATTTTGGATAAACTTTTAAATGGTTTTAAAAAATTAAAATATCAATTCTCTTCATTTAAAAATGAGACGAGTCACTTATTTCACTAACCTATGAAACACGTTTGTATCTTACGTTCGTACGAGAAGAATCCTGGACCCAGATAGACGAAACTTTGCAGGTAGGTGGAAGTAATATTTATGTATTTTATATATTATAAAAGAGGAATAATATCTCATGATAAGAAGATTGAGGCAAAATAACGTCTCACAGAAATATTGTAAGTAAATTATAGTTGGCGACAGTCTGGCGGTAACAAAATAAAAGAGCTTTGTTCGCGAAAAATCATAAAACTGTTGAGTCCCGTTAGATTTTGACGAACGACAACCTTGGGAAAACAATGGATCAGGCGATAAAAAAAAGAGAAACTCTGGTGAAAGTCGCGTCGCTTGGTGTAGCAGTTGAACACGTGGCAAAATACCCGCGCACCCCAAGCTAGACACCAATGAGAAGAAGCCTGACTTTAGAGCGCGAGTTTTTTTTCGGTTCTTGAATGGACGAATTTGAAGTTCCCGGCAAGGAAATCAATGAGCCTATGGGAATTATTTGAGTAGAACGGGTGGGAAAAGAGAAATAGTGAGCCCTATAAATAATACCCCGTGTACAGCTAAACAGGCTCTTAGTATGTGAAAGGCTCTCTTAGTATGTGTTAAAGACGCTCTTAGTATATTTTAAAACGCTCATAGTATGTTTTAACTTCGCTTTTAATAAGTTTTAAAGTATATTAGTTTGATTAACTATCATGTAAAGTAATATATTGGAGTGTACAGAAAAACTATTCGTGTCTATTAAAATCTCATTATGAAATAAAGAAACTATCAAAATACTTTAATAAGTCTTGAAGTATTTGAGTGCGTGTTAGTTGAAGAACGCGACAGTCGTTATTTGTACAGCAAAGACAAGCATGAGAGGAATCTTCATCGCAAGGGAATCATTTAATTAGTGCGTACAGCAAATAAGAAGCAGTTTTATTTAAATCTGTGAACTTGAAGTAATTACGAACACAGTATATTTTGTCTTGTGCGCGAACGTCGAGTGGAGTATTTAATCGGAGTTCCGATGTGTGTAAAGAATCGACGAAAGTAATTGTGAATGTAATTAAAGCAAAGTATGGTGCGAAGTGAAATTGTGATATATGTACACTCAAGGCATTGTCAGCAGATGGAATGGATAATCCTGAACACAAGTAACAGTTTCATTGTACTTATGTATTAACTAATATTCTATGTAGTCGTATCGTCTAAATCCCTAAACATCCCGTTTCATTCTAAAAGAACCGACGAGCAGTTGGATGCTAGTAATATTATTCTACCCTTTATGACTTTAGAAATGCTCAATTTAATTAATGTAAATTAGGATTGACAAATTCAGAGTTACATTAAATATATCTGATGGTTGTCAGAAGTCAATATCTTGTTAATATTAAGGCATTGAATATATACAGTGGAACTTGGTTATTACGGCCTCGGCTGTTACGTCAACTCGGGTGTAGCGTTATTTTGTCATAAGTCCGGTCACACTGATATCTTTAACATTATAAAAATTCCCGGTTTTAACGTCACTAAATATTGTACTACTCTGTTATAGCGTCAAATATTTCTCAGATATTTTACTCTAAATTTCATATAAACGTATATATGTGCGCGCGCGCGGTAGCCCATGGCTACAGACATACATTGTATGCAAGCGATAAGCACTGTAACAGGACTGCCGGCGCAGCCATTTTACGTGCTCCAACGGATGGCTAGATCGATTTAAGGCACAGGACACTCGATTTCCTTTGCAAAAATTTGTGGTGAGGCAAAATACGTAGATCTGAACGTTACAGGCGATTGGGTGCGTAACACTTGGCCAGAAATTAGACGATCATATAAAGATGAAGACATCTTTAATGGACATGAAGCCGGAATTTTTTATAAATTAACTCCAGATAAGACTTTCAAATTTAAAAATGAAAAGTGCGTTGGTGGGAAGCTCTCTAAACAAAGAGTTACAGTTTTTGTTTATGCGAACATGATGGGAACCGAAAAAAGGAAACTTTTAGTTATCGGGAAAAAGTTTGCATCCTAGATGTTTTAAAAACATCAAAAAACTTCCTGTAAGTTACACTGCCAACAAAAAGAGCGTGGACGAATTCTAGTATTTTTGAAGATGAACTAAGAAAGTGGGATAAAGAACTGTCATCGAAAAACAGAAAAATTCTACTTCTAGTTGACAATTGTGCAGCCCATCCAAAGTTAAATTTGACAAACATTAATCTGGTCTTCTTACCGGCTAACTGTACGAGTGTCCTGCAACCTATGGACCAAGGCGCCATTAGAAGCCTAAAGTGTCACTACCGCAAGCAACTTTAAAAAAAAATTATTTTCTGTATGGACACGGCGCAACCTGCCACAATTTCACTCTTAGATGCAATACAATTCCTAGACGACTCTTGGAAGAGTGTAACAAAGAAGACGATAGCAAAATGCTTTAGTAAAGCATGACTCGTACATGAAAATTTACCCGATGATGACGAAGACGACGACTTGCCGCTCTCAGAGTGGATTAAGAAATTCGACGTAAATGAATTTGGAAATGAACTTGATTCCTATGCATCAGTGGATGACCTAGTAGAAACATTCCAGTGTTGAGTGACGCAGAAATTATCGCAGAAGTAAAAAACATAGAAGCAGAAGATAGTGTTGAAGAAGATGCTGAGCAAGAGGAGGATGCCGACATCTTTTGTCCGACACTACAGGAAGCAATGAGAGCCGCCGAAACTCTTTCACGATTTTACTGCTTTAGAGAGACGTCTGACGACACGTTCAATGCAGCGCAGCATCTCCACAGCAGAACAGAAAGAATTTATTTTTCAGAAAGGAGCGTTCAAAAGAAAATTACGGATTACTTTCGACAGTAAACCTAAATGTAAGTTACATGTACTTTCTTTTTGATCTTTTAAAATATTCTTCATGCTGTTTGTATAAATGAAATGCAGTTTGTAAACTTTAGAATAAATATCACGAATAATGTTAATAATACAAAGATCTTTTTTTTATTTCTCCTTCCTTACTAGTGATTAAAAAGGGTCTTTTATAACGACTCTTTTATAATGTCACTCGGACATAACGTCATTATTTTTTTGGTCCCTTCAATGACGTTATAACCAAGTTCCACTGTATATGTTTTTCTAGTTTGAAACTCATAAATGCAACAATTATAGTAAAATAGACAAGTAATAACAAAGTCTTGATTTATGTATTTTATGTGCTTAGATTTATGATATGAATTTATGTTGGTACAGAAAGTAAATTATCTGTAATAATTCAATAATTTGAATGATTTATGATTGAATTATTAGTTCTTGAAGTAATAGATTGAGATATGTTTCTCGTCAAGATGGAATGAATATATATTTTTGTATGTGTCTTACAAAAATTAGTAATAATTAAAAGTTATTAGCATCTTAACTGCAGAGTTTTTATTCAAAAAACCCCCTGAGATCACATAACATCTTTGGCGCTCAGCATCTTATACATTTTAAACATAAATATTATTACATCAAATAATAAAAACTTAAATAGTTACAAATTTAACGCCAGAAAAACGGATTGTGACTTCCGTTTTAGTTATATTTGGACGCCCAAAACGTGGTGCAAACCTTGTTTAAGTAAAAAAAAAGACCGTGCTAATGTGACAAAAAGTGCAATTACTATACGTAAAAAGTAAATAGCTCTTTTCGTAATTACAATAAAGAAGTGTAATTTACGTATAGTAAACATATAAAAATTAGCGATCGATTGAGCATTGAGTGGTGTGAAACAGACTTCGTAATTCGCGAAGATAGGTGAAAATAGTGAATTGAACCAAAGTGGGGGAAAAGACGCTTCGACAAAATCTGACAAGTTGAAAATTGTTCAGACCTGAACTTTTGCACAGCCTGGCTATAAATACCAGGTCACGCTAATAAAGTTTCTTCTTCTCGATTCAACCGTTGCCACAGGAGGCTATGTCAGTCAACGACGCTATTTTTAATCTATAGTAAGAGTCACAGGACAAACTGGAAGTCCAACCAGAGCAGCAGAGCACATACAAGGAGGTCTATGTATACACCTGCAGCATATGATGTAAGGTGAGACGACTATTAAACAGCACATGCAGTGGAATCCGAGAAGAGGACCAGAGGACGCGGACTGAGGACCAAAGGAGGACGTACGGATGATTAACCACGTCAAACGAGGTGATGAAAAACCATTGTAATTACAGACATTTGAAAGACACAAATTAAAGTTAGAATGAAAGACATTCAACCAGTATTAAAATAACTAAATTGTAATAAATGTAAAGAAAGAGTGAAATTTAGAATAATATCTCTTGTATAAAATTTAGTAATTGAGAGTAACGTAAATGAGAAGAGAAATATTTGATATTTAAGTTAAAGTAATTAATAAAGTCTTTGTTGATAAAGGAGAATGCATATGCAGTAGAAAGTTTTGAAACCAATTAAAATTAAAGAAATTGGAAAACAAGTAAATTCATTATTGAAGTAAATTAATCAGCAATTGCAAAAGATGACCACACAATGAGTAAACCGAGAGCAAAAATGTTTAATTAATTAAAATTAGATAATAAGATTTATGTATAACCTGTTGTATGTAATTTGTTAGCTATAAGTCGTGTGCGAAAGAGTCGTACAAATGATTTAATAATGAGTACTATTTCAATATGCGAAATGGAAGATTTTATTTAATAAAAATAAATAAATAATGGAACAATTTTAAACTTAAATAACGTATCATCTTCTTATTACGATTACACCCATGAATTCAATATATCAATGTTTGTGTTGTTATATAAATTTGGCGCTCCAAAAGCGTGGGGCTCCACAAATTTTATTACATTATATAATTTGTTATGTTTTATAAATTGTTGCCCTGAACGTGGGGCCAGACACGACCATTTAACTATTTAAATTTCTTATAGCTAAATGTACGCTCTATAAATACAAGTGTGGTAAACATATAATATGTATAACAGTTAAGATTCATATGAAATATTCTCGTATATTTTATTTTGTTGTGTATTACGGCACAACTAGCACTCAACGAAATAATACCATTTTAAAGGTGTAATCGTAATACTAAGAATAATAATAATTTATAATAATAACAATAAATAAATAAATAAAATTAGTAATTCGGTTTCATAAGAATAATATTCTAAAACATAATAAATAAATACAAAATATTCAACATGGCGGAACCAGGAGGATTGAATCTAGAAGCATTTAAAAATTCGATACTGGCCATGATGGACGAATTAGTCATAAAACAAGCAGAAAAATTTAAAGAAGAATTGAAAGAGGAGAATGTCAAACAAATAAAAAAAAATGATAAACTAAATAAGCAAACAGAAAATTTAACAGAAAATTTAAATGAGCTAAGACAAGACAATGTCCAGTTGAAGGACGAATTAAATAAAAATATAAATAAGCAAACAGAGAATTTAAAAGGAGATTTAAATAATACACTGAGCGAATTAAAACAAGAAATCACCGATAGTACAATGCAGTTAACTGATAAAATTAACGACACAGATACGCGCATAAGTGAATTAGAAGAGAAGTTTAGGAGAGCCCTTCACGAACAAGCCATTAGATTAGAAAATAAACAAAAAGAATTACGTCTTGAATGGAGAAAAGATTTGAAAGATGTTCAGAAACAAATAAATGATAATTTAGATGAAAAATTAATGGTAATAAAGCACAAACAAGATAGTAAGATACAGACGGTTAATGAAATATTACAAGCAACCACTAGCAAAACAATTGAAATAGAAACCCGTACCACAATTACAGAAGACAAAATAGAAGAGACATCCAAGACTGCAAAAGACTGTTCTGGAGAGGTATCCCATATGAAGGAAGAAGTCCGGAATGAAATGAAGCAACTTAGGGAAGAACTTCGCAGACAGCCGACGCAGACGATGATGTTTTCGGCACCAATAGAAGAAAGAAGTAAGATAACATTTGCAGGTAACAAGTGGGAAAACAGCATGGAATTTTTGGCGAACATTGAGAAAGAGATGGACAAGACAGGTAGTGCGATAGACAATAATGAGAAGATCGACTTCGTTACTCAACATTTTAAAGATTCTGCAAGCCAATGGTGTTCTATAATTCAAGATAACATTACTACGTATCAAGAATTCCGCGACGCTTTTGAAAACAGATACTGGAACATACATATACAACGTCAAGTACGCGATCAGCTTGAATATGGTAAATTCAATATGCATGGTCGTACAAGCATTGAACAATATACAATAGCTCAAATAGAAACGGTGAAACACCTTAAACCTAAATTTTCAGAATACGAAATTATCTCCAAGTTGTCTTACCATTTTCCGAGAGATATCCAATTAGCTGTATATACCCAAGGTATTAAAACAGTTGAAGAATTTTTAATACTAGTCACACAAGCAGAAAATATCACGCAGGTAGTAATACAAAGCACTATGTTCAACCACATGTTAATTATAAACCACAGCTCCACAACACTCACAACTGCTCTAATGATAATTTAAGTCAGGCGACTGTAACAAAAACTGGTGAGAGAAGCCACGAGAAGCGGAGAGAAACTGAACGATGAGACCGTAATATCTACAAGGGTGCGCATATTGGGCCTGCGTCACAAATATTTTCCAAAACCGTACGACAAAGTAGTAAGTGCAATAAAGGGAGGCGGCAACAATTCAACGCAGCGAGGAACAATGGAAGCGGACAATAAGCCGACAACGTCTACACAATGACGTAGCGGACGGAAACAGCGCTTTACAATAAACAATATTTTCCCTAGTGATATATGCGACGAGCTATTAAGCACCGACCAGGATGTAAAGCTACGTGAGAAACAAACACAATGTCCCATTGTCAACGTTCGAATTAATAATTGTGATATAAAAATGTTAGTAGACACAGGGAGTCAGCTGTCGGTTTTAAATTCTGCATGGGTACAGTGAAATAAGAAATATTTTTAAAATACGGCTATGTTACCCATAAATAATATGAACATCACCACAGCCACAATTAAAAGAGAAAGAGTTAAGACAACAGGCGTATGTAACTATGACATATAAAAAGTTAGAAATAACATACCCCATGTTCAGTTTTATTTACTTTAATTATTTAATATCTGTCTATCGGTACATAACCACTTGTTGACGTCTGTGTGCAGACGCCATATTTAAAGTTAGCCAACTGAAAACATATGTACTTACCAAAATCGGGTCCTTTTCGGCGAACACAGGAGAACAGAATTATGGCTGTTTGTAATAAAGAAAGCTTTACTTATTTATCATAATCAAGTTTTATTGACATTTAATAATTGACATTATATATTTTTAAAAGATCATTGACAAACTATCTCTTCCCATAGAAAAATTGAAACATGGTATAAAAATTTCAAATAATAAAATATCAAGAAATTAAATATAACTAATTTTTAAACACAAACCAGCCTTCTTTATATACCTACTTTCACTCATGCATACACACACACCCAGTTACTTTATACCCTTAGAGATCTCATTTTATTTTTAAAATATAATAATAATAATAATAAATTTTGATTTCCGCTCTTATTCAAATTTGTTTTATTTCTTTGCTACTTAGCTGATTTTGAGTCTTGAAGATGTCGTTTTGCTCTACACGCACATTTTAGTTTCACTGATAATTTATTCAATTAATAATTGCCGAAACTGTTATTAAATACAGAAAACTGTCATTCACCTCATTTATGTATTATTTTATATCACATTTTTAAACTGTTATTTACATTTTTGTTGTTTTGCGGGCGCGACGAAAACCATGCCTAGCCGGCGGACGCGACGATTATTTGCGTCCGTAGATGTTAGTTATTTCTTGCCGACTGATGAGACGAACGGCACTACTTGGTGAAGCGGCCGCGGTTGTTTACCAAGTTTTCATTGTTTTCGGCTCTGGTATCCCTACGCCAATAGTAGTTTCGTCTGACGCACTCGCATTCCAACGCTGGGATTGTTCCTAACGTAAGATGTTATACAATCTGTTACATAATCGGTTAAGCAACTTGTAAGTCACTGGAGCTGACCTTGACTCAATTTCGCTTGTTGTCTATTGCGTCTTTATAATTTATGTATAATATTTTATAATCACTCCTGCCAATTTCGCTACCAATAAAATTTACCTTTATTTTCAAGTTATGTTTATGTCTCCCAAAATTACTATTACATCATAAAAATGCTATTTATTTTTATTAAAATACAAATTTATTTATTTCCCCGGGTAGGCCAAAATGTTCCGTTACAATAACCCCTCAATGAGGTTTTATGCCGAAGCATAAAAACTCTCATTGACACATTCATACTTTCTAAAGGGATCAGCCAGGATATGTCGCCACAACCCCCTTTACGGTTTACAATCAAAAAAATATAATTAACTCACCCTTGGTCCAGTGACTGTGACCGCACCTGAATGACCTTACTGGACTTCTCTCTCGAGATCCCAACACCATAAAGTCAGCCAGGTACTTAACGCTCCTGCTCTGACGCGCTGGCCAGCTCAGGACCACCGCCACAGCATCACCAAACACTGAAACAACAAATCAAAATATCAACTAGTGGCCTTGTACAATACTATATCCCTAACTGATCTGTTTCCCCTTAGCGGTGCTGGTTTGCGTTAAGAAGCACTGGTTTTTCTCTTAACTCTTAACACATACATGATACATAACCTAACATGATATATATTTTAAAATTCCATAATCTCATTCTATCTACTTTCTCTTGTTAACTTTTATCCCAAAATTCAAAATTATTGCCCTGATTCCCATCAGAATTTAAATAAACATTTCCCATTACCATATTACACATCTCTCTCATCCCCACTTTACATCTAAAATATTTAAATTCATAAAATTCTCTTAAACACTAACAAACATAATACAACATAATAAAACATAGTATATTCATAATTCACCTTGTTATTATTACTTTAAAATAAACAATTCGCATTTAAGTTTGACCAAAAATTACACACTTTACATCTTTAAATTTACACATAAAATTATAAAATTTACATTTTAATCTCAACTGAACTTTTATTAATTAATCATCAATTATTTATCCCTTAACTTTTCCAAAAAATAAAAAAAATTTTTTGTTTTGTTTTTTCTTTTCATTTATTATTCCTTTATTAATTTGGGTGATTCTCAGTTATTCATTATAATTCACTTTATCAACTTGGCATTTACCCATAATCTTACCCCTTTTATGACTCTAACACCCACTTAACAAATTCTTTATCTAGTATGACACCCATCTACCAACCCTTCTCTACATCTAACTTACTATTCTAACTCATTTCGAATCATTCTACCTCTATAACAAAATACTCTCTACCCCTTTGTACTCAGGATGTGTTCCCCTCCCAATGCTCACTCCCTTATCTGGTTCCTGGACTCCCCCTAGGTAACCCTTTCCGGCGCATAATGGTTCCCCTCCCGCCACAACGCTTTTTGTTGAGGACTCCTTATCACACCACCCCCCTTACAAAATTCCCCTATCAACTAATTACTCTCCCATTACATAATTTTCATTTACAAAATATCTCCATTTATTTATTACCTCAATATAACAATCATTACTCTACATGTTTTCCCCCTAGCTGTGTCACTAACAATATTCAAATTCTACATTACTCTTATTCATAACAATCTTACTTTATTCAACTCCCCTTCTAAACTTAACTTGGACTGATTTAAATGTCTTACTTAAATAATCATCCTTACCCAAATTCTATCTTTTATAAACCATTGAACATTCTTAAATACCTCAAATTTATTTCTTTAAACACATTAAAAACTTATTCTATAAAATATTCTTACATTTTTATAATCCTTATCCCTAACATACTACATGCAATTAATACAATAATACATAATAAACACAATATTTACCTTGAACATTGACATTTTTACATTACTAAACAATTCTCATTTAAACAATTTTTATAGGAAATTATAAACATTACAATCTGAAATCTTCATCAACTCCTTTATATATCATCATTTAATTATTTATCCCTTACTACAATTAGATTCCTCAAAAATTTTAAATTTATTATTAACCTATTTCTTTTAACAATCATGTTATTCCCCAAACTAAACACCATTTAACATTTATTTACTTATTAATTATTATCAAATTTAAATCTCATAAAATAATTTAAATTCATTAGAAAAATTTAATGATATAACATTTTAAATCAATCAAAATATTTTAAACATCTCAATTTATTTAAATTCCATCAACTCTCCTTATTTATTTAGTCTATTAAAATCATATTATTACTATTAAAACAATTTCTATTACATACACACATTGTTTACATAACATTTTACAATACACACAATTAATTTCACTATCAATTATTTACAAATTGTTCGTCATTAATTTTTTCAGTTTACCACACTTCATTTCATAATCTGGCCAGGTCATTACCATAAATTAAAATATTTAAAAATGTCCATACACTGATTTTGTAATTCAACCTCCATCATCATATAGATACCTAACATATTTATAACATAAATTATTGTTATACACATACAAATTATTATAATCATTATAATAGCCATTATCAACATCATCTATTAATTCATATAACCTGTCTACATTTGTGATCTCAGATCCATCTCCATAAGTATTTTTATTCAATATAAAATCAGTTATTTTATCATCATCATCAAAATAATTATTCATCTCTATTTTACAAGGTAAGTATTTTATATCATCTATTTCCTTCAATTCTAATCTTGCTTTCAACTCTTTATAATTTCTCTTTAACTGAAATAATTCTATCTCTCTATCACTATACAACCCTCTATATAAATCTCTCTCACCATAACACCATATCACGCTTTCTCTACCATCCCACACAGAGGGCACTAAACTCATAAAAATTCGGGGAACAACTCAAAGACCTCATGTCTTCCAATAACAAGGGACTCTTGCCCTTCAACAACAACATTTGTAAACACCTTGGTTCACAATAAACCTGGGGAAAATTTACCCTCTGCCCTACATACTCATCTAATCTCTCTTGCCACTCTTTCTCTAATTCATCAACACTAATTACTACTCTGTTACAACCCATTACTCTCTCACTCTCACTCACTATCTCTACCTCATCGCTATTCAATATTTTATTCTCTAACACTCCCTCTTCCACTATTTTGTCATTATTAATATTCGTAACATTGTCATCTAACTTCTTATTCAGTATCTGATTGAATTTACATTCTAAATTTTTGTTCATTTCGTCAATCCTTTTCTCGCAACTGCTACTTATTGATTCTAAGACTTGTTCTGCAAATGTATCAAGACGTGTATTAATTTCATTAATGTGTTTATTAAAATCTGAATTCTGATGCTTAATTTCATCTCGCATTAATTTTATCTCATTATTCTGTTCATTAAATTTTTCGTCATTACTATCAAATCGTTTACTGAGAAGGTTAAATAGGTCATTCATGGGCATCTCTTTTTCTTTTGTATTTGTTTTAGTTGTTAAGGGAGTAGAATTTGCTCCCGCCTCACTAATTAATACAGATCTGTCTACATTACTGTCACTTATTGACAGTGACTCTGAATACCTGAATATCTCTATTTATTTGACTTTCTGTCTGGCTGTCAGTGAAGCTGACTTCATTGTTAATATTATCATTAGTATTCATCATCATTATTTATGTAATTCTGACTTATTTACTATACATCTACTTCAATAACACTGTAACATAACCTTATGTGGCACTCTCGTCATCTACGTCTATTTCTACATACCTAAATTTTATTTTTTATTTCAAACGACCATTCTGCTCTCCCAGTAGGCCTAGTTTTTATATAAATTTCTTTATATAAAATTGTCCCTCAGTTCCGGGTGCCATTGTTAAGTTTTATTTACTTTAATTATTTAATATCTGTCTATCGGTACATAACCACTTGTTGACGTCTGTGTGCAGACGCCATCTTTAAAGTTAGCCAACTGAAAACATATGTACTTACCAAAATCGGGTCCTTTTCGGCGAACACAGGAGAACAGAATTATGGGTGTTTGTAATGAAGAAAGCTTTACTTATTTATCATAATTAAGTTTTATTGACATTTAATAATTGACATTATATATTTTTTAAAAGATCATTGACAAACTATCTCTTCGCATAGAAAAATTGAAACATGGTATAAAAATTTCAAATAATAAAATATCAAGAAATTAAATATAACTAATTTTTAAACACAAACCAGCCTTCTTTATATACCTACTTTCACTCATGCATACACACACACCCAGTTACTTTATACCCTTAGAGATCTCATTTTATTTTTAAAATATAATAATACTGTTAAATTTTGATTTCCGCTCTTATTCAAATTTGTTTTATTTCTTTGCTACTTAGCTGATTTTGAGTCTTGAAGACGTCGTTTTGCTCTACACGCACATTTTAGTTTCACTGATAATTTATTCAATTAATAATTGCCGAAACTGTTATTAAATACAGAAAACTGTCATTCACCTCACTTATGTATTATATATTATTTTATATCACATTTTTAAACTGTTATTTACACTTTTGTTGTTTTGCGGGCGCAACGAAAACCATGCCTAGCCGGCGGACGCGACGATTATTTGCGTCCGTAGATGTTAGTTGTTTCTTGCCGACTGATGAGACGAACGGCACTACTTGGTGAAGCGGCCGCGGTTGTTTACCAAGTTTTCATTGTTTTCGCTTCTGGTATCCCTACGCCAATAGTAGTTTCGTCTGACGCACTCACATTCCAATGCTGGGATTGTACCTAACGTAAGATGTTATACAATCTGTTACATAATCGGTTAAGCAACTTGTAAGTCACTGGAGCTGACCTTGACTCAATTTCGCTTGTTGTCTATTGCGTCTTTATAATTTATGCATAATCTTTTATAATCACTCCTGCCAATTTCGCTACCAATAAAATTTACCTTTATTTTCAAGTTATGTTTATGTCTCCCAACATTACTATTACATCATAAAAATGCTATTTATTTTTATTAAAATACAAATTTATTTATTTCCCCGGGTAGGCCAAAATGTCCCATTACACCCATGATTATTATGAATAAATTAATATACGATGGTATTTTAGGAACTGATTTGTTGAATGTACTAGATGCTAAGATAATAAGAATAAGATAGAGTGTAATTATAAAGGCACTCAGTATGAGATAAATATGAATGAAGATTATGAGCAATCTAAGGTAAGTGAAACACCTATTGTTATGTCTAAACCACCGATACAATGTGTACCAACTCAATATGTGAATACGACGAATGACAAAATATCAGTACAGGAAAAAGAGCAGCTTCACAACTTAACTGAAGAATATGAAGATATATTCAACGAAACACCGACGCAGACGGTAGTATACGAACACTCTATAACTGTATCAGACCCAACTAAATTCATCAGGAGGACATATCCGATCCCAATGCGCTAATGAGGAAGAGGTAGAAACAGAAATTCGTTGCATGTTGGAAAATAACATAATAGAACGATCCAACAGCAACTTCTTAAATCCTCTAGTGGTAGTGAAGAAGAAAAGTGGGGATATTCGCCTATGCCTAGACATGAGGAAGCTGAACAGCATCATTATATTGTTAATGGAATAAATCCACTTACAGTCCAAGCCACGTATTTTATAATCAACTAAACGCTATGTAACTCACCGTCTGTGGCTTAAGTAAATGTCTTTATACAATTGACATGTTTCGGGACACTTGTCCCATCCTCAGAATATTTAAAAAAGTCTCTTCATACCATCATACGATGGCACAGTCGTCAATAAATTAAAAATATTAAAATCCACATAACACAAAACACAATTACACTACACAAAGTACGCACACAACAATTTTCGGTGTACACCACATGGTAACCGACAGCGCACTGGTTCATATTTGACTCGTGTCGCGACAATATCGCAACGCGGTATCGTACAGGACATTAGATTTAAAGTTCAGCTGATCATTTAAAACATGTGGCCTGGTAACAGGATTATTATACGCTTTATATATCTCAAACTCCTCAAGGGCGTTCATGTAACGTCCTTTATTACAAAAGTGAAGGGGTATCAAGTTGGTATGAAAATTAGTATAGTTGTGATTTTCATCAATAAGATGTTTAGCGAATTTAGATTTTACATTTTCTGTGTTATGAAAATAAGTGGGTGGCTTATGTTCAACAAACCTCTTGAAAAAACCACGGCCCGTTTGGCCCACATAAAAAGCATCACAACTATTACATATTAATTTATAGATCCCTGTTTTCTTTTCAAGGACGGTTGGTTCTCGAGTACGAAGGCTATTTAAAATGTTATTTGTAGTCTTATATGTGACAACAACGTTTGACTTGTTTAAAACAGAAGACAGAATTCTAGGTAGAAAGCTCATGTATGGTATAGAAATGTATTTATACACACTGTCCCCACCAGGTCCCCTTAGCGTGTTTGCGTTTTTTCGTCTCATATGTTTTTTAAGGATATTATTTACTACCGCTTTTTTGTAGCCATTGGTGACCGCAATATGTTTAATTGTATTTAGTTCGTCTTGATAATCCTTGTCGCTGAGGGGCAATGATAAGAGGCGGTTAACCATGGTGTGGAAAGCAGCCATTTTCTGCGATACCGGATGATAAGATGTGGCGTGTATTATAGTGTCAGTTGTAGTGGGTTTCCTATAAATATTAAACTCCAATTTATTAATATTTCTGGTGACCGTCAAATCAAGAAAATTTAATTTTCCACTGTCCTTGTGCTCCAGTGTAAACTGTATATTGTTATTAATACTGTTTAAATATGTGTGTAGCCTATTTATTTGTCTATGTGTGCCTTTATAGATCAAAAAGGTGTCGTCAACATACCGGCCATACCTGTCTTCTGTTTTAAACAAGTCAAACGTTGTTGTCACATATAAGACTACAAATAACATTTTAAATAGCCTTCGTACTCGGGAACCAACCGTCCTTGAAAAGAAAACAGGGATCTATAAATTAATATGTAATAGTTGTGATGCTTTTTATGTGGGCCAAACGGGCCGTGGTTTTTTCAAGAGGTTTGTTGAACATAAGCCACCCACTTATTTTCATAACACAGAAAATGTAAAATCTAAATTCGCTAAACATCTTATTGATGAAAATCACAACTATACTAATTTTCATACCAACTTGATACCCCTTCACTTTTGTAATAAAGGACGTTACATGAACGCCCTTGAGGAGTTTGAGATATATAAAGCGTATAATAATCCTGTTACCAGGCCACATGTTTTAAATGATCAGCTGAACTTTAAATCTAATGTCCTGTACGATACCGCGTTGCGATATTGTCGCGACACGAGTCAAATATGAACCAGTGCGCTGTCGGTTACCATGTGGTGTACACCGAAAATTGTTGTGTGCGTACTTTGTGTAGTGTAATTGTGTTTTGTGTTATGTGGATTTTAATATTTTTAATTTATTGACGACTGTGCCATCGTATGATGGTATGAAGAGACTTTTTTAAATATTCTGAGGATGGGACAAGTGTCCCGAAACATGTCAATTGTATAAAGACATTTACTTAAGCCACAGACGGTGAGTTACATAGCGTTTAGTTGATTAGCATCATTATGAAAGAGTATGACTGGGCGCCTAATGCGGACGAGTTGTTTACAAAATGTGAAGGAGCACGTTACTTAACGAAGCTGGATCTACGCTCAAGTTTCTGGCAAATTCCAATAAGGAAAGAAGACAGAAAATTTATGGCCTTCCTGTACAAAAACAAATGTTACCAGCATAAAGTCGTTCCATTTGGATTAAGCACGAGTTTGGCAGCTATTGTGAAGTGTCTAGAGAGAACACTTGTTAACTTACTTTTCTGTATACATTTAAATCAATTATAAAACTCATTGCTTACCTTCTCTGGGTCCCAAGGTCCTTCACACGAACTTGTGAACTATAAACGTGATTTAGGGTTATGTATTTCAATAACTACGCTCATTTACGGTTAACTCATTCAGATTTTATTAAACATATTTTTTAGTATTCTCTTTTCTTGAATTATTTCCTTTAGAATTTAATTCAAAACAAATTTCAATACTGCGGCCATCTCCTCATTTAACAAGTACAGATAAAATTTAATCTTCTCTTTTACTATGCTGAACACAAATAATTACTTAACTTATAATAAAGGCAACCCAGCATCTGCGCATTCTCTCATTCACACACATACATTCAATTTACTACCCCATTTAATTTAGATTAAGCGCTTTTAATAAGATTTGGAAGGTGATTATTTTATATTATACTGTTACTTGGCTGTGTAGAGTCCCGCCGACCATGTGTTACACTTGTTTCATTTTGGTTCACTGGTTTGTTCAAATTAAGTTGTCACTAAATTTTTTATCACTGAAGATTCACTGTATTTACACCATTTTTGATCACTTCCTTGTAAATTTAAAACATATTTTAGATATTTAATGAATTTTAGGCTCGCGAGCCTTTTTGCCGAACCGCGCGGTTCTATGACTGTTAGACGACAGACGCTCACCACCAGCGTCCAAGATGGCCAAGGCGCTTTCATGCTGACCAGCTTGCTTTGTGATTGGCTAAAAAGGGCATCACGTCACACAGTAATTGGTTAACACCATGTATAGTATATTCACTCTAAGAGACCAGCGAGCCGAGTACATGCTTATTCACCTGTACAGGCACACACTTCCGCATGGTCTCACATTCCAGAGCATCAGACAACAGTGCATGTTGATAGACTTTCTGGACCAACATGCAGATGGGCGTTCCCTACAGGAATGTCTATTGTTACAGACTGAGGCCCTGTGTGGGTACTATTGTGCGTCGCATGTACAATCAAATTAAAATCCCTCATCCCATTCTGCCCCATTATAATACCCCCCCCCCAATGAGACGTTTCCTACCAAAACAGAAAAACTCTCATTGCTAAACCCTGAGGATCAGTGAGGATATGGTGCCAACAACCCCCCTTTATTCCTTAATACATCATGAGTAAACTACCCCCCTAGCTCGGCGACTATGGCTGCACCTGCACGACATTACTGGACTTCTCTGTTCGAGATCCCTACACCGTAAAGTCGGATAGGTACTCACCACAGTACCACCTAACCTTGTAACATTCCAAACAAAATCAACAAGTAGCCTTATACCATACCAGATCCTCAACCGATATATCTTCCCTTACATACATACTGGATTGCCCTTAGCAAAATACTGGGTGCGTACACGTATTCATTACCAAATTAAACACAGTATCTCCACATTAATTATTAATATAAAATTCACATAAATATTTTATATTTGCTTCTACACAAAATTCATTACCATTTCTCGACTTTTATTGGTTTGCTTGACGTTACTGTTTCAAATCAAATTCAATTATTTTAATTTTGTTGAAATAGTGAAATTAATCTAAGTCCATTGTCAAAAATCCACATCAAAGTTAATTTACATCATCTCTTTCCATTAATTAATTTAATCATAATTTTCAAAATTCCAAAATCCCTTAAATGAGTTTACTTTATAACTCCTCTTAACTAGATGCTAACAATCATAATAAACAAAATAAAATAAACAACTTATTTCTATCATAAATTCCCTTATCCCTACATTTGTTTATAAAACATATAATATGAACACTATTAATCAGTTAGTACATTATCAATACACACAATCATCAATCTATAGTGAACCTTACAACACAACCTGTACATAAAAAAAATTTTAAATAAAAAATATTTTTTTTTTTTAAAGTAAATGAATTTAAATTCCAGAACCATATATTCTGACAATTAATAAAAAGAAACAAATTATGAAATTAAATTAATTACTTAAAGAACATATGAATTGATTACATTATACATCATACAGTCCACACCAGTCATCAGCTGATGTCTTAATAACAGGTGAATGACCTTTCTATAGGCACACTAAATACAAATAAACATAATACAATATCAACATTCATAAAGAACACAAAACTCATTTCATTAAAATAAACATTTCATTTGCATCTGAATACAATTTATAAACATTTCAATTTTAATTTTAATTGCACCCTTAATTATTTATTATTTATTGTACAATTAAATTCTCAAAAAAATTCAAATCTATTATCAACATTCATTATATATAACATTTCAAATTCATATTCATCAAAAAATTTACACAACTTACAGCTTAATTTTAGTTTTAAATTCTATTAACTCTTTAACTTATTACATTTATTATTACCTTTCAACCATGAATTTCTATTAAGTATTTTCGTCATTAATTTGTTTGGGTGATTCTCAGTCATTCGCAATGATTTGATTTATTAAATGGGCATTTAAATATAACCTTACCCCACTTCTTCCTCTAATAACCATTTACGGATTTACATAGGGTGACACCAATCTCTCAAAATATTTACCAATAATTCTCTAACTCCACTTAAACCATTCTCCTCTTATAATAAAATACATGATACCCTCTTTGTACCTAGGATGTGTGTTCCCTTCCCGTATATTCATTCCCTTATTAGTTCCTGGCCCTTTCCAAGTAACTCCGCCAACGCTCATTTAAAACTATTCACCCCCCCGCCACAACGTCTTGCGTTGAGGACTCCTTACACCTCCACCCTTGCTACTAAATTTCACCACCATCTATTTACTCTCCAATTACATTACTCACTTTCTCTACATATATGCATTATCGCTGCTGTGTCCCTACTACTGACCCGTTTCTGTATTATTTTTATTCCACAATTCTTATTTTGTCTAACACCCATTTAAAATTAACTTTGACTGACTCAAATGCCTTATTGAAATAATTATCACCCAAACTCCATCTTTTACCACCTTTTACACTAATATGCTCATTGAAAATTACATTAGAAAATTCATAACTACCTCAAATTAATTTAATCATTTAATTTAAAACCTCTTAAACACATTTAAAATTTATTATTCAAACATTTTACTCTACTTCAATTGCATTATCAAATTTATACTTACATTTGGTCACTCAATTGAATAGACACATGATTCCTGTCATAGACACAAAATTATAAACATTCATTACAACAAATATATAATACCCCTATGTACTTTCTGATACATTATATAACAACCATATGACTCCACAACTAAACACATTTCACATTTATTCATTTACTATTTATTATCAGGTTCAAATCTCAGCAACATCATTAAAAAAATTCATTAGCAAAAATTATTTATACAACATTAATTAATTTATTTAATTCAATAAGTTTCTAAAACATTAAGTTTTTTAATTACAATATTCCAAAACAATTACTATTCATTTATTACAAACTCTCATTATTTATTTAATCTGATAAAATATTATTATTATTATCAAATCGATTTCTACTACATACACACATTGTTTACATAAAATACATTTTACAACACAAACACAATTAATCTCACTATAAATTTATTTACAATTTTTTGTCATTATTTTTCTGTTTACCACACCTCATTACCTAATTTAGCCAGGTCATCACCATAAACTAAAATAATAAAATGTTCATTCACTTTGTTTGTTTAACCTCCATCGTCGTAAACTAGTCTTGGTTTTACATAACAATTATCATCTTTAATTACACTCCTTACAACATTGTTATTTATATAATAACCCGTTAATATTTCAAATTGTTCCGTAAAACTCACATAATAATCTACTGGATTATCCCACATTATTATTAAATCATATAGCCTGTCTACATCATTAGTTTTGGTCTTGTCACCGTCTGTATCATTATCTATCACTCTTAAGCATTTTAACCTCTCACTTTCAGAATCATTTACTACTAATACTCCACGTCTAAGCACAGGTAAGCTTCCCATATAATTATCAACGTTATCATCATTTATTTCTGCACTATCTTCACAACAAGGTAAGTCTTTCATATCATCTATTTTTTTCAATTTTAGCCTCTCTATCAACTCTTTATAACTTCTACTTAACTGAAATACCTCTATCATTCTCTCTCTTTCATAATCACTTTCATCACAATACCTGTCACAACACCACTGACCTACTTCACTCCATTCAAAGGGCACAACAAACTGACTATAATTCTTGGCTCTTCCAAGAATTCCACAAAAAATTAAGGGACTATTTGAAGACACCTTGTCTTCCACACAATTACTGGAGGAAACTCTGTCCTCATCAAACACTTGTGAAAACTCTGTTTCACCATATACTTGGGGAAAATCTGCCCTTTGCCCACCTAACCTCTCTTCACACACTCTCCCAATCTTTTCAGCACTCGCTAACACGTTACTCAACTCTACTTCAACAAAATCTTCATTATCACTCTCAACATTAACCACCTTACTCTCTAGCACCACATTTTTAATTATATCATTATTATTCTCACTTTTTACTTCAATATTAAACTCATTACTGTAATTACCACCTACTTTGTTATTAATTGTTTCTTCACTATTTTTGTTCTTGTTACACTCACCTGTATTTATTTTCCATACTCCCATTTTCTCAATATATCGTTCTAACTCGTTAAAGTTACTTTCAAATTTATTCTTTACAGCATTGATATCAATTTTAAGTTCATTATGTTTAACATTTACTTCCTCAAAATTTCTACTCTGTTCTTCAAATTTACTATAGAATTTCTTATTTTGTTCTTTCAATTCATTAACATCACTGCTTAATTTATCAAATTTGGTATCACTGACGTCAAAACGACAATTTATTACATAAAATTGTTGTTGTAAAAAACTCATTATATCATTATCGAATTTACTACTACCTTTTGTTGAGGTTGGAGTTAACTGAACTCCTGAATCCTCTGTCATATTTGTTTCATCTATTACACTTAATTCGACTATTTCGTCTTGACCCACATTCAGAGTTGAATGAACTCCCAGGCCACTTATGACAGCTGATTCGCTCATTTCAACTTAAATCTCATTAGTATCCATTTTTTATATCCTTTATGAGATTTTAATCTTACAAAAAAAAATTTAACCTTACATGTACTCGGTATTAATTAATATTATGTATTATATTATTATGTATTAATTAAGTATTACGTAACTATAGTATGCACATCACACAACCTTCACGTAATTTATACGTATTCCTAAATCACGCTTATTTTCACTCGTAGGTGTGGTTTATATAAATTATTTTATAAACAGTCCCTGTTCGGGCGCCATTGTTAACTTACTTTTCTTTATACATTTAAATCAATTATAAAACTCATTGCTTACCTTCTCTGGGTCCCAAGGTCCTTCACACGAACTTGTGAACTATAAATGTGATTTAGGGTTATGTATTTCAATAACTACGCTCATTTATGGTTAACTCATTCAGATTTTATTAAATATATTTTTTAGCATTCTCTTTTCTTGAATTATTTCCTTCAGAATTTAATTCAAAACAAATTTCAATACTGCGGCCATCTGCTCATTTAACAAGTACGGATAAAATTTAATCTTCTCTTTTACTATGTTGAACACAAATAATTACTTAACTTATAACAAAGGCAACCCAGCATCTGCGCATTCTCTCATTCACACACATACATTCTGTTTACTACCCCATTTAATTTAGATAAAGCGCTTTTAATAAGATTTGGAAGGTGATTATTTTATATTATACTGTTACTTGGCTGTGTAGATTCCCGCCGACCACGTGTTACACTTGTTTCATTTTGGTTCACTGGTTTGTTCAAATTAAGTTGTCACTAAATTTTTTATCACTGAAGATTCACTGTATTTACACCATTTTTTAACACTTCCTTGTAAATTTAAAACATATTTTGGATATTTAATGAATTTTAGGCTCACGAGCCTTTATGCCGAACCGCGCGGTTCTATGACTGTTAGACGACAGACGCTCACCACCAGCGTCCAAGATGGCCAAGGCGCTTTCATGCTGACCAGCTTGCTTTGTGATTGGCTAAAAATACGTCATAGTCTACGTCTAGTTATAAAAAAATTCTTGCCATAGTCTACGCTCTCAAACAATTTAGGTATTATATTTATGGTACTCACTTCGAAATACATACGGATCATCAAGCATTATCATTTTTGCTGAAATGCAAAGTAACGAATGCATGTTTATTACGATGGATTCTAGCCATCGGGGAATACTCATTTACAATAAAATATTGCAAAGGAAGAGATAACAGCGTGGCAGATACGTTAAGCAGATACATCACGGAAGAGTGTGAGGAGATCTACGAGGACGAAAACAGAGAAGTACGACTTTTATCCATCAGACGGGAAGCTAGTCAGGAAGTAAGAAGAATGTTGCAGAATTTAGCGGAGGAACAGGAGCAGGATATTACCATAAGAAATAAAAAGAGCCACGATCAACTACCCATTCGGTATGAAATACGCAACAATATTCTCTTCAAATTGGTAAACCAAGATTGGAAGGTAGTATTATCAAATGAAATGTTGCATAAATTAATAAAACCTGTACATGAAAGCCTAGCACATGCTTCAGCTTTGAAATGTTATTTATGTCTATGTGAGGATTTTACCATTAATAATATGTTTAGAAAAATTAAAAAGGAGTTAAAAAAGTGTTATGATTGTCAGACTGCAAAACAGCCAAATTTTCACACATATGTTGAGATACAGAGTATTCAGAAGGAAGCTAGAGGAGAGTTAGTTGCAGTGGACTTTCTGGGACCTCTACCGAGATCAAGTCGGGGAGTTAAGCACATACTTGTCTGTATAGATGTGTTTTCCAAAGCAGTTCATCTGTATCCAGTTATGCGACCTACAACAAAAGCTGTACTGAAGATACTACTCAATAAATATATTCCAGCATTTGGAAACATGAAAAAGGTCTTGAATGACCAAGGCGTACAATTCCAGAGCGAAGTTTGGCACCAACCATTAAGAGAAAATGGAATTAAAACCATCCTAACAGCTATTAAGACATCCACAAGGAAATCTAGCAGAAAGGGTAAACAATGAGTTAGGTAAATATCTACGGATTTACTGCTATAACCAACATAACAGATGGGCAGAATATTTACCATTCTTCGAAAAGGCTATGAACGAGAACTACAGTGAAGCAACAAGTTACACGCTAATTGAAATAGAAGAAGATCGTAAAACCGAGAGATTTTGGAGAAAATATATACAAAAACCTGCCAATCAAAACATACAAATTCCAATCAGCATTAAAATAGAGAATGCGAAGAGAAGGATAAGAGAAAAAGGTAACAAGAGAGTAGAGCAGTTCAAAAGAACGCATAAGCTACAAAAGTTTGCAATTGGAGAAGAGGTATTATTAAAGACTAATCTAGTAGGAAAAAGAGTTGACAATACAGCTAAAAAATTTTTCAGGTTGTATGATGGACCATATACACTAGTATGACGAGTTGGCAAACAGACATTCATAGCATATGACGGCGTGAGAGAAAGAGAAGTTGGTAAATACCATACCTGCTCTCTGAGAAAATTGCATTCATAAATAACTGGGTTACTAGGATGATTAAAGTGGAACAACGACTGAAGTGGATGTACCGCAACACCACAGCTGCATTAACTCTACAGAGGAGTGGAAATATTTGCTTAAACCCTCCAAATAATAGTGCAGTAGAAATAGTGTTAGAGGTGGAACTAATTGCAACAAAAATGATTCTTGTTGTAAATGGTAGGTAACACGCTCCTAACCAACATACTAAAAATATACATCCGTACTGTCGCGCAAAATGCGTTTTTTTTGGCCGCCATCTTGAAAAAACATCAAAAATTAAAAAAAACAAAAAATCATGTGTAGTATTAAATTACAGGAAATTTCACGCTGAAAAAGAATATGATATTGGTTTTTAAAAGTAAAATGTTTACAAGGATGAAGTAGGGGAAAAATGATGAAAAAAGTATACCTACATGACCCTGTATTTACACCTTAAATTATGCTACGTTACATTACAGCTATACTTGATGTTGTGAGACTAATTTCGATTTTCTTTATTATCTGTTTCAGGTAGGTAATCTTTGTTTTGAGTGAAGAAACCATCATAAGAAAAATGGAAGAAGAAACCTGCGTTTTGTGTTCCAATGTGCTTTGTGACGATACTCCCTATGTCGCATTAACAGCAAAAGGTTTGACGGGAATTATCAACGCGAGCAAACAAAGAGATGATAAAATTCATGAACTTTACAATCCCATGCCTACTGGTGCGGTTAAAATACATACAGAATGTCGACGTGTATACGTCAATCCTATCAAAATTAAAAGTGATATAAAACTGAAAACATTGCAAGATGATATTCCTTCGACCAGCTCGAGAACGCTACGAGGAAGTGTTGTATCGTTCAATTTCAAAGAGAATTGTTTGTTTTGTGGCCAGATTATTACGGATTATGAAAAGTGTAAAAAAATGGCAGTCATTCCTGTGCGTACTTTCCAGATTCGCGACACAATTTTGAAACTATGCAGTACTAGAAGTGATCTATGGGCAGCAAATGTACACGCGAGGATGCTTTCAGTCATAGATTTACCTGCTGCAGAAGCTCGATATCACCAAGTGTGCAGTGTCAATTTTAGGAGCGGCAAACCCACTCCTGTGAAGTATACTCCTGAAGTTAGTGGAGGATTGCCCACATCAGTAGGCCGTCCAGTTAATACTGAGAGTTCTGATGCTTTTGTTAAGACATGTGAGTGGTTACAAGAAAACTGTCAAGAGCCAATATCTGTCAGTGACTTAGTGGAAAAAATGCATAATTTTTTACCAGAGGGAAGTGAGCCTTACACTTCTAGACATTTGAAGAAAAAATTGCAAGACTGGTTTGGTGACGTCACAGTATCAGGCACAGATGGGAAATGTAACATGATAACATTTGGAAAAACTGTATCAAACATAATCTCGGACTATCACAAACAAAAAAGACTTGATGACCCCGATGAAGAAAAATTTAGATTAATCGAGTCTGCAGAGAAACTGATCAGAACTGAAATAAATTTGTTGTACAAAAATAAGAACTTTTATCCTAGTGCATCAGATATTGCATCCGTTGAAGAAAACAAGACATATCTACCCCCTGTTTTACTAACTTTTTTGGATATCCTAATCGGTGGTAAATGCAATGATCTGAAACAGGTTTCTATTGGTCAGGCTGTAATGCAAGCTTGCAGGCCTCGTTCTCTGATATGCCCAATTCCTCTTGCTGTAGGCATACAGATTCATAGAGATTTTGGGTCTCGTTTCCTGATTGATGAACTTTGCAGCCTTGGATTCAGTGTGTCTTATGATGAAGTGCAGAAATACATACACTCTCCTGTAATGGATGAAAGTAACCAAAGCGTTGTACCATCAGGCCACTTCTCTCAATGGGTCGCCGACAATGTTGACATAATATAGCAACAATAGATGGCCATAACACCTTTTATGGGATGGGAGTTATAATGTGCGCAACAGGAGCATCTTTTAACACCTCTTTATTGCTCACAGACAAAATAAAACGACTCAAATCCTGCCCTGTAGCACATGAAATTATAAAGAAAGCAAAAATTCCCCTCCACTACATTCAATCCCCTAGCTCAACAGTCATGAATAAACTGAAATTTCAAAAATTATTCTATGAACCAATTCAAACTAATCTCCTCGATGTTCTTTGGAGTACCAGTAAGTTATTTAAAACACCTCAACCCGGATGGTTAGGATACATGCAAACTGCTGTAGAAGGTGAACACAGTGGTGTAACAGTAACTTCTTTTCTACCAATGATTGATCTGAATCTAACTTCTCACAGCTGTGTATACACCACACTTATGTTCATAAGTAATGAAGCCAAAAGACTGAATGTGAAAACTCCTATTGCAGTGGCGAAGTTACATGGAGGCAATTGAGGCAATGCCTACCCTAAAAAATTCTGTAGAATAAAAATTATAAATACGTATGAAGTACGTAACGTAAAGATTATACATTATTACTGTAATTGTCGAATTTACTAATTACATTCTTTAATGAGCGACCGCTAGATGGTGACAAGTGACAGCAGACATAGTCACTTTAAAGCGAATGAGGGAACGTGAACCTGCCTCAGCGTTTTTTGTACACATCGTATGTAAGCAATGTGTTGGTGTGTCCTGGAAGTGCGGGGAGCGGGGGATTGACCTGCGTTCCACACACATAGCGTTGAGGCATGTCTCACTGCTATGCTGCGAACAGAAAAGTGCGCTGTGTTGTTTATAATCGTGTTAATTTTATGCGGTTATTAAAAGTGTGCCTGTCATTCCGCTGAACTAATAGACGGTCAAGATTGTCATTTAAATTATTTGTGACATTAAACATATATATAGAAACTAATCAAGTTGTAAATTTGGAAGTTCAATCAGTTATATTGTTGTGTATGACTAAGTGTGTCGCCCGAAATGAGTGAACGCGGTCCTTCTAATACTCTGTCAGATCTTTTGAAATTATTAAAAAGCAAGCCGTTTTCTTCTTGGACTTGCGAAGAAAAATGTGGTGTTAAAAACAAGAGATTTATGCCTAATTTAGACATTAAACATTTTGATGGTAAAGTATCTAGAAAATTCCAGTTTTCTTGGTGCGAGCGATATTCGTGATTGACAGGCTGTTCCGAAACCAACAGACTTTTTTGTTATAGGCCTACATGTGTCTTGTTTTCTGGTGAAAAAGAATGGATTTTACATGGAGTAACGGTTACAAAAACCTTTCTTAGAAAAGCAGACAAACACCAGAATTCAAATAAACATATTCAAAATGAAGAGCAGTACCGTTTTCTGGGACGCGTGAGGATTGAACATAGGCCTACTCTCTCTGAAGGGGCTAGAATTCAAGCCGTTAAACATAATGAAGTCGTAAAATAAAATTGTTGTTGAAAGACTTGTTGACACGGTGCATTTTCTCGGGAAACAGGAGCTTGGATTTCGAGGTCTTTTCGAAGGGGAAGACTCAGTCAACCGAGGTAATTATCTAGAATTGTTAGATCTTCTTTGTAAGCAGGAGCAGTACATTCGAGATCATCTCCAGCCTACGTCAGGGTTTACAGGTACATCAAGCGATATTCAGAATGAATTAGTTGAATCTGCAACTGATATAATTCAAGACAAGATTAAGGCGAAGTTAGATTCTTGCGATTTTATTGGAATTCAGGCAAATGAAACTTTAGACGTATCAAGTAGATCTCAAGGCAGCATAATTTTTAGATTTTGTTCAAAAGAAGGTCCAATAGAAAGGTTCATTGGGTTTTATGATGTTTCAGTAGATAAGACTGCATCAGGCTTATCAGAATTAATTTTTGACGTTTTAAAAAAGTGGGGTGTTACTGAGAAGGTAGTCTGCCAAACATATTATAGAGCCTCTGTATGGCTGGAAAGCATGGAGGTGTTCAGCACTTTGTAAAACAGACTTGCCCAAGCCCAATATGGTGACTTGAGACAGATTTTTGAGGACGTTACAGAGAATGATGAAGGATGGGATAGTGATTCGTACAATTCTGCTGTTGGATTGCTTAACATACTCAAAAAGAACCATTTCATTTACTTACTTTGTTTTTATAGGGAAATATTCGTTTATACTGACCATCTCTTTTCTTTACTGCAACACAAAACTACTGCTATACTCAAGGACATGAGATCAGAAAACATTGTGTCGTCTTGCATTGAAAAATGTCACCAAATAAGCAGTGAGGTAAATATAGATGACAGTAACAGGAAACTGCTGAAAACGTTAACTTATGAAGTTCTTGATACTTTGATTATGCAGCTGGAGGTGTGGTTCAGTGATTTAGAAAGTATACAGTTTGTTGAGTTGTTGGATCCAAATCACTTCATTTCTTACAAAGAGAGTTTTCCTTATACTAAATTGAACAGCCTTATAAATAAATACCCTTTTTTCAATAGTGAAAGACTGGAAAATGAATTAAAAAATATTTACTCAGATACTGGAAAACATTTGTTGCCTCAAAGACTTTTACATTTTATAGTTCTTAATGACGTAGAACCAGTGTACGTGGAAGTTCGTTTCCTGTTACCATGGATTCTTCAGAAAGGAGTGTGAGTACTTTGAAAAAAATAAAAAACTACTTGCGCAATACGATGACCAATAAAAGACTTAACTCTCTTAGCACCACTGCTATTGAAAAAAAAATTGTGAAGGAATTGATGAGTGACCAGCTGTTCAAAGACCGTGTAGTTGATAATTTTGCAAGTAAAAAACTCGCCGTGTTGAACTACTCTACAAAAAATTTAAGGTAAGACTTTTGCCTACCCGTTCATTAACTACAAGCTTCGCCACTGTCCTATTGTAACCTTTGATCAGTGCTTGTGGATTAAGGCAATGGAAGTTATATGCGCTAATCACAAAGGAGAATTTGATAATGTGGTAATCCGGCTTGGTGGGTTTCATACACTAATGTCCTTTCTTGGGGCTATTGGAGGACTGATGGCTGGATCAGGCATAGAAGAAGCTTTGCAGACAGTGTATGCTGAAAATTCAGTACCCCACATGTTAAAAGGTAAAGCGTATTCACGTGCTCTTAAAGGGCATTTTCTAATTTCTTCAGCTCTCACTGCTTTAATTGTAGCAGATGTATTGAAGTGCAGCCTACCAGTTGAAGTAACTGCAGATTCAGATTTGAGCGAGATTGCATCAGAAAGTGAATGCATTACCGGTAATGCAATGGAAGTGGAGACAAATGATGATGATCTTGACCTTGAAAAATGTATTCACCTTTTCAAAAATGTGCTCAGAGGTAATATCAAAGCAGCGGAAGTTATTTCAAATCCTCATCTTCATAAACTTTTGTCACTGATAGATGAAAGGAAGAACCTTCTCAAATCACAAAGCCGTACTGCCAGACTCTGGCTGTTGTATCTGAACATGGTGGATATTGTAAAAACATTTATTTCGGCTGAGCAATCAGGAAATTTTGAAATGCACTTACAGGCGGTTGAGCATATGGTACCTTTTTCTGCGAGTTCAGGTCATAGTAATTATGCAAAATGCGCAAGAATATACCTTCAACAAATGCAGGAACTAAAAACAATGAATCCAGAACTCTACAAAATGCTGAATAAAGGCCATTTTACTGTACGAAGAAAGGATAGGAAGTGGTCTGGTGTTTGGACCGATATGTACATTGAGCAAACGCTCATGAAATGCACTAAAAGTCGTTCTGGTATAACTCATGGAGGAGGAATGACTGAAAGACAACGTGCAACTTGGATTTTGAGCCATTCTAAATGCAGTGAAGTAACATGTGCAATGAGTTTGCTGACCGGCGTTTCACGTATTGGCAGTGAACAACATACTGATTTAACTGATGCAAGGATGTCCAGAGATTTTGAAGATATGAAAAAGATAATGCAATTTTTTATAGACCACAATCCATTTTGTGCTTCTTCGAGTGATTTATGGAATATTTTTAACAGAATTACGGATAGTGAAAACAAAGTTACTGCAGAAAATGCTGATATTATTGGAAGAAACATCCAAGATAAACTTACCGGCAAACTTTTTAAAGATGAAACTTTATTGAAATCAGACCAAGCAGTAACCATGCAAGTATTGAGGAAAGGGATTGTTATTGCTGGTGAGACTCACCATGTGGTTCATGTCTTTTAACACAGAGGATGCTTGCTTGTATTTCCTTGGATAATCACGCTCAAGATGCAAGGGAGTTTTTCAATTATGAGTTATCCACTCTACCAACTTCATCATTTGACCATGGTACCGAGCAAATGAGAAAAACTGATAAATCATCATTGGCAAACTCATTAGATAGCATGAATGTCAACGAAATACAACGGTCTTGTTCCCAGCAAAGTGCTTCCTATGTTCTTGATGGAGGTGCATTAATTCACCAGTTACCATGGTCTGCTTCTGCAACATTTGGCGATGTCATAAGGCAACACGAATCGTATGTCAACAGAAGGTATGGAAAAGTGACAATAGTTTTTGATAGGTATGAAAAACCAAATATAAAAGATATGGAGCATAGATTGCGCATGAAGCAGTCGTCCGTTGTAGTAGTCTTTGATGAAAATTCGCCTGTGATCATCAAGAAAAACAAATTTCTTTCTAACTCGACAAACAAACAACGCTTTATCAATATACTGGGGAGTTATTTTCAAGGAAGAGGTCACTCTGTCATTCATGCAGAAGGTGATGCAGACACACTAATCGTCAAAGAAGCTTTAAACATAGCCCAGGAAAAACATGTCACTGTAGTAGCTGATGATACTGATATTTTAATCCTACTGCTATATCATTCTTCTAAAAACATTTTAATGCAGTCTGCCACACAATCAGATAAAGTTCGTGACATTCAAGCCATTCAACGATCTATTGGAGAGGAGGCTTGCAAAACTTTACTTTTTGTTCACGCATTAACAGGATGTGACACCACCAGTGCGTTATTTGGCAAAAGTAAATCTTCTGCTTTCAAGAATATCATAAAATCCAAAATCTTATGCGAATGGGCTTCCCATTTTGGATCATCCGAAGACGTTTCTAAGGAAGATTTGGTCGAAATTGGCTGTAAATTTATTGTGTCACTATATGGAGGTAACATCGACACAAGCAACCTAAATGTGCTTCGTTATGAACAATACATTAGGAAAATAGCTTCTGCTAAAAAAGAATTTGATATAGCTCGTTTGCCTCCAACACAAAATGCAGCGAAATACCACCACCTACTTCGAGTGCATTTGCAGGTTTTTATTTGGAAAAATCTTGATATGCCAACCCCTGATCCTACACTATGGGGTTGGCAGTTGGTTGATGGAGAATTTCAGCCGATATTAACAGACTTGAGCCCAGCACCAGACAAACTCTTAAATATGATTAAATGTGCCTGCCAAATTACAGTTGAAGAACCATGTACCACCATGAAATGTACATGTCGCCGATATGGACTTCCATGTTCCGTAGTTTGTAAAAACTGTTGTGGAAAGAACTGTACAAACACAGGAGACAGTTTTGATTTAGATGAAGATCAAGATGAGATTTGATTTTGATTAAATAAACTCATTTATTGTATGACTTTTTCATATTATAGATTTTGTTTAATATAAAATTTTAACATTAAATAATCAAATTTTAATTTTTTTTAATTTAACATTTTTTAAAAAATTGTGAGCGAAGTTAAAGCTAAAAATATGTTTTAAAAATGTGTGTCAAAAATAATAAAAATATGTTTTTCAATACTGCAAAAGCTTTCCGTTTTTCGGCCACCATTTTGTTATTTCCTTTGCTTTTTAAAAACCAATATCATATTCTTTTTCAGCATGAAATTCCCTGTCATTTGATACCACACATGATCTTTTATGATTTTTTTTTTAAATTTTTGATGTTTTTTCAAGATGGCGGCAAAAAAAACGCATTTTGTGTGACAGTACGGATGTATATTTTTAGTATGTTGATTAGGAGCGTGTTACCTACCATTTACAACAAGAATCATTTTTGTTCCAATTAGTTCCGCCTCAAGGTGTTTTTTCACTTATTTCTACTGCACTATAAGGGTACAATTGAAAAATCGCATACTCATTATTAGTCACACATAAAATAAATAAATGTGTTGGTAAATAAAAACAATACCATATTATTTGTCTAATAAAAAGGCAGAAAAAATTTTAATTTTTTTTTTTCACGAAGCAGGGAAATAATGCAACAGTACAACCATTAATGGTACTGTGCATTGCCAAAATAATGTAAATAAATAATAAAAATAAATAAATATGGATTATTAAACATGATTCAGATTGCAAGCTGTATCGTACCTAAATAGGGAACACACGATTCATGCATGGACACGCATTCCTGGCACACCTGTGTTGTGTACATGTGTATTTTGTTTGTGTGTGTGAAGCCTGTCCGTTCCTGAAATGTACCCAACCCTTTTCAAGTAGGATAGTTTTTATGTTTTATTTTAATTATAAGAAAAATATGTACGATATGGTAAAACAAAAGACACCAAAGTGTATAGAAATTACAGGTAAACAAAGGGTTAAAAGGCCGTGCCAATGTGACAAAAAGTGCAATTACTATACGTAAAAAGTGAATAGCTCTTTTTGTAATTACAATAAATAAGTGTAATTTACGTATAGTAAACATATAAAAATTAGCGACCGATTGAGCATCGAGTGGTGTGAAACAGACTTCGTAATTCGCGAAGATAGGCGAAAATAGTGAATTGAACCAGAGTGGGGGAAAAGACGCTTCGACAAAATCTGACAAGTTGAAAATTGTTCAGACCTGAGCTTTTGCACGGCCTGGCTATAAATACCAGTTCGCGCTAATAAAGTTTCTTCTTCTTGATTCAACCGTTGCCACAGGAGGCTATGTCAGTTGACGACGCTATTTTTAATCTATAGTAAGAGTCACAGGACAAACTGGAAGTCCAACTAGAGCAGCAGAGCACATACGAGGAGGTCTATGTATACACCTGCAGCATATGATGTGAGGCGAGACGACTACTAAACAGCACATGCAGTGGAATCCGGGAAGAGGACCAGAGGACCAGGAGGACACGGACTGAGGACCAAAGGAGGACGTACGGATGATTAACCACGCCAAACGAGGTGATGAAAAACCATTGTAATTACAGACATTTGAAAGACACAAATTAAAGTTAGAATGAAAGACATTCAACCAGCATTAAAATAACTAAATTGTACATAAATTTAAAAGCAGAGTGAAATTTAGAATAATATCTCTTGTATAAAATTTAGTAATTGAGAGTAACGTAAATGATAAGAGAAATATTTGATTTTTAAGTTAAGGTAATTAATAAAGTCTTTGTTGATAAAGGAGAATGCATAGACAGTAGAAAGTTTTAAAACCAATTAATATTAAAGAAATTGGAATACAAGTAACTCATTATTGAAGTAAATTAATCAGCAACTGCAAAAGATGACCACACAATGAGTAAGCCGAGAGCAAAAATATTTAATTAATTAAAATTAGATAATAAGATTTATGTATAACCTGTTGTATGTAATTTGTTAGCTATAAGTCGTGTGCGAAAGAGTCGTACAAACGATTTAATAATGAGTACTATTTCAATATGCGAAATGAAAGATTTTATTTAATAAAAAAAATAAATAATGGAACAATTTTAAACTTAAATAACGCATCATCTTCTTATTACGATTACACCCATGAATTCAATATATCAATGTTTGTGTTGTTACATAAATTTGGCGCTCCAAAAGCATGGGGGTCCACAAATTTTATTACATTATATAATTTGTTATAATACATTCACGAAATTGTACAGAATTTACAAGTTAAGTAATTTACTTCAGAAGACCTGGGGCAGGACTACCTGACCTGTGCGTTTGAATCCAGTATGGTGACAGCACAATAAAAATGTGTACAACTCACTCAATTGCTTATTTTGACTATTCAAATTAGAAATTGACAAAGTGTAACTCATGCAACAGAAAAATTGATCTAAAAGTGGGAAAGTTAAGAAGAAAAGTGCGACCACATGTTAAGGTGCAATATGTGAACAAAAAAGTGCATTATGAGACCATGACCACATTGACTCCACTAAAGGTATACGAACTCTCCATGTATGAAAAGTAAATAAATTATTTTCGACCAAACATTCAAGTATTTTGGAAACCTTGTCGAAATTACTTATAATTTTATAGTGTGTGCATTAAAATATAAGAAGTGTGGTCACATGGTGTTGCAAAATCCAGGTGTAAAACAATGTCAACTAGGCTGTAAACTATTCCATGATACAGATAAGTAAACTTGTAACGGTACAAACCTATGGGGGTTTGTAAATTAAATATGTTCAATTTTAATTCAACAAAGAATATATGGTGAATGGATTATAGCGTCGAGATGTGTCGCTGTGAGGTACAGGAATGTAAAGTTGTCAACGAGGGTGCGTATTCACCTACAAGTGCGCGCATGGTCGGCCAACGTTCCCACAAAGGTGGCCATGTTCGAATACATTCCTCAGCGCTGTGTGCGCAGAGAACAAAGACAGTCGGCAAATAACATCTCAACGTAACGAACGCGAGCAGGTGTGTGCATCCGCCGGCTGGACACAGTTTCCATCTTGCCCGTTTATAAAAAATGTGAAGAAAACAGTGTCTTTTGTTACGAGGTGGCAGCCGGCTGGTTGAATACAACAGGCTAGCAAGCCGAAAAAATTTACACAACACTTAAAATATGTGTCACAGTATAAAATAAACAGTGAAAAGTATAACATTTTTGATGCAGTGAGTAAAGGCAATCAACAGAATTTTTCAAAATTCAAAACAGTGTAATATTTTTTGGACAATTAGTAAGAAAAATGCGGCAGCAGCACGTGGTCAGCAGGAATGCCGTTAAGACGTAACAGTATACTATCCACTCAATATCAAATAAATATAACAATTTTAATTTTCAAGAGCTCTAAAGGAATGAATGTGAGCGTGTGCAAATGCTGGGTCACCTTTATTTAATAAAATTTAATGAACTGTTTATTTTAAATAGGTTAAGTAAACTGTGAATTTTGTTTTGTCTTAATAAAATTGAGTATGTATCTCAACATTAACATTTGTCAGGCCTAACTCCTAATGGATACAGAATGATTTTGTCATCATTTTCGAAAGAAAGATAGACTATCAAATAACATGTTTAATAAAAGTTGAATTAGTTAACTAAAAAATGAACGTAGTCATTGAGTTATGCAACCCTAAGTCACGTTTATAATCCACAGGTTCGTGTGAAGAACTTTGGCCCGTAAAGGTAAGTTTACGTTTTATTAATAATAATGTGGGTAAGTATTTGAACTATCACAGTTGACGCCCGAACAGGGACAGTTTTTGGAAATTAAAAAAAAAACAACAAAAATTTTTGGTTTTGAGGTACAGTCTGTTGTGTTTTCATGTACAAGATATATTGCTAATTGTGTGTATTGATAATGTATTAACTGATTTATATTGTTCATACTATATGTTTTGTAAACAGATGTAGTGATAGAGCCATTTATAATAGAAAGAAGTTGTTTGTTTTGTTTTGTTTATTATGATTGTTAGTATCTAGATAAGAGATATAAAATAAATTCATTTAAAGGATTTTGGAGTTTTAAGAATTATGATTAAATTAATTAATTGAAAGAGATAATATAAATTATCTTAAAAGGGAATCTTTGATAAGGAACTTGAATTTATTGCATTATTTGAACAAAATTTAAACACTTTAATTTGATTTGAAACAATAACGTAAGGTAAACGATTAAAAGTTGAGATAGTGAATTGGAGTTAAAATATAAAATATTTCTGTGAATTTTAGATCAAGAAGTAGGGTGTAGATGTTGGGTTGAATATAATATGAGTATGTGTACACACCCAGTACTTGCTAAAGGCAACCCAGTATGTATGTAAGGGGAGATATATCGGTTGAGGATCTGGTATGGTATAAGGCCAGTTTTTGGAATTTTATTCAGAATGTTACAAGGTAAGGTGGTACTGTGGTGAGTAACTGTCCGACTTTGCGGTGTTGGGATCTCGAGTAGCGAAGTTCAGTAATCTCGTTCAGGTGCAGCCATAGTCGCCGAGCTAGGGGGGTAGTTTACCCATGATGTATTAAAGAATTAAAGGGGGGTTGTTGGCACCATATCCTCACTGATCCTCTTAGGGTTAGCAATGAGAGTTTTTCTGTTTCGGCAGAAAACCTCTCATGGGGGGGGTATTGTACTGGTCAAACCTATGGGGGTTTGTAAATTAAATATGTTCAATTTTAATTCAACAAAGAATATATGGTGAATGAATTATAGCGTCGAGATGTGTCGCTGTGAGGTACAGGAATGTAAAGTTGTCAACGAGGGTGCGTATTCAAATACAAGTGCGTGCACAGTCGACCAATGTTCCCACAAAGGTGGTCACGTTCGAATACATTCCTCAGCGCTGTGTGTGCAGAGAACAAAGACAGTCAGAAAATAACATCTCAACGTAACGAACGCGAGCAGGTGTGTGCGTCCACCGGCTGGACACAGTTTCCATCTCGCCCGTTTATAAAAAATGTGAAGAAAACAGTGTCTTTTGTTACGAGGTGGCGGCCGGCTGGTTGAATACAACAGGCTAGCAAGCCGAAAAAATTTACACAACACTTAAAATATGTGTCACAGTATAAAATAAACAGTGAAAAGTATAACATTTTTAATGCAGTGAGTAAAGACAATCAACAGAATTTTTCAAAATTCAAAACTGTGTAATATTTTTTGGACAATTAGTAAGAAAAATGCGGAAGCAGCACGTGGTCAGCAGGAACGCTGTTAAGACGTAACAGTATACTATCCACTCAATATCAAATAAATATAACAATTTTAATTTTCAAGAGCTCTAAAGGAATGAATGCGAGCGTGTGCAAATGCTGGGTCGCCTTTATTTAATAAAATTTAATGAACTGTTTATTTTAAATAGGTTAAGTAAACTGTGAATTTTGTTTTGTCTTAATAAAATTGAGTATGTATCTCAACATTAACATTTGTCAGGCCTAAATCCTAATGGATACAGAATGATTTTGTCATCATTTTCGAAAGAAAGATAGACTATAAAATAACATGTTTAATAAAAGTTGAATTAGTTAACTAAAAAATGAACGTAGTCATTGAGTTATGTAACCCTAAGTCACGTTTATAATCCACAGGTTCGTGTGAAGAACTTTGGCCCGTAAAGGTAAGTTTATGATGTTTTAGTAATAATAATGTGGGTAAGTGTTTGAACTATCACAAACTGATGTCATTTAAAAAGAATTAAACATAGCATTGGGAATTAACAAAACTGTGTATGGGAGAGACAGAGTGTTTTAACAAAGTCTGATTTCTAATTGATAATCTAGATCAGTGGTTCTCAGGTTCTGAATTACCTACTAATCATGGATCTGCCTCCCCCAGTGGCTCCTTGAGAATGGTGAACCCCCTGGTTTTTGTATTTTTCAAATATGTAGAAATTATCCCCTCAATATTAATAATAAATATTACAAAACTGGGAATTTGGTGCAATAAAACTGAATCAAATGTGTTTTTATGTGATATTTTTTTTTACATTAAATCTAGGCCTATTTAAAACTGTTGGTGTAAAAGTTGTCATAATAATGAATAATAATTAACATAAAAATGGCTAGTTACATGGATATTTAATAAGTATAAAAAGTCTTAGTGAGATAAGTGAAACTTTTTCTTTCTTCCATGACTTCCCCAAGATTGGGTTGAAGGCTGGGCACTCTGATTCGAAAATCTGAATGCATGTCAAGTTTATTTCTATATTTATTATTCATATAGAACAGGGCTGAAAACATTTGTTCACATCAGCAAGTTGTACAACAAGGCAGCAAATGTTTCAATGCGTTTTTAGCTAGTTGATTTTGATCTGCTTGATAAATGGTTATCTAGAACTCAATGCTTTTTTTCTCTGAGAAAACAGATTTTAAACTACTATTGCTTGCTAAATCAACAAGCTGGTCCTCCTATTCTTCACTACGAATAGAAATATTTTCAATTTTGCAATCAAATGGGTTTCACATCCAAGCAGGTTTGTTTAAGTCATTGGTTTGAACACGAAAATATTCTCTTAATGTTGCTGGTGAGATTCCCAGATGCTCGGATATTTCCTGCTTCATTTGTTCTGGTATTTTTTCTGAAGAAAACTCCAAAAGTTGTTTCAGGGTCAAAAAGTCGGTAAAGGAGTCTTTCTCTCTCCACGTTTTTTCCACATTTGGAACTTCTTGATTATAGCATTGATCTTGTCCTCAACACAAAAAATGTCTGTATAATTCCCTTTCAAACTCAAATTAAGAACATTCAAATGTTCAAATACATTTGCCCAATAGCCACAAAAAAACAGAAATCAAACCTGAAAAATTTGTGTCCAGAAAAAACAAGCACACTTCATCTCTTAGTTAAAAAAACGTTGAAGAATCTTGCCTGTAGAGAGCCAATGAACTTCACTATGAAGTTGAACACGATTGTTTCCCATCTCCTTGCATAATACCTCAAATAGCCTGGATTATATGGGCCATGTCTTTATGTAATTTATCACTTTTACTACTTCTCCAAAAGTTTTGTTCAGTAATTCTGGAAGATGTTTAGCAATGTTTGGCTGGCTGGAAGATGAATGCAGCAATGAGTCCACCTTATATGTGAAGCAACAGGCTTAAGGTTCTGCACGCTAAATTCAAAATTCCATTGTCGATACTAGCGCACTTATAGCAGAGGAAGCAGGAGAAATTACTTGATAACTATCCGGTATGTATGAAAGTTTGTAAATGCTGCAAGTCATTGTAATTACTATGACACAAAAAATAGTCCCCCCCCCCGCCACCTGCATGCCGCTTCGCGCCAGACGAGCACACGCACCTATACACTCACCATTCTATCAACAGCAGTTGTTACTTAATGTGTACGCACAGCAGGTCATATACAAAATATGACTACTACCAGTACAGTCTAACATAATCGTGTCAGTATAGCCAAAATAACAAGTAATTTGTGTGACTTTATTTAAAAATGTATAAACAAAATAATTTATGCCTTCTATATACTATCATCTGTAGGCTGATAGTATAAATTCATTTATTTATCAATAAATGAATTCGTAATACTTAGTACGAATAAATGAATTCGTAGCACACGCCATAGTACTTAATATATCCATTTACATTTGGAGTTCCAAACTAAATATTTATTGTTGATAAACTCCAACCATCGCAGACAAAAAAAAAAAAAAAATTTCAAACCTTATCCCACATTAGACTGCTACAAATTATACGATAAACGCAAGTACTTATTGTTCTGTTCGTTCAATAAACAGACCTTATCCACAAAGCAGACTCATTTGTAAGGCCTATAACTTCTCAGAAGTCGTATGTGATAATTTAGTAAATACATACTGATTAGAGAAATGTGAATTTGCTGATGTCTTACTGGTTGATTCTATATTGGTGATAATAAATCAACTCTTGGCATAGACGAATCCATTTTTTTCACGGTGTAAATCATGTCGGGAGACTGTTCCCTCAACTATAGGTTTTTAGAGGGTTCAATACAAAACACTGTTGTATTCCCGATTGAACGGCGGATACAAACATAGTAAAAAACTGTAACCTAGTCCGAAGATTATGTCGGATTGTTGGGAAGTTTATGGTGCTATATATTTTGTGCGTAAAACGTCAATCATTCTGTGAATTTCGAACGTCCTGTGTCAAGCACGACACACACCAATACGTCCTGTTACACCAATATGACAAAGCTTATATCAAAAGCTAAAGTGAGAAATGAGAATTTGATGATGGGAGGCGCTCAACTCATAGCCTATTTTTGCGAATTTGGCTATTCCAACAATAACAGTCAGTAAACATGTCACATTCATTATCACTAAATAAATTCATGTGGTTGTCAACAATAAAAAGCATCCGCTTTACAAATGCGTTCACTTTCTGCATAAGGCCCCAATACATTTCATCTGCAAAAAATTAAAATATTTTTAGTGAAAGTAAGAACATTCACCAGTTTCCTACACTCAAATTATTTTATTTGTACAGTGTGGTTTAGCAGTGTTTACTGAGTGTCAAACTAGGTTATTTCATCCTGATATTATAAATAAATCATATAAAAAATAATCATAATTCTCATAGTTTAATAAAGAAAAGTACATAAATTAATATATAAGTTAACAAACACATTTTACACATAAGTTCAATTTGATAACTGTCCTGTGACAATAATATAAAATTATTAGCACAGAGTTAAAATTATTTGTTCAAAGACTATTATTATTTTTGTACATTATGGGTGATCCACACCTTACTGATACAACAACAGATTCTCATCTCATTTTCGTAGGCCAAAGCCATGTACAGTGACACGGCAAAGTATGATATTACTTTGTGATAACAAAATAAAACAAATTAACTTACAATAAAAATGAAGAAATATTTACACAAATAAGAATAATTAATAATTTTGGGTAACTTTAATTAAAGATCCTACAAATAAATAATAACAATTTCAGCAGTTTCAATCTTGTGCTCACATATACTTTTTACACAAATTCTTTTTAGAAACGAATTCTGTAAGTTACAGGCTAAAACGTATTGTTGATATTCACTCAATTGAATACACCTTAGTCAAATTTACATCCGTAGTCAATAAAATTAAAAAAATGTTAGTTTTGAAGTGATAAAATTAAATATTACCAGTATTTTACTTTTAACAAAGTACTTAATACTTAACATGTAAATCATATATAAAGCTTACGTATATATTATCACAAATATGATTACATATAGGCCTAAATATATTACATATATATTATACGGTAATCTATAAACACCACATATAACTCACAACATGTCAAACAATTACATTAAAAACGTATTATTGTACTGATTGACAAAATTTTCATCATTATTAAAAACTTATTTTGCTAAGTTTGTTCTATTTTTTTGAGCCTCTATTATATAGCTAAGTTCTCTTATTGGCATCGACCATTTACGTCGTGAATCTAGCAATTCTGGGAGAAGACAGTTCATATAGAATTTTGTTCGTTTTTCTTCCATTTCATTTCTCCAGAAATGAAACAAGATCGCCGTTTATCTTGTTACGTAAAAACATATTACCCACAGGGCCAATTTTTTTTATTAATTACTTCAGCTGGAGTTAAAGTACTTCCTGACAATGGACACTTTACTTCAACAATACCATCATCACCAATTAGACCATCAGCAGAGGCAGCTAGATATGGTAACTCTTCATGCACGAATAGCCCACACTTTTCAATTTCTACATTAAGTGTTTCTGCCAACTTTTCTATAGCAGCTTGTTCGTTTTCTATGCCGTAATTAACACCAGGGCTGTTTACTGAAGTGTACAGCAGGCGAGTTATTACTGGAGCACAACTAGAATATGGTTTTCGATTACAAATAAGACCAAAATTAGATGAGGTAAGCCTCATTCTATGTTCTTCCATAAGACTTTCACCCTGGTGTCTCATAGCTTCCTCAAGAGCTTTCCTTTCATCTGCCATTTTTGATAGATTTTTAAAAAACTTCCTTTTTTAAGAGGTAAGTTTTGGGATCTAAGTCGGGCTTTTCAGCTCGTGGGCCATAGTCTTTGTTATCAGTTGTAGTCATTTGGAACAATGAACGTCGTGCTTTTGTCAAACAATTTAGCATATTTACTAGGACTCGACTTCGCAATTGTTTGATGCAGCCTGTAATACGCTTGACCTGTGTTATAGCTCACAACAGCTGCTGCACATCTTGTTTGGTACGATCCTTTCAGAGTATAATTTCCTCGCTTTCCTCCAATGAATCGTGCAACTACAGAATTGTAATGTTCAGTAATGTTACTGTCAACATCTTGAAGTAAACTCTTGACGTTATCCACTTACACGTCAACATCTGCCATTATTTTACTGTAAAGTCCACATTTTACCAAGTCCGGGACATAATTTATTTCTCCTTCTTAACTTCTATTACAGAAATATTTTTGCTTTATACACTGTTTGTGCTCTCCGAACACATGACTTGACCGTTTAAAATATCCTGCCTTAAACTCATAGGCTACATTTCGAATTATGAAATGTATGAATGGCAGAAGCCTTTCTGTACTTGACAGCTTTTGTAACTCCTGCACTACATCGTAGGATACTCAAACGGATGACTTTTCGTAATTTAATGTGCATAGCTCAATCGAAGTCTGCACTTAGCTGGCGGACACTAGTTAGAGTTATTGCTTTTAGTTTGTTGCAATAGTTCCGTAATAAATGGTTACGGCATTCAACTTTTTCTACCGCAACATCATCGTAAGGGTTTACTTCCAAAATTTGTTTGTAAATGTTACTGTCTCCGTCAGCAATTAATTTTCCATACTTGGTGCCATACACTTCTTCGCTGACGAGAAACCCTTCGACGATAGTTGCAGCTTCCATACTGCTAGAACTCCCTGACCAGTTCTTGAAGCATCTGTGGTCTTTTTGTGGCTCACCATTTGCTTGGAATCGGGTGCAGGCAACGCAGTATTTATTCTTGACACCAAAAAACAGCACTTTTTTTTTAGTATGATAACCAACAATGGCTGCCTGTGGACAAATTTGAGAGATCGCATACGCCCACTGCGGTCCCTCCGGAGAGACGAGAAGTGGGTGTATATGCCCTCCATGGTTGTTAAAGTGTTAATTGAATGACATTTTATTAATGGGATAGGTCTTTAAAATTTTTTTGGATGTTCTCCACAGAATTTTGCCAAGTGTAGATCTGCATACTTTGCAGCTTTTATTGGAATTAAATCTGAAACAAGGGATGAAATGTAGGTCACCCACGATAGGCAAGTATTATTGATTAAAGAGTATAACATTGGATTATAAAATCTGTTTTCAAAAACAGATTTCCAGCCTTGAGGTATTTCACAATGAGCTTTGCAGCTTTTAGTTACCGGTCGCATGAACCAGTGCATCAAAAAGAAATTTCCTGATGCAAAAGGAAATCAGCTGATGTGTAAAAATAAAGAAATAATGTTACCTAGTCCTTCATTCCCAGGAGCCGTGGACTTGACACCTTTATTCACTGTATACAATATTTTCCCATGCCAATTTAAAGGGTTTATAGCTTGTTGTAGAGATACTTATCTACAACACAGTCACCTAAATTCATTTTTAAAAAAATGGATTAGTCCCTTTATTGGAATGGCCTTCATATGTTAAAATCTGTAAAAAATAAACTTTGCTAACTAAGCATTTTTTGAATCAGTTTATTATATGTCGATGATACGGCGGTCCGAAATTATCTCTGAATAAGATGGTTGGAATATTTTCTGTCGGAGTTGTCACTAGGGGCTGATTACAATTCTGTAAATTACTAAATTCCATAATATTTTGGTCCACATTACAGTAACAACGACATCTGTTATACTACAATTTTCAGTTGCAATTTTTTTTTGTTATTGTCTTTTACACCTTCAGAAACTAAATTATATTGTTTTAATATTCTCCACTCGGCTAGTCTTTCACCATAACGATTTTTCCATTTACGAGTATTCTTTTACTCGTAGTAAAAAAGATTACACTCATAGTGTTCTTTTGCTCATAGTAATAATTAATTAACAATAAAAATAAATAAAAACAGTGGATCGTAACGTCACACAGTCAAAACAGAACACAGTTGTACAATACAGACATCAGCGTAAAGTGATAACAACACGAATGCACTCAAACGTAATTTACCGCCACTGCAATCCAACTCTCTTCGCAGTAACCTTGAGATACCCCTCCAGTCCGGTGCCATCTCGTCTAATCGTCTGTCGCTGACCTCGCCCACCTTACACTATATCCATCCGCCACATAAAAGTTGCCTTCTTGACCGCCAGGCGGCAGAGTTATCACTTGTTAAAATATGACAGACTGTTGTGAACACAGTTTCATTTAAAACTAAATAATATTGTTATCAGAGACATAAACATTATCGTATTATATATCTTTCCAAAGGCACTGAAATTATGAAGCGAGTCCACTGCTTCAGAGTCATTATTTTGTTTATTACTTTCACTAATCGAGGTCGAATATTGTAAAATGTAATTTTTTTTTAACACTAATTATAATTTTAGAACTTGTTACAGCGGATCCAGTCCAGATTTTTTACATCTTTAAAATCATACCTCGTTTGTAATTTTCCGTTTACGTTTAAGGGAGAAATGTTGTTGTGAATAAAGCATTGTTCTTATGCACTTTGAAATTCAATATGGCGGTGCGCATGCAGACCCTTAACATTTTTGAAAAGCCCTGTTTTGTATCCGGACATGGACTAGCACCGTCTGTTGTTATATACCAACACACATTCCCAGTTGATACCATATTATATAGAAAAAAACTAGTCAATCGCATTAAAAACGTCTCCTAGTATATGCAGCAATTTACAGAAAACAAAAAATCTTCAAACAACTGGTTATCCCATATGAACTGAACAAAAACCAGCATAGCGGCTTTTTTCAATATATGTGTATTTTCGTCTAACTAGAAAGTGAACATGTCTTTCGTACAGAGTCTAACAAAAAAACGTATCCTCTATTTTCAGACAAATCAGAAATATTTCTTTCAATTGTGTCATTTGAAGAGGAACTGAACTAACTAGCTTGGCTGCTGAGTCACCTAACATTCTCTTACAAATAGCAACTGGAGTCGGCAAACTAAGTTCTTCAGCTATTGCAAGAGATTTGTTAGATTTGGTGATAAGCTGAGCACAACTTCATAGGAAGCTAAGGTAGCATTTTCATTCACATTGTGAGTTTGAGATTTAATAATATTTTGTGATCTTTTCAATTCTCCTAGCTGAATTTCAAAGACTTTATTCACTGCTATATTTTCTTACTTTCACACTTCCGTTACTATTTGAGCACTCATTTTAAAGGTTAGGTTTGAAACACCTAGGTTTATCATTTATATGTAAATCACTTAAGAGTTTCTTCTACCATTTCTTCCTCATCAACTTAATTTATTGTTTGATCCACTTTTAAGTCCATGATTAAAAAACAAAATCACAAAAAAATAATTAAACATGATCACGTTCACACTACAAAAACATGAATAAATGTGCCGACTGATGATTTGTCCATCACATTGGTACAGGAACAGTACAGAGGCCTTGGGGTGTGAAGTAAGTGCTCCGGATGTTGGTGAGGAGGGTTGAATTCTATTGGAGCAGAGAATGCCCAAAACAATAAATCAAAAGTATTTCTGCCTCGATAACTTGACTGCTCTGATTGGTGTACTCAAATTCCATGCGAACTATGAATTGATACAAATTTTACTGAAGGATGGTGCTGGCCTGCTATGAACAGTTTGCAGACCCAGGGGTCCGCAGAGTACCATTTGAGAATAATGGATCTAGATGATAAGTTCAGTAGTCATAAGTGTTTAAATATGGAGGTAATTCAAATTTTCATTCACAGTAATGTGTGAGATAATAAAAATGATATGGATGAATCACCCAAGATATTAACCTTAGAATTACCTCACAGTGAAAATATGAAACTTGTTATATAATGTAAAACGTTGAGAACTTGCTGGTTTAATTATTAATTGTTTAATTGGTATGGTAACTGGTAAATTTTAGATGAGAAAAGTAATAACGTATCAAACTGTAGTTATCCAAGCACACTCTGTTTAAACAACAAAACATATAACTGATTGAAACGATAACTATAATATATATTTCCAAAATTCAAAATTTATAAAATAAAAGTAAGTAGTTAAGCGTAAATATGAGTTAAATTCTTTGAGAGTCTTCTTAGCTCAACCTAGCCTGTGGTTGATGGGTTCGTCTAGCAGATCTGGGTGGGAATTTCTTAAGAGAATTAAATATACTTTTAGTGTTTCAGTTTTTTTTTTAATGGAGATAGTGAAGTAGTTCTCACCTGACTTAAAAAGCTTGAGTGCCAACCTTGGGTTTTGGTTATTTTTGTTTTCTGGGCTTGTGCAGTAGGAAGTATTTTGGCCCTCCTCTTATCTTTACCTCATCACAGTGAATCTTATCTTTACTTGAAGAGATGAAGAGATACTAAGAATATTTATGAATGGAATACCAGTAGTAAGGGAAATACATGGACCAAAGAAAATAAGTGAAGCTGTTTGTAGGAGATTAACAAACTGGGAGACAAGCAAAAAATTGAAGTAGAAAGGATTGAAGGGGAAAGGAAGTTAAGATTTAGAGAATGAGGTGGTAACAGATAGAAAAGAATTCAGTGTTACAAAGGATTATAAATGGAGGACACAATGAAGTAGATCTAATGACCAACAATGAGTTGGGAAGATCATCTTATTGAAGACACAACAACTACAGGAGTGATGGAGGTGAAGTAACTCATCACCACTAATGATGTTTTAGAGTCATAAGAACTCAAAACTCACAAGAGTGTCATGAGGAGTTTACAACCCAAACGAATGAATGAGTACAATTGAAATTCAAATTCTTACATAGTATAGGCTACATCAGGTCTATAGAACACAACCTTCAATCTTGCACATTGTTCACCAAAAATAGATAATGATGTTTCTATCACCACAAATGTAACTTTCCATCAAGAAACTTTGTGCAGTAATATACAAAAATCCATACTCTTACTCCCAATATGAAAAAACATCACTTTATTTCTCTGAATATAATTATAACATCCTTGACTTAATAAAAAACAGTGACATCCTTTCCTAAGATCCACTGGAATTCCTGATAAAAAACAAAACACTGGAAGTCATACTGGCAAATGAAAATGCTATACAGTCATGTTATGGCAAACACATATGGTAGTCAGTTAACAAACCTAACATCTATATTTTGTGCACAAACATTTAACATAAGATTTGTCTTATGCTGATTCTGAATCGCATTTCAGAATTTGTCCCTCTTTTGTTTGAATAACTGTGCATTCAAAGCACAAACGTTTTTTACACTAAAATTAAATATATTCTTATATAATAAAATGTGTTATTCTTATATAAGATATTTATTATTCTTATATAGTTGCAAAGGATAATTGAAATATGTACACATTTAGGACTACTTTTCAAAGATTATATACAACTTGCAGACCATACATATAAAAATTCTCTGATATAACACACAACAAACAGTTTGTGTTTAATGAAAAAAAATCATCGTTGTTACAAGTCATCTGCATTTATTAACTTAAAATATTACATATTCATCATCTACACAGGCATAATTATAATAAAATACTAGAACAGCTGTACATTTAATTTAAACATATTATGTGCGAGGTGTGACAGAAAAGTAATGAGAGACTGATATCTGAAACACAGTGTACATATGACACAACAGGAGACAAAGTCTTTGGTTACCAGTGCAACTTTGAAATCTCAAACATTGCTGCAATCCAGAATTTACAACAAAACTGGTATCATGTGTATATATGTCATTTGTATGAGTGCACAGCATCAGTGTGTATAGTGACATATCAAATGGAGCAACAAATTTTGATGGTTAAAAATTTCTATGAAATCTGATGAAAATGTACAAGTAATTTAGACAGGCACATGGAGAATAAACGCCACTGACATCAGAAATTTGTAAATGGCATGACACATTTTTAGGCAGCTGGAAAACTATTGTTACGACATTATAGAACAATCTATGTGTTTCTCAATGTTCCAGTGGAATCTGGCTGTAATGTGTGTGGTACGTGATTCTCAACGTGTTAGCTAGACTGTGCCAGAAGTCGTGCGGCCGGGCGCATTGTGTCAAGGTCACAATAAATTACTTTCTGGTGTTTCCTAGTAGCGTTCTTAATGCATAGTATGGATGTTTCTGGATTTTTGGTGGGGTATGAATACAAGTACTCAGCAACGCTCAGTTTCAGTTTGAGTTGCGATATATTGAAGTACGGTTTGTAGTATTGTGGCAAAGTGTTATGTGTTTTATATTTGTGCAGGACAACTGTAATACAATTGTGTTTTATATTAGCAGACATTATTATTGCGTATGAACAATTTTTATTTGATTTGTTGTAAGAGACTGTCTTGTTGATTACAAACTGTTTAACTGTGATAATTAAAGCTGGTGATTAGTGACTTAATTGGTGTCTTGTATTTTGCTTTCCACTGTACCATATGATGATCAGTTAGACCGTCGTAACGGTATGTTAAAAATGTGAGATCTTCAGTGTGTTCAAATCAACATTTAATATTGAGAATGATTTAGTAGTGAATTGCATTTGAGCCACTTTACCATTTATTGTACTATTTATATATGTGGCCTGACATTACTGTCTGACATTCCACTATGACAATGCTCCCTACCGTAGAGCTCATAATGGCATCCCAAAGCCTTTTTTGGGAATGGTTTCCCAAACTCATATAAGTTTGGTCCCAGAGTTTTTTTACCCCAAACTAAAGTTTTACTTCAAGGCAATCGTTATGGAAATCTGAGCAACATAAAAAAATTACGATGCTGAATGACTTTCAATAATGTTACAAAAAGTGAAGTGATGTCTCCAATACACTATAGCTTTCCAAAGGAACTAACTTTAAGATAACAATGTGAATTTGTAGACTTATTTCAAATATAGAAATTCAAATGTCATGTTTTACAATGACAGTCACATTAAATTTCTGTCACTCTCATGTGTCTAATATACATAACACAATTATATAAAAAAGTAATAACAACAAAAGTGAAAGAGAATGCTCAAGAGTGACGTTGTGTTACATTACCTAGTTAGTGTGCCAGTCGATGAGAAGTTAACAAGACTTTTCAATCCAACCACTTGTGACTTAGTCAGGCTGGAGACACGTGAACCACTTCCCCTAAGCGACAAACATGCACTACAGCCACAACAAACATACAAGCATACAGTCAAGCAAAACACAAAATGTTAGTTTACATCTAGTTTCATTTGTGATGGATATCAGGTATGGGATTTTCATTTAGTGTCTCACAATGACTCTGCCGGTAAGATTCATTGGTCTCAGGTTACTGAACTTTTTCACCATACTTTAGGGATTCAATTTTGAGATTTTATTTTTAAATACAAGGTTTTTTAATGGTATTCAGATTTATTTTCTAATTTCTTATTGGAAAAGTCGTAGGTTATGTCATTATCTTAAGTATATTGTATTGATTTTTTATTACGAGATCTACACAGATTCCCTTTAACAATCCTCCTATCCTTCAAAAAATGTGTGGGTATTTGTCTACATAACCAGCACTATTCAGCTATTACAATAAGTGATGTTTTTATTTATATAAATTTTCATGAATATATAAATAACATTTTTTATTTATATTTATGGTGACATAATACAGACAAAATAATAACACTGTCAACTTCATAATCTATTTAAGGGTACAGATATGCAGCTGACAGATAATGGGTGTACAGCTCTGTTTTAATTTTGGCTATATTATTATTCAGGTTGCTGGTTATTGCCACATTATGAGTATTTGTTTCATACGTTTGTAATAGTACGGACATGTTTCCATTGTCTTTTTCATTATAATAATTTGTGATCGTCTCAGTAATGAAAAAGCAGGAAAGGTTACATTGACCATGAAAATCTGCTTGCTGTCAGAACAGTCACAAGATGACTTTTGTGATAAACTATAAAAGGAATCTTCTTTTGTAAATTTACATGGCGCCAAATAATCGAAAGACCAGTTTGATACAGTAAAGGAGTCTACTGCCAGCAATAGGATGCATGACTATCTTGAAGTGAGTACTACGCTTTGAAGTAGTACAACTACTGTAAGTTTGATTAGTTAGGTTAGGTTGGTTTACATTATCATTGTACTTAATGTTGAAATTTATTGAATATAGTGGATTTTATATACAAATTCTTACATTTGCAAATTCAGAAATAACAGGTGGCACTGATTATGGTTTCTAGACATGTACCAATTTTTGTCTGAACTTTTCTTGCCAATATTCCCTTAATTTTGTGATACATCTTCTTTCCCTTTATACAAATAACTGATCTTAATCTGATGAACCATATTTATCATTACATATTTTATATATACAATCCATTAACCATCTTTTGAACACCCATCTTTAACAACAAGCGGCTGTGGCTGAACATTCTTCTTACCAAGAAATTGTACTCTATTTTGAAAGAAAAGAGGCTAATCACAAGAGAATAACAAACAACAAATGTTGCACACCACAACATTGGGAAATTTTTGTATAGTGGTGTGCAGTAATGTAATTTCTGTTTGCCAAAAGAAAACAAAATAAAAAATACAGAATCACGATTTGTTATTTGGAGTGGGTAACTATAATGGATTGTATATAACATGTTGCTCACATCTCAAACAGAAAGAATGCATCTGATCTTGTCCACGAGTGAATGCTTTGTATGAAAAACAGAATAAACAGAATTATATACATGCCCTAATGTGAAGAAAGTTTATTAACTTCTTCCTTGATTCGTACTACTGGAGCTGAATTACAAACATTTGCTATTTTTGATTGTCATGTTCATGACCATGTTCATGTTTTGTTTAAATAAATCTGAAATCATTATGTGAATCCAACTGAGTGTTGAAGACTGTCTTCATACTTTATGATATCATAAGGTAATGAGTAAAACAGTTCTGTTTACATTTAAAATAATATCAGTGATTTGTTACATTCTTGCTCTTTAAGTGTCCATATATGAACATATAGTAGCAACTGTCTTTGTGAGTTGTCACCATAGGCGACAAGCAATTCTGTGACATTTCTAAACTTTGACAGCAAAATCCTTTTCATTTATGGGAAAGTCATATTTTTAAGATCTGAAGGCTACCCTGATCTACTAGAAGTCCACAAAATCATACAATGAATTGTGACAACTATTGAGGAATTGCTCTACTCAAAGTCTGCTACACGATTTTGCCCAAACGTCTTCTTGGCAGAATCAAGCCTATAGAAATGATTGGCAAACATCAGGATAGTTTTTGGTCTAGATGGTCCACAGTTGATAACACCTTCATTCTGTGGCACATCATGGAGAAAATATGGGAGTACCTTCATACTCTCTTTATAGATAACAGAGCCTACAATATCGACAGACATAACATATTCAACTGCTGAAGGAATTTGGAGTAGCTGGTAAACCTGTTAACTTGGTGAGAATTTGACCTAGTGAAATGTGTGGTAAGATGAAGTTCACGAACCAAATTACAGAGAGCTGACCATTACCATCATTGGGCTAAGGCAATGCAATGGACTGCCTACCATTCTATTCAACCTTATGCTCGAGATCAAACATTCTGTGAGAACTTTGTGGGGATACAAGACAAAGGTGACAACATCACACACATGCTGATGACATAGTCTTACTGTCCTCCTGTAAGGACAACTCTGAACAGATATGCAATGTATTTGAGACCAGAGGTGAGCAAGTTAAGCCTGCCCGTGAATGCTGTGAAGACCAAGATCTGATCGATGACCACAGCTGGGAACAGTTTGTATAAAACAGTCTCTGTGTGTAAGAACCTTGCAGCAATATTCATGGAGAATGCACTGTGTGGGATGGAGATCAATGTATGAATCTAAGCAGGAATCTGTTACTATGCTAAAGTCCCAAAGTCTGTACAGACAATTGAAGACCCAGCTGTACAAGACAGTAATGTAACTGGTTGTGAGATACGGAGTGTCAGGAAACAAGACTTCAACAAACTTCTTGTTTTTGAGCAGAAAGTAGTGCGGAAGATCGTCAACCCAACAGAATGCAATAATGGGAAAATAGCACAGATTTGACACAACTGGAGTTCAAGAACTTTACAATGACACAAACATTGTGGCACTAATGGCTAGGAAGAGATTCCAATGGACTGGATATATGGCAAGTAGGGATTCCCACCAATGGCATATAAAGATGTTGGACTTTGCTCCTGATGGAAGACGATCCCATGGCAGACCAAGGAAGAGGTGGAGCAATGGTCTCAAAAAAGATCTTATCCAGATCAGGACAGGGATGGTTGAATATAGGCTGGAGACAGTCTGATGGAGGGAAATCCCTGCAGGTGTGTGTGGTCCTCAGGAACTGATCATATAACCATAAAACAGATTTTTCATAGGCAATAAAAAAATTAACTTTCAAATTAATGATCTACTAAATCTGAGGTTGTTATTCTTGAAAACAAATGTCGTTATTCTTAATAAAAACAAGTAATGTTCATTGCAGGGTGTACATATGGAACACCCAGGATACAGATATAGTACAAAGTATTTGTATTCTCTTATATTCCTACTGATGTTTCTTATTATAAGGTTCTGAATACATTCAAACACTCCACATTTCTAGTACGTGTCAGGTACATATGAGGGTCATTCAAATATGAACAGGATTTTTTTAAGTGTGGACTCAGGAAGAGGAGTGAGTGAGGTGGGGCACTTGAGATAGTTAGGTGGGGATGTGTGGAGGTGAGGGAACGCCCAGCCACACCTGAAGAACACGTTCCCACGTCAGTAGCACAATGTCTGAGCATGAGGTACCTTTGTCTGTTGTGCAACAGGTAATTATCCGATTTCTCATCAATGAAGGTGTCAAATCAGCTGAGATTTTGACCAGACTCCAGGCAGCCAAACAGTTTGGAGATGCTACTCTGTTAAGAACACAAGCGTTTGATTGGGCCACAAAATTTCGAAGTAGTCGTGATGCAGTGGAAAACGCAAGTCACAAGCATCGTCCACGGTCAATCATCAATGCTGACAATACTCGGGCTGTTTGTGACCTTCTGGAAGGTGACTGCCGCATAACTGTTGCCGAAATTGCATCAGAGGTGGGCATAAGTGTTAGGAGTGTGCAACAATTGTTTCAGACGAGCTTGGATTCAGCAAAGTCTCGGCGAGGTGGGTTCCACATCTTCTCACTGAGGCGCAGAGAAATGTCCGAAAAGACATCTGTCAGTGGTTTCTGAATCGCTTTGAGGAAGAAGGAGAGGCGTTTCTGAACTGACTGTGACCTGCGACAAAACGTGGGTCCAGCACTACACCCCGAAGAACAAGAGGACGAGTATGGAGTGGTGTAAAAGTGGAGAGGGGGTGCCGGTCAAGGCCAAAACTCGCCTGTCAGCAGGAAAAGTTCTGGCAACTGTGTTTTGGGACTCAAGAGGTATGTTGCTGATTGATTTCCTTTATGATCGAAAGACGGTGAATGCGGCGTACTACTGCCAGCTGCTGGGTGACGTCAGGGCCGCTTATCGCAACAAACGACACCAGCAACCAATTCGCGACATTCTGCATCTCCATGACAACGCACGGCTCCATACTGCAGCTGAAACTCGCAATAAACTCATTGAAATTCACTGGACACCTCTTGAACACCCTCCTTACAGTCCAGACTTATCTCTGTGTCTCCGTGTGACTTCCACATGTTTGGTGTGGTGAAGGAAGTGTTAGGAATGGAAAAATTCAACAACAATGCAGAGGTTGAGCACTATGTGCGCAATTGTCTGTTGGAGCACCCGTTTTAGTTTTTTTGATGAGGGGATCAAAAAGCTACCTATCCGATGGAGAAAATGTATTTCCGTTGAAGGAAACTGTGTAGAAAAATAAGATTTTTTTTTTGTAATTTTATCTGTCACCAATAAATCTGTATAAAAAAAATCCGGTTTATATTTGAATGACCCCTGTAACATTATGCATGCAAGATGTAACTTTATTCCTCACATTTCTATGATCTCTTTACTGCTGGGACACTTTTTGCCTACTCCATAGTGATGAATTAGACATACCTGATGTCTTGTATTTACTTTGTAATGTGTCAAAATGGGGGCTTTTGTTTTTTATTAAATTTATTTAAATTTCTTTAGTATCATCATTGCAAGTCCCATGTGAAATAATGTTGGATGCAAACAATGAATGGTAACACAACTTTTTGGGCTGGGTGTAGTCGGAGAACGCAATACTTGGTTGTGAACCGAATAATTGGCACGTACTGTGAGCGGGTGCACGAGCTCGGGTGCACTTTCTACGCACAACAGTTGGAACCCACGCTACAAAAATGGCTAAGCAGAAAGGTTTTTTTGCCATGTGCTTTGGAGATGGAGGAAATCAACAAAGAGGCTCCACCCACCTAAGCCTCTAATATCGTCACCGCCTAACGTCGCTGGTTAACTTGGCACATGAACAGTCCATACTTCCATGTACGGCGACGAAAAAGTCGCAGTCTGACGGCAGTGCCATCAACAAGGTATAGTGGGGAGGAGTCTTGTTCTCACTGTTAGCCCAGCCAACACACTGGCCGGTGGTATTAGACTCGACTCATAAAAAACCGAGTATAATTTTAATAAAATGTATTAAATTTCATCAAATGTGATAGAAGAATAAATTCAGAGTCAATAAGACAAGAACAATGAACAAAATTTAACGATATTCAGTGAAAGTGCGTAAACACGCGTGACGCAACGGCGTTGGACCACGTAAGTTTTGAATACGCAACAGTTTTTTTTTATAAATGGGCGAAGAAAATAACAGTTAAAAATTAGATTCATTTTGGGCATAAACTAAAAAGAAAATAAAATAAGATCTCAAATAATTTTGTATGCGAGTCGTGTGTGTATATAAGAAAAAATAAAAGGTATTGGTTCTCTTAGAATGATAGATGTTAGACAGTTAAAGTTTGTATGTAGATAAAAATGATAATGATATATTTCATATGTTAAAAATAACTATATAACTATTACATTATATATTATGTTATTATATATTATCTTCTATATTACATTATTTCCCAATAATGTGAAAGGGTTTACATGTTTTTATATTTCATGCGTAGAAAGAAGTTTGAATAATAAATGTCACATTAATATAAAATAAAATGTTATCTACTATATTATATAATTTGTTAAACAAGTTATTTGCAAACACCTCATTTCATTTGCTGCACTGATCAGTTCGTCGTACGAACGGGGTTAGTCCACCATCAGAGATCCGGCCAACACATGTAAGAATTTAAGGTATATAATAAACATTTTTATTATATCAATTGTAAAAATACAGTTACAACTTCAGTGTTATATGAGTACTATGAAAATATAGATCGGCACTGAACCCTTCCTATAGAGACAGGATGATGGAAGATTCAAGGAAAGGAGAAAGGCTTCAAGTATAAAATACAGGAAAATATAGTCACTAATAAACAAAAAAGATTCACACTGTACCAAAGTAATAAGTTTCTAATGAAATCTACAATATGAAAAGCTTTCAAAGAAAAACAAATAAAAAATCTTAAGATGAAAAACTAAATAGCATTATTATCAATAATAAAAAGTTTCATTGATTGTCTGACATTTAAAAATTCTGTAGACAGTCTTTGTGTGTTAAAATAAATATTACATCTACTTAAAAAAGACACACATCAACAGGTTACTAAAACAGTGCAAAAATTACAACAGTATGTGCAAAAGTTCACTAAAAATATTACACTAGAAAAACCAAAATTTATGATTATACATTTGTCAAGAAATATAGCACTAACTGATATTTATCAATTAATTTTTTGAGTTTAACAATAAATTAAAATACAGAATGTTTGGTATAAAAAGAACACTCAAAAACTCTTTTTTTTAAATAAAAGCCAACAATTAATAAGAAAGCTTCATGGCACATTCAAAATGCAAAATAACATTTTCATGCTTAATTAAAGTAGCTACTTACTCTGAAGAACCAAAACTGGTTCCAGACAATCTATTTGTTTCAGTAGTAGTTGACGTAGCTGTGCTGAGCTGACGACGCAGCATGACTGGTTCGAATTTTATATCACAAGTCTGCACAAATATATATACAACGTAGAAACATTTTAAATTTACATTTTTATATGAAAATACAGAATTGTATACTTATGTTATGAGGGAAATTTAAAAAGAGGACATTCTTTTTGCTCCTGATCAGGTAGCAGCACTGACTCCTTTGTTATAACACATAACCTCACAATGTCCGACATTTCATTATTAGCAGTTTACTATTGTGCTTAAAAGTCAATTTAGAAGGACTGCTAAATCAGCCAACTGCACCAAGGAAGAATTGGAAACAGTGATATGTTTTCAAAACTCAGAAGATGTAAACCCTGTAGAGAATGTTAAATGCAACAGCAACATACTGTACAACCAAAATCACACACACACACATGCGCGTGCGCGCACACACACGCACAATATACATATCACAAAAATATATATTATTACAAGTTCTTCAAATATTTACTACAAGGGCTATTTTTTTTTTCAACCTCCGTTGAGTTGGCAAACCTGGTTCTGTTGTCATAGCAACAATCTGATTGCTGATTAATGTTTTTGAGGGTTTTTTCTTACCTATAACCACTGGTTTTATAGTTATTTTGTCTATTACTGTGGTGACAGTTTAATTATGGCAACTACAATTGAAATTGCCTCCAAGTGTGAGATTCGGTCTGCTATTAGATTTCTTCAAGCTGAAGGTCATAGTGCTGCAGAAATTCATTGAAGGTTGTGTAATGTGTATGGAGAAAATGTGATGAGTGACGGTTCAGTTCGGGAATGGTGTCGCTCGGGAAACAACGGCACTCTCGAACCATCCTGTCTACTCTTTGAACAACATGATCAGTAGCCACGGACTTTCTTCCTTGCCCTTCTTCATCATGAACATCAATTCGCCCTTCTTTATATTTTCGACACCATTCCCGAACTGAACCATCACTCATCACATTTTCTCTATACACACTACACAACCTTCGATGAATTTCTGCAGCACTATGACCTTCAGCTTGAAGAAATCTAATAGCAGACTGAATCTCACACTTGGAGGCAATTTCAATTGTAGTTGCCATAATTAAACTGTCGTCACCACAGTAATAGACATAACTATTGTGCCTATTGAAGAAAATCGGCGCTAATACGCTACAGAAAAATAGGTTTCTGTATTTAGCGGTGGGCGTTCTGCCATACTGTGTTTAACGGTTAGCGCAAAATCTACATGAGGTAACGAAGCGGCGCTTGATTGGTGCTGCTCCCTTGCGGACGCCTTGCAGCGTGAGTTGAAAAATGAGTAGAATAAACAGTTCAAGCTTGTCTGATTTCGCTGCTTCAACTAACCACCTCGCCTGCTCTCCGACAGAGAAGTTTTTTTTTAATTGTTCCATCTTCCACCTATGACAGGCTAAATTAAAACAGATCTGCGGTAAGTGAGTGCAGTATACTTATATATATTTAATTTAAAGTAACGTAAAAGGGGTTTTGTTTAATATACGTACAAGAATGAATGAAAATTGTTAACCTGTTACACGCACGCCACGTGGCAAATTAGAGTATGCAAAATGAGTTAATTGTATAATAGTAATTGAAGTCTTAACTAAGGCCCCGTAATTGACCAATGTTAACGCAAAATAATATGTACTTTAGCCAAACTTAATGTTTTCAAAGATAGGGCCACCTGCCCATATAACCTGTTGTAGAGTGTGTCAAACTTTCATTTCAAGTAGGCCTAAAGCAGTGTTTAAAATTATATATGGATTTTGGTGTGTGTGAGAGTAACCTGGGGGAATAAGTGTTGGAGCATCTCGCTGATAATATTTGTATGCTTAGGGTCCCTCTCTTCATGTCGAGGACCAGCCCCAAATCATGACCTGAACTACTGAACATCAAAGGCTCTCAGCTTCATCTGCCGGAGGAGAACAGCGAGGAACAGGCCACACCAACACAAAAATGCTTTAGACCAGGACTTCAAACTCCACACCAGGGAATAAATCAGGTGACACCAACCCAATATTATTTTTTAACACAAGTGAATGTAACCTACTAGAACTCGTGGGCATATAGCGACACACCCTAAAATGACTTTAAGCTTTACACATTTCAATTGGGTCCCCAGTTAACGGGACAGAAAAGTGCGCGGACTTGGGGGGGGAATCTTTTGTACATTTTGTAATACTATTTATATTAGTGTGAGCCCAGAGGTTGGCATGTATCCGGGCTGATTACCATTCAGGCATGTAAATTTCTATCTAGTTTTCAGTAAAAGGGTTACCTTAGTGCTAGTAATTCTATCATTCATCATGTAATTTCACAGATTAAATTTAGTTTTCAATTGATTCATTAATTTCACATATTTATATTCAGTTTGGGTCCTATAATGGATAGGAGTTTCTTTTGGTAGTTCAGTCGGGTCCCCAGTTTAATCCAGTATAGGCGGATTTTCATGCAGACTTGAACATGCTCCTGGGACAGGTTTAGTTAGGCACGATCTTGCCTAGGAACATGTCGGCCTTTGGCCAAATTAATTCTTAAAGGTTTATAAAGCATCAGGGCACATTACTGTTATTAATATTTCACAAAAAATTTATCACGCTTAAATTCTTTTTAATTTATTATGGTCACTTGTATTTTGGCTGAATTATGATTATATTTCCTCCAAGTCTAAGTGCTCAGTGTAGGAGCACTTTATAGTAGTATCAGGCATTATGCCAACCCCTGAATTTTAGTATGCCCTGGGGGCACTGGTGTTACACATATATATGGATTACTATGTATTAAGATCTTTCAATAGGTGTTGCGTTCAAGGATTTATGAATTGTGAATTATGTACCTTCTGGGGTGAAAGAGGTGTGGCAAGATATTAATGTTGAATGTTGTAATTGTCCTGTGATGTGGAACGTGTGTATGTGTTGTAGTTGTAGACATATATATTTATATGTCCATTTATATGTATTGTATATTCATGTGTTATTTCTGGGGGTTAGGTATAGGACTAAGTGGGGAAAAGTAACCCCAATTGTAAAAGAAAATCATTATGTTATTTCATTTAAATTTTATAATTATTTTTAAAGCAAAATATTAACCAAAAATATTTTAAGGAGAATGCACTGATTTTGTTGGGAGATAAATATTTAACGTTTTGTTAAAAAAAAAAAAAAAAGAAGGATGTAATAAAAATTTATTGGTTGTTAATTTTGTGAGTTTTAATTGCAAGTCCCGTCTCACTGGATCCAGCGCATTTTTGGCTTCTCTAGGCTTTTGGCCTAGTTTTAATTATTTTGTGGTCCCTCTTGAAAAAAAAAAAAAAAAAAATTTCTATAAGTCAACAAAATACTTAAAGAGGGGTCTCACTATAAAACCAGTGGTTATAGGTTAGAACAAAGCCTCAAAAACATTAATCAGCAATCAGATTGTTGCTGACAACAGAACCAGGTTTGCCAACTCAACGGAGGTTGAAAAAAAAATAGCCCTCGTATTTCTGCAAGTTAAATTTTATTGTGTATTACCTAATTTTGGTCACACACACACACACACACACACACACACACACACACACACACACACACACACACACACACACACACACACACACACACACACACACAAAATTTTGGCTGTATATTGTAACGGGACATTTTGGCATACCTGGGGTAATATAAAGAATCAGTGTATTTTGATAAAATAATATTTTGTGATGTAACATAATTTTGGGGAGACCTAAACGTAAATTGATGATATGGTAAATTTTGTTGGGACAAAATTAGAAAAGTGATTTTAAAATATTATTCATGAATTATAACGACGCAGTGGACAAACGGGTGAAATTGTGTCAAGGTCAGCTCCAGATGCTAGTAGAACAGTTATTTTGAGAAACAGTGAGTAACCGATGATGTAACATCAGGTCGGAAGATATTACGTCAGTACTTATACAATGTTGGAAAGCGGGAGTGACAGACGAACCTCCTACTGGCGTAGGGATATAAGAACTTAAAACAATGGAAGTTTGTAAAACAGTCGCGGCCACTTTACAAAGTAGTGCCGTTCGTCTCGGCCCAGTTGAATTCTGCATAAAGAGCCGGCCGGCTGCTAAAAACCCGAGTTCTAGAACGTAAAATCGCTGGCGCCTGCAGTACAATAAAATGTGATGTAAAATCGAAATTTGTACATAAATAACAGTTTTCGTTATACAAGAACAGTTTTCGGAGATTATCAGTTGAAAATAACAAATGTGCGCGTAAAAATGTGACGTCTTCAAGACTCAGTTGAACAGCTAAGTAACCAATAAATAAAATAAATTTTAACAAGGGCTAATCAAAATAAAAAAAATGAAATAACTATTAAACAAAAATGAGATCTCTAAGGGTATTTGGGTAACTGTGTGTGTGTGCGTAAATGAAAGTAGGTAGACAAAGAAGGCTGGTTTGTGTTTAAAGATTAGTTTAAATTTGATTTCTTAAATTTTTTTATTTGAAATTTTTAAAACATGTTTCAATTTTATTTGTATCAGAAGAATTATATAACCAATATATAGTAGAATGTGAATTTTATAATGGATAAGGGAGGGGAGGAGATAGTTTGTCAATGATGAAAATATAATGATGAAAGAAAATTAATTAAATGTCAATAAACTCAACTAATTGAAATAAGTAAAGCTTTCTTTTTTCAAACAGCCATAATTCTGTTCTCCTGTGTTCGCTAAAAAGAACCCGACTTTGGTAAGTACCTATGTTTTCTTACAGTTGGCTAACTTTAAAGATGGCGTCTGAATACAGACGTTAAAAAGTGTTTATATGTGCAATTAGATATTAAATAATTAAAGAAATAAATATAACTTAACAATATGTGTATATACAGGGTGATTCAAAAAGGACTTTACAACTTTGAAAGCATACAGAAATTTATTCAGATAACTTACAGAGTCGGTTAAGGTGTCATTTTAAAGCAAAACACATCAAGTTTGTCATCCAACATTCACTGTGGTTCGATGTGGCTACCATTTGTAATGCGGCATACATCCCACCTGAAGTCGAATTCATTCTAGACTTTAGCCAGTAAGTCGGGCTTCTGTAGCGGCGGCATTAATTCGAAGTCTCAGCTCAGCAAGATCAGCAGGTAAAGGTGGTACAAAAACCCGATATTTAATGAAACCCCACAAGAAAAAATCTACTGGTGTCAAAACTGGGGAGCGAGGTGGCCATGCAATTGGACCTGCATGACCAATCCACCGACCTGGGAATCGGGTATCAAGAAAATCTCGGACTTCTACGCGGTAGTGAGGTGGTGCCCCATCTTGCTGATAGTAAAGGCGTCCATCTTGGTCATCCTCGTCTAACTGAGGAATTAGAAAATTTTCTAGCACATCCAATCCAGATAGACGATACCATTTATGGTTGCCTCCTGGAAGAAGAACGGGCCGTACATTTTTTGTTTGCTAAGGGCACAAAAAACATTGACCTTAGGGCTATGCTGCAAGATTTCATGGGGGTTTTCACTACCCCATATTCGGCAGTTATGGGTGTTCTTGCCACTGATGTGAAACGTTGACTCATCACTAAAAATTACATTGTCTAGGAATGTTTCGTCTCTCGAAAGATGTTTCGAATATGGTATTGACATCCATATACTGTTTATAGATTTCAGGCAAGCCTTCGATAGTGTAAATCGAATAATGTTGCGAATAGCATTGGAAGAATTGGGAGTACCTCAAAAGATTGTGAGACTGGTACTGCTCAGTCTGAACGATTTCAGGGGAAAAGTAGTTCTGGGAAGAAACAAAAGCCGAGATTTTACGGTTGGTACTGGAGTGAAGCAGGGTGATGCATTATCTGCGACCCTCTTTAACTTGGCACTACACTATGCTATAAACAAGATAGACTTCAGAGGACACATCTTCAAAATGACGAGGCAACTAGGAGCATATGCGGATGATATTGTGCTGGTAGCCAGGAACAAAAATGTATTAAAAGACACCTTTATTGAAATAGAGAGGGAAGTGAGCAGGATTGGTTTGGAAGTCAATGAGGCTAAAACAAAATACATGAAAGTGTCTGCGAAGGAAAATAGAGAACTGCTAGAACTTCACACAGGCCATTACTGTTTCCAAGGAGTTACAGAATTTAAGTACCTAGGTGTTATTCTGAATAATGAAAACCGAGTGAGCAGCGAAATAGTAAATAGAATCATAACCGGCAATAGAGCCTACTATGCAAACCAATCATTACTGAAATCAAAGCTTCTAACTCCAAGAACCAAATTGATGTTATATAAAACACTGATCAGACCTGTTGTTACTTATGCATCCGAGACATGGACTCTCGTAAATACGGATATAAGTGCACTAAGAATTTTTGAAAGAAGAATTTTGAGACAGATATTTGGACCGGTGAAGGAAGGGAATACATATAGGATCAGAAATAACGGTGAAATAAATGAGTTGATTGGTGGACAAGACCTGGTGGGACACATAAAATCAGCTAGAATTAGATGGCTGGGACACGTATTCCGTATGAATGTTACGAGGATGCCCAAAACTATATTAAGTGGAACGATACTGGGCAAAAGAAGAAGAGGAAGGCCTCGAAGAAGATGGCAGCAGGATGTGGACAGAGATGAGTGGAGACGGGTCGTAGCGGAGGCCAAGGCTCACCATGGGCTGTAGTGCTGGAGAGTAGTAGTAGTAGTAGTAGGAATGTTTCGTCTGCAATTCTATCACACAAAATTTCTGGCAAGCGACTTTATCTTCATCTGTAATGTGTTGAGCCATGGTTAGTTTGTATAGCTTCAAGTGCAAGCGTTTATGTAATATGCGCCAAACAGTTGGTTGTGGAATGCCAGTCTCATGTTACGCACGTCTAGTTGGATTTCTTAGGACTACGGGGAAAGCTTTCTCTGAGTTGTTCCACAGCAGCTTCAGGAACTTGTGGACGTCCTGGTGATTTTGCATGTCATACAGAACAACCAGTCTCAATGAAGGTTTGGTGCCAAGAGTAAATTGTAGGCCTACTAGGAGGCTCCCTACCATACTCCGTATGGAATTTATGTTGAACTGCAGTTGCTGATTGCGTATCGTGAAACCAAAACACACAGCGAGCACGTTCCGCACCAGTAAAAGTAGCCATTTTCAACAACAATGGTGACAGCACTACTGGTGGGTGTATTTGGTATTAATGGACATGTGAGTCAAAACTTGATGTGTTTTGCTTTGAAATGACACCTCAACCTACTCTGTAAGTTATCTGAATACATTTCTGTATACTTTCCAAGTTGTAAAGTCCTTTTTGAATCACCCTGTATATTATGTGTATAATAAATAAAACATTGGAATAAGTAAAAAATTCAGTAGAGAGTGAGAGTGTGCATGTATGTGGTTATTATAAAAAAGAATATACACTTAAGCAATCCTCATTACACAACTACCTGCAGCTTGTGCTGTCTGTGAATTACAGAAAAATACGTAATTGCCACAAGCCAGTTTCATCAGGAGGCAACAGCTGCAGGAGTGGTTGGCCCAGTTTAAACCGGCCAATCAGAGAAGGCGCCTTTAAACACCTACGTTGGCGCGTAGATGGAACAACGCAACACCTTGACACAGTTGAATAGCAGCAGTCGGCAATATATCGTCAACAGAGCGGACACAAAATTAACCGTAGCCTCGGACGATATTTTGGTAGACTGAAAAGTTCTAAGTAGGTCTACCAAAATGCGATTTTAAACCGTATAACAGCAAACAGTTTATAATACCGCCAGAAAAAAATGTTCAGAAAGTGAATGTGGATAGTTCTGTGAAGAATGCGAAAACAACATAGTGACTGTAGTTTGAACCATGTGCCTCGAAATACAAGGAGGAGATAAATTTATAAGTTTTATAAGTTCGTTTATTTTTGGCTAGAAATGTGTCAGTAAAGGGAAGTGGTAATGAGCTCAATAAACGGGGGGTAACAAGTGTAAAGAGAACGAGAGAGTGAGTGATGTAATAAAGGGGGAGAAAGAAAACGTTAAAGAGAATACTGGTTTGTATAATATACAGAATTTACATATTTTGGTATTGTAACATTATTAACAAAATTATAGAAAAAGTAAAGAAGGAAAAGAAAGAAGCCAGTTTTTATAGTAAATAAAATAGTATTTGAATTTTACATGAATATGTGTTAAGTGTAAGTTATTACATCATAACCATTTCCTATTCTGTGCTGAAAACCTCGTTTAACGTTCCGGGGAATTTTCTGAAGTAAGGGGAAGTCAGATATCGGGATTATTAAAGTTTTTATAAGGGAAAGAGTGTAAAAGGTTTCGATATTGAACCATAAAATATCGTGGTGGCCCTGGGGTTTTTGGTGTTTAAAAGGTAAGTAACGGGATTATGACGGTAAGTAATATTCTGGTAGCAGTGAGTTTTATTATTACTGTATTATTTTATAATGGTACAAAGGTGAATACCGTAACAGCATTACAAGTACCTTGTGTAAATTAAAAGTTTTTGGGAATCTGGGAGAAAAATATTTTTTAGATGAGAAGAAAGTGAGCATTGAGTGGGTTTTGATAATGTGTAACAGTACAGATTTACCTGTACCAGAATAATGGTATGAGGCATATTGTCATTGTAAATTTTATTGTGTTCATACATATTAACAAGGGCAAGGTTAGTTTACCCAAGTCCCAGTAGATATGCAAATTCACCAGAGGGGAGCCGATCCAAGGTCATCAGAGTACGAGTGAAATTAAACAAGTGTAATGGCGGTTAAGGCGCTACAAAGTGACAATACGAACTTTTCATTGGCCCACTGAAACAAATCGTCACCAACAAACAATGACGACATAAAACAATTACGTGTTATACCGGGCGTTGGCGAAAAGAACAATGCACCATGACGTCGGACACCGCTGTTTTACATAATAATTGTGTCTGCCTCCACCCCAGTTCTCCAAAAGCAGTCAGCGAGCACATACGCTTGCCGTTTACAGTGGGCAGTTCTCTGCCGAAAATGTAACATTTACTTTATAAAATGATATAATCAGCATCAGAGTTAACAATAACTATTAGTAGAAGCAGTGCACTTAACAAAAATGTATTTAAATTAAAATCAGTGGGAAAATGACAACACTAAAACCGGCCGAACACCTGCCAACCGCCAGGAACAGCTAAGGAGGAATCTACGCCACATCAGTTTCAGGAAAGCCCTATATTAATATTATCTAAATTCAAAATTACAAAATGAGCTCAAATTTCACAAATATGTTTAAATTCAAGTAAGTGAGAGAGTGAGAAAGTGAGCGTGCAAGTCTATGTTGATCAACGTAATATAACCTGAGGCGTTGGTTTGTGATAATGGTTAACCAGTATTATTATTAACATACCAAGAAAGTTATGATTTTGTTTATGATGATAATAACAAGGCTAAAGGAAGTAGTTTACATCAAATCAGAAAGTATATTTAATTAACCTTGAACAAGGTCAAGTGCGGAATACCATCGCCGCAATTTTGAATCTGAATAATTATTGTTGGTTATTCTTGTATCAATTTGCAACATATTTAACAAAATAAAACCAAATTCGTTAGCCTTATCTGGTGTGTTATGTTATTTCTATACCCAACAACCTCAGCCTCTTTCTGCTTAACGCAACTCTGGACCCGAAAAGCCTAATGTACTTTGAAAAAACTGAGCACGTGTTTCCACCAAAGGTGTGGTTCAGATTATGTAAATACAATAAGACACACATAATTATCCGACATATATGTTTATTAATAATCCAGTCAAAGTGAAACGTAACAGATTGCGCCCAGAACAGGGACTTAAAGCGAAACATAACAAATGTAATGTGAATCAGTATTTCTCAGTAGTCGTACGTTTGTTAACACCACTGCGCAAGCCTACGCGTGTACGACTACGCTCTCTCTCTATGTAGCACTCCTTTGAAGGACATAGAATTCAGTCTAAAGCAGTAGATAACTCACTCACACATGGCCAGCATACCAGTAGTTTTAGAAACAAGGATTTATACATTTGCTCTCCGGACCGTCTACAAGTTTCTTTATTATTCTTCAATGCAGATTATTCCTATTTTTCCTTCAACCTGTTCTTCCTAAATGGACCTGCCCCCCCCTCAGACTTTATAGAAACTTGGGTAGATTTGTAAAGAGGTAAGCCATGAGTAGATATATAAACGCATAAAATTTTATAAAAGTGGTGTTATCGTAATTTTTACATAACCTTAAAACCCCAAATTCACTGTTTATTACATTTGTTTGTGTTACACAATCATAAAGTTGAAGAACAGTTGTATACCAGTGTTATGGTTGTTTTGATTCTTGAACTGTAATTACAGTTGTGCCAAATCCCCTGGTGTTCAATTATTATTTTATTCCAATGTTCATAATTCTCAATCTGGGAGAGAAAAAAATACATTTAAATTTCTATTTTATTGAAAAGAGCAAGTGGTTCTGTACTTAATGCACCTTAATACAAGTTTCGACTGGACAGTAATTTACACTTTAAACATAACGCAGGAGAGGTAAGTTCTGTTTTTAAAAATTACTGCCATATTGATGCCATCATCCTGTTGCACATGCGCGGCCAGTTTGTTGATTTGTTGGCAAGCCAACAATGCCATTTGTAAACTGTGCACTGAGTAAGCTTCATTGGACTGGTTTATAATGTCGAAGAAATTTGAGACGCCCGCCACGTGTGGAAGTAGGTATGTGATTCGGTTCTTGATTGCTAAAGACATTAAAACAATTGAAATTCACTGTCAGATTTTCTATATTTATGGAGAAGAAGCAGCGAGCGATTCAATGGTAATGATCAGAGTAATTGCTTAGTCCGATCAGATTAAGTGATGTAGGGTGCTTACTCGGGACATTGCGATGATTGTGGCACTGCACACACAGTGCCACTGCAACATATCTTCTCACAAAGTTTGGTTGGCAACAATTTGATCGTCTGCCTTACAACCCAGACCTCACACCAAGCAAATATCACCTTTTCAAGCATGAGAAATCTTTTGATGGTGACAAACGATGTCGAAATGTCAAACAAGCTGTTACTACAAGGTTTAAAACACAGGCAGGAAATTTCTACAACGAAGGTATACAACGCCTGGTGCCTCGCTATAAGAAGTATTTCAAAAATGACGGCAACTACACAGAAAAGTAGTTTAAGGTGTGTACTTCAAATAGCAATAAAAATGTTTTGTAAATATATTCTTAGTTTTCTTTAATACCCTATCGGAACTTACTTTCTGCATAGCCCTTGCAGATATATCTGGACACAACTAATGAAAATAACTAATGTTTACTGCAGAGTGTACATATGGAACACCCAGGATATTGATATTAGTACAAAGTATTTGTATTCTCTTACATTCCTATTCGATGTTTCTTACTATAAGGTGTTCATACATTCAAACACTGCACATTTGTAGTAGTTGTCAGGTACATAACATTATGAATGCAAGACCTGACTTTATTTCCAACAGGACTTTATCTACCAGTGGTCTGTGCTATTGTCAATAATTTAAAAACAATTGTTGACAATGTGTGCTGGAAACACAGTCCCCTCAGCTGCACAAAATATGCTCAGTAACACAAATTTTGTAATAAGCCGGAGAAAAACAACATACAGTGGTTCAAATATATTGTTAAGTTTGTGAAATTTACAAGAGAGTATAGCAAGAGAATGATATGAGACAATGTGCAGTACATTCAGAAAATGCGTTGAATTAATGTGCATTAATGGGCAGGAGAAGTTGCTGCCCAAGCTTTGTGAATGATGAACTAATTGCGGTGACTGATAATAAACTATGAAAGAACAATAAATTCACAGCAGTCTGAATTGTTTACTAAAATGTCTCATCAACTCTTCATGAAGTGATCAGCTACGCTATTGTAAGTTCCGTCCTTGTGGGTATCTAATCATTTTTCAAGAACAACACAAGACATAACAGATGGGATCATATTGTGTGTAATCCTGGGTAACACTTTCCTCGGGTGTTATTACACTGAAAGAGGTGCTTTTTTCAATAAAACTGTAAATGAGACTGGGGATTCATATAAAATAAATGAATAGATTGGAAACTTTCTCGATCTCTAATCTCACTTTCAGACTTGAGTGCTACGAACTTTTTGGTTGATAACCACGTTTTATTGAGATCATTGTTAATAGTGAACATTTTGCATACCACATCATAGACTGGACGAAATGTTTTGTGTTAAAACTGATATTAATCATAGTTATCAAATTAAAAAAGTGTTACGTCTCAATCTCTGTTAACCAACTATACCACATATATTTTATATAAACTTCACATATTTCTAATTTCAATGGTCATTCACAGTAACAGCTGTTACTTAAATACATATGGATTGTAAATTAAAAACAGCTGTTGAAGGATAACACAATATGTAAAAAGAATACATACCTTTTTTCCATATTTTGTTTCAACATGTGTGCGCATATCAGCAAAGCAAGCTTCTAACTTTTGGTGGAATGGCATTAAAGAAGATGGAGCTCTGCCCCCATGTAATCTAACACCTACATCGAGCAGAGGAATTTGTGATGCAATTAGATCTTGCAGCTGCTGAATGAGACTGTGATCATCAGGATGTTTCCTTAAATAATCGTCACTGAAGAAAGCCTACAAATTTACAGCATTATTTGTCAACTACATTACTTTTATATATATATTGTAACATAACAAAATTATCACACTAAACATTTGAATTAATGTTACATAAATAAAAGAGAAAGTTCCATAGCGAGTGAGAAGAATAAATTGTTTAAGGATTACACTAGAAACTGTATAATTAAGTCTATAAAATGTGAATAAAAATGGAAGATAATAAAGAAAACCATTAATTAAAATAACCTACTATGAAAAAACCAGTTAAACCAGCAGTATACCCAGTAGATTGGGGAAGCAGTACAAAAAGGGAAGGACCATAAAAAAGGAAATAATCTGTCATGAAACCATTTTAATAAGGAAACTACTAATGTGATGTTTGAAGAAGGGACAAAACATATCAAGATTCCCACAAAGAGACCAGAAACAGGAAGAGATATGCCAAAACAAAATGTTAGTCATATAATAAATACCATGAGACAAAATTGAAACCGATATAGGTAAACCCCAAACAAGTTACAAGATACAATACTATAAAACACAAATTGTATATTAGTTGTAAGTGTAATATGTTAAAAAATATGTCAAAAGAGACTACCATAGAGTAGAACTCACTAAAAAGACTACCAGAGTGTAGAATCCAATAAAGTGAAGTGAGATAACAAAATTAAGAAACTACAGAGTGTATAGTGAGAAACATAGTTAAAAAATCTATGAAAAAATCTTCAATGAAGTTTAAGTATTATAAAAAGACTACCATGAGTGTAGAATAATAATAATAAAACCATTGGAATGAAAGACAGTCTAAGGACTGACAACATTACCAGTAATAAGAGTTTTAAAATTAGATATAAGAAAAACTATTACATATGAAATGTTTCCTTTAATTATAGCTAAGTAAATGGTGAGAAGGACAAAAATACCAAAGGACAGTTCATAACTGAAGGTATGACTAATATTAAGATGTTTGCTATTTATTATTAATTAGATAATATTTTAGATGTAAGGTGTAAATAGATACATGATGTTTTTTAATCACAGTTAAAGTGTTTTCAAAAGAATCATAAATACACAAGACAGTTAGTGACTGACAGTGTTACTAGTAATAGGAGTTTTTTTTATTTTTTTTTTAATTAAATTATGTCTAGGATAAGCTATTTTGTTATCATTTGATGATACAGTAAAAAATAATAGGAATAAGATGTTTTTGTTAAAATTAGGCATAAGATGTTTATGTTATGGTTCAATGATGTTATTAGTATAAAGAAGGTTTAGTAGATACAAGATATTCTATTGTATTTAAAATCATGTCATTTAATTTTCCATTGTGTAAGTCAGAGAGGCAAGTAGGGCATAAAAATGTAATAATTTTATTCAAATCAGTAAACCATGTATAATTGTACAAACAGACCAGCCAAGACACCATTTTTGTAAACACAGACTGGCCTATAAACCAAAAGAATTATCTATCAGAGAATTAATCTATGTAATAGGAATAGAATTCAATACATACAATACAGAAATTGAAAGTATAATTAATACAGATACAGTTAATAGCAAATAGAATGACAAAAGAAAGAAAATTAACTTCTTTTGGAAACAGTCAAAAATAGGCTTATGATAGTAATCAAATCAGACTAAACAGCAAATTAATCAATATTGAAATGTTTTAATAACAAAATTATTAACAACAAAGTAATTACGGAGTTATTAGGTGTATTCCAGGGAAATATTATACCGAAAAAACAAATAAAAACCTTTAAAACACTGAATTTGTACAAAATATGGGGCATACAATCATTATGTAAAATTGTAATTTTTGGGCTTAAATGAGTTTGAAACAAACCCAGCTATATATCAAAAGATGTAAAATTAAATAATCAATATTACTGAATAGTTAGATTCATGTAAAATTAAGAAATATTTGAAATGCAGTAAAAAATAAGAAAACTTGTTATGTATAGTTAGATAGTGAAACAAGTCTTCGACAGATATTTTATAATTAAACAATATGAAGAGGAAAAAGACATACCACAAATTGCCCTAAAACGACGACGTTGCGTCTATTAGTCTATTGTTAATCGCAAAGCTGAACAGTTGAAAAATGTATTAGCGGAGTATTGAAAACGAAATAATTTATATTAAAACCAAGTGTGGTTATGTGGCGTGTAACGGAGATGAACTAACAAGTGAAATAACATTATCTATCTATGTCTAACACTTCACAAGTTTCCAAAAACACAGAATAACACCATAAAACTTAACGCCAGAAATCGACAGCCATTTTGAACAATTTTTGGAACGAATTCACAAAGAACCAACACACATATTTGAACATCACACTACACAAGAGATCCATCCAGAATTCGACATCGCAGACGACGAGGGGACATTCAACACTATATTTTGGAACAACACCACTTCGCAGAAAAGGGAACATCGTTTTATTTCTGTGGGAGAAGATCTTCAATTCCAACGGCGTCATAGCAGATAAAATCGAGCAGACGGCGGCCATTGCTGAATTTCTATAGAGACGATCAACCAGTGCTTCCTGGAGCAGAGTGACGTCATTTCTTCGACTTGGTTCGAAATTTAAATAATTTCTTTCTAATTGACAATTGTAATAATAATTCTGTTCTATTTCAGATATTAACATTTAGTTTAAGAATACCTGTTAAATGTATCTTGTTCCTTGCCCTCTGACCATTTCGACTCGTTAAAAGAACCATAAATTTAAACTTGTAAAAAATATATTTGTTAATCTTTCTCACTACCGACTGTGGCGAATATTGGCCAGTGCCTGGGACATGCGCAGTCTGACTGGCGCACAATTTTGAATGAATAAACGCAAATCAGTATTCAGTTACCAGCATTGTTTTTATTTCTACCATTAATGTTATTATTATTTTTTATTAAGCAAAAATATAATTCACATTGAGAGAATAGATATAGAAGGAAATTACAAACTCAACTAATTAATTAATTATTAATTAATTAAATTAAATCATTCAGTCAAATTCGATACAAGCACAAGAAAAAATATTTGCAAAATTTTTAAAGTTTGATGTATTTGTTATTTATCAATCAAACACACCTAGTTATAACATATTCTTATCATCAATATCTTTATATTTTATTTATTATTACACTTGAAATTATATTACAAATTGACTAGCCTAACAGTGGGACTTTGAGGAGTCAGACTGACCCAGTGATAAACAAAATATCAATACGTACCAACACATATCAATTCAATTTAATTTTTATTTTTATTTTTTATTTGTTTATATTACAAATTGGCGTTTCCAACGTGGAGATTATTAAAACAAGCATTCATCAATTCTAAGTTTTATTTTTATTAAATCTGTAATATTTAAATTTATATTACAAATTGGCGTCCAACTTAAGGGGCTTTAAATAGGAGGTAATAGCGTTATAAAATAAGGACGATTGTCCAATTTCCTATTTTTAGCTTGGCAACGGTCAACAGGTCGGAAGAGGGAGCGAGATGCACAGGAGAGCTACATCAAGAAAAAGGGCTATGGAGGCCGAGCAGGAGATAGACATGGGGGATAAAGAAGCGACACCAGTGGAAGATGTGGAGTTAATGTTACCGCCAGCAGAACCAAATAAGCCTGCACCACAGAAGGAACAGCCGGAAAAATCCACCGCAAAAGAAGATACAAAATTTGATCAAATGATGGAGATGTTACTTAGAGAATTTAAAACAACGAAGGAGGAATTAAGAGAAAACAGTAAGAAGATAGAGGAGAAGATGGAAGAAAATAGTAAGAAGCTGGAAAACGATAACCAACAATTAAAAGAAGAGTTGGGTAATAAAATCGGAGATACCAACAAGAAAATCGAGGAAAACAGTAAGAAGATGGAGGAGAATAGTAAGAAGATGGAGGAGGAAATGAAGAATGCCAACCAACGATTGAAGGAAGAGTTGGGCAATAAAATAGGAGATACTAGCAAGAAGATGGAGGAGAAGATGGAAGCAAACAGTAAGAAGATAGAAGAGAAGATGGAAGAAAATATTCAGAAAATTGAGGAGAAAATGGAGGAAATAAAGACTGACAATAAACAGTCGAAAGAGGAATTAACCCAGATAAGCCAAAAACTGGAAGAAACCAACAAGAGGATGGAAGAAACAAATCAGAAAATGGAAAGCAATAGTCAGCAATTGAGAGAAGAATTGAAGGAGACGAACCAAGAAAATATGAACCGATTAGACGGAAGAATGGAAATATTGAAGGAAGAATTGAGCCAGAAAATAGCTGAAAACAATGAGACAATCAGCAAGAAAGTAGAAGAGGAAATAACGGTAATCGAACAAAGGGTTACCAGAGCTGACGAAAAATGGAGTCAAACCGAACAAGAAGTACGGAGTATCAGAACAGAAATAAATACGAAGGTTAACACCATTGAAGAAACGACTAGGAAGACGTTGGAGGAAAAACTAAAGGAAACACGGGAAGACTGGGAGCGAGTGCAGGACCGATTCACAGAAAAATCCGACGGCATTGAAGCTGCTGTGACCAGCATCAACAGCCAGGTACGACAGAACCAGACAGATATAGACCTATTCCATAGTCGACCGACAACCATTACCAGTTGTCCCAACAGTGAAAATCGTGAAGGGATTAACTTCAGGTTTTATAAAAATAAACCCATGGAATTCCTAGCAAGAATCGAGGAATATTTTGCCAAACACAGAGGTAATCGCTGGAGGGAGAACAAAGAGGTGCTGGACGAATCGTTCAAGGAAATAGCAGACAATTGGTGGATGGCAATAAGAGACGAGGTGACCGACTATCAACAATTCAGAAGGCTATTCAAAGCCAAATATTGGTCGGAATCAACGCAAAATATCGCCAGAGACGGGATATGCCATGGGAAGTACAACCCTTATGGAAACCAAACTTTAACGGCGTACTTTTTGGGAAAGGTGTGCGTGGCCAAACACCTAGAGCCCCGAATACCGGAAGAATGCCTGGTCAGCAAACTCTCATACCACTACGAGGAGGATATTATCAGAGCCAGACGAAACAGTCAAATAAAGACGGTGCAAGCCATGACCGAGCTTTTAGAAATGTACGAGCACGAAGACTATTACCGTCAAAGTCGCAGGAGATATGAAAAGCAGGAACCAAGGAATAACAACAATAATTTGAATAATAATAATAATCGGCAGAATGTGGGTAATAATAATAATTATAACTCCGCAAATCGGAATAATGCCGAGTACTATTATAACCCCAGAAATAACAATAATTTGCCCCGTTTTAACAACAATAATAATAATAGTAATATTCCTCGCATAAATAATAATAACAACAACCACAACAATAATAATAATAATAATAATAGCCGTCCACAAAATAACAACGGTTATTATAATAATAATAGTAACTATGTTCCAAATGGTCAGAGGAACCCCAACCTTTCTAACAGTAATTATCATGGTAATTATAACCGAAATTACCCAAGTGGAGGTAATAACCACAATTATAGGACATATCGACCTAATGTTAACTACATCCGAGCAGAAGGCAGTGGACACAGGAGGTACCAGCCTCAACGAAGGAGCCGATACTACGAGTACGAGACCTTCCAAGGGAGCCAGGGAAATAATCGGTACAGAGAGTACGAGCCCAGACGTAGTTCCAGCCTGGATAATCAGCGAAGACTACCTGTAACAGAAGCCCAACCAGACGATCGAGCAGAACCAAACGAAACAGCCTCAGGACTTCAAGCTGACGCTTCCAACGGCCTAATCCGTAATGAAGCGGAACATTTAAACGAACGGAGGCAGTAATAAAATCCAATAACCCTTTACTGCTCCAATCTGCTGGGTTTAACCAAGTAGGTATGACTTTGAAGAAAAACAGAAAAAATTTTACCATAATATACAGCAATTATTTAAAGGATATCCGTAAGGACCTATTAGAAGAAAGTGAGCTTAATATTAACAATAATGATAATGAAATAATATACATAATTGCAGAAATTGAAGGTATTTCTGTTCCTATAATGATAGACACTGGAGCCAATGTCTCCATAATAAATCGAAATGAGTTGGACCGGATACAGCAGGAATGCCAAAAAAAACTTACCGGTACTACCTATTAATAATATTGTACTTGTAGGAGCTACCGGCCGACAGAACAAGACCATAAGAAAGCAGGTATCCCTCAATGTCAAAAGTCAGGGCATTAGTGTGGATATGATATTTCTTGTTGCAGCCGGATTACCTTTCAACATCATGATAGGATGTGACATATTGCGCCGAAACTCAGCAATTATCGACTTGTGCCGAGGAAAGGTATCACTCTTTGCTGAAGGTTCAACCTGGATAGCCAATTTAACTGATAACAAGACTTTAGACTCCAGACAACTTCTCGACCACCAAAATAAGGTGAATTACTTGTCCAACCACTCAACAAACAACAAGCCAGTACATCAGGATTCGGAGGAAGACCTATGGCAACAAAAGATTCAAGAGATACGTAACTTCCAGTGCCACAATATTAACGAGCAATTAGAGGAAAACCAGCTGAATCAATTGGTAGAAATATATGAGAAATATCGGGCTGTATTTTCTGACGAACCTGGAAAGATCCGGAACTACCAATGTTCCATACGATTCAGAGAACCGGTAGAATTTAACCGAAAGTCGCACCCAATAGCACAATCTTTGAAAGAAGCCGTACGCACAGAGATCCAGAATATGATCCGTAGAGATATCATCGAGAGCAGTCAATCGCCATACACAAGCCCAATTGTGGCCATACAAAAGAAAAATGGGAAGGTAAGGCTTTGCCTTGACGCTCGTGAGATAAATAAGATGATAATAAACGATCGTACCTCACCTGGCGAAATTGATGAAATTTTGAAGAGGTTCCACGGAACACGATTCATTACCACTTGGGATACGGTATGCGGCTATTGGCAAGTGGAGTTGCACCCAGCAAGCCGGCAATACATGGCGTTCATCTTCGAAGGGCACAATTATCAGTTTAAGAGGTTGCCCTTCGGGTTGGTGAATTCAGTAGCGGTTTTTGTCGCCTGTATGGATCATATACTAGGACCAGAAGCGCTCCAATTCACGACTGTCTATGTTGATGATCTCCTAATAACATCAACCAACTGGGAGGAACACTGTTATCGTGTGGAGTATGTCTTGAAGAAGCTTGCTGAAAATAATGTCACCCTTAAACTGGACAAGTCCAAGCTTATAGCTAAAGAAGTTCAATTCCTGGGTTTCCAGCTAAACAGTCAAGGAATAACACCATCAACAGAAAAGGTAGACGCCATACAACGATTCCCTAAACCAAAAAACAGAAGGCAACTACAATCATTTTTGGGCCTATGTAACTATTATAGGAAGTTCCAGAATAATTATTCCGAACTAACAGCCCAGTTTCAGTACCAGTTATCGTCCAAGAATAAATGGCGATGGGGTCAAGAACAAGACGAGACCTTCAAATCAATTAAAGAGAAATTCTTAGATGCAGTAATGCTCAACCATCCAGATTTTAACCGACCCTTCTTTCTAAACTGTGACGCTAGTAACATTAGCTTGGGTTCAACACTGTACCAAGAAGATGAAAGTGGAAACCATCTAGTAGTGAGCTTTGCTAGCAGAACCCTTAACCAGTGTGAAAAGAACTATAATGTGACGGAAAAAGAACTGCTAAGTGTAGTCTTTGCTTGCGGGAAGTTTCGGACGTATATCCTCGGATATCCAGTGACCGTCCGAACAGATCACAAGTCAATATCATTTCTAAGAAGATGCAAATTAAGCCATGGTAGATTGACCAGATGGGTACTCGCCCTACAGGAATACGATATACAGTGGGAGTATGTTCCTGGAAGTAAAAATGTAGTAGCCGACGTATTGTCAAGAGTGAATCTGGAAGAACAAACATTCGAAGGCGAAAAGGAGAGCATTTTGAAAATCTATAACATTATTAAGGACAGATCTGATTTAGAGAAGATAGTGCAGGACATCAGCAAACACCAGCAGTCCGATCGGAAGTTAAACTCTATTAAACTTCGTCTCTCCAACCAAGATGACACAATAAACAAATTTTATTGTATACATAATGGGATTTTATTCATCAAGACATCCCTTGACGAAGACGTTTGGAAGATCATGATCCCTACTACAATCGAAAAGGATATCATCCTGGACTATCACCTACGATACGGTCACATGGGAGCCATGAAGGTGATCAAGGCAATAGAAGAGAATTGTCACATAAAAAGTATCAATAGAAAAACTAAAAACTACCTCAAAACCTGTCTGATATGTCAATTGGTGAAAACCAACAATGAAAGAAAGGAAGGTATGATGATACCAATTACCTCACAAGCCAAACTGGAAAAGGTCTTTCTGGACATATGTGGTCCATTTCCCCGCAGTGGCGGACGCCATCGATACAAATATATTGTTATTATGATGAATCATTTTACAAAATTTACAAAACTATACCCTGTGAACAGAGCCACCACTCTGAAGACTCTAGAAATAATAACAAATCATTACATTCCAGAGGTAGGAAGCCCGACATCCATAATCACCGACCATGGAACGCAATTTAAGGGTTGGCGGTGGAGAAACACTCTGAATACATTGGGCATTAAGACATACAAGACGTCTGTCTACCACCCCAGCAGCAATCCAGCGGAGAGAGTACTGCGAGAGGTCGGAAGAATATTGCGGACTTATTGCTATAACCAACAAAAGAAGTGGCAAGAATATTTATTAGCGACTGAAGAATTCCTTAATTTGTCATATCACACCGCTATTGGTACCACGCCATACACGGCAATGTATGAAAGACCACCTCCGAGAGAAATACAAGACATAATAGAGTTCCCCAGGAGTCAAGAATACAAATTCAATCGAATCAGATTCTACAATAAATTGGCAGAAGACCAGGAAAGGCGCAAGAACAAATATCAAAAGGCTGTTAAGAAGATAATAAGCTATGAAGTCGGAGAAAAAGTACTGCTAAAAAACAGGGAATTACCCAGTACTTTGGAAGGCATTACCAAAAAGTTATTACTGCTGTATACCGGCCCATACCTGATAATTAAAAACAATAATAACAATACGTATGTACTAAAGGATATCATTTCGAATAAAGTAAAAGGAACTTATAATCAGTTATCCATTAAAAAATATTTGGAGGACTCATAATTATGAGTTAAAACTATAATGAAGAAATTGTGAAGTTTGATAAAGATGATTACCAAATTCCAAAAATTAGTAAGAACAACTTACACCAAGTATCAGAAAGAATATTGTGAACAAAATAAGAATTTTGATAAGAATATAATTACAAAATTCAAAAAGTCCGTAAGTACAACTTACACAAATATTCAAAGACTCTCATGAACGAGAAAAATAAGAATTTTGATGGAAGAATAAAAAATTACAAAATTCAAAAAAATCAGTAAGCACAACTTACACCAAATATCAGAAAGAATATTGTGAACAAAATAAGAATTTTGATAAGAATAAAATTACCAAATTCAAAAAATCAGTAAGTACAACTTACACCAAGTATCTGAAAGAATATTGTGAACGAAATAAGAATTTTGATAAAAATAAAATTACCAAATTCCAAAAATCAGTAAGCACAACTTACACCAAATATCAGAAAGAATATTGTGAACAAAATAAGAATTTTGATAAGAATATAATTACCAAATTCCAAAAAATGAGTAAGTACAACTTACAACAAAACATTTGAAGGATTATTGTGAATAAATAAAAAGAATTTTGAACATAATAAGCTTCAAAATTCAAAAGCAATAGTAGGTACAAGCTACACAAATATTCAAAGACTATTATGCAAGTAAAAAGAATTTGGAGGGAGATAATAATTGTCCAAATTCAAAATAATTAGTAAGTACCACTTACACAAACATTCAAAGACTATTATGAATGAAAAAAGAATTTTGAGGAATAATAATTTCAAAATTCAAAACAATAATAAGTACAACTTATACCAAAATATTTGAAAAACAACTATGAATAAGAAAGAATGTAGTTGAATAAAAATGTCTAAAATTAAAAAACATTAAACTCACATCATTACTCATACAAATGATGAGAAATAACTCTGAAATATGAAAGAAGATTTTGTAAGAAAGAGATACAAAATTCTAAAGGAGAAAGGAAACCAGAATGTCATATGACTTAATCGAACAAATTAACCAAACTCACGAAGAAAATAATTTAATAAAAATGGAACAATGAAGAAGGACCAGCTCACTAAAGACCAAATAGTGAGGCCAAAAAAAAAAAAAAAAAAAAAAAAAAAAAAAAAACCTGATACTAATAATGATAATGCTGTTACAACAACCACTGTTATAGTGAAAGTGATAAAGAATTAATTCATGTTATACCATGAGCAATAAAAGTAACTCAATGGATACCAGATGGTAGAAAGAGTAAATATAAATACTACTTATTATGTAAACATGATGAAATGTATATTATACCACATACCTAAACCACCTAATATGGAATAAGCTTTAAGAGAGAAGAAGAGTCAAGTGTATAAAAGTATTAATTAATATAACGTATTATGAAGTGAAGAATCTAAAGATGTTTATTTTAGTCAAAAATGACTACTTTTACTGTTTATTTATTTTTATGACTGGATGTAGAAAATGCCATCAGTCTTATGTGTTGAGCAGAGATGATAATACCTCTGGACTCAATTGAAGTATTGGACAGCAGGGATTGAAGCCAAAAGTGCCACTCTGAACTGTTCCAATTAATTTGTTAGGGAATGTTAGGGAGTAAACATACAGGTGAGGAAGCGCCAAATAAGAAGGAATATAAAATGATAATGTTATACACAAGATTGAAGATCACTTATCAATGAAAAAAGAAACTAATGAAGGAGATACACATCAGCTGAGAGGAAGCAATGGTGGAAAAAGAAGGTATATAAAGTGAAAACATGTAATCACGGAGAAATGTAAATACAAAAGAATTAGTAGTAATTATTTCATCCATACAGAGTATGATCTGAACTAATCACTTTTACAGGAGAGCATATGTAACATAACAAAATTATCACACTAAACATTTGAATTAATGTTACATAAATAAAAGAGAAAGTTCCATAGCGAGTGAGAAGAATAAATTGTTTAAGGATTACACTAGAAACTGTATAATTAAGTCTATAAAATGTGAATAAAAATGGAAGATAATAAAGAAAACCATTAATTAAAATAACCTACTATGAAAAAACCAGTTAAACCAGCAGTATACCCAGTAGATTGGGGAAGCAGTACAAAAAGGGAAGGACCATAAAAAAGGAAATAATCTGTCATGAAACCATTTTAATAAGGAAACTACTAATGTGATGTTTGAAGAAGGGACAAAACATATCAAGATTCCCACAAAGAGACCAGAAACAGGAAGAGATATGCCAAAACAAAATGTTAGTCATATAATAAATACCATGAGACAAAATTGAAACCGATATAGGTAAACCCCAAACAAGTTACAAGATACAATACTATAAAACACAAATTGTATATTAGTTGTAAGTGTAATATGTTAAAAAATATGTCAAAAGAGACTACCATAGAGTAGAACTCACTAAAAAGACTACCAGAGTGTAGAATCCAATAAAGTGAAGTGAGATAACAAAATTAAGAAACTACAGAGTGTATAGTGAGAAACATAGTTAAAAAATCTATGAAAAAATCTTCAATGAAGTTTAAGTATTATAAAAAGACTACCATGAGTGTAGAATAATAATAATAAAACCATTGGAATGAAATACAGTCTAAGGACTGACAACATTACCAGTAATAAGAGTTTTAAAATTAGATATAAGAAAAACTATTACATATGAAATGTTTTCTTTAATTATAGCTAAGTAAATGGTGAGAAGGACAAAAATACCAAAGGACAGTTCATAACTGAAGGTATGACTAATATTAAGATGTTTGCTATTTATTATTAATTAGATAATATTTTAGATGTAAGGTGTAAATAGAAACACGATGTTTTTTAATCACAGTTAAAGTGTTTTCAAAAGAATCATAAATACACAAGACAGTTAGTGACTGACAGTGTTACTAGTAATAGGAGTTTTTTTTATTTTTTTTTTAATTAAATTATGTCTAGGATAAGCTATTTTGTTATCATTTGATGATACAGTAAAAAATAATAGGAATAAGATGTTTTTGTTAAAATTAGGTGATATATGGAAAATAGTTGATAATAAGATGTTTTTGTTAAAATTAGGCATAAGATGTTTATGTTATGGTTCAATGATGTTATTAGTATAAAGAAGGTTTAGTAGATACAAGATATTCTATTGTATTTAAAATCATGTCATTTAATTTTCCATTGTGTAAGTCAGAGAGGCAAGTAGGGCATAAAAATGTAATAATTTTATTCAAATCAGTAAACCATGTATAATTGTACAAACAGACCAGCCAAGACACCATTTTTGTAAACACAGACTGGCCTATAAACCAAAAGAATTATCTATCAGAGAATTAATCTATGTAATAGGAATAGAATTCAATACATACAATACAGAAATTGAAAGTATAATTAATACAGATACAGTTAATAGCAAATAGAATGACAAAAGAAAGAAAATTAACTTCTTTTGGAAACAGTCAAAAATAGGCTTATGATAGTAATCAAATCAGACTAAACAGCAAATTAATCAATATTGAAATGTTTTAATAACAAAATTATTAACAACAAAGTAATTACGGAGTTATTAGGTGTATTCCAGGGAAATATTATACCGAAAAAACAAATAAAAACCTTTAAAACACTGAATTTGTACAAAATATGGGGCATACAATCATTATGTAAAATTGTAATTTTTGGGCTTAAATGAGTTTGAAACAAACCCAGCTATATATCAAAAGATGTAAAATTAAATAATCAATATTACTGAATAGTTAGATTCATGTAAAATTAAGAAATATTTGAAATGCAGTAAAAAATAAGAAAACTTGTTATGTATAGTTAGATAGTGAAACAAGTCTTAGACAGATATTTTATAATTAAACAATATGAAGAGGAAAAAGACATACCACAAATTGCCCTAAAACGACGACGTTGCGTCTATTAGTCTATTGTTAATCGCAAAGCTGAACAGTTGAAAAATGTATTAGCGGAGTATTGAAAACGAAATAATTTATATTAAAACCAAGTGTGGTTATGTGGCGTGTAACGGAGATGAACTAACAAGTGAAATAACATTATCTATCTATGTCTAACACTTCACAAGTTTCCAAAAACACAGAATAACACCATAAAACTTAACGCCAGAAATCGACAGCCATTTTGAACAATTTTTGGAACGAATTCACAAAGAACCAAAACACATATTTGAACATCACACTACACAAGAGATCCATCCAGAATTCGACATCGCAGACGACGAGGGGACATTCAACACTATATTTTGGAACAACACCACTTCGCAGAAAAGGGAACATCGTTTTATTTCTGTGGGAGAAGATCTTCAATTCCAACGGCGTCATAGCAGATAAAATCGAGCAGACGGCGGCCATTGCTGAATTTCTATAGAGACGATCAACCAGTGCTTCCTGGAGCAGAGTGACGTCATTTCTTCGACTTGGTTCGAAATTTAAATAATTTCTTTCTAATTGACAATTGTAATAATAATTCTGTTCTATTTCAGATATTAACATTTAGTTTAAGAATACCTGTTAAATGTATCTTGTTCCTTGCCCTCTGACCATTTCGACTCGTTAAAAGAACCATAAATTTAAACTTGTAAAAAATATATTTGTTAATCTTTCTCACTACCGACTGTGGCGAATATTGGCCATGCCTGGGACATGCGCAGTCTGACTGGCGCACAATTTTGAATGAATAAACGCAAATCAGTATTCAGTTACCAGCATTGTTTTTATTTCTACCATTAATGTTATTATTATTTTTTATTAAGCAAAAATATAATTCACATTGAGAGAATAGATATAGAAGGAAATTACAAACTCAACTAATTAATTAATTATTAATTAATTAAATTAAATCATTCAGTCAAATTCGATACAAGCACAAGAAAAAATATTTGCAAAATTTTTAAAGTTTGATGTATTTGTTATTTATCAATCAAACACACCTAGTTATAACATATTCTTATCATCAATATCTTTATATTTTATTTATTATTACACTTGAAATTATATTACAAATTGACTAGCCTAACCAGTGGGGCTAAAAGAAGAGCACAATACCTTTGTTATCGCCAAAGATACACACACAATATATCTACATATATATTTCAATTATTTCAATTATTTTTATTTTTATTTGTAATATTCAAATAATAATATTACAATATATATATATATATATATTGTAACGTAGATTATTTGAGCGTACCTGCAAAATGTGTACATAAAATAATGTGTTTTGGATGATTAGTGCGTTCGCCTTGCACCGGGTCGTTACAGTAATTTTGGTGGCTAGCGATGTTTGTAGCGTAGTTCTGATCACCTGTGTATTACGGCAGTAACCTTACCTGTTATTCTTAGGGGGTGTAATAATCCCGGGTGGCGCCAAGTCGTTTTTACAAAACAACTAAAAACTGTGTTTGAACAAGTTATCAGCGTAGCGGGTTGGTGTATTCAAATCGTTCCCGCTCGCACAGCCGTCTCAATCGTCGCTTCTGACGAATAACTGGCAACTAGCTTACTGCTACGATTTACTCTTCAATACAAGTAATTATTATATAGCACTCCCTAAGAAATGATAACGCTTGTTACTCCCTGTAATGAATATTTTTTAATGGTGATAACTGGAAACATTTACAATTACAACAAAATAATTATCGTTTGATTACATGAGATCTTATCTTCAGGGCGGCGAATTAATTTAGAAACCATTTAACCTAGCGTCTGTTTACGTTAGGCTTATTACAGTTTTGGTTTCAAAAATCCGTGGATTCTTTTGACTATGAGTTAGAGAACTACAATGGTTACAATAAAAATACAAATTACCTTAATCTAAGAGTACAGGAAATATAAAGTGTGTTGTTACAATCTGTTGTGTGGTGTTGTAAAGGTGTTCTGTAAGTTTGTGTTCAATTCTTAGGTTATTTTATGTTAACAATGTTTCATTATGTTTTAATTTGCTTAAATACTCTATGAAAGAGAAATATTATCTTTATAGTGTGGTAATTTTACCTTTCAAAATTATTTACAGTGATTAGGGTTGGTGGAAAATAAATAATTGGATAGTACTTAACAATTCGACGTGCATAGAGGCCTTTGTAGTTGGTTCGAGATAGGAATTGGCTGCATCAAATCAGTTTTCTTGGATTTTGGGCTTTATTAAATTGTGGCGTCCTTTCGTCTTGTGTTTGGACGTTCCATTTATGGATAATTTCCGTTTATTCAGGTCTTGGGTCTTGTAATATTGGTTGTAGTGGTCATCTGCTTCTTTGACGATTAGTTTTCAGCAACTTTATACTATTATTTTCATGATTTACACTGAAAAAACTTTCTTCCGGACTTCTGCATCTGTATGGCTTGATGACGCTTCGCTTCTTTTTTTCTCTCTACTCATTTCTAACGGTATTTTTCTGTCAACAACCGCTGTTTCCATAGTAACGGTATTTTTCGAATAGGCTTATTTTGAGTTGATGTATTGTTATCGAAACTTCGAATCCTTCGTATATCTTCTGATTACTGTTATTCCTCCATCTTCCTTCCTGGTTATTAAATATTGTCACTATAGTATTTATTCTCGTTCATAGATTATTTTGATACCCCACAAGCTTGGGTATTTTCAGATTTTAAGTTTTTACAATTATGTTAATGCTTGTTAATTACATTTCTTTTTATATAATAATGCCTATTACAATATTTTGTGTTATAAATGATCTACAATTTATCCTTGGTGATTCCTTCACCTCAGATTTTCTAAATTCTGATTCAATTTGTTATAATCTTTGTATGTTTGGTTCTGACAGTTATGTTTTTTCTAGGCCTAAGTAGCCATTATAATAATTTACTTATTTCGTTCAAATCACATTTTGTTTCAGCCTATTGGGCTTACTTTGTTATTTTTATTAGTTGTGTTGTGTTTTGAGTCTGTAGGTGTTTTGTTTATTATTCAATATTGCTCTCCTTATTTCACTCTTAAAAATATAACATTAGGTTTATGGACTGCACATTGCATTCAGCCATATCCTCTTCTAACAATAACATGAACACAATTTTTTATAAGTTATTAGAGTTATTGTTTTGATTAAGAGATATCATCACTCACTCCTAACTTATCCTTATTTGCTAATTTTTTAGTTTATAACACATATTATCTGTGTTGTGATAAACAACATCACTTGTTATTAAATTAATAATAGTCCTTTATAAATTAGGTATCTTTGTTAGTTTTTTGACTTCTCAACCTCTAAACAATTTTTATATTCCCTCCATGGTAACACCTTCAATTTATTCTATTCTGGAATCCTCCCTTTTTACTTACTACTGGCTATAGTTAACTTAACTCTATTGAACATCTTTTTAAATAAAAAGTCATTATCACTTCTAGTGTTTTTCTATCCCTTATACTATAATTCACTCTTAATACTACTTATTTATCAGTTATCTATGCACTGTTTATTTCCAACTTTTACCTTACCTTCACTTGTAAATCACTTATTGTTAATTACAATTTCACTAGTGTCACACTTCACTTTGGGGTTCTTACACCTACACTATTACACTATATCACTGTTTATATCATTTGTTTGATAGTGGGTGACCCCTATACTTATTTCTCTTTCATGACTTAATCCTAATGACAATTAATACTTAATAACTAATACTTACTGACTAATAACAATTCTAATTTGTGGTTTCTGGTTGCCTTTTTAATGGGTAGTAACCGTTATCTCTCCTTCCTCCTGATAACCCTTGTTTTGGTTTCAATGTTCTTGTTGAGTGCTATTTTACTTGTGTTGGTGAACCATTCTTGGATTTCACTTTTGCTCGTCTCCCTCCTTCTTCATTTTCCTTGTTCGTTTAATATATTAGGTCCTTTCATCCGTTTCTTGGGACATTTTGGGGTCATTTAAACCCATAAACTTGTTTCCTTGTGGCTTAGGTTTATTATTTTCTTATCCTCGTTGTTTATTTGTTGTTCCCTTCTTTATGTTTGGGTTGTTGTCTCAATCACTTTAAAATATTTACATTTTACTAAGTATGTTCCGTGGTTCCCTTCTTTATGTTTATGTTTTTGTCTCAATCACTTGGGTTGGGTTATAGTCGTTGTATTGTCGTGTCATATTCCTTATGCTTTTATTTAAAATCAATCATTTCATTTGATAAGAAGTATTTTTTACAATTATAAATATTTTTTTTATCTCTGGTACGGGGTTGGTTATTTGTGTCGTGACATAATGCCTCTCCTTTAAAATTGATCATTTTGATAAAACACTAGTATAGTTTTTTATGAAATTATCAGTTATACATAACCTTTTTCCTTTTCTTTCTTGGTCGTTTCTCCATTCTTTATTTCTCTTCTTACTGAATTCATTCCATTTTATTTGGATCTGTTTTTCTTTTTATTTCCATTGGTGTGTTCTCCCTTATACACAATTTTTTCCCTAACTTTAGTAGCTGGTTTCTCCCATTACTACTCCTTTTTCTGAGACCAGAGGCACGTCATCTCTGCTCAGTTTATTTGATTGCTGGACTTTTCAACAGTCAATCATAAATACCTTTTTTGTCAACTTGTGACTTAATAATAATAATATATTTTGGGATTGTCCACCTTGTGGTTTGTTTTTAGATCACTTTGGCCTTTTACTCATTCTTCCTTCCGCTGTACCTTGACTATATACTATCATTTGCTCATACATTGATTGTTTTTTATTTATTTATATGTTAATTTCATCATTAACTTTTCATTTTTCGGTTTTCAATTCTCATTGTGATCATTTTAATTATCTTAGACATTGGTATACTTTTCTCAGTTAATTAGCAATATTTTGCTTTAGCCATAGCTTGTATATTTGATTCATACATAACTTCTCTCTTTCTTTGTACCAGTTTAGATTTTTTATTTTACAGATAAATATCTTTGATTCATTATTATAATTTCATGTACTTATCTTATCAGGTTTGGTCTGATTTTATTTTTGTATATTTCAGTTTGTATTAATTCTTTGTAAGTTAATTTTCTTACACCATAGGAATTTGTGTAGCGTATTCCTATTTTGGTACATTTTGTTTAATTATTTCATCAACTTTTAATATATTGTAAGTTGATTTCACTTAGTAGGAATTTATGTAACTCATTCCTTTGTTTTGATATTTTTTTATTTTAGACCTCATAAGTCATCGATCTGTTGTTGCAAGTTGTGTACACATAATTTTTAAATTTTGGTATCTGTATTTTATTTACAGTTACTTGTCCTTCGTGATGACATATGGCCGTACATTTTATAATATATAATTTTATTTTGGTATCAATTCAATTCTCATGGTTGTGGATTTATTGTATTATCATTTCCATTCCATATTATAGCCTTCTCCTTTTTGTTCGACACTTCGTTATTATGCACCTCTTCTCCTTCAAGTGTATGATAGTCACACTTATTCTGGATGAACGTATTCCAGTTATTTAGTTTTCTTCATAGAACTTCTTTATGGAAGCTTGGTTGTACACTCCTTTTACTTTTTTGGTGGTTATATTACTTATCTCGTAAGTGTTGTTTCCATTGTCCTTTGTGATGACATATGGTTCATTTATTATTATACGTTGGACCTTGTTAATTATATGTTGATCTACTCCTTTTCTCTTTCCTTCATTATTGCCTTCTCTTTCTTATTACACTCTTTGTTGTCTTGCTCCTCTTCTCCTTCAAATGTCTGATGGATGACATTTATTCTGGATAATTCCATGGCATTATTATGCGTTCCATCGATCAGCCGTTTCTTCTTCTTCATCTTCTATGGTGATTGATGGTTGATATGTCTGGCAATAATAGCTCTTTAACCCCTTATGATGATTTAGGGTTGGTTGTGTTGGGTTACTGTTGATTATATTGGCTGTCCACACTCCCTTCTCAGAAGTAAGCACTACTATTCCCTTCTGCATGTCAATAATTGCTGAGTGTTGTCTCAGTGCGTCGCATCCAATTAACATGTTAAATGGTAATCCATTTGCGACAAGAAAAATAATGGGTATGATTGTGTTTTGACTGTTCAGCTCTAAAGAGACCTGTTTCCTGATGGTCTTATTTTGTTTGCCTGTGGCACCAATTATGACGATATTATTTATAGGTAAAGTCGGGATAGGTATATTGGAGTTGGCCTGGATCCGCTCCAATTCAGGTTGGTTTATGAGAGATACATTTGACCCAGTATCGATCATTATGACAGTGTTGATTCCATTAATAATGGCTTTTATATGCACTATTTCACTATTTGTTGTTGACAAGGGGTTATTCTTCTCCTCCAGAAGTTCTTCCCTGATGTCCTTCAAATAATTGTTTGATATTATGGTTATCTTCTTTGTTTCACTTTCCGTCGTGGTTTGTCGATTTAACCCAAGTGATTGGTCATGTGAAGGGTCCTGGTGGTTTCTCACTGACCTTTTTAGTTTACCTGCGCTGTCCGGTGTCCTTCGTCATTACTTGCCATATCACGCAATATTGAAAAACCCGGATTCTCATGGACTGTCACCCAATTCTCGCTATTATTTTGGTTGGTGTTGGGTTCCTGTCGGCGGTTATTTTCATTTCGAGGTGGTTCTATTGTTCTTGTTCCTGTAGCTTGCTGGTCGTCATTTTGGGAATCGTTGTACACTGTGCTGGTTCTAATGGGACAATATCGTCGATGGTTGTTTTGTCTCCTCCCACTGATAAAATTGACTTGACGCCTCATGTCACCCCTATTTTGGTTACTCCCGTTTCCTCTGTTATATGGGTAATTCGGGTCGTACCGGTTGCCATAGTAATTGTGATTATTTGGGTGGCCATTTGTATTCCTACCTTGTTCTATCCCCCTGTTGTGATTATTCGGTGCACTAGGGTTTTGTGCATTTCTGTTATTTGGTTGGTTCCCCTGGTTGTAACTCGGATGATCTCTGTTGGTTGGTTGGTTACCTTGATTGTAGTTGGGTTGATTCCGATGGAATGGTTGGTCCCCTGGGTAATTATTTGGGTTACGATTCATTATGTTCCGGTAGTTGTTCTGGGTATTACTATAGGGTAAGTTGTGGCTTGGCACGTTGTAACTTTCATTCCCCCGGTTGTACCTTTGGTTAATCACACGATTCTTCTTGTACTGGCTATCGTTTTCATGGTCTTCCAGCAAGTTGGCCATTCCCTGTATGGTTTTTATTTGTCCCTGTCTCCTGGCCCTCTGTATGGCGTCTTCGTAGTGATATCCCAGTTGGATGACTAGGGATTCTTCGGGTATCCTTGGTTCGAGATTTCGGGCTAGGCAGACCTTGCCCAAGAAGTAAGACGTTAATGTATGCCCAGCCTGTGGCTCATATCTCCCGTTGCTTATATCGTTCCTCACTACATTTTGGGTCGACTCCGACCAGTACTTTTCACGAAACAACGTTTTAAATTCTTGTGTACTGCTGATTTCTGGTCGTGTGGCTGTCCACCAATTGTCATTTGTGTCTCGAAACATCTCGTCGATGAGACTTCTCACCGTTGTCCATCTGGTATCTCTGTTCCTCTCGATGAGTTCCTCCACCCTTTTTAGAAATTCTATGGGGTTTCTTCGGTAACTCTTGAAGTTGATCACTTCCCTATTTTCATTCGTAAATATATGAGTGCTACTGCAAGGCTTCTCCCTCAAAGCGTCCAGTTCCTCTTGCATCTGCTTCTCTTTCTGACTGATTTCTCTAATTTTTCTTTATTTTCTTGCGTTTTCTCGTCAATCTTGTTGATGGTGGTGTATACCCTTTCAACGCGTTCGCTGACATCAGTCTGGATTTCCTTGTGCCTCTCCTTCAGCTCTTGAAGCACCTCCTGTTTATTTTTGTTACACTCATCGGTGGTGGTCTTCTGTATTTCTTGGATCCTGAGAGTTCCTTTCTCTTGGACGTGATTTATTTTTTCTGTCAACTCTTCCTGGACGTGTATTATTGTTTCGTTCGTCTCAGTGATAGTCTGTTTGATTTCATTTTTGCACTCCGCCAACTGTTGCCTCCATTCATCTTTTGATTTCTCACCTTCTTCCTTCAATTGTTTTTGGAGTGTTTCCCAGTTGTTTTCAATCTTGTCATTTAACACTCCAAGATCCTTTGTTATTTGTCTCTTCAACTCCTCACTCTTCTCTTCTAACGCCTCTCGGTTGTTTTCCATTTTGTTATTCAGGATCTCTAAGTCCTCCTTGAATTGCTTCTTCAATTCTTCCTTATTTTGGTCCAGTTTGTTATTCAATTCTTCCTTGTTTGACTCTAATCTCTTATTCAATTCTTCATTGTTTTGGTCCAGTTTTTCGTTCAGGAATTCCCTGTCTTCCCTTCTCAATGACTCTAATTTTTTATTCAATTCTTCTTTGTCTTGTCTTCTCTCTTCCTTGTCTTCTCTCCTTCCTGCTTGCAATGACTCTCATTTTTATTCAATTCTTCCTTGTCTTGGTACATTTGTTCCATCATCCTCCTGAGCATTTCCTGCGTGCTCAGGTCTTCTTTCTGAGTGGGTTTGCTAGGTTGGTCCCCTACCATTACTTCCACTTCCGGTTCTGGTTGAACTGGATTTTCAGGTTGGTTTTCCTGAACGTCTTCGACTAACTCCCCGATTATTTCTTCCATCTCTTCTGGCTGGCCTTCACCTTCAATTTCTTTCTGTTTGTCCATCCTAGTAAACATTGAGTGTCTCTTCATAGCCGCCGTTGACCTTCTTTTACGGCCTCACCGGTTGGTCGCCAATCTGTAACGAGTCTCTGTTGGGGGATTTCCTTTATTCTTAAAGCCCCGCGTTGGAGTCGTCAATTTGTAACGTATATTATTGGAGCGTACCTGCAAAATGTGTACATAAAATAATGTGTTTTGGATGATTAGTGCGTTCGCCTCGCACCGGGTCGTTACAGTAATTTTGGTGGCTAGCGATGTTTGTAGCGTAGTTCTGATCACCTGTGTATTACGGCAGTAACCTTACCTGTTATTCTTAGGGGGTGTAATAATCCCGGGTGGCGCCAAGTCGTTTTTACAAAACAACTAAAAACTGTGTTTGAACAAGTTATCAGCGTAGCGGGTTGGTGTATTCAAATCGTTCCCGCTCGCACAGCCGTCTCAATCGTCGCTTCTGACGAATAACTGGCAACTAGCTTACTGCTACGATTTACTCTTCAATACAAGTAATTATTATATAGCACTCCCTAAGAAATGATAACGCTTGTTACTCCCTGTAATGAATATTTTTTAATGGTGATAACTGGAAACATTTACAATTACAACAAAATAATTATCGTTTGATTACATGAGATCTTATCTTCAGGGCGGCGAATTAATTTAGAAACCATTTAACCTAGCGTCTGTTTACGTTAGGCTTATTACAGTTTTGGTTTCAAAAATCCGTGGATTCTTTTGACTATGAGTTAGAGAACTACAATGGTTACAATAAAAATACAAATTACCTTAATCTAAGAGTACAGGAAATATAAAGTGTGTTGTTACAATCTGTTGTGTGGTGTTGTAAAGGTGTTCTGTAAGTTCGTGTTCAATTCTTAGGTTATTTTATGTTAACAATGTTTCATTATGTTTTAATTTGCTTAAATACTCTATGAAAGAGAAATATTATCTTTATAGTGTGGTAATTTTACCTTTCAAAATTATTTACAGTGATTAGGGTTGGTGGAAAATAAATAATTGGATAGTACTTAACAATTCGACGTGCATAGAGGCCTTTGTAGTTGGTTCGAGATAGGAATTGGCTGCATCAAATCAGTTTTCTTGGATTTTGGGCTTTATTAAATTGTGGCGTCCTTTCGTCTTGTGTTTGGACGTTCCATTTATGGATAATTTCCGTTTATTCAGGTCTTGGGTCTTGTAATATTGGTTGTAGTGGTCATCTGCTTCTTTGACGATTAGTTTTCAGCAACTTTATACTATTATTTTCATGATTTACACTGAAAAAACTTTCTTCCGGACTTCTGCATCTGTATGGCTTGATGACGCTTCGCTTCTTTTTTTCTCTCTACTCATTTCTAACGGTATTTTTCTGTCAACAACCGCTGTTTCCATAGTAACGGTATTTTTCGAATAGGCTTATTTTGAGTTGATGTATTGTTATCGAAACTTCGAATCCTTCGTATATCTTCTGATTACTGTTATTCCTCCATCTTCCTTCCTGGTTATTAAATATTGTCACTATAGTATTTATTCTCGTTCATAGATTATTTTGATACCCCACAAGCTTGGGTATTTTCAGATTTTAAGTTTTTACAATTATGTTAATGCTTGTTAATTACATTTCTTTTTATATAATAATGCCTATTACAATATTTTGTGTTATAAATGATCTACAATTTATCCTTGGTGATTCCTTCACCTCAGATTTTCTAAATTCTGATTCAATTTGTTATAATCTTTGTATGTTTGGTTCTGACAGTTATGTTTTTTCTAGGCCTAAGTAGCCATTATAATAATTTACTTATTTCGTTCAAATCACATTTTGTTTCAGCCTATTGGGCTTACTTTGTTATTTTTATTAGTTGTGTTGTGTTTTGAGTCTGTAGGTGTTTTGTTTATTATTCAATATTGCTCTCCTTATTTCACTCTTAAAAATATAACATTAGGTTTATGGACTGCACATTGCATTCAGCCATATCCTCTTCTAACAATAACATGAACACAATTTTTTATAAGTTATTAGAGTTATTGTTTTGATTAAGAGATATCATCACTCACTCCTAACTTATCCTTATTTGCTAATTTTTTAGTTTATAACACATATTATCTGTGTTGTGATAAACAACATCACTTGTTATTAAATTAATAATAGTCCTTTATAAATTAGGTATCTTTGTTAGTTTTTTGACTTCTCAATCTCTAAACAATTTTTATATTCCCTCCATGGTAACACCTTCAATTTATTCTATTCTGGAATCCTCCCTTTTTACTTACTACTGGCTATAGTTAACTTAACTCTATTGAACATCTTTTTAAATAAAAAGTCATTATCACTTCTAGTGTTTTTCTATCCCTTATACTATAATTCACTCTTAATACTACTTATTTATCAGTTATATATGCACTGTTTATTTCCAACTTTTACCTTACCTTCACTTGTAAATCACTTATTGTTAATTACAATTTCACTAGTGTCACACTTCACTTTGGGGTTCTTACACCTACACTATTACACTATATCACTGTTTATATCATTTGTTTGATAGTGGGTGACCCCTATACTTATTTCTCTTTCATGACTTAATCCTAATGACAATTAATACTTAATAACTAATACTTACTGACTAATAACAATTCTAATTTGTGGTTTCTGGTTGCCTTTTTAATGGGTAGTAACCGTTATCTCTCCTTCCTCCTGATAACCCTTGTTTTGGTTTCAATGTTCTTGTTGAGTGCTATTTTACTTGTGTTGGTGAACCATTCTTGGATTTCACTTTTGCTCGTCTCCCTCCTTCTTCATTTTCCTTGTTCGTTTAATATATTAGGTCCTTTCATCCGTTTCTTGGGACATTTTGGGGTCATTTAAACCCATAAACTTGTTTCCTTGTGGCTTAGGTTTATTATTTTCTTATCCTCGTTGTTTATTTGTTGTTCCCTTCTTTATGTTTGGGTTGTTGTCTCAATCACTTTAAAATATTTACATTTTACTAAGTATGTTCCGTGGTTCCCTTCTTTATGTTTATGTTTTTGTCTCAATCACTTGGGTTGGGTTATAGTCGTTGTATTGTCGTGTCATATTCCTTATGCTTTTATTTAAAATCAATCATTTCATTTGATAAGAAGTATTTTTTACAATTATAAATATTTTTTTTATCTCTGGTACGGGGTTGGCTATTTGTGTCGTGACTATATATATATATATATATATATGACATTTGACATATAGCTAATTAATTATATTTACCTAACCAGCTGAAGTTTATAAAATGTTAATAACTAACTATTATATCTACAAATTAAATTTTACTGCACACTCAATTTTTCAGGTTAAGCATGACACATTTTATACTAATATTTTATATTACACTTCCACTATAACTTGTTTATTAATACACATGTGTTTTGAATTCAAAAGAATTAAGTATTTTATATTTTGTACGTTCTTGTCTGTACATAATTGTATTATATTATACTGTCATAATTATCTGCAATGCACTTGTTTTGTTTGAACATAGCTGTTTTCATCACTATGCTCGTTTGAACAGCTGCACAACTATTAATTTACAAGCTGATATGTCAGTTCCATTATCACTGCCAAGTAGTTATCATAGCCACTTTGCTTTCCATTTTGGATTATACAAGAGGACAAAAAAAAGTGATAGTCTTCTTTTCTTTTTTTTTCTTTTACTGACCATGTATTGGTGACTGCAAGACGAGTGTAGAAATTCAGCATAATACAGGGGAAATAGGATTTTAATAAAACACAATGGTCTATGACTGCATTTAAAAATTCACAAAGGTCACATAACTGTTATGTCATTAATTACTGGACTGAGGTCCAGAGTCACAATAAGTGGCAAAATTATGACTATTGATACAGTGGCAAATTGTCTACAAAATTAGTCATGTTTCTGCCTATTAGATCGCCTACAACAGGATCAGCTTTATAGACTACAGTGCAGAGTACAATTAGGGGCAATACTGTGACTACTGATCCAATGGCAAATTCAGTGGCAGCTGGTGGTTCCAAATTTTGGTGGTTGCAGTAGTTGTTGAGTTGGTGGGGGAGAGGATGGGGAGGGGGTAAAAGGGCACATTAAGCAGGGCGCAGACCAACATATCTGCATCATACATAGTGCTGCCGTATTGAAAAAAAATAGAAAGTTACTGTTTTCTCCAAAAGAGAGCTGCTAATGATAATGGAATGATTCTATCAGTATGTCTACCTATCCCAGATTCCACGTTCCCATGTACTCATGAATGATTGCTACAAGCATCACTAACTTTGCAGTAATCAAATACTAAATATGCAGAGAAAAGAAAAAGATAAACAGAATCATGCTTTTTATACCTATAAAATAATACACTGATTTTAAAGTGATCCTTGTGTTTACGAGAAATACAAAATAAGAACAGCAAATTTATAATATAGGCTAGTTATTTGAACTATATCATTTGAACTATAAGAACAGATTTTCCCTGTATATAAACTGCAAGGCACATAAATTCAACTACATAAAATATTACTTGAAAACTCTACTCTAAAGAAGAAGTGATTGGAATACTGCCTGCTTTCATTTACGAACAACAAGAAAAAAAATCTGTATAAAATATTAAAAATTTCACATATCTTTCAATTTTTATTTTTGATTGACACAATTATCACAATCACAGTTATATAATATTATAACTATAATTTTATAACCTCAAAAACAACGTGTCCACGTTTACTTTGAACCAATGTAAACACTAAACCTGATACAATTTACAAATCAAGAAGGCTGTGCACACTTCATGACAAAATTAAAGATGTACTACAGCGCTGTTAGTGGAACATTGCGGAAACTTTGCAACCGCCTAGCTAACATAGGAAACATACGGCAACTGTGAAGAGTAACACACGTCCTACCATATGCTTGTGTAGTAAGCTCTGTAACGGGGCTAAAAGGAGGGGTTTTTATTTTATTAAAAATTATAAATTTGCTCTTCATGTGGCCAATCACATGTTAAGTAAAAGTTTCGTCAAACAAAGGAACAGTGAAGTGTAGTTGTACAATGGAATGCGGCATGTATGCGACAACGCAATACAATTCTAAGAACTTTGGTGGTGTGTGACACACACAAACGCTGCGCAAACACCAGCGGGGCGCGCAAACGACGCCGAGAAGCTAAAAACAACATGGCTTGATTGTGAATTTTGTGTGCCAGGTGTTCAGAAGCGGGCGGAAGCATAATTAAGAACACGCCTACTTGTGTGACGTAACCAAAGGCAGTGTAATTTCGTCGACGCCTGACATATATGAATAACACATGTTACCTATACCTTGACGAGCGTTTTCACCCAAGGAGGCAGTAATATCCTTCTTGTCCAAAAACCTTGGTAGTGGGGTACTTGGGGAATACTCCTCGCAGTTCCCCGCCGAAGTTAAGCCTGGCCAGGTAAGCGCACAAACAGTGGCTCTTCAATAAATTTTTTTATCATCAATTAAAAGAGAATTAGTGGTAGAACTATGTGAAAGTGAGTGCAGCATTTAACGAGGAAGACAAAACGAAATCATAAACTTTTTTGGAAACCTAAAAGCGAACTTTGTTTCTGACGCGCCACGCGGTCGGGGAGACGCCACTACAGCAAGTATTCAATAATGTTTTAAATAAATAAAAAGGGGGTTTTTGTAACGGAATGAATGTGTGTATGAGCAGGCTGGGCTGTTTTCTCTAATATAAGGTGTCTATTTTAACTTTATCTATATAAGATTGAATTATTAATGTTTAACGAATTTTTTGTTTTGGTATTTATTATGTAAGAGGGAAAGAAATAATGTTTTGGTGATCTGAAAGCGATTTTAAGGAATGAAATAAAATGTCAGTTGTTGTACACAAATGTGCTTTGAGTACGTTATTGTGGTAACCTTAGAATCATGCTTGCATTCACAGTTCGTGCTGGGATCTTGGACCGAAATTAAGGTAGGTGGAAAATAATCATAATTTTATAATTCTAAAAAAATGTAACATCACATTTGGCGCCACGAACTAGGAACGAGTTCTAATTGAATAATAATTAAAATTCCGCACCTACAAGTGTATGCAAGTTTGATTTAGAGGTTAAGTAACTACGTAAAAAATTACGTAGCACATATAAAATGGTACATCAATGTTCAAATGTTAAGAGTTAAGTGGTAGATGTTTTTATGTAAGAAAATCTAAATTAATAAACTTATAAATATGGCAGGAAATGATGAAAGTATTGTGAGTGAAATAATTAATTTTGACGAATCGGCTGTTATAAACAGCCCCGAAGTACATTCAACACCTAATGTAGGTAAAGATAATAAAAATATAGATATAAACGTTACAAGTGAAACAAATAGTACAGATGATTCGGGAATTCAAATAACCCCAAAATTGAGTAGGGAAAGTAAAACTAATGATAATGAAGTCAGCTTCACTGACAGTAAAACAGAAAGTCAGTCAACGCCTATTTCAATGAATCAAAATAAGAAAGTTGACGACAGTAGTATGTTAAAAGATTTGTATAGTTTGATATGTAGTATGAAAGAAAATTCAGAGAAACAACACGATGAAGTAAATAACAAATTTGAGACAATGAATAATAAATTCGATGAACAGAATAGTTGATTCAATGAACAAAATATTAAATTTGACATACAGAATAGTAAATTTGATATTATAAATAGTCGTTTTGACAAAATAAATACACAAAATGCTAAGTTTGAGGTTAATATGAATAAATGTCTAAATGAGATGGACGAATGCTTATATACATTTAAGGAACAAGTGGTAGAGTCAGTAGGGAAACAAATTAAAAGTAAAGCAAATCAAATAATTAATAACAAGGTAAATGATGACTGTAAAACAAATGAGAATTATAACGATATGTGTAAAAATGTGGCATTGAGTAGTGATGATAATGATGTTGATTGCAATTCTGAGAATATAGTGGAAGTAGTATGTGATAATGAAGTAGTAGAAACAAATGTTTGTCAGTTAGTGAGAGTGTGATGAAAATTTAGATGGGCAAAGGGCAATTTTCCCCAAGTTTATAGTGAAACAGAGGTTTCACAGATGTTTAATGAGTACAGAGTTTCCTCCAGTAGTTATGTGGGAGACATGGTGTCTCAAAATGGTCCCTTTATTTTTTGTGATGATCTTGGAAGTGCCAAGACATATAGTAAGTTTGTGTGGCCCTTTGCATGGAATGAGATAGTTCAGGGGGGTAGTGACAGGTGTTATGATGATGAAAGATGTTTGGAGAGAGAGTTGTGTGCAGATAGGGAGATAATAATATATCAGTTAAAGAGAAAGTATAAAGAATTGAGAGAGAGGTTAGAAGTGGTGAAGATAAACAATATAAGATACTTGCATTATGAAATAGAGAGAGATGAATATTTTGATAAAACTGTTATAAATGATAAAATAACTTACCTGATGTTAACCAATAATACTGATGGAGACGGGACAGAAATAACTAATATTGACAAGGTTTATGAAATAATAAAAGGAAATAATCCTATAAATTATAAGGGTATAATGAATGACATAGAGGTAATGGGTTATGATGATAATAATAATAATAATAAATTGAGTGTGAGTAAGAATGAGAAGTGTTATAAAAAGGTAAGACTATTATACAACGATGGCGGTTAGATAAGAAATCAATTAATGGACATTTTAAATATATTAAATATTTTAATGTATGGTTATGATCTTGCTGAATTTGAAAATGAAGTGTGGTAAATTGAACAATTAATGATGAAGATTTGTAAATAAATTTTAGTAAAATTAATTGTGTTTGTATTGTAACAAGTATGTAATGTAAACAATGTGTGGGTAGTAGAAATTGATTTTAATAATAATAATATTTTATCAGACAAAAGAAATAATGAGTTGGTAATTAATGAATTGTAATTGTGTTGATGTTGTGTTGTAACGAATTTGAGATGTTTAAATTTTTTTGATTGATTTAAAATGTTATACAAAGGAAATTTTCTAATGAATTTAAATTATTTTATGAGATTTAAATTTGATAATAATTACTAAATAAATAAATGTTAAATGGTATTTAGTTTGTGGAATAACATGGTTGTTAAAATGTTTCAGAAGGTACATGGAGTTATTGGTGTTTGGTGTTGATATTTTGTGTTTATGACAGTGTATGAGTCACACTGTAAGTATGAATTTTATGATGCAAGTTAAATAAAATCAAATGTTCAATGTTTAAATAGCAAATTTTAAATGAAATGTTATAAAGAAAATTTTTGGAAAAGTGAATGGTATAGTAAATGATAAATCATTGATAATTAATTAATAGAAGTTCAATTGAAATTAAAATATCACGTTTATAATTTTATATGCAAATGTAAGGATGTAAGGTGTGTAATTTTGATCATCCTTAAAAGTGAATTGTTTGTTTTAATGGAATAACCGCAATGTTAATTATTGTATGTATTATGTTAAGAATGAAAAATTTAATAAATAATATACCCAAACATATAAGAGTTGACCTTCCGTGAATTGCAGTAGCGGTGTCAGCGTTGGCCTTATATGTCTTTTGGTAGAATCCCCACATTTCGGGCGGTCACGGTTTCACCAGGCCCTGGCCGTGGAATTATGTAAGTAGTTACAAAATTGGTGAATGTTGAAGTTGAACAGGGGGGTAACCAGGGGAAACTACGTAACTATGGAACAGCAGCTATCGTCGAAGGTGTCGATAGTGCCGTGATTAAGGGTGCGTGAATCATTTAAGTAGGATTACTGGTGTCCTCGGACATCAGTAATACCAAATTTTTTATGTAACGCTGAACCAAGAACGGTATAGTCAGCGATAAAGCGAGCTGGCTATAGCGAGCTCATACGCGATAACGGTATAGCGAGCTGGCAGTTACAAGCCAGGGGCACAGATATAGCATCTGTGCATAAGGCAAACGCTCGATCCGGTTCATCTGGCGGGTGGTTACCTAATTGTAACTGGGTATAAGGGGGCACTTTAAGTAACGATGTAGTGGGAGTGTAGCTGTAAATTCAGCGAGAGGGTGACGACCTCTGTAAACAGCGGGCGGTCAGCTTATAACACGACTCTATAGAGAGAGTTGGGGGTTGACAATCCATAGCTGTTCAGTAACTGTTGCTATGACTATGACTCAATGAGTAGCGATGTAATTCCCTATGAGAGCAACCAATTTTAAGTGATCGAGTCAATTATAATGTTTTATTTTGATTCAAAAATACTATTGTACTAGATAGGCTGTTTAGGAGTAAGTGATTTAAATGTGATGTGCTTTGTGTAATGATTTCAGAAAAGACTTTGCTAACACTCAAAAGACTTTCAAGTATATAAGATGTTTATCAGATTCTGTTTAGTATGTTTTATTGTGTCATTATTGTTAATATGTTAGTGGTAAGAATTATGAACATGTGTACTTCATATAATTTTGAAATATATCTGTAGTAAGGTCATTCACCTTGCCAAGAAAATCAGCTGATTGCTGGAATTATAACTATAGTATGTCACTTACAAATAATTTACAAATTTTTCAATGCCATTAAATGCTTGAATATAATTAATGTTTGAATAATAGATTTTCAAGGTGTTTAAGAAATTTGGAATTAAATGGTAAAACGTGTTTAAGATAATTTTGATTTTTCAATGGTAACTGAAATGTAAAATGGGATAAATGTTAGAATTTGGGTGATTATTATTTCGTTAGGACATTTAGATCAGTCCAAGTTAAGTTTAGAAGGGGAGTTGAATAAAGTAAGATTGTTGTGAATAAATGTAATGTAGAATTTGAGAGGTAATAGTGACACAGTAGCTATGGGGAAAATGTGTAGAGTAATGATTGATATATTGAGGTAATAAATAAATGGAGATATTTTGTAGATGAAAGTGATGTAATGGGAGAGTAATTAGTTGATAGTGGAATTTTGTAAGGGGGGTGGTGTGATAAGAAGTCCTCAACAAAAAGCGTTATGGCGGGAAGGGACCGATTAGCGCCGGAAAGGGTTACCTAGGAGTCCAGGAACCAACATAAGGGAATGAGCAGTGGGAAAGGAACACACATCCTGAGTACAAAGGGGTAGAGAGTATTTTTTTATATAAGGGTAGAATGATGCGAAATGAGTTGAGTAGTAAGTTAGGGGTAGAGAATGGTTGGTAGATGTTTTGATAGATGGGTGTCATGTTAGTTAAAGCTGTTAACTGAGTATTAGAGTCAGAAGGGGGGTAAGATGATATATCTATAAATGCAAAGTGAATAAATCAAGTATTATGAATAATTGAGTCACCCAAACTAATTGAGAATAATAAAGAAAGAAAGTCATAGTTAAAACGTGAAAAGAATTGAAACAAGTGACAGATTTTAGTCGAAGTTGAAAATGATATGAAGCTAAAAAATGTGTAATTTTTGGTCAATTTAAAAGTAAATTTTATTGTTTATTGTACGTTAAAAATAACCATGTTAATTTTGAATGTTCTATTTTATTATGTTGTACTAAGGTAAAGGATTTTAAAGATGTTTCATGTATTTTATGATGTAGCTTTGTGTAACATATGTATGTCAAGGTCGTTGACTTGACCCAGAGAGATCAGCTGATGGTTGATGTTATAGACAAGACCTGTTTCTAGTAATTGATTGATGCCATTTTGTTTTTTTAATTGAATTAAATATTTTTGTTTTCTGAAAACTGAAAAAGGAGATTTTGGTAAATTTAAATTTTTGAAAAAAAAAAAAAAAATTTATACCTGCCATATAGGATATTTTGAATTTCAAGTATACTATTGTTGATGTGTATTGCTAGTGTTTATTGAATTACATTGTTTAGTATATATATGCAACCAAATGTTAGGATAAGTGAATTAATGTTTTAATAAGGTGTTCAATTTGTGCTTTTATGATTGTTAGTAGTATTGAGGAGAATTAACAGAGTTGATAGATCTATATAAAAGTTTTTTGTCTTGATGAAAATAATGATAATTTTGCACTTCAATGAAATTTTAACCAAATTTAAATATTGGAATTTAATGTATTTGCTAATTTTAATTTGAAAAAGGAACTTAAAATATTTTAAATGAAGAGTTTGTTTAGAAAGTAATCATGAGTGTGTGTACGCGCCCAGTACTTGCTAAAGACAGCCCAGTGTGCATGACAAGGGGGAACATATCGGTTGAGGATCTGGCATGGTATAAGGCCAAGGGTTTGGATTTTGGGGGGTGGCATGTTGGAAGGTTAGGTGCGCTGTGGTGCGTGTCTGTTCGATTTTATGGTGTTGGGATCTCGTATAGAGAAGTCCAGTAATCTCGTTCAGGTGCGGCCATAGTCTCCGAGCTAGGGGGTAGTTTACCCCTGATGTGTAAGAACTAATGGGGGGTTGTTGGCACCATATCCTCACCGATCCTCTTAGGGGTTTAGCAATGAGATTTCTTCTGTTTCAGCACATAGATCTCTCATTGGGGGGGGGGGTATTGTAACGGGGCTAAAAGGAGGGGTTTTTATTTTATTAAAAATTATAAATTTGCTCTTCATCTGTGTGGCCAATCACATGTTAAGTAAAAGTTTCGTCAAACAAAGGAACAGTGAGGTGTAGTTGTACAATGGAATGCGGCATGTATGCGACAACGCAATACAATTCTAAGAACTTCAGTGCCGTGTGACACACACAAACGCGCAAACACCAGCGGGGCACGCAAACGACGCCGAGAAGCAAAAAACAACATGGCTTGATTGTGAATTTTGTGTGCCAGGTGTTCAGAAGCGGGCGGAAGCATAATTAAGAACACGCCTACTTGTGTGACATAACCAAAGGCAGTGTAATTTCGTCGACGCCTGACATATATGAATAACACATGTTACCTATACCTTGACGAATGTTTTCACCGAAGGAGGCAGTAATATCCTTCTTGTCCAAAAACCTTGGTAGCGGGGTACTTGGGGAATACTCCTCGCAGTTCCCCGCCGAAGCTAACCTTGGCCAGGTAAGCGCACAAACAGTGGCTCTTCAATAAATTTTTTTATCATCAATTAAAAGAGAATTAGTGGTAGAACTATGCGAAAGTGAGTGCAGCATTTAACGAGGAAGACAAAACGAAATCATAAACTTTTTTGGAAACCTAAAAGCGAACTTTGTTTCTGACGCGCCACGCGGTCGGGGAGACGCCACTACAGCAAGTATTCAATAATGTTTTAAATAAATAAAAAGGGGGTTTTTGTAACGTAATGAATGTGTGTATGAGCAGGCTGGGCTGTTTTCTCTAATATAAGGTGTCTATTTTAACTTTATCTATATAAGATTGAATTATTAATGTTTAACGAATTTTTTGTTTTGGTATTTATTATGTAAGAGGGAAAGAAATAATGTTTTGGTATTCTGAAAGCGATTTTAAGGAATGAAATAAAATGTCAGTTGTTATACACAAATGTGCTTTGAGTACGTTATTGTGGTAACCTTAGAATCAAGCTTGCATTCACAGTTCATGCTGGGATCTTGGACCGAAATTAAGGTAGGTGGAAAATAATCATAATTTTATAATTCTAAAAAAATGTAACATCACAGCTCTGCCATTTACTCTTTAAGTTACAAGCGGGCTACAACCACCAGCCTGCGCGCCACATTTGAATTGTACATGAACATTGCCGCATAGAATCTAATACGTTTTCCATTGAAATTTATGACACTTTTAGCTGCTTAATGATTTTGTATATTATTTTATAGTTTAGTTATTCTATATTGGTGGTTGTGCAACGCTACAACCGTAACACCAGCCGCCACTGGGTAAATTGTCTACAAAATGAGTCATACTTCTGCCCATTAGATCACCTACAACAGGATCAACTTTTGTAGACTACAGTTCAGAGTTACAATTAGTGGCAATATTGTGACTATTGATACAGTGGCAAATTGTCTACAAAATTAGTCATGTTTCTGTCTATTAAATCACCTTACAACAGGATCAGCTTTAGATGAGTCCCAAACCAACACAAGGCAAAGGATTTAAAGAAGCATGTTGTGTGGCTCATCGCACAACTGAAAATGTTACTTTCTGAGAACCTAAAGGAGCTGGATGAATGGAATATGGGAACTGAATAGCCAGGTGACTATGCTGAAAAAACTGTGTCAAACTAAAATTTATAGCCACACTGCAAATGACTATTAACTCATTCTCTTTTCAACAGTAATATCATATTTTGTGTATTTGAACTAGGCCACTAATGGGTAACCAACAGCCCCTCAAACATATCCACTACTATTATATACAAGCTGTTCAGACACAGTAATTCCACATAACGTTTTTAGTGCCTTTATACCAACACCTAATCATATTATATGCATAATAATTACACTGTACTTCACAACCAGTGCTTGTTATGGGTAGCAAGTTTATTGTACTGTTGTCTTTACTGCATTAAGATACAGCTTTACCTTATAAAACAAATTATTCTCTTGTGGTTTCAGCAGTGGTGAGCCATGGCATTTTCTGTACTCATCACTCATTTTACTTATACTGTACCCAAGTTTAGTATAATTGTTTACTTACACTGTACTCATTTTACTTACTTACTCCAAGTATACAAGTATTGCTAGTTCCCCACTAGCAAGTAAAATTTTGTAATGTCTCCCATGTCCATGGAAAGACAGTTTAGAACATCAATTATAAAACATGCATACATTTTACTTGCATGTCCCGTAAGGAAATGTAAGTATGGTGATCGTGAAACAAAATCGTGTTCAAGATAAGGGCTGATTCTGATTGTACTACTCTCAAAACATGTAGAAAAGTAATTTTCCGAAAAGTATCTGTGTGTCGATATATAAAATTTTTTCTATGGCGAACAATAAGTATGCCACAAATTCAAACGATTTTTTGCATATGTGCCCAAATTGTAGAGGACTCAAGGCCTATTAACTTTGGTGAAGATTGGTTAAGGGGGAGGGGTAGTTTACCTACAACATTTTATGTTTTAACAAGAGTACTTAATTTTGATAAATAAAGTAACCTGAAAAGAATGTCATAATAATCCATTGTAGAAAGGCAGGTGAAATATCTATAAATGAAAAGGGGTAGTTAAAGGGGAAGGGGTAATTTTTTGAAAACTACCATATTGATTTTGAATAAAGTACTTCATTTTGAAGGATAAGATACCTTAATAAGTACATAAAATGAAACTGTTACTCAATAAAACTGTAAATATCAAAAATGGGGTTGTTCGGTAGAGGCAGAGGGGTAGTTTACCTGCAATGTTTTGTGTTTTAACAAGAGTAAGAGTAAAGTCCTTAATTTTGATAAATAAGTACCCTTAAAATAGTCACATTAATCCAACGTAAATTGGTAAATGAGATATCTATAAATGGAGAGGGTAGTTGAAAGGGGAGGGGGTGATATTTTGAAAATTACTTTCCTGATATCAAGTAAAGTAAGAGTAAGGATAATTTTGAAGGATAAGATACCTCAGCAATTACATATGATAAAACTATTACTCTATGAAAGTGTAAATATCATTAATGGTGGAGATCGGTTGAGGAGAACGGATGATTATCTGTGTAGTTCAGTTTCTTTATAAGAATAAAGTACCTAATTTTTATAGATAAAATGACTCAAAAATAACTATCTCATAATAAAAAAATGTCTATAAATAGTGAAAATAGTTTAAAGGTGAGGGATATTTTTTAGAAATTATTGAACTGAATTCAAGTAAATGATTTAAAATATAAATCTTAAAACATGGAAGTCAAGTATGGTTCTCCATACAGATATTTTAATATGGGCAAGGCATCAATTTTTAATAATTTTTTTGTAATAACAACCATTACACATTTTGTCTACAATGTAGATGAACCAAGGGGTCTTTGCTTCAGTTGTAGAATGACGTAATGTATTGCCATAATTTAAAGCAATCATTACTTAAATTCAAACACAAATTGTTTTATAAAACAATTTACAGGTAGTGTGCACAGCACGCACAATATGTAAACACTCCAGTACAAGACTGTATGCTGTAAAACTGAATAAAAATGACCAAGTTTCCCCAAGATTCATGTAAGCCAGTGAAAACTAGACTTGTATACTTCATCAGTGTGTATTAGAATGGTAGAGTGGGTGGGGTACAGGGAGAAGAAAAGGGGATTCGGATGTAGCACTGAATTTAGTGAATCCCTTAGCTATAGCCTATGGTTGTATTATATGCTTATTTCATGCAATTTCAGATTTAATAATATGCTTTCCTTTCAAAAGATAAATACACTATATATTACACTATATTGTAACGTAACTTAAGGAGTTACGAATAGTTAATTAATAAATTGTGAATATCTGTATTACGACATGATAAATTATTAAAGTTAATATAAGATTGTAATATTAGTAGTAAGAAAGTATAAGAGATTTTGTACAGTATACTAGTTATATAACCGGGTGGCTATGGCGTGAGTGCCGACACACAGTCGCCTGGCAGCTTAGAAATGTATTGTACATCCAAACTTTCTATGTCATAAAAATATAAAATGCTTTGTTTGCACAAACCAGAAAAAACTGGAAATACCGTTAGAAAGAGGGTGTATCGGCCTTCAAAAATACAATAGCTGACATACCGAAACGAGGTGTGTGTTTTAGAAAGCAGATTTCCCTTTTTACGAGTTAAGGCTGTGCGGGAAAAGCTCAGAGCCGCAAATCTGTATCCAATAAGGGATAGCATCATCGTTGCGTGCGAGAATTTTGCAAGTGATGACTGGATATTTTCAAATTTACCGGCGACACTTTCAAAATGTGACCAATGGGAGTTATTGGAAGAGTGACACCAGAAAGGGAAGTTTTGAAGAGGGTATAAATGTGACTCTCGCAGAAGAACGGGGCAGTAAAAGTTAGTAAGAGGGCAGTAAAAGTAAGTAAGAGAGCAGTAAGTCAGTAAAAAAAAAGTGAGTAAAAAGTTTAAGTCAATGAGAAGAAGTACGAAGTCTGGTAATGATAGTGGTCGGTCAATCATAGTATTTGTTAGTCAGAACTACAGACTATCATAATATTTATATAATTAGCAATGAACTAAAGCAAGCAAGTGAAATATAAGAACTCGGTGATGTAAAGGTGAAGAACTAGTGAGTATGATTGAATTGGTGCGCGGGCAGAGATGCGAAGAAGTATTTCTTTATAATGTGCGCGAAAGAATAAGTAAGTCTGAATCGCTAAGTGCATGACGCTAAGTAGTCATCGCGATCGTGTGCAAAGTAAAAGCAGAGCAATAGAGAGTGAAAGTGATATGTTGTGTGTAAAGTGGAAGGAGACAAGCAGCGGAATGGATAACCATTTACAAGTAACTCTATCAAAGTATATTGTCTAAATCACATAATCTTGATGTAGTAATAACTGTCTACCGTAAGTTCAACCCATTTCATTCTCAAAGAACCCATGATAACGTTCAGATACTAAATTGTGCATTTATATGCTATGACAGAATTGAATGAGAATTAAATATATGTAATTTGTTAGGTATTAAGTCATGTCTTTGATCAAAGTAAAGTATGAATAAAGAAAGGGAGATCAAGAAAAATTAGCATTATGTTATAAATGATTTAAATGTGTTAAACAATCTCTGACAAGTGATTTAAATGTGTTAAATAATCTCTATTGAAGATTGAAGAGTGATAAGATTTTGTATCTATTGATAAATCATTCAATTTGTACAATTGATAGTAATCATGATGTTATGTGTTGATATTATCTAATGTTTATAAAGTTGATAAATATAACGTTGTTGTCATTTAGCATCTGAACAAAGAGTTATTATTTAATGATAACCCCTGAGATTAATAATTATCTCTGGCGGCCAACCGAAATCCAGGCAGTAGTTAGAATCTAGATGACTATGTTAATTGCCAATTAATCAACTTAATTAAGAGTAACCAAAAGTAAGTAAATTTCATTAACGACCAATCAGAGTTTATTATAATTGGCACGTATTATTATTAGCATTCGGCAGCAATTGCAGAAAGTTTTTTTTTATTTGGCCCAACAACGAAGGGCATTCAAAAGTAAAAATTTTTTATATTTGACGCCCAACAAGTGAAGCTTAATTTAGCAAATAGATAAGTTCGGTAGAATGAAACGGGGTAGACAATCAATGAAAATAAATGTATGTTAATATATAGAATTAAATGTTAACACGTAGTAGAAGTAAAAAATTACGGGAATTTAAATTGTGTAATATTCATAAAGTAAAAATGGCAGCTAATAACGGGGATAATGGTGGTAATGAGATGGAATTTGAGATAAATAATCAGATGGGAGAGATCGTAGTATGGGAGGAAGCAACGATAATGAAATCGCGACGGTTTCTTCAGAGGCAAGGGGACGAGAAGAAGAAGAAGAAATCCGTGGTGAAATACAACAGACACCAACAAACTCAGATATAGCTATGTTACTGAAACAATTAACACAGCAGATGACAGAAAACACTACACAATTAACACAACAAATAGCAGAAAAAACCGAAAATTTATAACAACAAATTACAGAAAACATGGTAGAAAACATTGAACAATTAAAACAACAAATGACTGAAAAAATGGCAGAAAACGCAGAACAATTAGAGAAAAGGATCGATAATATTAAAAAGAACATGGAACAACAGGTCACACAACAATTAAACGAACTTGTTTTCGTATTGTTTAAATTAGCAGCCATCCTTACTATTTCTTTTATGAATTTGCTAACTGCTATAATTTTTTATTGTTCGACTAAGCTTTTCGTCATTACTGACATCTTCAGGTCTTAAACAACCTGAAACAACAAGGTTGTTTAAGACCTGAAGATGTCAGTAATGACGAAAAGCTTAGTCGAACAATAAAAAAATTATAGCAGTTAGCAAATTCATAAAAGAAATAATTAAACGAACATAAAACACATGTAGAGCAACAGATTAATTAAATAAAGACACGAAAATCAGGAATTACCGATGAAGATAAGGGCAGAAACAAAAGAAGTCATCAGAGAAGAAATAAAGACATTCCAGGCGGAGGTGAAGGAACACTTAGAGAACAGTGATCAAGTGTTTAGACAACATCAAGTTGTGGTAGCTCAAGAAATCAAAACCCTAAACAGCAAGGTAAATAATAGCAATAAGAAGAACAGTGAACAGATCCAGAAACTTACAGAATTATACGAAAATAACTGTACATCGATGGATGGACAATTGACGCAAATAAAGGAGGACATGCGAGCAAGATTGGCACAGATAGAGAGGGCGCCAATACAACGTGGAATCACGATGGACCACGTCAAAAATGTCATGTTCAATGGAGAAGGAGAATACCCCATGGAGTTTGTCAAAGTGTTAGAAGAAATTCACAAGGAGCACTTCATGAGTGAAGGGGTGAACTGGGTCTCAAGACACCCGGAAGGAGAATCGGCCATATGGTGGAAACTAATTAGAAACAACATAAAAACTTTTCAAGAATTCCAGGAAGCATTTATTGCCAAGTATTGGAACCAGATGGTGCAAGAGGAAGTGTGTGATCGGCTAGAGTTCGGCAGATACAGACATGAGAGTGGGTTAAGTATGATACAGTATATGGAGAGATGTATACTGCAGAATCGGCAGTTAATACCACCCATCTCAGACCAGCATCTAATCCATAAACTAGCATGTCATTACCGTCACGACATAGAGGTTGCATGCCTCACAAGAGGCGTAGAGAATATAACGGAGTTTCAGATGTTGTTAATGGAGTTTGCAGCTTTACATAACAAAAAGGACGACGGCACAGACGGCTATAGGGGGCAAGTACCAAAGCTGGAACAGCACGAACACGTGGGTCGGCCGTGGCAGAATAATAAGGGTGATCGACAGACAGGCTATCGCCATAAAACAGGGTGGAAGCAAGCAAACTATAACAATGAACCAGACCGGAGAGAGAGCATGAATATACCAAGTAAGAAAGTGTATGAATCCCAGGTCAATGCCATCGCAGGTACGAGCGGTATGCAAGGACACTCGCATGCAGTAAACATGCCAACAACAAATCCAAAAAACTAGTTAAGCATTGTAGTAGGAGTAAGCTAGATATAGACTATAATTATAAGGAAATTAGTACTACCTTCATAGATATAAGAGATGCGTTATTAGAAGAAGAACCAGCGATTAAAGAGACACGAAAAAGTAGATGTCCAGAATTAAATATATGCCTAAACAAAATACCGGTGGTTGCATTAATTGACACGGGTAGCCAAATCAATGCAATTTCGGCCAAGTGGTATAATAGACACAAGGGCCAGATGAGAAAATTAAACATATTAAAAATAACAAACATGGTAGTAAAAGGAGCGGTCGGAAGGAATCCAAACAGATCACGCAGCAGATACTATTGGATGTGAAGATCGGTCAGTATAGAATCGACAGTGTATTTATAATAGTACCTAATTTAATTCAGGAATGTATAATAGGAATAGGGTTGTTGCAGGAAAGCAGATGAATTATTAATTTAAGAGATAATCATAATCAGCTAACCTTCTATAGGCAGGATACAGGAGAAGAGGTACCTAAATACTCCGAAATTTTAACATAGAAATAGATAAAGAAGAGGAACAAATTGGGAAGATGATTCAAGAAAAACTGGAAGAAATTACAGGAGTCAGGTGAAGAAGGAGTTGGAGGAGGTGTTGCGCACTGGAAGCTCTTGAGTTGTTCCAAAGACGCTATGTAGAAAGGGCTGGGTTTGAAACGTAAAGAAGTGGACTGTAATTCTGTTGTATAATATGCATTTATTGAAACGTTAAAGTTTAGAAACCATTGTCGACACGTGCAGATGTTTTAAGGCCATAACGCCCATAAAATTAGCTTTGAAAGAAGTCGAAGTCCATTGTAAATGGACGCAAGTTGTCTGAATAAATTAGCGAATACTATTCATGAAGATAATTGAAAATGATCCAGAAGCCGCGGCTGGAAGAGAGATTTTTAACGAGAGTACAGCTCGGAGTCTGGTTAGAAACTAAAACTAACTTGTCTACCGTCAGTCCGGCTAACTGCCGGCAGCGCTTGATAAGCAAATGACGTCATCCGTGCATGTCGCATTGCAGTGGTTACGGCATACAGCTGATAAATAAAGTACAAAGTTTGAACATACTGCCCGCTCAAAATCGGGACGATTTTGAAATTTAAATTAACTGGGAACAGTATATTACAAAATATTACCAATGTTATATAAACAATACATAATATACTTAAAGGGCTTATACATTAAATTGACCCTCGGATTAAAGTAAATCACTTCTAACATAAAAATCTGTAGATAACAAAATTCATTAAACTAATAGAAAAGCTCAAAGTCAAAACAAAACAATTTCTGCGCTAGGAAAGGTACAAAATAAAAAATCATGATAAAAACGAGTCTTTGCATAAGTAAACATGATCTCTCTTGAAGCATAAACATATGGATATGAAATACGTATATTTAAACTTTAACAAAACGTAAGTGACAAACCTTAATTTATATAAGAGAAACCATCTTGAACACTGCTTCATATATAGTAATAAAAATAATAAGAACATAACAATGTATGTGTACATAATGTTATCACAATGACCTCAAAGTTCAATGGTACATGGAGATATGGTAGACATATCCAATGCAAAAATACATAACATGAGTTTCAAGTATACATAATACATAAAGACTGACATAATAATTAAAGATACATAATAGTATAATAAAGATCGCAAAATTCGATAATACATGACATTGAAATATACAATACATACAATAATTGGTACAATAATAATTTTCAAAGTTGAATATATAATCATATAACAATACATAATTGATAGCATAATGAAAACGCAGTCACTATTACAATAATAGTTATCAGAACTTAGTAATAATTACAATGCTAATGATACAATTAACTCATATGATCGCCCCGGGAATTTTTCCGAGTGAATTCTAGGCAATGTGACAAGTTCACAATCCTAGTACGTCTCGTATGGCACGCATACGACTAGTTTGTTGCCACCGGAAGGGGGCATAATTTGTGGATGGGTCGGCGTAAGATACCAAGCGCGGTGCGAACTTCTGCGACGCGTACTAAGGAATCTTGACCCAGAAAAACATTAGTAATTACCCCACGCTTCCACTGTAGTGGGGGGGAATTATCATCCAAAATGAGGACAAGCTGTCCAACATTCAAATTCCTTAACGGGGTGCGCCATTTGTTGCGCTGCTGCAGATAATCCCTAGACCACCGTTTCCAGATGGTCTGTGTAAATTTTTGGAGCAGAAGCCATCTGCCCAAATGACTAGTATTGCTTTGGGTATAGTCGGGTTCCGGAAGTGCAGTCAGTGGAGCACCGACCAGGAAATGAGCGGGAGTTAAGGGTTCAGGGTCTCTAACATTGTCGGACATAGCACATAAAGGGCGTGAATTAAGGCAAGCCTCAATTTAAGAGAGAAGAGTAGAGTATTCCTCAAAATTCAAGATCGTACCGCCTATTACGCGACGCATATGATATTTAACACTCCTTACACCACTTTCCCACAAACCACCAAAATGAGGGGCTGAAGGAGGGATAAAGGACCACTTGATACCACGGAGACCGCAAAACGCCTGAGAAGATTGCTCAACTTCCTTTGAGTTTAAAAATTTGTACAAATCATATAAGGTGTGGTTAGCACGACGAAAATTCGTACCATTATCTGAAAATATCTGTGCGGAAATACCTCTGCGCGCGATCAACTTTTTTAAAGCCGCTATAAAGGCGTTGGAGGTGAGATCTGACATCAATTCTAAATGGATGGCCTTTGTGCACATGCATATAAATAACGCGATGTATGCCTTGGACGTGGACTTTGAGCGCTGCCCGCCATGGCACAAAAGTACAGGACCGGCGTAGTCCACGGCCGACTGGGAAAATGGTCTAGCAGGCGTGACCCTAGAAGGGGGTAACTGACCTAATAGTTGATTTGCGCCTCTAGCACGGAAACGAAAACAAATGATACACTTATGTATTACTGAGCGGATATAAGATTTGTCGTGAATGATCCAATATTTGTGCCTGAGCGAAGCTTCAGTTGATTGCACCCCAGAGTGCAACAAACGGATATGTTCATACTCAATTATTAATCTCGTGAGATGAGAGTGCGGGTGCAAAATTATTTGATGTTTGCTCGCGTAGTTAAGTGGGGAGAATTGTAAGCGTCCACCCACTCTTAAAATGCCTGAGTCATCCAGGAAGGGGTTGAGTGCAAGAATTTTACTGCTGCGAGGAAGGCAGCGATGTGCCTCAAGTTCCTTAACTTCTATGCCGAAGTGCAACTGCTGAGATTGCCGAACAAAAAACAAAAGAGTGTCATGCAACTCTTGAGCAGACAAAAAGGACGTGACCCTGTCAACAACCGGGAGCCTAGAGTTGCGAATAAATCTGCGGCAATATGTGAAGACGCGAATGAGTTTTGTAAGGGATGAATAATTTTCAACATAGCTATGTGTTGAGGATGCGACAATTAGTGAGGTTTGAACCTGCTTACGACGTTCCTGCTCAAGGTCGGGGTACGTACAGGGAGCATTAATGTCGAAGGCGCTAACGGGCCATGATGCTAACTCATGGGCTAACCAGGACGGACCATGCCACCATTGAGTATGGCAGTGGGACAGATTATTTGTGGTTTTAGCGGAGGCGTCAAAGACCACACGCAATTTAGTGGTTAGGCTGGAGCCCTTGAAGACTGCGTGATGGGGCAAATAAAAAATATCTGAGTTGTCAAGCGACAAATCGTAATCATTAAGTGGAGACATGTGACCAAGTTTCAAGTATTCACTCATGAACTCGCTATAATCCTTGTAAAGGATAGGGTTCTGCTTGAACTTGAACTCTAGCGATTGGAACCTGCGGATAGCTCCGCAGAGAGAATCTCTCAAATGAGATTTATCTGACCTGCGGGGCAGGGATACCACGAATCTCCCTTCACCGTTGCGGATAGTGTTTTCACAAAATGTTTTTCACATGGCGAGTCCTCATAGCAGGGTTCGCGACTAGAGACCTCCTCCAACTTCCAGAATTCCTTTAGTTGCGAGGAAATCTGACTAACATCCTTACAGACCATAAAGGACGAAACTGTTTTAGTTATGTCGACGTTGAAGGGTAAATTACCGGCCAAAATAAATCCTAACTTAGTCTCCTGAATTATAGGAAAGTTCGGTCCGCGCATAAATTTAATAGGTTCAATTAGTTGGAGATAATATTGAGCGCCGAGTAGTACATCGACTTGTGACGAGCAGTGTAGGTGTGGATCAGCCAAGAATACGTGCTTGGGTAAATTCAAAGAGGCAAGATCGAACGACTCCGCCGGTAAATCATTAGTTATACTGGGTAGTACGGCACAATGCACGTTTAACGTAAAGGGTTTATAGCGAGAATGTAGCCTTACCTTTGTACTAAAGTCAGCCTGGGAAAGCGAGTTGTTTATACCCGTGATGGGCAGTTGCGATTTAACCAATTGAAGGCCCATTCTACGAGCGAAATCCATTGTGCAAAAATTTGCTTGCGAGCCGGAATCCAGTAAAATTCTAACGGGGAATTTTCTACTGGCCTTATTAGTGGTCATACAGGCAGCGGTGGATAACAATATTGATTTATTTGTTTGCAACTTTAGTGAGCATTGGTTATTGATGGAAGATCCGTCTTTGTTGGGGACATGAATTGTGGTGTGGTGACGCTTAGCACATTTTTTACAAGAAAATTTTGATGGGCATTTCGAACTTTCGTGACCCGGACGAAGGCAATTTAAACAAAGTTTGTTTTTTACTATAACGTTTTTTCTGTCAGGGACAGAAAGTGATGTGAATTGTAAGCAGTCAATAATTCTATGTTCGCCGTTACATAGTCTACATAAATTGTTTCTGATATGAGAATGGAATGCCCCCCTAGGAGCACTTATCTGTTTAACTGCCTTGCGATAAGGAGACTTATCGCTGTTATTTAACTCGCTCGTTGAGGTAGTCGCGTTATCAATATTTTGTAGCAATTTTCTGCGTGAGTTTAGAAAATTCATAAAATTATTAAAGTCAGGGAATTTATGTTCCGACCAACTCTCTTTCCACAACCGGAAAGTGTAACTATCAAGTTTTTTAGCTAAGTAATGTATGACAATAAATTCGAATGTGCTAACTGGCAGGTTGAGATTATTTAAAGCATTTATATTGGCTGAGATTTCATCAATGAATTTAGATATGCTGACTTGGGATTCTTGTTGAACCAATGGTACGTCCAGGACATTCCCGACATGGTGGGCGGAGACGATTAGCTTACTGTCATATCTATTCTTCAACAGATCGATAGCCACCGCATAATTCTCATGAGTGATTGGTAATGACTTTATTACGTTAAGCGCCTCGCCAGACAATGACGAGTGCAAATAGTGAAGTTTTTGTATGTCCGTCAGATCGGCTCTGACGTGAATTAGTTCAAGAAAAATATGATAATAATGCTGCCACTCAATAATACTTCCCGCAAACTGAGGTAATTTGATCGGTTCCAACTGAATGGGGGGTGTTTTAAGATGCTTACTTTCAGCATTAATTAATGGTTTCTGGTTCATATGCTCAGCTTGCTCCAGCAGGTGTTGCAATTTACACTCTATGTTACAAAGATCGTCTTCCGTTTGTACCCTATCACTCGCTAAAGCAAAGTCCGCTTCCTCGGATTCAATTTGGGTTTGAATCTCATCGTATTTGGTGGATAATTCCATCAAATGCCGAAGTTTTATTTTCAGCGCATGATGATCGCTGGTTTCCAAATCGAAGTTGTCCGCGAAAGTATTTACGCGGGATATTGAGGCTTTAATTGTGCCTCGTTTTTTTATTAGAGCCTTTACATCTGCCATTATTACAAGTTAAAAAATACTTTGGAAGAATTTGACCATAGAGCATGTGAACCATAAACTTAAGTTTTGATAAATCTGAATACCTTGCGGTAGCTAGCGATCGTTATTTATATGAACATAATACTTGCTAGAACATATGCTTACTCTCTCTATTAATCAAACTTTGTTGGCAATTAAAAATTATTAAAATCATGAATTTAAATGGTAATAACATATATTTTTATCTTTGATGTTTGAACTCACAATGAACTGCCAACCACTTACTGACTTGTATTGTGTAATGATGGTGTGTGTTTATACAAAGGTGTTAAAAAATAACTGCTAAATGTAAAATATTGCTTGAAACGTTAAATATAAGTAAAAGGTTCATAGTCACGTGGACGTTGATCCAGACGTGCTGAAGCTGACTTCGATCCCGCTGCTCGATCCTGTTAGGAGCTGTTGCACCTCCTGTCTCTACTGGTCAGATGACGCCTTATGTTGTAGCCCTTCATAAGTTAATGCTGTGGAACTTTTTTATGTGGAATCACAAATGCTGTCCTGCCGTGTCCCGTCGTCTCTGGTTTACTGCTCTGCCGAATCTTGTTGTGTTAATTGTGATGTAATTTACAAAAATGGTGTCGCTCAGGACAAAAATGTGGTCACTCAGGACCAAAATGGTGTCGCTTGTGGATGAAAATGCGGTCGCTCAGGACCAAGAAATGCTCGTAAGGCCAAAATAATATGCGGTCGCTTGTGGACCAAGAAATGCTGCCCGTAGGGCGAGAATAAATCCGGTTCGGTTGGACCAAAAATGTTGCGCACTGGAAGCTCTTGAGTTGTTCCAAAGACGCTATGTAGAAAGGGCTGGGTTTGAAACGTAAAGAAGTGGACTGTAATTCTGTTGTATAATATGCATTTATTGAAACGTTAAAGTTTAGAAACCATTGTCGACACGTGCAGATGTTTTAAGGCCATAACGCCCGTAAAATTAGCTTTGAAAGAAGTCGAAGTCCATTGTAAATGGACGCAAGTTGTCTGAATAAATTAGCGAATACTATTCATGAAGATAATTGAAAATGATCCAGAAGCCGCGGCTGGAAGAGAGATTTTTAACGAGAGTACAGCTCGGAGTCTGGTTAGAAACTAAAACTAACTTGTCTACCGTCAGTCCGGCTAACTGCCGGCAGCGCTTGATAAGCAAATGACGTCATCCGTGCGTGTCGCATTGCAGTGGTTACGGCATACAGCTGATAAATAAAGTACAAAGTTTGAACATACTGCCCGCTCAAAATCGGGACGATTTTAAAATTTAAATTAACTGGGAACAGTATATTACAAAATATTACCAATGTTATATAAACAATACATAATATACTTAAAGGGCTTATACATTAAATTGACCCTCGGATTAAAGTAAATCACTTCTAACATAAAAATCTGTAGATAACAAAATTCATTAAACTAATAGAAAAGCTCAAAGTCAAAACAAAACAATTTCTGCGCTAGGAAAGGTACAAAATAAAAAATCATGATAAAAACGAGTCTTTGCATAAGTAAACATGATCTCTCTTGAAGCATAAACATATGGATATGAAATACGTATATTTAAACTTTAACAAAACGTAAGTGACAAACCTTAATTTATATAAGAGAAACCATCTTGAACACTGCTTCATATATAGTAATAAAAATAATAAGAACATAACAATGTATGTGTACATAATGTTATCACAATGACCTCAAAGTTCAATGGTACATGGAGATATGGTAGACATATCCAATGCAAAAATACATAACATGAGTTTCAAGTATACATAATACATAAAGACTGACATAATAATTAAAGATACATAATAGTATAATAAAGATCGCAAAATTCGATAATACATGACATTGAAATATACAATACATACAATAATTGGTACAATAATAATTTTCAAAGTTGAATATATAATCATATAACAATACATAATTGATAGCATAATGAAAACGCAGTCACTATTACAATAATAGTTATCAGAACTTAGTAATAATTACAACGCTAATGATACAATTAACTCGTATGATCGCCCCGGGAATTTTTCCGAGTGAATTCTAGGCAATGTGACAAGTTCACAATCCTAGTACGTCTCGTATGGCACGCATACGACTAGTTTGTTGCCACCGGAAGGGGGCATAATTTGTGGATGGGTCGGCGTAAGATACCAAGCGTGGTGCGAACTTCTGCGACGCGTACTAAGGAATCTTGACCCAGAAAAACATTAGTAATTACCCCACGCTTCCACTGTAGTGGGGGGGAATTATCATCCAAAATGAGGACAAGCTGTCCAACATTCAAATTCCTTAACGGGGTGCGCCATTTGTTGCGCTGCTGCAGATAATCCCTAGACCACCGTTTCCAGATGGTCTGTGTAAATTTTTGGAGCAGAAGCCATCTGCCCAAATGACTAGTATTGCTTTGGGTATAGTCGGGTTCCGGAAGTGCAGTCAGTGGAGCACCGACCAGGAAATGAGCGGGAGTTAAGGGTTCAGGGTCTCTAACATTGTCGGACATAGCACATAAAGGGCGTGAATTAAGGCAAGCCTCAATTTAAGAGAGAAGAGTAGAGTATTCCTCAAAATTCAAGATCGTACCGCCTATTACGCGACGCATATGATATTTAACACTCCTTACACCACTTTCCCACAAACCACCAAAATGAGGGGCTGAAGGAGGGATAAAGGACCACTTGATACCACGGAGACCGCAAAACGCCTGAGAAGATTGCTCAACTTCCTTTGAGTTTAAAAATTTGTACAAATCATATAAGGTGTGGTTAGCACGACGAAAATTCGTACCATTATCTGAAAATATCTGTGCGGAAATACCTCTGCGCGCGATCAACTTTTTTAAAGCCGCTATAAAGGCGTTGGAGGTGAGATCTGACATCAATTCTAAATGGATGGCCTTTGTGCACATGCATATAAATAACGCGATGTATGCCTTGGACGTGGACTTTGAGCGCTGCCCGCCATGGCACAAAAGTACAGGACCGGCGTAGTCCACGGCCGACTGGGAAAATGGTCTAGCAGGCGTGACCCTAGAAGGGGGTAACTGACCTAATAGTTGATTTGCGCCTCTAGCACGGAAACGAAAACAAATGATACACTTATGTATTACTGAGCGGATATAAGATTTGTCGTGAATGATCCAATATTTGTGCCTGAGCGAAGCTTCAGTTGATTGCACCCCAGAGTGCAACAAACGGATATGTTCATACTCAATTATTAATCTCGTGAGATGAGAGTGCGGGTGCAAAATTATTTGATGTTTGCTCGCGTAGTTAAGTGGGGAGAATTGTAAGCGTCCACCCACTCTTAAAATGCCTGAGTCATCCAGGAAGGGGTTGAGTGCAAGAATTTTACTGCTGCGAGGAAGGCAGCGATGTGCCTCAAGTTCCTTAACTTCTATGCCGAAGTGCAACTGCTGAGATTGCCGAACAAAAAACAAAAGAGTGTCATGCAACTCTTGAGCAGACAAAAAGGACGTGACCCTGTCAACAACCGGGAGCCTAGAGTTGCGAATAAATCTGCGGCAATATGTGAAGACGCGAATGAGTTTTGTAAGGGATGAATAATTTTCAACATAGCTATGTGTTGAGGATGCGACAATTAGTGAGGTTTGAACCTGCTTACGACGTTCCTGCTCAAGGTCGGGGTACGTACAGGGAGCATTAATGTCGAAGGCGCTAACGGGCCATGATGCTAACTCATGGGCTAACCAGGACGGACCATGCCACCATTGAGTATGGCAGTGGGACAGATTATTTGTGGTTTTAGCGGAGGCGTCAAAGACCACACGCAATTTAGTGGTTAGGCTGGAGCCCTTGAAGACTGCGTGATGGGGCAAATAAAAAATATCTGAGTTGTCAAGCGACAAATCGTAATCATTAAGTGGAGACATGTGACCAAGTTTCAAGTATTCACTCATGAACTCGCTATAATCCTTGTAAAGGATAGGGTTCTGCTTGAACTTGAACTCTAGCGATTGGAACCTGCGGATAGCTCCGCAGAGAGAATCTCTCAAATGAGATTTATCTGACCTGCGGGGCAGGGATACCACGAATCTCCCTTCACCGTTGCGGATAGTGTTTTCACAAAATGTTTTTCACATGGCGAGTCCTCATAGCAGGGTTCGCGACTAGAGACCTCCTCCAACTTCCAGAATTCCTTTAGTTGCGAGGAAATCTGACTAACATCCTTACAGACCATAAAGGACGAAACTGTTTTAGTTATGTCGACGTTGAAGGGTAAATTACCGGCCAAAATAAATCCTAACTTAGTCTCCTGAATTATAGGAAAGTTCGGTCCGCGCATAAATTTAATAGGTTCAATTAGTTGGAGATAATATTGAGCGCCGAGTAGTACATCGACTTGTGACGAGCAGTGTAGGTGTGGATCAGCCAAGAATACGTGCTTGGGTAAATTCAAAGAGGCAAGATCGAACGACTCCGCCGGTAAATCATTAGTTATACTGGGTAGTACGGCACAATGCACGTTTAACGTAAAGGGTTTATAGCGAGAATGTAGCCTTACCTTTGTACTAAAGTCAGCCTGGGAAAGCGAGTTGTTTATACCCGTGATGGGCAGTTGCGATTTAACCAATTGAAGGCCCATTCTACGAGCGAAATCCATTGTGCAAAAATTTGCTTGCGAGCCGGAATCCAGTAAAATTCTAACGGGGAATTTTCTACTGGCCTTATTAGTGGTCATACAGGCAGCGGTGGATAACAATATTGATTTATTTGTTTGCAACTTTAGTGAGCATTGGTTATTGATGGAAGATCCGTCTTTGTTGGGGACATGAATTGTGGTGTGGTGACGCTTAGCACATTTTTTACAAGAAAATTTTGATGGGCATTTCGAACTTTCGTGACCCGGACGAAGGCAATTTAAACAAAGTTTGTTTTTTACTATAACGTTTTTTCTGTCAGGGACAGAAAGTGATGTGAATTGTAAGCAGTCAATAATTCTATGTTCGCCGTTACATAGTCTACATAAATTGTTTCTGATATGAGAATGGAATGCCCCCCTAGGAGCACTTATCTGTTTAACTGCCTTGCGATAAGGAGACTTATCGCTGTTATTTAACTCGCTCGTTGAGGTAGTCGCGTTATCAATATTTTGTAGCAATTTTCTGCGTGAGTTTAGAAAATTCATAAAATTATTAAAGTCAGGGAATTTATGTTCCGACCAACTCTCTTTCCACAACCGGAAAGTGTAACTATCAAGTTTTTTAGCTAAGTAATGTATGACAATAAATTCGAATGTGCTAACTGGCAGGTTGAGATTATTTAAAGCATTTATATTGGCTGAGATTTCATCAATGAATTTAGATATGCTGACTTGGGATTCTTGTTGAACCAATGGTACGTCCAGGACATTCCCGACATGGTGGGCGGAGACGATTAGCTTACTGTCATATCTATTCTTCAACAGATCGATAGCCACCGCATAATTCTCATGAGTGATTGGTAATGACTTTATTACGTTAAGCGCCTCGCCAGACAATGACGAGTGCAAATAGTGAAGTTTTTGTATGTCCGTCAGATCGGCTCTGACGTGAATTAGTTCAAGAAAAATATGATAATAATGCTGCCACTCAATAATACTTCCCGCAAACTGAGGTAATTTGATCGGTTCCAACTGAATGGGGGGTGTTTTAAGATGCTTACTTTCAGCATTAATTAATGGTTTCTGGTTCATATGCTCAGCTTGCTCCAGCAGGTGTTGCAATTTACACTCTATGTTACAAAGATCGTCTTCCGTTTGTACCCTATCACTCGCTAAAGCAAAGTCCGCTTCCTCGGATTCAATTTGGGTTTGAATCTCATCGTATTTGGTGGATAATTCCATCAAATGCCGAAGTTTTATTTTCAGCGCATGATGATCGCTGGTTTCCAAATCGAAGTTGTCCGCGAAAGTATTTACGCGGGATATTGAGGCTTTAATTGTGCCTCGTTTTTTTATTAGAGCCTTTACATCTGCCATTATTACAAGTTAAAAAATACTTTGGAAGAATTTGACCATAGAGCATGTGAACCATAAACTTAAGTTTTGATAAATCTGAATACCTTGCGGTAGCTAGCGATCGTTATTTATATGAACATAATACTTGCTAGAACATATGCTTACTCTCTCTATTAATCAAACTTTGTTGGCAATTAAAAATTATTAAAATCATGAATTTAAATGGTAATAACATATATTTTTATCTTTGATGTTTGAACTCACAATGAACTGCCAACCACTTACTGACTTGTATTGTGTAATGATGGTGTGTGTTTATACAAAGGTGTTAAAAAATAACTGCTAAATGTAAAATATTGCTTGAAACGTTAAATATAAGTAAAAGGTTCATAGTCACGTGGACGTTGATCCAGACGTGCTGAAGCTGACTTCGATCCCGCTGCTCGATCCTGTTAGGAGCTGTTGCACCTCCTGTCTCTACTGGTCAGATGACGCCTTATGTTGTAGCCCTTCATAAGTTAATGCTGTGGAACTTTTTTATGTGGAATCACAAATGCTGTCCTGCCGTGTCCCGTCGTCTCTGGTTTACTGCTCTGCCGAATCTTGTTGTGTTAATTGTGATGTAATTTACAAAAATGGTGTCGCTCAGGACAAAAATGTGGTCACTCAGGACCAAAATGGTGTCGCTTGTGGATGAAAATGCGGTCGCTCAGGACCAAGAAATGCTCGTAAGGCCAAAATAATATGCGGTCGCTTGTGGACCAAGAAATGCTGCCCGTAGGGCGAGAATAAATCCGGTTCGGTTGGACCAAAAATGTTGCGCACTGGAAGCTCTTGAGTTGTTCCAAAGACGCTATGTAGAAAGGGCTGGGTTTGAAACGTAAAGAAGTGGACTGTAATTCTGTTGTATAATATGCATTTATTGAAACGTTAAAGTTTAGAAACCATTGTCGACACGTGCAGATGTTTTAAGGCCATAACGCCCGTAAAATTAGCTTTGAAAGAAGTCGAAGTCCATTGTAAATGGACGCAAGTTGTCTGAATAAATTAGCGAATACTATTCATGAAGATAATTGAAAATGATCCAGAAGCCGCGGCTGGAAGAGAGATTTTTAACGAGAGTACAGCTCGGAGTCTGGTTAGAAACTAAAACTAACTTGTCTACCGTCAGTCCGGCTAACTGCCGGCAGCGCTTGATAAGCAAATGACGTCATCCGTGCGTGTCGCATTGCAGTGGTTACGGCATACAGCTGATAAATAAAGTACAAAGTTTGAACATACTGCCCGCTCAAAATCGGGACGATTTTAAAATTTAAATTAACTGGGAACAGTATATTACAAAATATTACCAATGTTATATAAACAATACATAATATACTTAAAGGGCTTATACATTAAATTGACCCTCGGATTAAAGTAAATCACTTCTAACATAAAAATCTGTAGATAACAAAATTCATTAAACTAATAGAAAAGCTCAAAGTCAAAACAAAACAATTTCTGCGCTAGGAAAGGTACAAAATAAAAAATCATGATAAAAACGAGTCTTTGCATAAGTAAACATGATCTCTCTTGAAGCATAAACATATGGATATGAAATACGTATATTTAAACTTTAACAAAACGTAAGTGACAAACCTTAATTTATATAAGAGAAACCATCTTGAACACTGCTTCATATATAGTAATAAAAATAATAAGAACATAACAATGTATGTGTACATAATGTTATCACAATGACCTCAAAGTTCAATGGTACATGGAGATATGGTAGACATATCCAATGCAAAAATACATAACATGAGTTTCAAGTATACATAATACATAAAGACTGACATAATAATTAAAGATACATAATAGTATAATAAAGATCGCAAAATTCGATAATACATGACATTGAAATATACAATACATACAATAATTGGTACAATAATAATTTTCAAAGTTGAATATATAATCATATAACAATACATAATTGATAGCATAATGAAAACGCAGTCACTATTACAATAATAGTTATCAGAACTTAGTAATAATTACAACGCTAATGATACAATTAACTCGTATGATCGCCCCGGGAATTTTTCCGAGTGAATTCTAGGCAATGTGACAAGTTCACAATCCTAGTACGTCTCGTATGGCACGCATACGACTAGTTTGTTGCCACCGGAAGGGGGCATAATTTGTGGATGGGTCGGCGTAAGATACCAAGCGTGGTGCGAACTTCTGCGACGCGTACTAAGGAATCTTGACCCAGAAAAACATTAGTAATTACCCCACGCTTCCACTGTAGTGGGGGGGAATTATCATCCAAAATGAGGACAAGCTGTCCAACATTCAAATTCCTTAACGGGGTGCGCCATTTGTTGCGCTGCTGCAGATAATCCCTAGACCACCGTTTCCAGATGGTCTGTGTAAATTTTTGGAGCAGAAGCCATCTGCCCAAATGACTAGTATTGCTTTGGGTATAGTCGGGTTCCGGAAGTGCAGTCAGTGGAGCACCGACCAGGAAATGAGCGGGAGTTAAGGGTTCAGGGTCTCTAACATTGTCGGACATAGCACATAAAGGGCGTGAATTAAGGCAAGCCTCAATTTAAGAGAGAAGAGTAGAGTATTCCTCAAAATTCAAGATCGTACCGCCTATTACGCGACGCATATGATATTTAACACTCCTTACACCACTTTCCCACAAACCACCAAAATGAGGGGCTGAAGGAGGGATAAAGGACCACTTGATACCACGGAGACCGCAAAACGCCTGAGAAGATTGCTCAACTTCCTTTGAGTTTAAAAATTTGTACAAATCATATAAGGTGTGGTTAGCACGACGAAAATTCGTACCATTATCTGAAAATATCTGTGCGGAAATACCTCTGCGCGCGATCAACTTTTTTAAAGCCGCTATAAAGGCGTTGGAGGTGAGATCTGACATCAATTCTAAATGGATGGCCTTTGTGCACATGCATATAAATAACGCGATGTATGCCTTGGACGTGGACTTTGAGCGCTGCCCGCCATGGCACAAAAGTACAGGACCGGCGTAGTCCACGGCCGACTGGGAAAATGGTCTAGCAGGCGTGACCCTAGAAGGGGGTAACTGACCTAATAGTTGATTTGCGCCTCTAGCACGGAAACGAAAACAAATGATACACTTATGTATTACTGAGCGGATATAAGATTTGTCGTGAATGATCCAATATTTGTGCCTGAGCGAAGCTTCAGTTGATTGCACCCCAGAGTGCAACAAACGGATATGTTCATACTCAATTATTAATCTCGTGAGATGAGAGTGCGGGTGCAAAATTATTTGATGTTTGCTCGCGTAGTTAAGTGGGGAGAATTGTAAGCGTCCACCCACTCTTAAAATGCCTGAGTCATCCAGGAAGGGGTTGAGTGCAAGAATTTTACTGCTGCGAGGAAGGCAGCGATGTGCCTCAAGTTCCTTAACTTCTATGCCGAAGTGCAACTGCTGAGATTGCCGAACAAAAAACAAAAGAGTGTCATGCAACTCTTGAGCAGACAAAAAGGACGTGACCCTGTCAACAACCGGGAGCCTAGAGTTGCGAATAAATCTGCGGCAATATGTGAAGACGCGAATGAGTTTTGTAAGGGATGAATAATTTTCAACATAGCTATGTGTTGAGGATGCGACAATTAGTGAGGTTTGAACCTGCTTACGACGTTCCTGCTCAAGGTCGGGGTACGTACAGGGAGCATTAATGTCGAAGGCGCTAACGGGCCATGATGCTAACTCATGGGCTAACCAGGACGGACCATGCCACCATTGAGTATGGCAGTGGGACTGATTATTTGTGGTTTTAGCGGAGGCGTCAAAGACCACACGCAATTTAGTGGTTAGGCTGGAGCCCTTGAAGACTGCGTGATGGGGCAAATAAAAAATATCTGAGTTGTCAAGCGACAAATCGTAATCATTAAGTGGAGACATGTGACCAAGTTTCAAGTATTCACTCATGAACTCGCTATAATCCTTGTAAAGGATAGGGTTCTGCTTGAACTTGAACTCTAGCGATTGGAACCTGCGGATAGCTCCGCAGAGAGAATCTCTCAAATGAGATTTATCTGACCTGCGGGGCAGGGATACCACGAATCTCCCTTCACCGTTGCGGATAGTGTTTTCACAAAATGTTTTTCACATGGCGAGTCCTCATAGCAGGGTTCGCGACTAGAGACCTCCTCCAACTTCCAGAATTCCTTTAGTTGCGAGGAAATCTGACTAACATCCTTACAGACCATAAAGGACGAAACTGTTTTAGTTATGTCGACGTTGAAGGGTAAATTACCGGCCAAAATAAATCCTAACTTAGTCTCCTGAATTATAGGAAAGTTCGGTCCGCGCATAAATTTAATAGGTTCAATTAGTTGGAGATAATATTGAGCGCCGAGTAGTACATCGACTTGTGACGAGCAGTGTAGGTGTGGATCAGCCAAGAATACGTGCTTGGGTAAATTCAAAGAGGCAAGATCGAACGACTCCGCCGGTAAATCATTAGTTATACTGGGTAGTACGGCACAATGCACGTTTAACGTAAAGGGTTTATAGCGAGAATGTAGCCTTACCTTTGTACTAAAGTCAGCCTGGGAAAGCGAGTTGTTTATACCCGTGATGGGCAGTTGCGATTTAACCAATTGAAGGCCCATTCTACGAGCAAAATCCATTGTGCAAAAATTTGCTTGCGAGCCGGAATCCAGTAAAATTCTAACGGGGAATTTTCTACTGGCCTTATTAGTGGTCATACAGGCAGCGGTGGATAACAATATTGATTTATTTGTTTGCAACTTTAGTGAGCATTGGTTATTGATGGAAGATCCGTCTTTGTTGGGGACATGAATTGTGGTGTGGTGACACTTAGCACATTTTTTACAAGAAAATTTTGATGGGCATTTCGAACTTTCGTGACCCGGACGAAGGCAATTTAAACAAAGTTTGTTTTTTACTATAACGTTTTTTCTGTCAGGGACAGAAAGTGATGTGAATTGTAAGCAGTCAATAATTCTATGTTCGCCGTTACATAGTCTACATAAATTGTTTCTGATATGAGAATGGAATGCCCCCCTAGGAGCACTTATCTGTTTAACTGCCTTGCGATAAGGAGACTTATCGCTGTTATTTAACTCGCTCGTTGAGGTAGTCGCGTTATCAATATTTTGTAGCAATTTTCTGCGTGAGTTTAGAAAATTCATAAAATTATTAAAGTCAGGGAATTTATGTTCCGACCAACTCTCTTTCCACAACCGGAAAGTGTAACTATCAAGTTTTTTAGCTAAGTAATGTATGACAATAAATTCGAATGTGCTAACTGGCAGGTTGAGATTATTTAAAGCATTTATATTGGCTGAGATTTCATCAATGAATTTAGATATGCTGACTTGGGATTCTTGTTGAACCAATGGTACGTCCAGGACATTCCCGACATGGTGGGCGGAGACGATTAGCTTACTGTCATATCTATTCTTCAACAGATCGATAGCCACCGCATAATTCTCATGAGTGATTGGTAATGACTTTATTACGTTAAGCGCCTCGCCAGACAATGACGAGTGCAAATAGTGAAGTTTTTGTATGTCCGTCAGATCGGCTCTGACGTGAATTAGTTCAAGAAAAATATGATAATAATGCTGCCACTCAATAATACTTCCCGCAAACTGAGGTAATTTGATCGGTTCCAACTGAATGGGGGGTGTTTTAAGATGCTTACTTTCAGCATTAATTAATGGTTTCTGGTTCATATGCTCAGCTTGCTCCAGCAGGTGTTGCAATTTACACTCTATGTTACAAAGATCGTCTTCCGTTTGTACCCTATCACTCGCTAAAGCAAAGTCCGCTTCCTCGGATTCAATTTGGGTTTGAATCTCATCGTATTTGGTGGATAATTCCATCAAATGCCGAAGTTTTATTTTCAGCGCATGATGATCGCTGGTTTCCAAATCGAAGTTGTCCGCGAAAGTATTTACGCGGGATATTGAGGCTTTAATTGTGCCTCGTTTTTTTATTAGAGCCTTTACATCTGCCATTATTACAAGTTAAAAAATACTTTGGAAGAATTTGACCATAGAGCATGTGAACCATAAACTTAAGTTTTGATAAATCTGAATACCTTGCGGTAGCTAGCGATCGTTATTTATATGAACATAATACTTGCTAGAACATATGCTTACTCTCTCTATTAATCAAACTTTGTTGGCAATTAAAAATTATTAAAATCATGAATTTAAATGATAATAACATATATTTTTATCTTTGATGTTTGAACTCACAATGAACTGCCAACCACTTACTGACTTGTATTGTGTAATGATGGTGTGTGTTTATACAAAGGTGTTAAAAAATAACTGCTAAATGTAAAATATTGCTTGAAACGTTAAATATAAGTAAAAGGTTCATAGTCACGTGGACGTTGATCCAGACGTGCTGAAGCTGACTTCGATCCCGCTGCTCGATCCTGTTAGGAGCTGTTGCACCTCCTGTCTCTACTGGTCAGATGACGCCTTATGTTGTAGCCCTTCATAAGTTAATGCTGTGGAACTTTTTTATGTGGAATCACAAATGCTGTCCTGCCGTGTCCCGTCATCTCTGGTTTACTGCTCTGCCGAATCTTGTTGTGTTAATTGTGATGTAATTTACAAAAATGGTGTCGCTCAGGACAAAAATGTGGTCGCTCAGGACCAAAATGGTGTCGCTTGTGGATGAAAATGCGGTCGCTCAGGGCCAAGAAATGCTCGTAAGGCCAAAATAATATGCGGTCGCTTGTGGACCAAGAAATGCTGCCCGTAGGGCGAGAATAAATCCGGTTCGGTTGGACCAAAAATGTTGCGCACTGGAAGCTCTTGAGTTGTTCCAAAGACGCTATGTAGAAAGGGCTGGGTTTGAAACGTAAAGAAGTGGACTGTAATTCTGTTGTATAATATGCATTTATTGAAACGTTAAAGTTTAGAAACCATTGTCGACACGTGCAGATGTTTTAAGGCCATAACGCCCGTAAAATTAGCTTTGAAAGAAGTCGAAGTCCATTGTAAATGGACGCAAGTTGTCTGAATAAATTAGCGAATACTATTCATGAAGATAATTGAAAATGATCCAGAAGCCGCGGCTGGAAGAGAGATTTTTAACGAGAGTACAGCTCGGAGTCTGGTTAGAAACTAAAACTAACTTGTCTACCGTCAGTCCGGCTAACTGCCGGCAGCGCTTGATAAGCAAGTGACGTCATCCGCACGTGTCGCATTGCAGTGGTTACGGCACACAGCTGATAAATAAAGTACAAAGTTTGAACAGGAGGTGTTAATAAAAAACCACCAAATCTTCAGAAAGCAACCAGGTAGGATTACTAGTTATGAACATAGGTTTGTCGTCACGGATACTACACCATACTGCATGAAGGGGTGGCCTATAACTCTGAAATATCAGGAAGCTGTAGATAAAGAAATAACGAAGATGGAGGAGTGTGGAGTAATAGAGCGAGCAGCAAGTCCGTATATCAATCCAATCGTAACCGTCATTAAGAAAGATCAGTCGGTGCGATTATGTTTGGATGCTCGGCATATCAATGCAGTAACAGTCCCAGATTATGAAGGGGCAATACCAATACATGAAGTGTTGGCGAGCTGCGGGAAAATTAAAGTGATGAGCAGTATCGACTTAACAAGTAATTTCTGGCAGATACCGCTAGCTGAAGAATGCAGTGATTTTACTGGATTTTTATATAAGGGATGTTGCTACCATTACACAGTTACTCCATTTGGGTTAAAAACCAGTTTAGCGAGCCTGACCCGAGGACTGGACCATGTGTTGTCAGAGGAGGTAAAAAGATTCACTATCATTTGTGTCGACGATTGTTTGTGTGTATCCGGAAGTATCGAGGAACATCTAGTCCACCTGCGTTTGTTACTGAAAGATCTAAAGAAGGCCAACCTCACCATTAATTTGCGTAAGTTGTAACGGGACATTTAAACCCACCTAGTGTTTTGGGGAAAATAAATATAAATTTTATTTGTAATTCAAAAGTAGAAATAATAATGGTAGAGTTTTGTAACGACGCAGACAAGTGCATGAAATCGTATAAAGGTCAACATTGCAGACGCAAAACAACAGTTATATTTAGCCAAACGAACTTTGACCGATGAAGTCACCAGTTACATAACGGCCAAGCCTGTAAATATGTCACGTGGAATGCAATGCGTAATTGGCCTCGCCTCAGAAATTGGCTTATCATACTAATAAGACAATAAGATTTGGTCACGTGACCCCCCTCCATCTTAGATTTTGCAGCAGTTTGTCTCATCCGAGTCTGCAATAACAACTTGTGCGAATAGCACGTAAAAGTTCCGGAATGTAAATCGCGGGCGCCCGCAACGTAAAATATGTGAAAATTTTGATATTTGATGATCTAAAACAGTATTTTATAAACCAAGTAGATATAGTGAGAAAATTTACGCAATATGACAGTTCGGCGATAAGTTAGTGCGTGTCTACGAGGAAACATTGTAAGAGAGTACCTTCAACATGATAAAAGGGAAGTAACCTACCAAATTTTATTATTTTAACATAAAATACAAGAACGGGACAAAAAATGAGCTCTAAGGGGAATATAACTTGTCTAATGTGAAAGCGTGTGTGAGTGTATGGGTGAGTTTGAATTACGTAATTAAAAAAGCACTGGTTTACGTTAAGAGAAGGTAGTTTAGTATTTTTTGCTTTCTGCAGTATCTGTTTTAGCGTTTAACAAGTTAATTTTCAGTAATATCTTGAGAAAGGTTGATGTCAAAATAAATAATGTACTGTATTAATGTTATAATAGTAAAAGTGTAAGAGATGGAGGGAGTAATTTTGTCATTGTCATTAATATACAACAGCAAAGCTAAATAATGAATAAACACAAGTTTGCGTAAATACGAGTAGATTTGAAGTAATCATTTCCAAGCAACCATCTTGTTGTTTTCAGCTCGTCCAACGAGACCCTGGACATGGTGAGTAAAAGGTTTAAGTTGGTAATAGACAACATGGCGGCTACACTAGCCGCAAGTGTAAAACGTAAACAAAGTTCATTAAAGTTAAAAAAATAAAAGAAATAAAACTTAACAATGGCGAACAGCTGGACAATTTGCATAAATAAAATTTATGCAAATGTGGACCTGTTTTGAGAAACAGGATGGTTGTTTGGAATGAGTAAATTGGTATGTACTTAGAAATATAGAAATAGACATAGATGACGAGAGTGTCAGATAGGGTTATGTTATACTATTATTTGTATAGGTGTATTATAAATAAGTAAAAAACTAAATAAGCAAAATGAGTACAAATGAAAATATTATTAACAATGAAGTCAGCTTCACTGACAGCCAGACGGTAAGTCAAATAAATAGCGATTTCAGCGAGACTGAATCATCACATCATCACATTGAATAAATTAAAATTGTATATACAAGAAGTGGGTAAGCCAAAATCAATATTAACTGATAATGGTACCCAATTTACCAGCAAATCGTGGGTGAAGAATTTGGAGAATCTAGGAATTAAACCAATATATAGCCATCCGGAACCCATGTGCAAATTTGGCTGAAAGAATAAATCGGCAGTTTAGGCAATATATTTAGGGTAATGATAAGAGGACACCATACGAAATGGGCTAAATATGTTAAGATTGTTGAGAGGTGCATCAATGAAACTTACCATGAAACAACTGAAATGACACCATATCAAGCTCAGTGGGGTCTAAAACCGAAAAGAGCGTGGGAGTCATATGTGGACCGGGAGTTGATGAAAGAAGAGATGAAGAATCACCATAGTGAATTATACCAAAAAATAAAAAGAAAGGGTAAACGAAGAGCAAGGAAGAAGAACGAAGAAAGCAACAAATTGAAGTTTAAGGTGGGAGACTTTAATTCTAATAAGAACAAACCCAATCTCAGATGCGGTAAATAAGGTGACAGCAAAATTCTGTGAACTGTACGAAGGGCCATACCAGGTGACCAATATCAAAGGAGAAGCAACGTACAAAGTATCAGCAGTCAACAAGCCTGAAGCAGTACGGGGTATTTTCAATGTTAGGCAGTTAAAGCCATACCACCATGGATAAAATGGATAAATGGGAGAATGAGAAATGGGAATTTGTAAATGCTAAAAGAGATCTAATATGTAATTGTCAAGGTTTTTTTTAAATGTGTAAATATTATGCGTTTGGGAAAATGATCAATGGGAATTTAAAATAAATTTAAATTTCCTTAATGACAAAATGTAATGGTGTTATAGATTAAGAACCTTATGTAATAGTTATAAGAAGTTAGTGAAAGTAAATATATATTGGTAGAAGCGGAAGCAACAAAAAGAAACAAGCAAAGTGTAAACAAACGTTATGGGGTGTGAATGACCAACTGTTGTTGACAAACTCAAAGGTACAAAGTGAGAGCGAGCCGGTGGGGTAAAACTGGTATTTGTCTAACTGGAAAATGGGTCATTCAAAGCAATGTAAACAAACTATGTTTGAAGAAAGTGCATGTAGGCTTATAGGCATACAAAATGATTTATCCAAATTCTAACAATAATTTTGGACAAATCACTTTGGGGGACAATGTAACGTAACTCAAGGAGTTACGAATAGTTAATTAATAAATTGTGAATATCTGTATTATGACATGATAAATTATTACAGTTAATATAAGATTGTAATATTAGTAGTAAGAAAGTATAAGAGATTTTGTACAGTGTACTAGTTATGTAAGCGGGTGGCTAAGGCGTGAGCGCCGACACACTGTCGCCTGGCAGCTTAGAAATGTATTGTACATCAAAACTTTCTATGTCATAAAAATATAAAATGCTTTGTTTGCACAAACCGGCAAAAAACGGGATATACCGTTAGAAAGACGATGTATCGGCCTTCAAAAATACAATAGCTGACATACCGAAACGAGGTGTGTGTTTTAGAAAGCAGATTTCTCTTTTAACGAGTTAACGGCTGTGCGGGAAAAGCTCAGAGCCGCAAATCTGTAGCCAATAAGGGATAACGTTATCGTTGCGCACGAGAATTTTGCAAGTGATGACTGGATATTTTCAAATTTACCGGCGACACTTTCAAAATGTGGCCAATGGGGATTATTGGAAGAGTGACAGCAGAAAGGGAAGTTTTGAAGAGGGTATAAATGTGACTCTCGCAGAAGAACGGGGCAGTAAAAGTCAGTAAGAGAGCAGTAAGTCAGTAAAAAAAAATTGAGTAAAAAGTTTAAGTCAATGAGAAGAAGTACGAAGTCTAGTAATGATAGTGGTCGGTCAATCATAGTATTTGTTAGTCAGAATTACGGACTGGTGCGGTTTGGAAGCTCTTGATGATCTCGAGTTGTTCCAAAGACGCTATGTAGGAAAGGCTGGATTGTTTGTACGAAAAGAAGTGGACTGTAATACTGTTATTTGAAATGCGTTTATTGAAATGTTAAGATGTATTGATCATGGTCGACACGTGCGGATGTAATAGAGGCCATAACACCCATAAATTAGTTTTGAAAGAAGTCGCAGTCCATTGTAAATGGACGCAGGTAGTCTGATTAAATTAATAAGTACGATACATATTTAAGAATGATCCAGAAGCCGCGGCTGGACGTGAGATTGTTTAACGAGAGTTCAGATCTGAGCCTGGTTAGAAACTAAACTAACTTGTCTCCCGTCGGTCAGCTGACCGCTGGCAGCGTTTGATAAGCACATGACGTCATCCGCCCGTGTCGCATTGCAGTAGTTACTGCATACAGCTGATAAACAAAGTACAAAGTTTGAACATACTACCCGCCAAAATCGGGACGATTTTGTAAATTAAACATTAAATTAATAATATAATAGTTAGAATTACATGGCAAAAATGATACAACAATTGGCGTATTGGCTACAGTGCAATGACATAATAACCATAAATATCGGTATGGAGAACCATACATGACTTCCATATTCTAAGATTTATATTTAAAATCATTTTCAGCCAAACAGCCAGGCTGTGTCTTACCTGCCTTTTTATTGCTGTATTAAATGAAAAATATTATATTACATTAAAATGAAAAAATTATAATTTTATTGCCTGGCAACAAAATTATTTTATTTTTAACAATTACCATTGTTTCAAAAAGTTTAAATAAATTTTCAAGTACTTTATTCTTGTTAAAACGTAAAAGGTTGCAGGTAAACTACCCCTTCCCCTTAACCGATCTCCACCAAAATCGAAAGTCATTGAGACCTCTACAATTCAGGGACGTATGCAAAAAATTATTTGATTCTGTTTGAATTTGCGGCTGTTATCGTTTGCCATAGAAAATACGCTTGATAAAAAAACGTTGCAGTTAAACTACCCCTTCCCCTTAACCGATCTTCACCAAAAACAATAGGTCTTGAGTACTCTACAAATCAGGGCTGTATGCAAAACATTATTTGATTCCGTTTGAATTTGCGGCTGTTATCGTTTGCCATAAAAAATACCCTTGTTAAAAAAACGTTGCAGGTAAACTACCCCTTTCCCTCAACCGATCTTCACCAAAAACAATAGGTCTTGAGAACTCTACAATTTAGGGCTGTATGCAAATAATCTTTTGATTCTGTTTGAATTTGCGGCTGTTATCGTTTGCCATAGGAAATACCCTTGTTAAAACATAAAACGTTACAGGTAAACTACCCCTTTCCCTTAACCGATCTTCACCAAAAACAATAGGTCAGGAGTACTCTACAAATCAGGGCTGTATGCAAAACATTATTTGATTCCGTTTGAATTTGCGGCTGTTATCGTTTGCCATAAAAAAATATCGGTATGGAGAACCATACATGACTTCCATATTCTAAGATTTATATTTAAAATCATTTTCAGCCAAACAGCCAGGCTGTGTCTTACCTGCCTATTTATTGCTGTATTAAATGAAAAATATTATATTACATTAAAATGAAAAAATTATAATTTTATTGCCTGGCAACAAAATTATTTTATTTTTAACAATTACCATTGTTTCAAAAAGTTTAAATAAATTTTCAAGTACTTTACTCTTGTTAAAACGTAAAAGGTTGCAGGTAAACTACCCCTTGCCCTTAACCGATCTTCACCAAAATCGAAAGTCAATGAGACCTCTACAATTCAGGGACGTATGCAAAAAATTATTTGATTCTGTTTGAATTTGCGGCTGTTATCGTTTGCCATAGAAAATACGCTTGATAAAAAAACGTTGCAGGTAAACTACCCCTTCCCCTTAACCGATCTTCACCAAAAACATAGGTCTTGAGTACTCTACAAATCAGGGCTGTATGCAAAACATTATTTGATTCTGTTTGAATTTGCGGCTGTTATCGTTTGCCATAGATAATACCCTTGTTAAAAAAACGTTGCAGGTAAACTACCCCTTTCCCTCAACCGATCTTCACCAAAAACGATAGGTCTTGAGAACTCTACAATTTAGGGCTGTATGCAAATAATCTTTTGATTCTGTTTGAATTTGCGGCTGTTATCGTTTGCCATAGGAAATACCCTTGTTAAAACATAAAACGTTACAGGTAAACTACCCCTTTCCCTTAACCGATCTTCACCAAAATCAACAGATCTTGAGAACTCTACATTCAGGGCTGTATGCGAAACATTATTTGATTCTGTTTGAATTTGCGGCTGTTATCGTTTGCCAAACAAACAAAATTACCCTTGCTAAAAAAAAAAACCGTTGCAGGTAAACTACCCCTTTCCCTCAACCGATCTTCACCAAAAACAATAGATCGCGAGTACTCTGCAAATCAGGGCTGCATGCAAAAAATTATTTGATTCTGTTTGAATTTGCGGCAGTTATCGTTTGCCATAGAAAAAAAATCTACAGACTGACAGACACCAGACACACAGACACACAGACAGACAGACACACACACAGACACTTTTCGGAAAACGACTTTTTTTCATGTTTTGAGTGTAGTACAATCAGAATCTGCAATAATCTCGAACACGATTTTTTTTGCCATCACCATACTTCCATTCCTTAAGGAATATGGAAGTAAAAAAGTTTAAATAAATTTTCAAGTACTTTACTCTTGTTAAAACGTAAAAGGTTGCAGGTAAACTACCCCTTCCCCTTAACCGATCTTCACCAAAATCGAAAGTCATTGAGTCCTCTACAATTCAGCGACGTATGCAAAACATTATTATTTGATTCTGTTTGAATTTGCGGCTGTTATCGTTTGCCATAGAAAATACGCTTGATAAAAAAACGTTGCAGGTAAACTACCCCTTCCCCTTAACCGATCTTCACCAAAAACAATAGGTCTTGAGTACTCTACAAATCAGGACTGTATGCAAAACATTATTTGATTCTGTTTGAATTTGCGGCTGTTATCGTTTGCCATAGGAAATACCCTTGTTAAAACATAAAACGTTACAGGTAAACTACCCCTTTCCCTTAACCGATCTTCACCAAAAACAATAGGTCTTGAGTACCCTACAAATCAGGGCTGTATGCAAAACATTATTTGATTCTGTTTGAATTTGCGGCTGTTATCGTTTGCCATAGAAAATACCCTTGTTAAAAAAACGTTGCAGGTAAACTACCCCTTTCCCTCAACCGAACTTCACCAAAAACAATAGGTCTTGAGAACTCTACAATTTAGGGCTGTATGCAAATAATCTTTTGATTCTGTTTGAATTTGCGGCTGTTATCGTTTTCCATAGGAAATACCCTTGTTAAAACATAAAACGTTACAGGTAAACTACCCCTTTCCCTTAACCGATCTTCACCAAAATCAACAGATCTTGAGAACTCTACAACTCAGGGCTGTATGCGAAACATTATTTGATTCTGTTTGAATTTGCGGCTGTTATCGTTTGCCGAACAAACAAAATTACCCTTGCTAAAAAAAAACCGTTGCAGGTAAACTACCCCTTTCCCTCAACCGATCTTCACCAAAAACAATAGGTCGCGAGTACTCTGCAAATCAGGGCTGCATGCAAAAAATTATTTGATTCTGTTTGAATTTGCGGCAGTTATCGTTTGCCATAGAAAAAAAATCTACAGACAGACAGACACACAGACAGACAGACACACAGACACTTTTCGGAAAACGACTTTTTTTCATGTTTTGAGTGTAGTAGAATCAGAATCTGCAATAATCTCGAACACGATTTTTTTTGCCATCACCATACTTCCATTCCTTAAGGAATATGGAAGTAATACCCTTGTTAAAAAAACGTTGCAGGTAAACTACCCCTTTCCCTCAACCGATCTTCACCAAAAACAATAGGTCTTGAGAACTCTACAATTTAGGGCTGTATGCAAATAATCTTTTGATTCTGTTTGAATTTGCGGCTGTTATCGTTTGCCATATGAAATACCCTTGTTAAAACATAAAACGTTACAGGTAAACTACCCCTTTCCCTTAACCGATCTTCACCAAAATCAACTGATCTTGAGAACTCTACAATTCAGGGCTGTATGCGAAACATTATTTGATTCTGTTTGAATTTGCGGCTGTTATCGTTTGCCAAACAAACAAAATTACCCTTGCTAAAAAAAAACCGTTGCAGGTAAACTACCCCTTTCCCTCAACCGATCTTCACCAAAAACAATAGGTCGCGAGTACTCTGCAAATCAGGGCTGCATACAAAAAATTATTTGATTCTGTTTTAATTTGCGGCAGTTATCGTTTGCCATAGAAAAAAAATCTACAGACAGACAGACAGACAGACACACACACAGACACTTTTCGGAAAACGACTTTTTTTCATGTTTTGAGTGTAGTAGAATCAGAATCTGCAATAATCTCGAACACGATTTTTTTTGCCATCACCATACTTCCATTCCTTAAGGAATATGGAAGTAATATGATCAACATGAAAAATTCAATTAACAATTACAAGGTATACAAGAAATTAACCCTTACGCAAATAGCAAGGGCAAACTGACAGTAAAATTACCCAAAACATAATAGTAACACAATACACATAATAATACAATGATTAAGTAGACATTGATCTTTCCCACATAATACCCATTGACATTTGCAAAGCATTACAATAACAAGTGATAACACCATAAAAAATATAATAATTGCACCAAGATATTGACACAACAAACCCCAATAAATTTCATAATATATGACCATTAGAAAATACAATACATACGTAGAATAATTGATACCATAAGTAACACTTGTAGTTCTCGGAACTTGGATTATATAAACATACGACAATACAACAACATCCATAAATAAGTGATAGTACATATGAAAACACAGTCACTATTGCAGTAATAGCTATCGGCATGTAAACAATACTTACAATGTTTATGATACAATTGACTTGTCTGCTCGCCCCAGGGAATGTCCCGGGCGTAGTCCAGGCAATGTGACAAGTTCACAATCCTAGTACGTCTCGTATGGCAAGCATACGACTAGTTTGTTGCCACCGGAAGGGGGCATAATTTGTGGATGGGTCGGCGTAAGATACCTAGCGTGGTGCGAACTTCTGCGACGCGTACTAAGGAATCTTGACCCGGAAAAACATTGGTAATTACACCACGCTTCCACTGTAGTGGGGGGGAAATATCATCCAAAATGAGGACAAGCTGTCCGACATTCACATTCCTTAACGGGGTGCGCCATTTGTTGCGCTGCTGCAGATAATCCCTAGACCACCGTTTCCAGATGGTCTGTGTAAATGTTTGGAGCAGAAGCCATCTGCCCAAATGACTAGTATTGCCTTGGGTATAGTCGGGTTCCGGAAGTGCAGTCAGTGGAGCACCGACCAGGAAATGAGCAGGAGTTAAGGGTTCAGGGTCTCTAGCATCGTCGGACACCACACACAAAGGGCGTGAATTAAGGCAAGCCTCAATTTGAGAGAGAAGAGTAGAGTATTCCTCAAAATTCAAGATCGTACTGCCTATTACGCGACATAAATGATATTTAACACTCCTTACACCACTTTCCCACAAACCACCGAAATGAGGGGCTGAAGGGGGGGATAAAGGACCATTTGATACCGTGGAGACCGCAAAACTCCAGAGAAGATTGCTCAACTTCCTTTGAGGTTAACAATTTGTACCAATCATATAAGGTGTGGTTGGCACGACGAAAATTCGTACCATTATCAGAAAATATTTGCACGGGAATACCTCTGCACGCGATGAACCTTTTTAAAGCCGCTATAAAGGCGTTGGAAGTGAGATCCGACACCAATTCTAAATGGATGGCCTTTGTACACATGCATATTATAACATTGACAAACCCTGATCACATTTGATATTAAAAAGTATGTAAAAAATGCCAAGAAACAATATATTTTGATAGATAAATGATAACGAGAATGAAAGTAGTAAATATAATCAATAGTGAAGGAGGAAGAATACAACCAAAGGTGGTCACAAAACAAGAAAATACGAACTAGACTGACAGACAACTGACATTGACCCAACCCCAGAGATTGGCCAGATATTAACCAAAGTAAAGCGAGACAAGAAGACAGTGAAGAAAAAAGAAAAAAAAAAAAAATTACATGGCCATAACAATTAACTCACAAGATTGTTTTAAAAGAGCATAATTTTTTATTATTGTTAATAATTAATGTTTAAATTTTTATTAGTGGTAACTTGTAAATGACAGTATCTCAGCAATTGTTATACATAAAAAAAAACCATGTGTAGATATGATTGTATGTGCATCCTTATCTATAGGTGATGTGTCAGCTGTTATGTTTAAAATTACACTCATACAGACAGGGAATAGAAATGTGTGCGTGATTCAATCAGAGAACAAATTGTATATCCTACTATATACTTTGGAACTTTTACTAAGATTATTTCAGCAGTATGTATATTATTTCAGCATTATGTGTTTGAAAGTATAAGGTTTTGGAGAGTTTATTTATTCGCTAATATTATTGCTGTTGCTACAGATGTAGTATGTTTCAATTAACACAATATATTTTAACATTATTAAATTGTTGTTATTATTACTAATTATGACATTTCAGACCAATTTTTATCACTTTAATGACAATATATACAAAGTTATGTTTTATTTGAAAGATGTATTTACAATACCATGTTGTTTGCATATTATAAAATGATATGTGACAGTCTGAAGTTAACAAAAGAGACATGAACTCATTAGATACAAAAACTTTGTAATAATAGTGAGATCGTGAGAAATATAAGGGTAATTAGAGATAGGTAGGGAGTGACAAAGATGAACAGTGAAGTGATAAGTGTAATAAAATAAACAGCATATAATCTTAAGAAAAAAGAGTTAAACAAGTGGGACAAACCCAAAACATAAGCACATGTTAAATGAGCAATTAAGTTAAGTATATTAGACTGAAAGACACAGAATAATTGTGAATGTAAAAAACAGAAAAAATATTATCTCAGTATAAATATCACCAGGGTGATTACTGTTATAAAAGAGATGGTGTAGGTATAACACTCACCAAATTTGTTCATTTGTTAATTTAAAGAAAGAAGTTATTGGCTTAATGTTTAAGGCAATAAATACCAAAAGAAATAGTTTTACAGTAATATGTTAGTATGTTTTAAGTAAGTAAGGAATTTATAAAGAAAATAATAGCAATACCTTTATAAGAAATAATAGGCAAATTATATTAATTATGTGTAACGAAAGGGAACATGGCAGAATTATATTAAAACTTAGAAATAAGTAAATTATGTATTAACATAGTATTATCAATTTTGGACTAAAACATTAATACATGACTTAGACCAATCTTGTAAGATATCAAACTAATCTTTGAAAGAAAATAGAAACATCTACGTAAAGATTACAACCATTGAAATTATCCCCAAGTAAATATAGCCATTATAAAATATTTATTCAAATTAAACAAAAAATTCAAAGTTTGATAACAATGTGTTTATTTTGAGATCGACCAGGTAGAATAATTACGTTACCATGGAAACTGTGGAGTAACAAGCCAAAAATACCGTTAGATTTTTTTTACTGAATGCATGACGCTTTAATGGTATAGACGCTAATTTTCGAATGACCAAAATTGTCAATTAAAACATAGCAAATATCAGAAAAAGTTACTACTAAGTGTATACCAAGACATAAGACAAGGACTGGAATCATATTATTGAAGTTGAGGCCAAATTAAGGAAAAAAGAAAATAAATTACTACCAATTAAACTGGAAAAGATGCCTGATGTCCTGAACCCAGCAAATTAAAGAAGATTATAGTATAACCCATGAATAACAGATCGTATGAATTCGCCATAACTACGGAAGTGATAAGTACCTCTTAAATTACCCAAAATATATAAATAAACTCACGTTAATTATCTCACTAAAGGTCGAAATCTCACTGAACTGAAATCAATTACTTTCAAAGATTAAAAAGAATACTAAGTCACTGACAATTTATAAACTAACCAATATAAACTGTTGTTAATGATCCATAACTTGTAAACACTTTTACTACACTGCGCTAAACAAATTATACCTACACAATATGTTAGTTAAGTTTACTTGATGTAAGGGTGTGTATTTTTGTTGTTTTTAAACATTTGTAATCCTTTGAACGTAACCTCAAGAACCTATGACAAACCAACATTAATAACTTGTATACAAATTTCAACAGACGCCATCATTAAACGTCTGGTGATCAATTCAAATATCGATTGTCAAACCCTGTAATTGTCTCATATAAACAACCGGAGCATTTGTATTAGAATAATTTGTATTAAATGAATAACAATCACTAATAAAAAATGTGTAAGTATTGAGTGTAACCACGGTGTTATAATTTCATTAGGAGGTGCACAATATTTTATGTACATTTTAGCAGATGACTAACGATTTACACAGCCCACGCATCGAACTGCTGTGCGCTACAGTGGGCCTAGCTGGCGGAAATATTTGAATTATTCAAACCGCCTGAGCTGCGCTGGTCATACGCCTTTGAATTTTATTTTAATTGTTTTAAGAAAACAATTTGGCGCCACCGGGAATTTCATACCCCTAATGAACATCAGGTAAGAACATCAAGACCTGGTTATTCGTACGTTCGCAACAAACGAAATCTACAGAAGTTGCACGCATTTGAACTACGGATCGAGAAGACACGTACACCCATTACACACAAATTGTACATTATCCACATTTTGCAGAGTAAAACAGTAGCCGTACGACAAAAAGATACAAAGTGGCGCGCCAACTAGTAGGGCTAGAATAATAAAGAAATTACACAATTAAACCCTATAAATTCTAGCGGCGATTACGAAAGGTTACAATATGCACACCAGAGGAGTGTCGAAAAAATTGGCAAAGGAGAAGGAGATGGAAGAAAACAGAGGGGAAGAAGAGGAAGGAACACCGATTGAAGAAGTGGAGACAGTAATAACCACAACAGAACCAAGCCAAGACGAAGAAATGGAAACACAGGCTGGAGATAGGGGGGAAGCCACAGGAGGAATGGATTTACAAAAATTGTGGGAATTGATTAACCAAAATTTTAAGAAACAGGAGGAGAAATTCGACAAGAATGAAGAGAGTTTGAAGGAGATGACCAATAAATTCGATGGCATGAAGAAAGAAACCAGTGACAGTTTGAAACAGATCAATGAAAAAATAGTGAGTACTAAGGAAGAATTGAGGAAAACAGTCAACCAAAATAATGAAACACTACAACAACGATTGCTGGAGGAAATTCAGCAAAGAAACGAAGAATTAAAGGAAGAATTGAAGGAACAGCTGAAGGAGGACCACGAGAAAAATAAAGAAGAAATGAAGCTGCAGATGGCACACCAATTAATGGAGTACCGAGAAGAAGCAAAACAGCAGGTTACGGAAATCAATGACAAATTAGAGGAAACGTTGGAGAAACTAGAGAAGACCAACGAAAATGTTTCTGGAGTCCGCAAGGAGGTACTCGATAAAATGAACCGTCTCGAAGGAGAAAATAAGAGAAGAATTGAGGAAGGTCATGAAGAAACAGTCAGAAGATGTACCCAGATAGACCAGGACATACACCAAGTCCGGGAAGAAAACCAGAAAGAGGTAGCAGCTGTACGAACAGACTTGGGAGAACGAATGGAAGGAGTTTACAGTAACTTAAATAAAGTAGATAGCAAAGTAGACAAAAACCAACAGAGGATTGACGAAATGCGCAGAATAGAAGAGTCATTACGGGAAGAAGTGGATGCCTGGCGTGACCGACCATGTAATAATAATCATGTCATGAACACAGATAACAGAGATACTATTAATTTCCGTAATTATAAAAGAAACCCTATTGAATTCTTGAAGAGGGTAGAAGAGTTAATCATCAAGAATCGAGAGACTCGATGGACTACAATAAGAGGGATGTTGGACGAAATGTTCAAGGAGACATACGACAACTGGTGGACTGCCACTCGACCAGACATCCAAAACCTTCAAGACTTTAAGACTCAATTCAAGGCTAAATACTGGTCTGAGTCAACTCAGAATATGGTCCGCAATAACCTGAGCAATGGAAGGTATGAAAACCAGAATGGACAATCCCTTACCTCCTACTTCTTGGGAAAAATCTGCATGGCCAGGAATTTGGAGCCACGTATACCTGAAGAGTGTCTGGTAATACAGTTATCTTACCACTACGACGACGCCATCCAAAAGGCACGGATGTACAGCCAGGTAAAGACCATCGAAGATATCGCTAGCTTACTAGAAAGCCATGAACATGAGTGGCAGTACAGGAAAAATAGAGGGTACAGTTTTAGAAATAATAGAACCAATGAAGGACAATTGTCACAGAATCAACAGGGAGATAATAAGCCACCGGTAAATAACCCTAACAATTACCAAGGGAACACACGGGGCAATAACGCACCCAGAAATTTTAACAGAAGTGGAACCCATAATAATAACAACTTCAGGAACAACCACAGGGGTAATTTCCCGTCGAATGGTTACAACAACAATTATCGCCCTGGAAACAACAGTAATCAGAACAATAATCCAGGATACCGGCCACAGGTAAATTACATAAGGGGGCAAAGACAAAGGAGCCCAAGAAGAAACTATCCCTCATCTAACTATCGGCGAACGTACTATAACCAGGTACCCGATACGAGAAGTCACCCATTCGAAGAAGATCACAGGCACAGCGTGGATAACCGGAATAATCAACAGGAGCCGAACGCTAACCAACCATCAAACACTACTGATGTTGGGGGCAATGAGGTCAACCCTCATTTAAACGCTTAAGGCCAGTGAAAACTGCGGACAGCCCATCACTGGACCAATCTCTGGGTGAATATAAGACAACACATGACAAGAAGATCACAATAATATGTACTAATTATTTGAAAAATATAAGGGACGATTTGATCGAAGAAAATGATAACATGATGCCCATTAGAAACAATGAAATAGTGTATGCGAGTGCCCAAATAAATGGAATTCTATCAACCATAATGATCGATACAGGGTCTAATGTCTCCCTGATCGACCAAATAGAATTAAATAGACTACAGCAGGGAAGTAGTGTACCCATATCAACCCTGCCCATAAACAATATAACTATCATTGGTGCTACCGGCCGACAAAACAAAACCGTCCGGAAACAAGTATCCTTGGAACTTAATAGCAAAGGTATAATAGTAACTATGCCATTTCTTGTTGCCAGCGGCCTACCTTTCTCATTACTTGTTGGATGTGATGTACTCAGACAACACTCTGCCATAATTAACCTGCGGCAGGGAGAAGTATCACTAACCACAGAACAAGGAATATGGTCAGCCGATATAGTGAATGGTGGCAACTTACCATTGATAACAAACCACTATAACATGATCCAAAACAATTATTGCCGACAATCACCTGAAAGAATATTGACAGATTGGAAGAATGAAGAATTATGGTCAAGCAAGCTGGATGAGATCAGAAACTTCCAACGAGAAGAACAAGATCTACAGATTAGTGTGCAACAGTCAGAGGAACTCATAAGTATATACAACAGATATAAATTTATAATCATTATGTTTGACCACTTCACCAAGTATACAAAGTTGTACTCCATTAACCGTGCAACAACAAAGAAAATAATTGAGATTATATTAACCAAGTTTATACCAGAAGTGGGAAGACCGACGGCCGTTATAACAGATCATGGAACCCAATTTAAGGGAAATCTTTGGAAAAATAAGCTCTGTGAACATAATATTAAAACTTACAAAACATCCGTTTATCACCCAAGCAGCAACCCAGCTGAAAGGGTACTCAGAGAAGTGGGTCGTATACTGAGAACCTACTGCCACGATAAACAAAGAGAATGGCACAATTACGTGAAATCCACTGAAGAATTTATAAACTTAGCTTACCACGACTTTACGGAAGCTACCCCATACACAATGATGTTTGAGCGGCCACCGCCTAGAGAGATAACTGATATGATCCAATTCCCCACCAACACCGAATATCAATTCGAGAAAAAAAGATTCTATAACAGAATAGCCGAAAAGGTAGAGCAACAAAAGAATAAATACGCTAAGAACCAGAAAAAGACTATTAAGTACGAGGTAGGAGAAAGGGTACTTTTAAAAAACAGAGAATTACCCAGCTCCATAGAAGGCATCACTAGAAAGTTACTATTATTATACGTGGGACCATACACTATAACAAAAGACAAGGGCAATAACACTTACGAGATCACTCACCCCGTCACCAAGAAAATAAAGGGGGTATACAATCAAGCCTCAATTAAGAAATTTTATGACAATCAACAATAACTGTAAAAAAACAATTTAAAGTAAAAAACCAACAAAAATACTTTAAATAAAGAAAAAAAAAATAACGTGACAAACAAACCAGTCTGCCAATGTCATAAAGAAAAGATCTCTAAAGAATGTCAAAATTCCAAAACATTCGTAAGTACAGCTTACACTAAGCATTAGAGAAACCATTATGATGAATAAAAAATTGTAAAAAATCAAAAAAGATATGTAAGAAAAGCTTACCCAAGTATCTCAATAATATTTTAGAACAAGTAAAAATGGAGAGATAAAAGTCACAAGGCATTCAGATAAAGTAAGAGCAACCAACTTACTACAATATTTAAATAAAAATTAACAATAAAGGAGTGTAGTTACAAAACATTCCTACAAAATAAGGTTAAATTACCATAATATTTAGCCAAAAAATGAGGCATAAAAAGCATGACATACTATGAAGGAATAAGCTACAAAAAATTACTAACTAGTAAGAAGCCATAACTTACTATGATATTTAAAAATTATGAAAAAAAAAAAAAAATATATATCAATCAAAATGATCAGCTTCCACAACTATTTAGAAAGAGGGGAAGTAAAATTACCCAAACCAATGATCACAAAACAATATAAATGAAATCAACATTCTAAGAGTCATAATGTGAGATGAGATGAAACAAAGAGTAATTAAAAATGAATAAAAATGTGAATTGTATCAATAAAAAACAATGTATCAAATAGTATCTATAAAGAAAGATGGAACAATATATGACTCGAACTGAGCAATAATGAAGTATAAAAGTAAAAGATTCCCAACAAATATTATGATTATGATTATTATTATTATTATTTTGAGTCACGAGTTGACTATATTTAAGAATTATTAATTGAGTTTGTCTGTTGAATGAACCAGCAATCATTTTACTGAGCAGGGATGATGTTCCCCTGATATCAGTATAAGAGTAGTTTTGATGAAAAATAAGATTTATAGGGAATAAGTTATAATAAAAAATTCAATAAGCCAGTTCGCAATGTGAGAAAATAATGAAGAAAAGACTAAGAAGAATGGAAATAAAAGATACCGAATTAATTATAAAAAATGAATGAGAAGCAGGAGAATTTGAAAAAAAAAAAAAAAAATTGATACGATACAATTGATAATTTCATCAAACTTAAATTCACGTTTTATAAAATGATCAATTTTGGTGGAAGGGCATTATATAACATTGCCAAACCCTGATCACATTTGATATTAAAAAGTATGTAAAAAATGCCAAGAAACAATATATTTTGATAGATAAATGATAACGAGAATGAAAGTAGTAAATATAATCAATAGTGAAGGAGGAAGAATACAACCAAAGGTGGTCACAAAACAAGAAAATACGAACTAGACTGACAGACAACTGACATTGACCCAACCCCAGAGATTCGCCAGATATTAACCAAAGTAAAGCGAGACAAGAAGACAGTGAAGAAAAAAGAAAAAAAAAAAAAAAATTACATGGCCATAACAATTAACTCACAAGATTGTTTTAAAAGAGCATAATTTTTTATTATTGTTAATAATTTATGTTTAAATTTTTATTAGTGGTAACTTGTAAATGACAGTATCTCAGCAATTGTTATACATAAAAAAAAACCATGTGTAGATATGATTGTATGTGCATCCTTATCTATAGGTGATGTGTCAGCTGTTATGTTTAAAATTACACTCATACAGACAGGGAATACAAATGTGTGCGTGATTCAATCAGAGAACAAATTGTATATCCTACTATATACTTTGGAACTTTTACTAAGATTATTTCAGCAGTATGTATATTATTTCAGCATTATGTGTTTGAAAGTATAAGGTTTTGGAGAGTTTATTTATTCGCTAATATTATTGCTGTTGCTACAGATGTAGTATGTTTCAATTAACACAATATATTTTAACATTATTAAATTGTTGTTATTATTACTAATTATGACATTTCAGACCAATTTTTATCACTTTAATGACAATATATACAAAGTTATGTTTTATTTGAAAGATGTATTTACAATACCATGTTGTTTGCATATTATAAAATGATATGTGACAGTCTGAAGTTAACAAAAGAGACATGAACTCATTAGATACAAAAACTTTGTAATAATAGTGAGATCGTGAGAAATATAAGGGTAATTAGAGATAGGTAGGGAGTGACAAAGATGAACAGTGAAGTGATAAGTGTAATAAAATAAACAGCATATAATCTTAAGAAAAAAGAGTTAAACAAGTGTGACAAACCCAAAACATAAGCACATGTTAAATGAGCAATTAAGTTAAGTATATTAGACTGAAAGACACAGAATAATTGTGAATGTAAAAAACAGAAAAAATATTATCTCAGTATAAAAATCACCAGGGTGATTACTGTTATAAAAGAGATGGTGTAGGTATAACACTCACCAAATTTGTTCATTTGTTAATTTAAAGAAAGAAGTTATTGGCTTAATGTTTAAGGCAATAAATACCAAAAGAAATAGTTTTACAGTAATATGTTAGTATGTTTTAAGTAAGTAAGGAATTTATAAAGAAAATAATAGCAATACCTTTATACGAAATAATAGGCAAATTATATTAATTATGTGTAACGAAAGGGAACATGGCAGAATTATATTAAAACTTAGAAATAAGTAAATTATGTATTAACATAGTATTATCAATTTTGGACTAAAACATTAATACATGACTTAGACCAATCTTGTAAGATATCAAACTAATCTTTGAAAGAAAATAGAAACATCTACGTAAAGATTACAACCATTGAAATTATCCCCAAGTAAATATAGCCATTATAAAATATTTATTCAAATTAAACAAAAAATTCAAAGTTTGATAACAATGTGTTTATTTTGAGATCGACCAGGTAGAATAATTACGTTACCATGGAAACTGTGGAGTAACAAGCCAAAAATACCGTTAGATTTTTTTTACTGAATGCATGACGCTTTAATGGTATAGACGCTAATTTTCGAATGACCAAAATTGTCAATTAAAACATAGCAAATATCAGAAAAAGTTACTACTAAGTGTATACCAAGACATAAGACAAGGACTGGAATCATATTATTGAAGTTGAGGCCAAATTAAGGAAAAAAGAAAATAAATTACTACCAATTAAACTGGAAAAGATGCCTGATGTCCTGAACCCAGCAAATTAAAGAAGATTATAGTATAACCCATGAATAACAGATCGTATGAATTCGCCATAACTACGGAAGTGATAAGTACCTCTTAAATTACCCAAAATATATAAATAAACTCACGTTAATTATCTCACTAAAGGTCGAAATCTCACTGAACTGAAATCAATTACTTTCAAAGATTAAAAAGAATACTAAGTCACTGACAATTTATAAACTAACCAATATAAACTGTTGTTAATGATCCATAACTTGTAAACACTTTTACTACACTGCGCTAAACAAATTATACCTACACAATATGTTAGTTAAGTTTACTTGATGTAAGGGTGTGTATTTTTGTTGTTTTTAAACATTTGTAATCCTTTGAACGTAACCTCAAGAACCTATGACAAACCAACATTAATAACTTGTATACAAATTTCAACAGACGCCATCATTAAACGTCTGGTGATCAATTCAAATATCGATTGTCAAACCCTGTAATTGTCTCATATAAACAACCGGAGCATTTGTATTAGAATAATTTGTATTAAATGAATAACAATCACTAATAAAAAATGTGTAAGTATTGAGTGTAACCACGGTGTTATAATTTCATTAGGAGGTGCACAATATTTTATGTACATTTTAGCAGATGACTAACGATTTACACAGCCCACGCATCGAACTGCTGTGTGCTACAGTGGGCCTAGCTGGCGGAAATATTTGAATTATTCAAACCGCCTGAGCTGCGCTGGTCATACGCCTTTGAATTTTATTTTAATTGTTTTAAGAAAACAATTTGGCGCCACCGGGAATTTCATACCCCTAATGAACATCAGGTAAGAACATCAAGACCTGGTTATTCGTACGTTCGCAACGAACGAAATCTACAGAAGTTGCACGCATTTGAACTACGGATCGAGAAGACACGTACACCCATTACACACAAATTGTACATTATCCACATTTTGCAGAGTAAAACAGTAGCCGTACATCAGAATAAGATACAATATGAATAACGCGATGTATGCCTTGGACGTGGACTTTGAGCGCTGCCCGCCATGGCGCAAAAGTACAGGACCAGCGTAGTCCACGGCAGACTGTGAAAATGGCCTAGCAGGCGTGACCCTAGAAGGGGGTAACTGACCTAATAGTTGATTTGCGCCTCTAGCCCGGAAACGAAAACAAGTGACACACTAATGTATCACTGAGCGGATATAGGATTTGTCGTGAATGATCCAATATTTGCGCCTGAGCGAAGCTTGAGTTGATTGCACCCCAGCGTGTAACAAACGGATATGTTCATACTCAATTATTAATCTCGTGAGACGAGAGTGCGGGTGCAAAATTATTTGGTGTTTACTCGCGTAGTTAAGTGGGGAGAATTGCAAGCGTCCACCCACTCTTAAAATGCCTGAGTCATCCAGAAAGGGGTTGAGAGCAAGAATTTTACTACTGCGAGGAAGGCACCGGTGTGCCTCAAGTTCCTTAACTTCTACGCCGAAATGCAACTGCTGAGATTGCCGGACAAAAACCAAGAGTGTGTCAGACAATTCTTGAGCAGACAAAAAGGACGTGGCCCTGTCAACAACCGGGAGCCTAGAATTGCGAAAAAATCTGCGGCAATATGCAAAGACGCGAATGAGCCTAGTAAGGGAGGAATAATTTTCAACATAACTACGTGTTGAGGACGCGACAATTAGTGAGGTTTGAACCTGCTTGCGACGTTCCTGCTCAAGGTCGGGAAAAGTACAGGGAACATTAATGTCGAAAGCGCTGACTGGCCATGATGCTGACTCATGCGCCAACCAGGACGGACCATGCCACCATTGAGTATGACAGTGCAAACTACGAGGGAGGCAACCGCGCGATAAAATGTCGGCAGGGTTGTCAGTTGATACTACATGATGCCAAGTTCCCCTGCTGCTAACAAGATGCTGTATTTCCGCGACACGGTTGGCCACAAATACCTTCCAGCGGGAAGATTGTTGATGTATCCAATGCAACGCTATCATAGAGTCCAAATAGAGATATAGTCCGTCAAAATTGTAGTTGATGGCGTTTAAAACCTTGGAAGTTAATTGCGCCAGCAATAAACAAGCACAAAGTTCAAGACGTGGTAGCGTTATCTGTTTCAGCAGAGCGACCCTAGATTTAGTACACAACAAGTTTGACGATATGGCGCCGTTCGAATAGACCGCCCGCACATAAATGAAACACGCGTAACCTTTAGCCGAAGCGTCGGCGAATCCGTGAAGCTGTAATGAACTAATTGGATAATTGTTTGAACTCTTAACCGACCTCGTAATCTTAAAATGAGTGTCGGAAACTAATTGAGAGTATAGTTCTAGCCACTGATTGGCTAATGACCCAGATAGGGGTTCATCCCAATCTGTGCCCGCCAACCACAACTGTTGCACGAAATGCTTGCAGTAAAATGTGATGGGTGCGATAAGACCCAGCGGATCATAAATCCCAGCAATGACCGACAACACACTTCTTTTGTTGAACACGGTCAAATTATCATCACCCCGAACGGTGTATAAAAAATTATCCTTATCAACGTTCCATTGGATTCCCAATGTACGCACGTTTTGACCTTTGCTGAAATCATGGGATACTTGGGCGCGAAGGGTCATAATCTTATGGTGGTTAGAGAACCACTTATGTAACGTGAAACCATACCTACTTAGCAACTTCACGATCTCGTATTTCATTTTAGCTAAGACGTTCGGATCATCCGAACCCGTTATAAGATCATCTACGTAAAAATCATTGGCTATGGCCCTAGAAGCTGTAGGGTAGTCGGATTTATTTTCGTAGGCTATCTGAGCCAGACAACGTGTAGCAAGGAAGGAGGCACTAGCAGTGCCATACGTAACCGTCCTTAAAGCGTAATGTCGCAATTCCTTATGCGGCGCAGCACACCAAACGATGCGTTGCAGGTTTGAATCCTTTGGGTTAACCATGATCTGGCAATACATCTTTTCTATGTCCGCAATAAGTACGTATCGGTGGGTACGGAACCGAACCATTATCGAAAACAGATCCTGCTGGATCGTAGGACCGACCATTAGAGTATCGTTGAGGGACAGATTATTTGTGGTTTTAGCGGAGGCGTCAAATACCACGCGCAATTTAGTGGTTAGGCTGGAGTCCATGAAGACTGCGTGATGGGGCAAATAAAAAATATCTGAGTTGTCAAGCGACAAATCGTAATCATTAAGTGGAGACATGTGACCAAGTTTCAAGTAGTCACTCATGAACTCGCTGTAATCCTTATAAAGGATAGGGTTCTGCTTGAACTTGAACTCTAGCGATTGGAACCTGCGGATAGCTCCGCGGAGAGAATCTAACAAATGAAATTTATCAGACCTGCGGGGCAGGGATACCACGAATCTCCCATCGCGGTTGCGGCTAGTGTTTTCCACAAAATGTTTTTCACACGGCGAGTCCTCAGAGCAGGGTTCGCGACTAGAGATCTCCTCCAACTTCCAAAATTCTTTTAGTTGCGAGGAAATCTGACTATCATCCTTACAGACCATAAAGGACGAAACTGTTTTAGTTATGTCGACGTTGAAGGGTAAGTCACCGGCCAAAATAAATCCTAACTTAGTCTCCTGAATTATAGGGAAGTGCGGTCCGCGCGTAAATTTAATAGGTTCAATTAGTTGGAGAAAATATTGAGCGCTGAGTAATACATCAACTTGCGCCGAGCAATGTAGGTGAGGATCCGCCAAGAATACGTGCTTGGGTAAATTCAAAGAGGCAAGATCGAACGACTCCGCCAGTAAATTATTAGTTATACTGGGTAGTACGGCACAATGCACGTTTAACGTGAAGGGTTTATAGCGAGAATGTAGCCTTACCTTTGTACTAAAGTCAGCCTGGGAAAGCGAGTTGTTTATACCCGTGATGGGTAGTTGCGATTTAACCAATTGGAGGCCCATTCTGCGGGCGAAATCCATTATGCAAAAGTTCGCTTGAGAACCGGAATCCAGTAAAATCCTAACGGGAAATTTCCTACCGGCCTTATTAGCGGTCATACAGACGGTGGTGGATAACAATACAGATTTATTGGTCTGTGACTTCAGTGAGCATTGGTTATTAATGGAAGCTCTGTCTCTGTTGGGGACATGAATTGTGGTGTGGTGACGCTTAGCACATTTTTTGCAAGAAAATTTTGATGGACATTTTGAGCTTTCGTGTCCCGGACGAAGGCAATTTAAACAAAGTCTGTTTTTTACTAAGACGTTTTTTCTGTCAGGGATAGACAGCGATGTGAATTGTAAGCAGTCGATAATTCTATGTTCACCGTTACACAGTCTACATAAATTGTTTCTGATATGAGAATGGAATGCCCCCCTAGGAGCGCTTATCTGTTTAACTGCCTTGCGATAAGGAGACTTATCGCTTTTATTCAACCTGCTCGTTGGGGTAGTCGCATTATCAAGATATTGTAGTAATTTTCTGCGTGAATTCAGAAAATTCATAAAATTATTAAAATCAGGGAATTTATGTTCCGACAAACTCTCTTTCCACAACCGGAAAGTGTAACTATCAAGTTTTTTAGCTAAGTAATGTATGACAATAATTTCGAATGTGTTGACTGGCAGTTTGAGATTATTTAAAGCGTTTATATTGGCTGAGATTTCATCAATGAATTTAGATATGCTGACTTGGGATTCTTGTTGAACCAACGGTACGTCCAGGACATTCCCGACATGGTGGGCGGAGACGATTAGCTTACTGTCATATCTATTCTTCAACAGATCGATAGCCACCGCGTAATTCTCATGAGTGATTGGTAATGACTTTATTACGTTAAGCGCCTCGCCATATAATGACAAGTGCAAATAGTGAAGTTTCTGTATGTCCGTCAGATCGGCTCTGACGTGAATTAATTCAAGAAAAATGTGATAATAATGTTGCCACTCAACAATACTACCCGCAAACCATGGTAATTTGATTGGTTCCAATTGAATGGGGGGTGTTTTAAGCTGTTTACTTTCAGCATTAATTACTGGTTTCTGGTTCATATGCTCAGCTTGCTCCAGCAGGTGTTGCAATTTACACTCTATATTACAAAGATCGTCTTCCGTTTGTACCCTATCACTCGTTAAAGCAACATCCGCTTCCTCGGCTTCGATTTGGGATTGAATCTCATCGTATTTGGTGGATAATTCCATCAAATGTCGCAGTTTTATTTTCAGCGCATGATGATCGCTGGTTACCAAATCGAAGTTATCCGCGAAAGTATTTACGCGTGATATTGAGGCTTTAATTGTGCCTCGTTTTTTAATTAGAGCCCTTACATCTGCCATTATTACAATTTAAGAAAAAAGAAAAATACTTTGGAAGAATTTGAGCATAGAGCATGTGAACCATAAACTTAAGTTTTTTAATAAATTTGAATACGTTGCGGTAGCTAGCGATCGTTGTTTATATGAACATAATACTTGCTAGAACATAGGCTTACTCTCTCTATTAATCAAGCTTTGTTGGCAATTAAAATTATTAAAATTATGAATTTAAATGATAGTAACATATATCTTTATCTTCGAAGTTTGAACTGACAATGAACTGCTAACCACTTATTAAGTTGCATTGTGTAATGATGGTGTTTGTTTATACAAAGGTGTTAAGAAATAACTGCTAAATGTAAAATATTGTTAAACGTTAAATATAAGTAAAAAGTTCATAGTCACGTGGACGTTGATCCATTCGTGCTGAAGCTGGCTTCGATCCCGTTGCTCGATCCTGTTAGGAGCTGTTGCACCTCCTGTCTCTACTGGTCAGATGACGCCTTACGTTGTAACCCTCCATAAATTAAAGCTGTGGAACTTTTTTACGTGAAATCGCAAATGCTGTCCTGCCGTGTCCCGTCGTCTCTGGTCTACTGCTTTGCCGAATCTTGTCATGTTGACTGCGATGTAATTCACAAAAATGGTGTCGCTCAGGACGAAAATGATGTCGCTTGTGGACGAAAATGTGGTCGCTCAGGACCAAGAAATGCTGCCCGTAGGGCGAGAATAAATTCAGATCGGTTGGACCAAAAATGATGCGGACAAAGAAATGCGGTCGCTTGTGGACCAAAAATAAGAAATCCTGCCCGTGAGGACCAAAAATGGTGCGGTTTGGAAGCTCTTGATGATCTCGAGTTGTTCCAAAGACGCTATGTAGGAAAGGCTGGATTGTTTGTACGAAAAGAAGTGGACTGTAATACTGTTATTTGAAATGCGTTTATTGAAATGTTAAGATGTATTGATCATGGTCGACACGTGCGGATGTAATAGAGGCCATAACGCCCATAAATTAGTTTTGAAAGAAGTCGCAGTCCATTGTAAATGGACGCAGGTAGTCTGATTAAATTAATAAGTATGATACATATTTAAGAATGATCCAGAAGCCGCGGCTGGACGTGAGATTGTTTAACGAGAGTTCAGCTCGGAGCCTGGTTAGAAACTAAACTAACTTGTCTCCCGTCGGTCAGCTGACCGCCGGCAGCGTTGATAAGCACGTGACGTCATCCGCCCGTGTCGCATTGCAGTAGTTACTGCATACAGCTGATAAACAAAGTACAAAGTTTGAACACGGACTATCATAATATTTACATAATTAGCAATGAACTAAAGCAAGCAAGTGAAATATAAGAACTCGGTGATGTAAAGGTGAAGACTAGTGAGTATGATTGAATTGGTGCGCGGGCAGAGATGCGAAGAAGTATTTCTTTATAATGTACGCGAACGAATAAGTAAGTCTGAATTGCTAAATGCATGACGCTAAATAGTCATCGCGATCGTGTGCAAAGTAAAAGCAGAGCAACAGAGAGTGAAAGTGGTATGTTGTGTGTAAAGTGGAAGGAGTCAAGCAGCGGAATGGATAACCATTTACAAGTAACTCTATCAAAGTATATTGTCTAAATCACATAATCTTGATATAGTAATAACTGTCTACCATAAGTTCAACCCGTTTCATTCTCAAAGAACCCATGATAACGTTCAGATACTAAATTGTGCATTTATATGCTATGACATAGAATTGGATGAGAATTAAATATACGCAATTTGTTAGGTAATAAGTCATGATGATATATAGAATTGAATGACAATTAAATATATATATAATTTGTTAGGTATTAAGTCATGTCTTTGATCAAAGTAAAGTATGAACAGAGAAAGGGAGATCAAGAAGAATTAGCATGATGTTATAAATGATTTAAATGTGTTAAATAATCTCTGATAAGTGATTTAAATGTGTTAGATAATCTTTATTGAAGATTAAAGAGTGATAAGATTTTGTATCTATTGATAAAGCATTCAATTTGCACAATTGATAGTAATCATGATGTTATGTGTTGTTATTATCTGATGTACATAAAGTTGATAAATATAACGTTGTGTCATTTAGCATCTGAACAAAGTTATTATTTAATGATAACCCCTGAGATTAATAATTACCTCTGGCGCCTAACCGAAATCCAGGCAGTAGTTAGAATCTAGATGACTATGTTAATTGGCAATTAATCAACTTAATTAAGAGTAACCAAAAGTAAGTAAATTTCATTAACGACCAATCAGAGTTTATTATAATTGGCACGTATTATTATTAGCATTCGGCAGCAATTGCAGAAAGTTTTTTTTTTATATTTGACCCAACAACGAAGGACATTCAAAAGTAAAAATTTTTTATAATATATACTTTTCACTTCATTTGTTTGGTCATGCCAAGACACCTTACAACTGGAATTCTGGCAGTCTGATTACAACTGTGTATGCAGTCTGATAGTCCTGCCACAGCTGATCAATACAAACACACTTGCTTTTTAGAGTTATAATTTGATTATTTCACATTACATTTTTACTTTCACAACATTTAGGTTTGTATTTTTTTTTCACATATTGTCTTTAAAATGGAGAGTCTAGAAAATGCCATTATGGGCTTAGGCTTGTAGAAGAGAAAAAAAAAACTGATGTTCACCTCCCTGAAGTGGTTAATGAATGCACACGGACCGAGTATCTCCCAGGATAAGAAGATACCTTCTATCAAGTGCCAACAGCCTTTACAGAGGGTGGATGAGGATATCAAGGCCAATGCCATAGGATGTGGAAGGCAAGAAGACACCACCATATAAAAGACCCTTGTCATATCTGTAGACTCACTGGCTTATATTGGTACTAACAAAACTTTAAGTTACTGTGTACTTCAAACCACTGTGTCTGTCTTTCAAAATAGTGTTACATTACAGAACATGCTATGTGTTTATCGGCTGTTCCAGCCAGCGACGTAGCCAGGATTTTATTTCGGGGGGGGGGGGCTGAAAATCGGTGAGGGCACGCCACTAATCCAAAGCTGTGCATGCAGTGGAAAAGTGGGGGGAGGGGGAAGGGGGACGAAATATTAAAGTTCCAGTTTGCTTTGAATTTTTTTTATTTATTGGTGACATATTAAAAACTGAAGAAAGTTGTTTACAAATACTCACTTACAAAAGTTTAAACCTTCTTGCCCTTCCTGACGAGACAAACATGTTGACGATGTCTTCGTTGGACATCCCTATGACGATGTCCCGGTGCACCAACATCAAGGCTAGTCCAGTAAGCCTGGTTTCGCCCATTGTGTTTCTCAGATAGTTTTTTAGGAGTTTCAGCTTAGAAAAACTCCTTTCGACAGAGGCTGTCGACACAGGTATGACCGCAAAGATGGTGAAGAGAGTGTACATGTTCATGTTCGGGAAAAGTTCTTTATCACACTGTGCCAAGGCGTTTGTGATAGCTGTTTTAGGTTTTCCTGTATCGTTTTTCCACCTCTCCCTCCACAAACTCCATTCCCCTGAATGAGCTTCGGTAAAGCCACTGTGTAGATCGTCCTTGTAGAATTCGAAGGACGGCTTTACTTTGTCGAAATCTACATCACAATGCGATGGGATCAGATACTGTAGAGAAGCGATGATTGCTTTGTGTGCTAAAAATCTTTCACTAAGTCCACTTATGAGGTCGTCGATGCACGGGATGAAGATTGAGATGCGAAAGTAATCTTCGGGATTGGCAGCCGGTGGATTTTGCCTATTTTTTTGCGCAGTTGCTATTCGTGGCATCGTAAGTTCCAACTGAAGTAAGTTGGCGAGCTCCTTTGCTTCTTCAAAAAGTTTCTTGAATTCTGAGTCAGCATTATGTCTTAGATCTTCCACAATGGCTTTCACTTTTCTGACATGGTCCAGAGCACTACATAAATCAATGTCTTTTTTCTGGAGGTATTGGGACAGACTATATGTGATGCCCAGGAGCTTAGAAGAAACAACTAGAGACACTAAAAAGGAACTAGAACTAATACTATTAAGAACTAATGACGACCTCTTATTGTGCTCATTGGGTAGATAGGCCATTTTCTCCAAGGTCGATACATGTTTCTGTAATCAATCCCATCGTGTTTCTTACTTTTTGAACTTTGAACGAGTCAGATAAACACGGATTTAAACAATGGGACACACAGTGGGTGTATAAAGCTTTGGGATACTTTCTTTTTAGCACAGCTTGAACTCCACGAAACTGTCCACTCATCGCTGAAGCTCCGTCGTAGCCCTGTCCTCTTACGTTCTCTAGATCCAACCCAAGTGTAGTGAGTTTTTCTTCGATCACTCTAGCTAACCCTTCCCCAGTCACATCAGACACAGGCACAAATGTTAAAAAGTCTTCCATTAAAACAGGTCCATTTTCACTCTCTGATACGTATCTAGCACACAGCGAAAACTGTTCTATCTGTGAGATGTCAGTTGTCTCATCTGCCAGAATCGTGAAATATTTACTCTGACTTATTCTTTTGATTATGTCCTTTCGAATCAAAGACCCAATAGTCTCTATCAATTCATTTTGTATCTCTGGGCTGACATACATAGCATTTAGGGGGCTATGTAAAATATGATCTTTCAGGACGGTATCTCCAGCGTTCGCTCGAAATCGAATAAGGCTTCTGAAATTACCATCATTCTCCACTGGTGAAGAGAGAGAAATTCTGCCACTGTCTCTTCGACCTCTTAACGGAATGTTTTGCATCCCACACAACTTGACTGTCTCTATGATGCCATTCAGTCTCAACCTGTTTTCATGGACCTCTTTCTTTCTCACTGTGTCAATCAGAGCTATGACACTTTCCTGGCGTTTTCCTACTAAAGCTTTTACATGACTTTGAGCTAAAGCGGCATTTTTATGATACGTGTGTGACTCGTGATTTTTAAAGGATGAAACAGATTTCTTTACATTATAGAAACTTCTTGTCACGAATGCTTGGGGCTTCTCGTGGGATCCCTTCCCAATACAATGTGTAACTCCAAACGTGAAACGATCGACCTGCCAGTATGAAATTTTAGCGTGCAAAATTTTAAAAATTTCTACAATTTCGGGGGGGGGGGCTGCAGCCCCTTCAGACCCCCCTGGCTACGTCAGTGGTTCCAGCGAGCCCGGCTGTAATGTGTGTGTGCGTACAATTGCTGATACTTTGAGATGAAGGACAAATACGTGACTCTTGTCACGCGTCCGCAACGAGACTTTTCCAGACCATACCGATCCATGCGCACTGTGTTCAAGGCCGCAATCAATTATGCTCTAGTGTTTTCTAGTAGATGCCTATTATGGAATATTCGGGTGTCTCAGCAGGGTATAAATACAAGACTTCAGTGATGCTTAGTTCAGTTTCAGTGGTGATTTATTCCAGTGCGGTTCGAAGTATTGTGGTGAAGTGTTATGTGTTTTATAATTGTGCGAGACCCTACTAGTTGGCATTATTTTGCGTATGAACAATTTTTGTTTGGTTTGTTGTAAGAGACTATCTTGTTGATTACGAACTGTTTAATTGTGATAATTAAAACTGGTTATCAGTGACTTAATTGGTGTCTTGTATTTTGTTTTCCACTGTACCATAAGACGATCAGTGAGGCCGTTGTAAGAGTGATGTCACAAGTGGGATAGAACCGTTAACAGTGGAAACAGTAGATGCCAGTCAGATGATGGAAAATTTCTTCTAGGCACTGCTGTTGCAGACAGAGGAACAACGACGACAGGATAAGAAACACAGGCAGGAAAGAGAAGAGGCTGAAGAACGGCAGAAAGTACTGATGCTCGAGTCGAAAGGACAGCAGGCACAGAAACGGAAGCGCGAAACAGAAGACATCAAAGAATTAATACAGGAGCATAAGCAGACACAAGAACAAACCGCTCCAGAGTTGGGTCTCCTACGAGGTGAGCTTAATAAACAGTTACTAAAATATCAGAAGTACAAGAATCAATGACATTAAAGCTGAAGTAGAAAAATCTGTCTCGATTGTTGAAGAATCGATGTCTACAAAAATATTTGCCATAGAAGAATTGATGTCTACAAAAATATCTGTCATAGAAGAATCTGTGTCAAATAAAATATTTGCAGTAGAAAACTCAATGGCAAACATAAGGGAACAAATTAAAAGTGAACTTGAGCAGTTCATGAAAATACAACCAAATCAACTTTCTGAACTGACTGTACCAATGATAAAAGAAAGACAGAAAATAAGACAACAGAGAAAGTCACTTTGCCTGCAGTAGGGACAGTTCATGTCAAGGCTCCAACCTTTGATGGAAGCGCACACTGGGCCAAGTACCTTAGGCAATTTGAAGCTGCTGCATGCACAAATAATTGGACAGAGAAAGACAAGGCAGATTCACTCGTTCTTGCTTAGAAGGACCTGCCACACAGCTACTACAGAAAGTGCCACCTGAGAGCCAGAACGTCTATGATGAATTGATTAAAGCTCTAGAATTACGGTGATAAACATCTGCAAGAAGTGTACTACGCTCAGTTAAGAACAAGACGACAACATTCCAGGGAGAGTCTTCAAGAGTTTGAGGCAAGTATCGACAGACTGATTAGATTGCCCTATCCTGAAGCACCAGAAGATTTTCGAATGGGGTTTGCCGTGCAGACATTTATTGATGACATTGGAGATTGTGAACTTCAGCAAGTGTTATGAATGGCAAGACACCGAAATAGCTCAGGTCTTGTTCACGCCCTAGAGTTTGAAGCTGCCAAGTCAGCGTCACGCTACATTAATGGGTTTATGCCATCACACTGTAGTCAGAAGATCCCAGTATCACATTGCCATTACGATGGGTGTAGAAAAACAATGTTGTCGGACAAACAATTCAGAAGTTCAAGAGCACCGCAACAATTTGAATGATGGGAAAAAGACAGAAGACCGAAGTGTTACAACTGTGGAAAACGTGGTTATCTACAGGTAGACTGTTTGAAGAATAAAATACCGAGAGAAGGGAGTGAACGCACCAATTGGAGAAATAAAAGCTCCAGAGCAGCACACAGTTTCCACGCTACATAGGACCAGTGGAAACTTGATTGTTAATGGATTTGTGGGAGGTAAACTAACTCATTTACAGTTAAATAAACTACGTTACTCACCGTCAGAGGCTTAATTCTTATACTTGTGATGTTATACTAACTCAACATGTTTCGGGATAGCTTGTCCCATCTTCAGGAGTAAAACACACTCTTCAACCTCAATTGAGGATGAATCGTCAAACATTAAAAATATTAAAACCCAAAACACACATTTAATAAATTAATAAAACTACAACATTAAGCACACGCGTAGGCTCTAAGGTGCACACCTCACGCCGGCTGAACGCGCACTAAGTAAAATCACTCGTCGCTCGGAAGATGCCGCAGTGCAGTATCATATAAAACATTCGACTTAAAGCTTAGTTGATCGTTCAAAACAAATGGCCTGGTGTCATTATTATTATAAGCTTTATAAATCTCGAATTCTTCGAGAGCGTTCATATACTGTCCCTTATTGCAAATATGGAGGGGGACTAAGTTAAAATCAGTGTAGCCGTGATTTTCATCGACAAGATGTTTAGCAAAACTAGATTTCACGTTTTCAAGGGCACAATAACTGGTGGGTGGCCTATGTTCAACAAACCTTTTTAAAAAACCACGGCCGGTCTGTCCCACATAAAACGCATCCCGAAATAAAACTTAATATCATTTACAGTTGACACGGGTACAACAGTGTCCACTGTGCGCCCCGACTTAGTCAACAACCGCCAGCCTCAAATTAGCTCTTGTACAATATAGACTGTGACTGGAAGCCCAGTCAAGGTGCTAGGAAAGCTAGACGTACACGTACGCCTGGATCTTGTCGAGTTTAGCCACCAAATGCTCGTTGCAGACATTGTCGATGAAGTGATTCTTGGCACAGACATTATGAATGCCTATGGATTCGTTGTGGACTTAAGAGAGAATGTCCTGATGGTTGGCCAAGAGAAGATAAAGCTTTGAATGGCTAAAATGACAGGATCTACCAACCATTCGATTAAGCAAGTGTCATTGGCCGAAGAAAAAGTCTAGTCTGGTCAAGTGGAATTCTTCCTATTGCTAGTGGAAATGGAGGAAGAACTAGAATAGGAAGTACAAATAAGTGTTTAAGGACAAAATAAGTGACTGGAAAGCCAACTAGTGTCGAGACAAGACTCTTGCTTGTTCCTGAGTTAATGGAAGAACCCAGGGGAAACGTTGCTGAAGATGAAGTCATGCAAGACGTTGATGAGAACCAATCAGACTTGGACCAGCTAATGATGTATAGGACATGACGCAACAGGAGTGATTCCCACAAAATTAGTGGTTGAGCGAAAGACTGATATTCCTGGAAACTTAATGTTCGGGTCACACGAGACTGAATTCAAAGAACCGGAGAATTATCTTTAACAAGTAGACCAGCTATGTAGATCGCCTGGCCAAGTATTACTTCAGAGATGGTTTGCCAGTTTGGGGTGAACAGGCTTAATGAGGGGGCAGTGTTACGACATTACAGAACATGCTACATGTTTATCGGCTGTTCCAGCAGAGCCCGGCTGTAATGTGTGTGTGAGTACAATTGATGCTACTTTGAGATGAAGGACACATGTGACTCTTGTCACGCGTCTGCAACGAGACTTTTCCAGACCATACCGGTCTGCGCCCGATGTGTTCAAGGCCGCAGTCAATTACGCTCTAGTGTTTTCTAGTAGACGCCTATTATAGAATATTCGGGTGTCTCAGGTATAAATCGAAGACTTCAGCGACACTTAGTTGAGTTTTAGTGGTGATTTATTCCAGTGCGGTTCGAAGTATTGTGGCGAAGTGTTATGTGTTTCATAACTGTGCGAGACTCTACTAGTTGGCATTATTATTGCATGTGAACAACTTTTATTTGGTTTGTTGTAAGAGACTATCTTGTTGATTATGAACTGTTTAATTGTGATAATTAAAACTGGTTATTAGTGACTTAATCGGTGTCTTGTATTTTGTTTTCCACTGTACCATACGACGATCAGTGAGGCCGTCATAACAATAGTTTCAATCAGTAATAATGATGTAAAATGTATATGAAAAGTGAGGTAAATGCACAAAGCATCAATGGGATTTTGACACATCCATTACAAAGAAACCTACAAATAAATAAATATATGAGGAATATTAACCTGTTGGGTGTTCATTATTATTTTATTAAATTTATTCTGTATCATCATTGTAAGTCCCATGTAAAATCAGGTTGTATTCAAACAATGAACCGTGACGTAACTTTTTGAGTGGAGTGTAGTTGGAGAATGCGATACTTGTTTATAAACTGAATGTTTGTCACGTACAACTACGAGCATACACTCGACGGAGCGCGGCTTCTACGCATAACATACAAAACCGACGCTACGAAAAATGGCGAGGCATACAGATTTTATTTCCACGTGCTCTGAAGACGAAGGAAACCAAGCAGAGGCTCCTCCCACATAAGCCTCCTACATCATCTCCGTTTAATAACACTAGCCCAGGTGGCTCATAGACGATCCAGACATATAGTATGACGACGAAAAAACTCGTAGCTTGAAAGCAGTGCATTCCGGTTCATTAACAAGGCAGTCGACTTACAGCCGCGGCAGCGGCCAGACGTACGCTAAGACTCATGGGCCCTAGGAAATCTTTTAACTGTAAAAAGTGACAAACAGACATAAATAGGTGAAACGATATCTCAGAATGAAGTAAGTGGAGTGAAGGAAGAAAAATTAAAAATGTGGTGAACAGACAAAACATTCGGACATATACGTAGTGCGGCACGTGGTGATGAGGAACGCCGAGGGTTAAGTAGCCTACAACCAATTTCACTGTATAAATAATTTCATGTAAAGCGCTCTAAACAAAATAAATGGGGATTTAAACTGTAGGAGTGTGAGAGTGAGCAAGCTGGGTTGTTTTTCTTTTATTAGGTTAATAAATAATTTAAGAATATAAATTAAAGATACTTGTGGTTTTGTATTTCAATGTGTTTGTAGTTTTGGTCAGATGGGGGTCGCTACCTCAATATTTAATTTTGGTTTCATTTGAAAGATTAGAGAATGTAAAATGAGAAAGCATGTTTTAATTGATTCATAAAAAAGAATGATAAAAGAATAATAAAATGAAGTTGAAATAGTTAACCAAAAATAAGAGTAACTATTAAGACACATACAACCTTGAAATCACGCTTGTACTTCAGTTCGTGTGACGGACCTGGGCTGGCAAGGTAAGTCAATCAGGAGTTATTAAAAATTTAAATATGGTAATTCATTAATATTAACATCACAATTGGCGCTTCCGAACTGGGACAAGTTTTTATAAATTAAATTTTATACATAAACCGCACCTACATGTGAAATAGCGTGATTTGGAGGTTGGGTGATATACGTACTAATTACGTATAAAAGATACGTTAGAATTAAATGATACTTATGTTATATTATACTGAATACAGTTAAGATTGATTTTATGTAGAGGAAAACCTCATAAATAAACGAAAAATGGATAATAATGAAAGTAAAGCCAGTATGAGTGATGTAACGGTCACGGGGGAGATAGAAATTCATTTAGACCCGAGTGTGGTCAAAGAAAATGTTTTATGTGAAGTAGACGATGTAAACGATTCAGGAATGGAGACAACTCCAAGCCTGATAGACGAATTTCTAATAATGAGTAAAGCAAAAGCAGAATCTACTCCAACGACAACTAGAATAAAAGAGTTGGACGATATATAATTTCATGAGAACAATGAATAGTAATATTAACGTAAAACTTGACGTTCAGAAAAGCGAAATCAATGAATTAAAAAATAATGTCAGTATTAAACCTGATGAGGTAAACATTAAAATGAATGAACAAAATAACAAATTTGACGCTAGATTTGATAAACAGAATGATAAAATTAAAAATAATTTTAATGAAAAATTTAATGAGATCAGAGATAAAATTAAACAACAGAATTTAAATTTTAGTAAGCAAGTAGATGAAATTAATACACGTTTTGATAATATGAAAGATGAGATAATAGAATCAATAGATCATGTGTTTGATAAACAAATAAACATAATAGGTGACATATTTAATAACTTTACAAAGAATAAAGTACACGAAAATTACGAGATTAAAATGGGGCTACAGACTAGTAAAAAGTCCGATAAATTCGATGAAAATAAAGACGATCAAATGACATATAATGAGGTAAGTAGGGGTGAGAATTACGATGATATAATTAAACATGTGGTGTTAGAGAGTAAGGTTGTGAATATTGATAGTGCTGATGAAGTTTTAGTGGAAGTAGGATGTAATAATGGAATGTTAATGAATCAGAGAGAAAGTGGAGAGATAGTATAGAGGTAGAGGGGTTGCAGAGGGTAAATTTTCCCCAGGTTTATTGTGAACCAAGGTGTTTACAAATGTTGTTGTTGAAGGGCAAGAGTCCCTTATTATTGGAAGACATGAGGTCTTTGAGTTGTTCCCTGAATTTTTATAAGTTAGTGCCCTCTGTATGGGATGGTAGAGAAAGTGTGATATGGCATTATGGTGAGAGATATTTAGAGAGAGAGTTGTGTGTAGATAAGAGAGATAAAATTATTTAAGGTGAATAGAAATTATAAAGAATTTGTAGAAAGGTTAGATGTAGAGAGAGTTGGGAATTATATCGAGCATTTACCTGGTAGTGAGACTGAGGTAGTAGCAGAAGTAGATGATAAAGTTGACGAATTATTAACTTACCTTACTTTGACAGAAAATACTAAAGGAGAAATTACCCTACCCGATGTCGACAGGTATTTTGAATTAATGGTATGCAATAATATTTGTATTATCAATAGTATTAATATAATGGAACAAAGTAATAATGATGACTATTATAATTATAATAGCTATAGGTATTCAATTGTAAATGAATGGTGTAGTCATAAGATTAGACTATTATATGATGACGGGGGTTAAATAAAGACTAAGTGAATGGACATTTTAAATATTTTAGTTTATGGTAATGACCTGTCTAGATTATGAAATGAGGTGTGGTAAACAGAAAAATAATGACGAAGAATTGTAAATAAATTTATAGTGAAATTAATTATGTTTGTGTTGTAAAAGGTATTTTATGTAAACAATGTGTGTATGTAGAAATTGATGTAATAATAATAATAATAATAATATTTTGGCAGAGTAAATAAATAATGAGAATAATTATGAAGGTGATAATAAATGAATTGTAATTGTTTTGGAGTAAGGTAATTAAAATAATTTGTTTTGAACAATTGATTGAATTAAAGAATTTGAGATTGATTAATTAATTAATGTATAGATAAATTTTGGTAATGAATTTAAATGATTTTATGAGATTGGAATTTGATAATAAATAGTAAATGAATAAATATAAAATGTATTTAGTTGTGGAATCATATGATTGTTATAATGTTTCAGAAGACACATGGAGTTGTGTACATGATTTGGTGGTGATAAATGTTTGTATTTTTTGTGTCTATGACAGTAATCATGTTGTATTCGAGTATATGAGTGATGTAATGTAAGTATGAATTTTATCATGCAATTTAAATAAAGTAAAATGTTTAAATGGACTAATAAATAATGGTAAATGAGTCTAAGAGGTGAGAAATAATAATATAACCAAACATATAAGAGTTTACCATCCAAGAATTGTAGTAACGGTGTCAGTGTGAACCTTATATGTCTTTTGGTAGTTTCCCCTATATTTCGGGCGGTCACGGCTTCACCGAACCCTGATCGTGGATTTATAATGTAAGTATATTCTAAATTGGTGAACTTAGAAATTAACCGGGGGGTAACTCAGGGGAAACTATATAACTATGGAACAGCGGCTATCATCGAAGGTGGTGATAGTGCCGTAATAAGGGTGTGTGAATCATATTTAGTAGGATTACTGGTGTCCTCGGACATCAGTAATGCCGAATTTTTATATAACGTTGAACCAAGAACGGTAGAGGCAGCGTCTATACCCTATATAAACTTCAGTTCTTGGGGATGCAAATGGGCGCTATACAGTCCACCAGCAGGAAACAATAGTGTGTGTGGAAAAGGAGCTGGCCGTTACAAGCCAGGGGCACAGATAACACATCTGTGCATAAGGCAAATGCTCGATCCGGTTTATCCGGCGGGTGGTTACCTAATTGTAACTGGGTAAAGGGGGGAATTAAGAAAACGATGTAGTAGTAGTGGTAACTGAGCAATCAGTGAGAGGGTGACGACATCTGTAAACAGAGGGACATTCAATTTCACTTACTCTAGAGAGAGAGTTGGTGGTTGGTGACCCAGTTCCTGTTCAGTAACAGTTGCTATAACTATGATTCGATGATTAGTGGTGTATTTCACTCATGAGAACAAACGATTTTAAGTGTTAGGGCCAGTTATAATGATGTTAAGCTAGAAGAACATTTATGATGATAACTATATAATTTGTGTATTTGTTAATTGTATGCAGTATGTCTAGTATAAGGTCATTCACCTGACCATGAGATAGCAGCTGATGGCTGATGTTATATATGTAGTATGTCACTTATAATTAGTTTTGTAACGGGGCTAAAAGGAGAGGGTTTTGTTTTATTAAAAATCATAATTTTGTTTCCCATTTGCGTGGCCAGCCACATGGTAAATAAAAGCTTTGTCAAACAAAGAACAGTGAGGTAGAATTTTGAACGTAGCCGAGACAATGGAATGCAGTGTGTGTTCGCCAACGCAATTGAATTCGCAGAACTGAAGGGCTGTGTTACGCACACCAACGCGCAACAACAACCAGGCGCGCGGACGGGACGCCAAACAGTTCAACCGACGCTGCCGAAAATGGCGCAAAGACGAAGGTTTTGTTCGACATGCAGTCCGAGCTGGAGGAAGTATGGATAAGTCATGCCCATTCGCGTGACGTAACCAGTGGCAGTGTAATTTTGTCAACGCCTGACACACGTAAATAACACGTGTTAAATGAACAGTGACGAATGATTTAACATATAAGGCATTGAAATTTCCACTCTGTCCGAACGTTTGGAGGGGAGCAGTTGGTTAACGCTCTGCGCAGTTACCCGCCAAAACGACGTCTGGCCAGACGTACACAGACTCGCGAGTCAGAAAATTTATTAACAAATCTTAAAAGTGAGTTTAACTAAACACCCAATCAACATGAACAAAGCGTGAGACATTCGTTAACTAGTGGTATCAAAATTAGCAGTGAACCCTATTCGGACAAAAAGTAAAAACAACAATGGACTAAATTCAACTCCTGGTCGTCATGGACACAATTCCAGGAAAGTAATCATTTAAACATCCACTAACAAATTAGAATCAATGAAAAGCCCTAAATCTAAATAATGGGGAGGGAAGTTGAATGAGTGTTGAGCGTGAGCATTACTGGGCCGTCTTGATAGGTTAATTAGTTAGTTTGGTCAGTTCTTTAAGTTACAGTTTGCAACTAGTTATTAGCATGTAAAAGTAACCCAAGGTATTGTAATTTTTTAAGAAAAATAATCGAGATGCAGAGTAGTAGTTTTTTGAGTCGAAAATGAATATTAAGTAAAGTTAAAACAAAGTAAACAAAATGTTGAAATGAAAGAATATAACAATAAAATTCAATGTCACATAATGAGTAAATAAATACATCTATTTCTGAATATAATTGAGAGTATGATTTATTGAAGAGTGTTAACCTAAGTCACGCTTATTCTTCACGAATTCGTGCGAAGGACCTGGGACCCGAACAAGGTAAGAGTTGCAAAGATTGTATATTATTTTTAAATAATTATTTGGCTATTAATTTGTAGCTTCTCAATGGCACCACGAACAGTGACAAGTTTATAAAAATAAATTTTAATAAACCGCACCTAAATGTGAACATAAGCGTGAGTTAGGAAAACGTAAAAAATATGAAAAAATTAGGTGTAACGTGTCAAAAATGTGGGTATTTTTATTTTATTTCATTTCAGGAGTTTTCTAAAACATATTGTAAATTTTATCCCATTGTAACAGACCACGTGTTGACTGAACAGTTTGGAACAAAGGCAAGACGAAATAGCGTTGTGCAATCAGTAAGCGAAGAATTTACCACCCCTGTTTTCTAAGAACTATGCGAGAGTGTGGCAGTGCGCACCTATGCGTCCACCAAGCATGGGCGCTGACCCACGCGTTTGTGAAACTCAAAATGGCTACAAGCACGAAACTATACGAGCACATGGTCGTGTAGCGGCGGATGCAAAACTTAAGAACCGCCCATCTCGTGACGTTAGCCAGTGCCACACCAAGATCGTATACGAACTAACCCAACAATAAAAGCATGGTTTAAATGGGACGAAACTCCTGCGATGAAAACCAAGGCAGTGAGTTCCCGTATTGTAAAACTGTGGAGAGGGAACCGAGAGAAAACTTCTGCCCAGTGCCTCTTACCAACAGACCGCATGCGGTCCATCTAAATTTTGCTAAAAGTTTTCTTTTCAAGGTCGGCCGACCTCACCAGTAAAAAAATGGAATATTAGTCAAAAGTGCACTAGTGAAATCGCAACCGTTATAAGTGATTCGAAATGAAGAAGATGAACTAATAGTTTTTTGTTTTGGACATGTGAACGAGGACTTGGTGCGGGCCATGCTACTAGATCGCAGGAGACGCCGTTACCCAAGTAAAAGTATTTTTTTTTACATAACTATTTAATGGGGCCAAAAAATTAATAAATGAAATAACTTGGGGTTTTTTAAAATTAGTGTGATTGAGAGAGAGAGCAGGCTGGGCGGCCACCATAGATATAAGATGTTTCTTGTTAATTGGTATGTATACTTTAATATTATGTCGTAATAATCAACAAGTAAATAATTGTACCCTTGGTAAAATATAGAGAGAAATAATTGATTCTGTTTATTTTGGTAGTAACAGGTGGATAAAACTTTAAATGGAAAATGTATTGTTTGATTGCACAACTACGCCACATAGCGAGGCGCATGTAGAGATGTGGGTGTAATTGGGAGTCATTGCAATTTTAAGATAATAAAAACAGAATTTTCTTTCTTTTCCACTACATATGTTGTTAGAATAATTATTTCGTAACCCCACACTGTTTCTGACCTCGCTTATGAAAGAACCCTGGGACCCGAGAAATATCCAAATATTGGTAAGTACGAGCTATGAACTATGATTATTAACAACTAATAAACAAAAAATTAAATAAGTAGGTTATTATACAAGTGGCTGCCCGAACGACGGACATTATATAAAATAATTATATAAATAAGCCAGAATTCAGAAACAGTGCGGGTATCGAAAAAATATATAATACGTAAAAATAAGGTTATGTTTGTGTTAGTAAGGTATACAGTTGTGTTAGGCGTTTTAATTTTACAATAATAGTGGTTTTTTATATATAAAAAGTGTTATAGAAATAAATTTTAAATATGGGGGAAGGACGAGATAACGAAATAATAAAAATGATGCAGACGCTTTTTAATATACAAAATAATAAGTTCGATGAGAAATTTAGTTACCTTGACGAAAAATTTAGCGAACAGAAAAATGAAATTAGAAATATCCAAAATAATCTTAACGTGCAATTTGATGAAGTGAAGAAAGAAATTAAAGAACAAGGCTGTATTTACGATAAGAAATTGAGTGAAATAGAGACGCAGTTAGGCGAAATAGAATTAGAAAATGAGAAAGTAATAAACAAATTAAAACCGAACAAAGATGACGGGGTAAGTAGTAGTGGAAATGATGATTTAAATAATGGGGTTACAAGTAATAACAATGACAATACAAATAAAAATATGGTGTTAGAAAATGATTGTGTAGATGTTGATAATGATAACGAAATTGTAGAAAGAGTAGAAGTTGATAAGATGTTTGTGTGTGATGAATTAGAGAGAGAGAGAGTACGAAGAATTTACAGGTAGGGTGGATGCAGGGGGTAGATTTTTCCCGGAATGTTGTAGTGGGGGGTGAAGAAATGGCTTCACGTGAGTATTTGGAAGAGTATAGGTTTGCAGATAAATTTCCCTTGGTTTTTTGTGCACTTCATAGGTGGTGCCGTAATGATAAGTTAATGCCCCCTGCATATTTTGAGAGAGAGTGTGTAGCACGGCATGAGGGTGAGAAATGTTTTGAGAGAGAGAGAAAGAGAGAAATAGAGATATTTAAAGTAAAGCGAAGTTATGAAGAATTCGTAGAAAAGTTAGACATAGAGAGAAATAATAATAATAATAATGAGTACTCACCGTACAGTGAAACTGAGACAGCAGTAGATGAGGTTAACAATGATAATATAACTCACCTGATTTTAACAGATAATTCTAACGGAGACTGGACAAAATTTACTAATATTGAACAAGTATATGAACCAACAGAAGTGATAATGAATGACATAGAAGTAAGGGATTATTATAATAATAATAATAAATTTGATATAAATAAGATTGATCTATGTTACAAATATGTTAGACTATTATTTGACGATATGGGGTAATTGTGTATTGTTTATTGTTCATGAGCATTTAATGATATGAATAATGTGGTTTTGAAGTGCATTGTCTTATGGAACGATTTGTGGGTAAGGATAACAAATAATAAGTTGGACTGTATATTCTTTTATGTGTTGATGTCATTATGTTAAGTGTATTTGTGTACTACATTATAGTGTACTATAGGTTATGTAAACAATGTGTATGTACAGTAGGAGAAATTGATAACATTAGTTATCAATTAAATTGAATTTGCAATTAACCAGTATAAATTAATAATAATTATAAAATTCGACAGACTAATTAAGCGATGAAAATAATTGTGACCTGTTAAATAATTGAATTAAATAATTGAAAAATAATTACTTAATTAAGGTCGTATAAAAGAAAGTTTGAGAATGAAGTTAAATGATTTTATGAAATTGAGATTCTATAATGATTGATAGACGGTTAAACAGATAATATGTTCAAATTGAGGTATGTTATTATAAGGGGAGAAGTGATGAATTTTCTAGGGCTATATCAAGGTAAAATGTGGAAAATAGATTTTGGGTGATAATGAAATAAGGTAGGTGAGTTAAGCAGAGTTAATTGTAATGGGAGTTAAAGAGAATAAGAATTTTGAAATACAGGTAACACACCGAGATAGTGTTAGATATTTAGGGACACAGTGGTAGTGAGTATATGTAGAGAGGAGTAATGTGAATGAGATATAAACATATTTGTTGATGATATTTTGTAGTAAGGGTGAGATGGTAAGGTGTGAGCAACGTGCGGTGTGGCGAGAGACCAGCGTGCGGCGTTGTGGCGGGAATAGAGTAGTTTGAGTGAGTGTTTGCCGATATTTTGGAGGGGCATTGGATCGTATGTAGATAGCCAGGTAGGGAACACACATCCTAGTACAAAGATGAGCGGTGCCAGAGGTAAGTGGAATTAGTGAAAGGTATTTATAATTGAGAGATTGGTGTCATAAAGTGTTAATAGTGGTTGTTAGTAGCAAGAAAGGGAGTAATATTAAAATGTCTATTCGGTTGAAAGCATAGAGAATACAGGTGTCACCCAGACTAATCAATGATTAAAATGTGAAGAGTTAGATAGAAAATTCATAGTAGAAAGGCACTCGGAGATATAATGTAACAGGAAGGTTAATAATAAATTTGAATTGCATAGAATCAAATGATAAATAATGGATGGTTAATTAATAACAGTTCAGTTGAAATTAAAATGTAATGTTTATAATTTTATAAAGATGTAGGGTGTGTAGAGTTTGACCGAAGTTAAATGTGATTTGGTTATTTTGAGGTAATAATAGCAATGTTAATTATATATGTATACAGATCAAGTAGTACATTAAATGAGAATAAATAATTCAAATCACCCACTGTAATGGAGAATAAGAGTGTTAAGCCAAGAGAGAGATTTATAATAAAGATATAAAATTTTTATTTTTCAAAACCAGTGACAACATTTTGATAAAATTTGAAAATAATGTAAAATTAAGAATTGTTTATTTTGAATAATTGAAATGTCAATTTGCTTATTATCTATAATAATATTTTGTTATTTTAAATATTTTATTTTATTATGTTTTGCGTGTTTAAAGTTAGAATGTTACAGAGGTTAAATGTATTTTCAGACAGAAAGTGTACATAACGTATGTGGGTCAAGGTTGTGGACTTTACCTAGTTTCGATCAGCTGATGAGGTCATATACTAAGAATGTTTGATATGGAAGTCAATTTAATTTTGTTTTTTGATCAATTTAGACAAGTTTTAACAAATTTCTATATGTAAAGGAAACATTTTGATAAATTTAAATTTTTTTTTCTTTGAATTTTAAAATTTTTTGGAAAATATTTTTTTTTGGAAAAAAAACCTTGATTTTTCGCCTGCCAGCTAATGTATATTTTAAGTGTTGATTATTTGATTGTTTGTGTATTAACCATGGTTATTTTATGGATTTATTGTATTGAATTGTACTGTTAGATTTTAGGTAATCACATGTTAGGTTAAGGATATGTTTAATTAGGAGAAATGTTTAAATTAACTCATTTTAAATAAAACAGAAAATAAGGAAGAGAATTTTTTGATACAATATTTTATTTTGAATTCTGAATTCTTTTTTAGATGAAATAGTAAATTTTAGAGAATTTTTCAATGTATAATATGTAATGTGAGTGTGTGTGAGCCCAGTATCTGCTAAAGGCAGCCCAGCTTGCATAAAAGGGGAAACATATCGGTGGAGGATCTGGCATAATCGAAGCCAGGGATTGAGGATTTTGGGGGGGTAGCATGTTAGAAGGTGAGGTGTGCTGTGGTACTTGTCTGTTCGATTTTTCGGTGTTGGGATATCTTACGGAGAAGTCCAGTGATCTCGTTCAGATGCGTCCATAGTCGCCAAGCCAGGGGGGTCGTGTACCCATGAAGAGTAAGAACCCGGGGGTTGTTGGCACCAGTTCCTCACCGGTCCTCTTAGGGGTTTTATCAATGAGATTTCTTCTGTTTTAGACAGCAGAATTCTTATTGAGGGGGTATTGTAATGTGTCAAAAATGTGGGTATTTTTATTTTATTTCATTTCAGGAGTTTTCTAAAACATATTGTAAATTTTATCCCATTGTAACAGACCACGTGTCGACTGAACAGTTTGGAACAAAGGCAAGACGAAATAGCGTTGTGCAATCAGTAAGCGAAGAATTTACCACCCCTGTTTTCTAAGAACTAAGCGAGAGTGTGGCAGTGCGCACCTATGCGTCCACCAAGCATGGGCGCTGACCCACGCGTTTGTGAAACTCAAAATGGCTACAAGCACGAAACTATACGAGCACATGGTCGTGTAGCGGCGGATGCAAAACTTAAGAACCGCCCATCTCGTGACGTTAGCCAGTGCCACATCAAGATCGTATACGAACTAACCCAACAATAAAAGCATGGTTTAAATGGGACGAAACTCCTGCGACGAAAACCAAGGCAATGAGTTCCCGTATTGTAAAACTGTGGAGAGGGAACCGAGAGAAAACTTCTGCCCAGTGCCTCTTACCAACAGACCGCATGCGGTCCATCTAAATTTTGCTAAAAGTTTTCTTTTCAAGGTCGGCCGACCTCACCAGTAAAAAAATGGAATATTAGTCAAAAGTGCACTAGTGAAATCGCAACCGTTATAAGTGATTCGAAATGAAGAAGATGAACTAATAGTTTTTTGTTTTGGACATGTGAACGAGGACTTGGTGCGGGCCATGCTACTAGATCGCAGGAGACGCCGTTACCCAAGTAAAAGTATTTTTTTTTACATAACTATTTAATGGGGCCAAAAAATTAATAAATGAAATAACTTGGGGTTTTTTAAAATTAGTGTGATTGAGAGAGAGAGCAGGCTGGGCGGCCAACATAGATATAAGATGTTTCTTGTTAATTGGTATGTATACTTTAATATTATGTCGTAATAATCAACAAGTAAATAATTGTACCCTTGGTAAAATATAGAGAGAAATAATTGATTCTGTTTATTTTGGTAGTAACAGGTGGATAAAACTTTAAATGGAAAATGTATTGTTTGATTGCACAACTACGCCACATAGCGAGGCGCATGTAGAGATGTGGGTGTAATTGGGAGTCATTGCAATTTTAAGATAATAAAAACAGAATTTTCTTTCTTTTCCACTACATATGTTGTTAGAATAATTATTTCGTAACCCCACACTGTTTCTGACCTCGCTTATGAAAGAACCCTGGGACCCGAGAAATATCCAAATATTGGTAAGTACGAGCTATGAACTATGATTATTAACAACTAATAAACAAAAAATTAAATAAGTAGGTTATTATACATAGGTTATATGTAACTAAGGCCTAATGAATACCTAAGGTATGTAAAATAAGAAGTGTTAAAATATAGTATAATAAAATAAAGGTGATAAATTTACAATTAAAAAATGTCAGAAAATAATGAAAGTACCGTAAGTGAAAGAGCTGATGTAACAGGACAAACAGGGCCTGTTGTCATAATTATGGGGTTTGAGGATGTTACAGAATATTTTTATTGTATTCATATTGTATAAAGTATGGTTAGGTCCATTTTCCCTAAGTCTGCACAAACAACGCAGTTTCATCGATACGATTTACTTCAAGGCCGAAGGCGTACATGTGAAGGAGAACGTATACAATGGTGATTCTGATCGACACTAACAAAATGATATTACAAATATTGACACACGTCACAACAATGACGAGGAACAATGCCGTCAGCTGATGCGAACGAATCGTGGATCACAATTGATCCCCTCCACCTGTCGACAGTTCGACACTATGTCTGCCCACTCTGAAGAACTTTGTCATGGTGACAACACGTACATTTCTTTCTGGTCAAAAATAACCAGCTAAGTGTAAATCAAAATTCAAAAATGTAACCATCAGTAAACAGTGAAAGTTACCGATCTTAATTATGTAAATTCAGTGCAACAACGGACTAAAACAGGCAGTACAACCAACACCGAAGTACGCCGACCAATGGCCAGAACATGGAAAACGTCTGAACTACACAACACCTACTAACTTCAGGAAAGTCATTATTACAACTATTCTTATTTTCAAAATTTAGAGCTCTAACAAAATATTCAATGCGCAAACTTTATTATCTGTAATATTAGTGTGTGAGGGAGAGAGTGCAAGCAAATGCCGGCCGTCATAAAACTAGGCATTGGTTTATGAATAAAAGTGATATTGCGACTCAATTACTCAATAAGAGATCGCAATTACTCTAGCTATATGTATATGTGTAAAATGTTTATTTTATGATATTGTTTTGAATCGTATGAGATCGAAAACAGTAATGTTAACTGAGGTGAAGAAGGAGCGGAATTGTATGGCCGCCATTTTGAATAATGACACCTGTGTAACTTAACCCTTTTCATGTAAATGAATAACCTCACAAGCAATTAAATCAGTGTGTTATTTCTAAACAAATGTGTGTGATATTATTTCGATAACCCAGATAGCTTCCGTCTCTCGTTTAACGACACTTTGGCACCCTTAGGTATATTCAACACATTCAGTGTAAACAAATTGAGCACGTGGCATCCGGAGCATTATAATACATACAATAGATATGCAAGTGAAGTACCTTATTATGGTAAGTACATACAATTATAAAAAATGTGTTTATGGTGTTTGTTAACAAATGACGACCCGAACAGTGACTATAATAGCCAGTTAACAAATGGCAGCCCGCAACAGGGACTTTATATAACAAACTATCTTATATAATTGAACCAGAGTACGGAAGCAGACGGGTAATGAAATATAAATAACACAAAAGAACATAGAGTACCAGTGTAGGTTATGTTATGTAGAGTGTACGGTAGAGATACAGTCATATTTTATATATTTAAAACTCCACAATGGCAAACCGTAGCGAAATAAGCATTACTGAATCGCAAATTATGAGCGAAGGCGATCAATCAACACCAATCGTAAATAAAAGAAACGAAGAGAATGAGATTGTAAAGATTACGCAAACACTTTTTGAAATACAAAATAATAAATTTGATGAGAAATTTAATGATTTGAAAAGTGACATTAATGAAATTAAGAAACAAAATTGTAATATTGACAAAAGATTAAATGAGATACATGCACGGTTAGACGAGACAGAGTTAGAAAATAAGAGGGGAGTAGACAAATTAGATATAAACAAAGACAAGGTAAGTGGGGGAGACAATTATGACAAAATAAATAAAAGTATGATATTAGAAAATGATTATGTAAACAGGGGTAGTGATAATGAGATTTTATGGGGAATAGAATATGATAATGATGGAATGATGGTGTGTGTTGAAGGGTTAAAGAGAGTGTGTGAAGAAAGTATAATTGTAGGGGGATTGCAGGGGGTAGATTCTTCCTTTAATGGTGTATTTGGGGGTGATGTACATGTGTTGAGGAAGGACAAGAGTGCCTTCGATGTATATTTGGGAGACATATGGTCTACAAATAAAGTTGTCCTTGGTTTTTTTAGTGCACTTCACAGGTGGTGCAATAGTTGTGAATTAGTGTCCCCTGAAAATGTAGAAAGAGAGAATGTAGCTTGGTGTGGTAGAGAGAGATATATTAAAAGAGAGAGATGTTTTGAAAATGAGAGGTATTGTGAGAGAAAAAGAAAAATAGAGATTTTTAAGATAAGTAGAGACTATGAAGAATTTATGGAAAGGTTAGGAGTAGAGATGATATATAATAGAAATAAGAACTTACCTTGTAACGAAACTGAAGTAGTAGGAGATAAGGGAAATAATGATTTTATAAATTACCTAATTATGACTAATAATACAGAAGGTGACAGGACAATGACCAATCATGACAGATTATATAAGTTTGCGGAAAATGAGGAAAATTTGAATGGTATATGCATTTATGATGTTAGTATAAGAGAGTCAATATTAAGCAAGGTATATAGATATAAGATAAGGTTATTGTTTGACGATGGAGGGTAGATATTTTATTGTGTTTATGAACATTTAAATATGTGATAGTGTTCTTGAAATGGACTGCTTATGAACTGATTTATGATAAATGGTTAAATGATAATTTTGGATTGTATATTTTTGTGTATATTGTAACACAACAAAATGTTACATAACCTAGACATCACCAGAAGGGTAAATAAGTACACTGAAATAATAAAAGTGGATAATTTAGGATGAAAGTAGCAAAGAAGAGAAGGACCAACAAAGAAGAAAGAAGAAGAAGGATCCCAAGAAGCAGTGAGGAATACACTGCATGACACTACAACAAATACTATGACTGACTCTAACTAATGGACATGCCAAGTTCACTATAAGCTGTCAAACAAGCCAGTCAATGACATGAATATAATGTCATGTGTCAGATAAACCAATTAAATAATGACGAAAATAATGTAATATCTGTAACAGTGTTTTGGCTGAAAATAAATGAACCATGACCAGTAAATGACAAAGCCTATGACTAGATTAGCTATGGCCACAATGTAAATTAAAACTAGCATTACAAACCCAGATGTAATATTAGTGAGTAAAAGTAATTATAAAAGGAAGCCTCATATGGATGAAGAACTTCCTTATTATATAAATGTAAATAGTAACAATTATTAAAGCATAAACATATGCTAAAAACATGTCTAGACCATGTCTAAACAAACGTTTGTCAGTAAATTAATAGGGAAAAAGGACTCCTAGTGAACATAAGATTTACTGAACAATCAATATAACTAAAGATAATGTGAAATACCACCACTCAATTATTAATGGATAACATTAATTTGAGTAGGCCAAACGAAATGTAATTAGGAATAAGGATTTTCGATAATAATGTATCGCCTTAATTATGTTAAGATTTAATATTGTACAGTTATAAATAGCTATTAAGTATAATCACAGATGTGTTAGTGTTCAAACAAAGACGTTATAAAGAAAACGCAATGTGAAACACTAAATGTCAAAAGATAGGGAATGCTCGCATTATGCCTCGCTAGCAGACGACAGTGAGAAACCATGTTTCTAAACATTCTTTATGAGCATTGTCAGAGAAAACGAGGTTAAAACCTGTGTTAAGCCACATCAAATTGAAGCCCATAAACTAATCTTTAATTTGATGGTAATAACCTCGCGATCGAAACTATAATAAGTGCGTAGTGCGCGTTAGCGTCATTTATTGTTAAAAAGTGAGAAATTGGTTGGGTAAAACCAACAACAACGACAGTTGTCAACAGCGTTCGCCGGACAGCGGTTAAAAAACAATACGTCATTTTGTAACGGTTATCAGAACCAATCAGAAGAGAGATTATTAAACGATCTTACCGCCTAAGCCCTATGAAGCGAGGGGGTATATAATCAAAAACGGAGAGAATTCGTTACACTTTTTGTCATCACATCGAGCGAGACAGTTGTCGCTCGTCCTTGCAATATTTTTTAATAACTGAAATTAGTACAACAATAGTAAACCGTTTAAAATTTTCTTCAAGACATTAACGATACTGTAATTTACTACAAGGAAGTGCTTCGAAAGTAAAGTGATATTTTAATTGGTGGGTGATTTTAGAACGAGAGAGAGAGAGTTTTTTAATCAGTATTTAACATAGCCCAGATTTTGTTAGAAGAGGGCCGACTCTCCGTTCGTAGTTCGTGTGAAGTGTAATTAACCAGTGGTCATTATAATCCGATCACTGGAGTGTTTTTTACTTCCATATTCCTTAAGGAATGGAAGTATGGTGATGGCAAAAAAAATCGTGTTCGAGATTATTGCAGATTCTGATTCTACTACACTCAAAACATGAAAAAAAGTTGTTTTCCGAAAAGTGTGTGTGTGTGTGTGTCTGTGTGTGTGTGTGTGTGTGTGTGTGTGTGTGTGTGTGTGTGTGTCTGTAGATTTTTTTTCTATGGCAAACGATAACTGCCGCAAATTCAAACAGAATCAAATAATTTTTTGCATACAGCCCTGATTTGTAGAGTACTCACGACCTATTGTTTTTGGTGAAGATCGGTTGAGGGAAAGGGGTAGTTTACCTGCAACGGTTTTTTTTTATCAAGGGAAATTTTTTTTTTTGGCAAACGATAACAGCCGCAAATTCAAACAGAATCAAATAATGTTTCGTATACAGCCCTGAATTGTAGAGTTCTCAAGACCTATGGTTTTTGGTGAAGATCGGTTAAGGGAAAGGGGTAGTTTACCTGTAACGTTTTATGTTTTAACAAGGGTATTTCCTATGGCAAACGATAACAGCCGCAAATTCAAACAGAATCAAAAGATTATTTGCATACAGCCCTAAATTGCAGAGTTCTCAAGACCTATTGTTTTTGGTGAAGATCGGTTAAGGGAAAGGGGTAGTTTACCTGCAGCGTTTTTTTATCAAGGGTATTTTCTATGGCAAACGATAACAGCCGCAAATTCAAACAGAATCAAATAATGTTTTGCATACAACCCTGATTTGTAGAGTACTCAAGACCTATTGTTTTTGGTGAAGATCGGTTAAGGGGAAGGGGTAGTTTACCTGCAACGTTTTTTTATCAAGCGTATTTTCTATGACGAACGGTAACAGCCGCAAATTCAAACAGAATCAAATAATTTTTTGCATACGTCCCTGAATTGTAGAGGTCTCCATGACTTTCGATTTTGGTGAAGATCGGTTAAGGGGAAGGGGTAGTTTACCTGCAACCTTTTACGTTTTAACAAGAGTAAAGTACTTGAAAATTTATTTAAACTTTTTGAAACAATGTAATTGTTAAAAATAAAATAATTTTGTTGCCAGGCAATAAAATTATAATTTTTTCATTTTAATGTAATATAATATTTTTCATTTAATACAGCAATAAAAAGGCAGGTAAGACACAGCCTGGCTGTTTGGCTGAAAATGATTTTAAATATAAATCTTAGAATATGGAAGTCATGTATGGTTCTCCATACCGATATTTAATAAATTTTAATCTATTCGATTAAAATAAAAAAAGGTAACACTGTGACAATTAATTTTATTTCTCTGCTTGCACTGATCATTATTTACCACAAAGCTGTACTGACGCAAGAACAACTAAACTTTCAATCGTATACACAGTTTCAATTTACTTAGCGGATTTGTCAATCCAATGTAAGATTTTGTATTAGTACTAAGGGTTAAAAATATATGTTAGTAAATAAGTCAGCGTAACAAACGCTCACCTGAAAAGTAGTTATGAGTTTTAAAAAGAGGCCAAATAATTATTTATTAGTATTAACGTCTGTCAAGGCATAGTATAGTTCTTTTTTGTATTTCAAAGAGCCTACCCGTGAGGTATATTATATAATCAAAAGTCAAATTGTTAATAGATATAAGAGTTTATTGTTCTAACTGAGCTAGACCGTATTGTAAACGGACCAAGTAATTTCAGATTTATATTAATGTATCAATTGTACTTTAATTGCTGATTTTATTTTCAAAAGGGTAAAATAAACCCAGATTTTATTCAGCATAAACCTGGATCATAATTATTTCATATAGTTAATTGATAATTAACGTTGAGTACAGGGAGATAACTCAGAGTAGAGGTTCTACTATATTCGATTTTAATTATAGTGAAACATAAAGCATTTAAACCAAATTTAAAGTGAATTTATCAATTCTAAATTTTATTAATTGGTTTTTCATGGGAATTTTCCTAAAATAAACCCATGTGGCGCCCTTATCGTAGACAAGGAGTGTTATAACCTTGTTGATAAAGCAAGCTGGTATTAAGCGCGTCTTGACAGCTTATATTTTTGGTAAGTGAACTTCAGAACTTCCAGTATCACGAACAGGTACGTGAAAGTGTATATTATTATAAATTGTTTGTCCAGACGAGACTTAACGTTACGTACACTGACGACACTTAACCGAGAAGAGGAGTTCCGCTGCAAGATCAGCGCTACGGCTACATTCATCCACCGACCAGCGATTAACTTATTATTCACTATAATTATCAAACTGTACTAAATAAACAATATTTATCCATTATTACTAAGGATTATTACTGCAAATATTGTAAAAAGAGTTAATTTTTAAATTATAACACTAGATTTGCTATAATCGAATTTTAACTTAACTTTAAATTAAAATCAAATACATTTAATTTTTAACAGTGATAGTCAAGGTTTGTTATAATATTAATGTCAATGTATTTGTGTGTTCTTGATGTTATGTATGTTATGTATTTTTTATGTAAACCATGTACTGTAGAATGTTAAATATTCAAGAATAATTAAGTTTGATAATGATTTTAAACAATTATGGAATTCAGAGTCTAATGGTTAGTAAATGATTACGCATACGATATATTTGGATATTGAGTTGTTTTAGGATTGTAAGGTAAGTGATGAATTTTTTAGTGGTATATTAAGGTTAAAAAGGTGATAAGAGTTTGGGGATAATGATAAATAGAGGCATGGGAGTTAGTTAAATAGAGTTAATGGGAGTTAGTGACAATAAGAATGTTGAGATACAGATAATATATAAAGAGGTGTTAGATATTTTAGGGACACAGTAGTTAGTGATTATATGTAGAGAGGTGAGTAATGTGAATGGTATATATATATATATATATATATATATATATATATATATATATATATATATATAATTTGTGATGTTTTCAATTTGTTTCTTCTGCAAGTAGATAATATTGTATATTCTTTTTTTTTTTTTTAACAAAAAGAATATACAATATTATCTACTTGCAGAAGAAACAAATTGAAAACATCACAAATTATATAATTACTGCAAGAAACATCGAGTTACTTATATAGAAAATATATATATATATATATATTTGTTGATGATGATATTTTGTAGTAAGGATCCGGTGTAAGGAGTGATCAGCGTGCGACGTGGCAAGAGACCAGCGTGCAGCGTTGTGGCAGGCGGAGCAATTTGGGTTAGAGTGTTTGCCGATATTTGGTGGAGGGCAAATGGTTAGGAATGGGTATGGCCAGGTAGGGAACACACATCCTAGTAGAAAAGACGAGTGGTGCCAGAGGATTTAAATGGGATTAGTGAAGGGGGTTATTATCGAGATATTGGTGTCATAATATGTTAATGGTTAGAAGCGGTTGTTAGTAGAAAAAAGGAAGGGTAGTAAGGTTAGATAGACAAATGCCAAAATAAGATGTAGATAATAATGAATAATAGAGAGTCACCCAAACTAGACAAGGATTGAGGAAGGGTTAGAAAAAGAAAATTCATAGTAGGAAGGTAATGTAACTGGAAGGGTAATGATAAATTTGAAAATTTTTTTGTATAGAATTTGATATAAATGAATGTTAAATAATAAAAGTTGAATAGAGAATTGAAGTAGTAATGTTATAAAGTTTTGGTACAAGTTGTGTAAATATAAATTGTTTAATGTAAATGTAACAATGTTAATATTTGATGTTCCATGTTTTATTATATTTTATTGTTATTAGTAGTAACGATGACAAATATTAAATGTCAAAGAAATAATAATGATATTGGTGTTGGTTATCAAATATATAATTATGATTCTGTTGTAAAGAAAAATAAGTGTAAAGAAAGTTGGGTAAAGAAAAATATAAAGAATTTTGAAGTATTTTCCATAATAGGTATATGTTTTGATTTTAGGTAAAGTAAAATAGTGGAGATAGTAGTTGTTGTTTGGAGGATTAAAAGTTGTTTTGTGCTTAGTATAATAATATGTTTTCTTGTGATGAGAGAAGTAAGATGACGTTGATTGGAGTCGGGGAATTTTAGTACCTGGAAGAATGTTTGAAAAATGGAGAGGATTTTCTGTCTTAAATCTTGTTTTGTTATTTGGAAAAATTATTAATTAAGAAAGCCAATGCCTAGTAACATAAACCAATGCATCTAAGGGGAAGCATATCAGTTGTAGATATGGAGATAGATAAGGCCACTATTTTAAAATTTTGTATTGCATGTTTCAGAGTTTTGGTGGTGTTGTGACCGCGGTCCTGAGCTGGCCGGAGCGTCAGAACAGGAGTGTTGAGTGCCTCATGGCCTTATGGTGTTGGGATCTCTCCTGAGAAGTCCAGTAAGGTCAGAAGGTACGATCAGCATCATTGGACCAAGGGTAAGTGATTAAAATTTTTTATATAAACACTACAGGGGGTTGTGGCAACATATCTGAACTGATCCTTTTTAGAACGTGTGAATGAGTCAATGAAAGTTTTTATGTTTCGACATAAAACCTTTCATTGAGGGGTTTTGTAACGCGACAAACAGGGCCTGTTGTCATAATTATGGGGTTTGAGGATGTTACAGAATATTTTTATTGTATTCATATTATATAAAGTATGGTTAGGTCCATTTTCCCTATGTCTGCACAAACAACGCAGTTTCATCGATACGATTTACTTCAAGGCCGAAGGCGTACGTGTGAAGGAGAACGTATACAATGGCGATTCTGATCGACACTAACAAAATGATATTACAAATATTGACACACGTCACAACAATGACGAGGAACAATGCCGTCAGCTGATGCGGACGAATTGTGGATCACAATTGATCCCCTCCACCTGTCGACAGTTCGACACTACGTCTGCCCACTCTGAAGAACTTTGTCATGGCGACAACACGTACATTTCTTTCTGGTCAAAAATAACCAGCTAAGTGTAAATCAAAATTCAAAAATGTAACCATCAGTAAACAGTGAAAGTTACCGATCTTAATTATGTAAATTCAGTGCAACAACGGACTAAAACAGACAGTACAACCAACACCGAAGTACACCGACCAATGGCCAGAACATGGAAAACGTCTGAACTACACAACACCTACTAACTTCAGGAAAGTCATTATTACAACTATTCTTATTTTCAAAATTTAGAGCTCTAACAAAATATTCAATGCGCAAACTTTATTATCTGTAATATTAGTGTGTGAGGGAGAGAGTGCAAGCAAATGCCGGCCGTCATAAAACTAGGCATTGGTTTATGAATAAAAGTGATATTGCGACTCAATTACTCAATAAGAGATCGCAATTACTCTAGCTATATGTATATGTGTAAAATGTTTATTTTATGATATTGTTTTGAATCGTATGAGATCGAAAACAGTAATGTTAGCTGAGGTGAAGAAGGAGCGGAATTGTATGGCCGCCATTTTGAATAATGACACCTGTGTAACTTAACCCTTTTCATGTAAATGAATAACCTCACAAGCAATTAAATCAGTGTGTTATTTCTAAACAAATGTGTGTGATATTATTTCGATAACCCAGATAGCTTCCGTCTCTCGTTTAACGATGCTTTGGCACCCTTAGGTATATTCAACACATTCAGTGTAAACGAATTGAGCAAGTGGCATCTGGAGCATTATAATACATATAATAGATATGCAAGTGAAGTACCTTATGGTAAGTACATACAATTATAAAAAATGTGTTTATGGAGTTTGTTAACAAATGACGACCCGAACAGTGACTATAATAGCCAGTTAACACTGAATTTGATGAATCAGCTGTTATGAGTAGTCTTGAAGTACATTCAACTCCGAATGTAGGTCAAGACGACAAAACTATGAATATAAGTGGTACAAATGAAACAGATAGTAACGATGATTCGGGGATTCAGATGACCCCAAAATTAATTAAGGAAAGTAATCAACCTGAAAATAATATGATGAAATATCTATATAGCACGCTGTGCAGTTTGAATAATAAATTTGATAAATTGAGCAGTGACGTTAGCGAAGTCAAGAGTAGCTTTGATGTACAGAATAGCAAATTTGACGTTATAAATAGTCGTTTTGACGTGCAAAATAATAATTTCAATGATAAATTTGACGAGTTGAAAAGCGAAATACATGAACAAAAAGTAAAATGTGAAAACAATTTCAGTGAGTTAAAAAACCATATTAATGAGATCAATAAGCGTTTTGAAAACAATAATGAAGAATTTGCCAGTAAACTTAATGAGTTGAATACTAAAGTAGATAGTTCAATAAAGAACATAGACGTTCAAATTAATGAGATGGAGAGTGATATATTAGAGAGAGTCGATAAACAAATAAATGAGAATAATGAGAAATTAATAAGTTCAGTAAATGAATATAATAATGAAATAGAATTTAAAATAAATAAATGTAATACTGAAAACGAATATAAGTTTAATAGTGTAGCGGTTAAGATTGAAAAAAATGAATCAAAATATTGATGAGCATAAAAATAATACAGACATGAAAATCAATGAAATTGAGAATACCTGTAAAACAGAAATACAGGCGTTAAATGAATCAATCAATGTAATAACAAAAAATAGCATGCAATCTGAATGTAGTAATGATAAAAAATTATATTCAATTGAACAGAGCATTAGTAATGTGAAAGATGAGTTAAGTTTAGTAATAAACCAAAAATTAAGCAATGTTACTGAACGTGTATTGATTACAAGAGATATAAATAATGAAATTGAACTCGAAACTTTTTGTAGTGAGAATCGTAGAGTGCATCCAATGCAATTTTTAAATAGAGTACGGGAATTTAACAAATTTAACGGTAGTAGCTGGGAAGTCAAACTTATAAAAATTTTAAAATGTTTCAAGGGTAATTCTGAAATATGGGCGGAGATACATAGAGATAAATGGGAAAGATACGAACATTTTGAAACCGCGTTCCGTAATAAATACTGGTCGGAAGAGGAGCAGGAGATCTTACGAAGTCAGATAATGGGAACTGGGAAATTTGGGAGAAATAATAATATTACAGTATATACAATGAGACTGTTTAACGAAGCAAAATACCTAGAACCACCGTTACCATTCCAGTCGTTTGTACGCCATGTCAGCAAACATCTACCGAGAGAGGTACAGATCACGTTGATGACGAGAGAGGTAAGTGACATAAATGAGTTAGAAAAAATATTGGATGTTTTTCAGAATATTAGGGACCAGGAAGACAGCAGACGTCCACAACAACCCAATGCGAACAATGGAGGGAATTATGCACCAAGAGGAGGACAAAACGTGGGAACTACACATAATGGTCGAGAGCCAAACAGACAATATCCGAGGTGCAAATGTGATGGGTGTCCCGGAGAAAATTATGCTGACCGTGATTTGTTATAGACGTAGGAAGGCGAGACCCGGTCATCAGCCGAGGATGCAGCAGAGATTCAACAACACACAGCAGAGAAACAGCGAAGGACGAGCCGAGAATACAAGAAACGAAGGAGGAAATCAGCAGACGGGAAGAGTGTACACACCCAGAAATACGGCTGAGAGGACAGAAAACTAATAAGGACAATGGATGAGGAGGCCCGGGCATTGTCGCTAGATAACTGCGGGGACCATGGAAATAAATACAGGAATCACACAATTCACACGGACATGGCTACTGAATTGATGGAAGAAGAGGAGGCGGGAACGATGAGACCAGAAGCATGGCTGACGGCGGTAAAACTGGAAATAGAAGGTAAGCCAGTCATGACACTTATAGACACAGGTAGTGAAGTATCAGTAATAGCGGAACACGTACTAAACAAATTAAGAGAGACTAACAAAAATATTCCATCTTTGCCAGTTGCGGGGGTAACCATTGTAGGCATTACGGGTGTTAGAAGTAAACGGGTTACAACACACGGCCAGTTGAGTATAGTAATAAATGGGGAAAGTTATGAAAATACATTATTAGTTGTAAGGGGCTTAAACTTAGAAGTAATATTGGGTAATGATTTTCTGATCAGGAATAATGCGGTAATCAATTTTAGAAAGAGAATTTTAGAATTGAACAATAAAGGTAAACAAATAACAGTTAATTTTGAACGGGTGTTAGATACAGTAAAGATTTCGGGTATAAGGGTTATACCTAATAGGGTCATAGATAGGGATATAGAATTTAGTATGAATATGTGTAGAGAGAGTGAGTGATGAGAGTGAGGAGAGAATATGGGCGGATAGAGCGGTTAAATTTTGTGGTGAGGGTGGCGCAATGGGGAGTTCTCAACGTGAGGCGTTGTGGCGGGTAGTCGAGGGTTTTAGGGGAGTGTTTGCCGGGGAACCAGGAAGGGGAAAAGGTTATGAGTGTGAACTAAAGGTGAGGGAGCATGCGCCGTATGTACAACGAAGTTATCCGGTACCATATTCAAAAAGGGGGGCAGTACAGTTAGAATTGGATAGAATGTTAGAGGGTGGTATTATAGAGAGGTCGGTATCAACCTATTCCAACCCTTTAGTGGTAGTTATAAAGAAAGACGGGAGAGTTAGATTATGCCTTGATGCGAGAAAGATAAACCAAATTATTATTCCAGATAGAGAGTCCCCTGAGGCAATTGAAGAAATTTTTCAGAAGTTTAGTGGGGTGAAATATATGACGTTGTTGGACTTGACGGCAGGTTACTGGCAGGTACCGCTAGCTCAAAATAGTCACAAGTATACTGCATTTTTATTTAACGGAAAAAATTATCAGTTTACTCGCTTACCATTCGGATTGACCACCAGCGTAGCTAGTTTTATTAAAACTAAGCGTCTTGATGAAATTTTGCAGCCCCAGAATTAAGATTTTTTGACTATATATGTGGATGACATTCTGATAGCTTCCAGAACATTTGAGGAGCATGTAGAACATTTAGAGTATGTGTTGGAAAAGTTGTACCAGGGAGGTTTGACTGTGAATTGGGATAAATCAAAATTTTTACAGACTGAAATACATTTTCTAGGATTCATCATAACACCTACGGGAATACGGGGTAATCCGGACAAAGTAGAATCCATCATGACGTTCCCGGAGCCAAAAAACATAAAGCAATTACAAAGTTTTCTTGGTCTATGTAATTTTTACAGGAAGTAAAAACCATTGCTTTCGCCAGCCGGACGTTGCTAGCGTCAGAACGCAACTATACAACTACAGAGAAGGAGCTCCTCAACATAGTGTTTGCAGTAAAGAAGTTCCGGACATATCTGCTGGGCAGTAATACCATCATCAGGACGGACCATAAAGCGTTGTCGTTCCTGAACACTTGCAAGCTCACACACAGCCGAATAACCAGGTGGGTGTTAGCTCTCCAAGAGTATAATTTTTCTTGGGAATACATTAAGGGGGTAGAGAACAGAATACCAGACACACTATCACGAGTAGACACAGATAGAAATAGAACCGGTAGAGATATTAAAGAAATAGAAATTTATAGGCTATCCAGAGAAGATAAACTTTTTGGGGAAGAACTGAAAGATATAAACATAATGCAGAGAGCCGATAGTAAACTAAATAAAATTATAACCAGTGTAGAATCAGAATTAGATGAATTGGGGTATAAACAATATTTTCAGGTGTTTAATGGGAGTTTGTTTAAGAGAGTAGAGGGTAGAGAGAGGGATTGGAGGTTAGTAATACTGGAGGGACTGGTAGAAAAAATAGTGTGGGACTGTCACTATAGATATGGACATTTTGGGGCAAAAAAGTGTGTGAGTGTATTAAGGGAATCTTGTCTATTTAGAAATATGGAAAGACGCGTTCGAAAAATACTTAGAGTTTGTGAACTATGTCAGAAATCCAAAGTGGTGAATTATAGGGTAGAAGGGGAATTGAATTACATTAAGGTGGAGAAACCATTTGATTTAGTAGCTGTGGATTTGTATGGCCCGTTGCCAAAGGGTAGGGTGGTGTTATGTATATTTTCGTTGTGCTTGATACTTTTTCCAAATATGTCAGATTGTATAGTGTGAAGAGAGCGACGAGTAAGGTGCTGAGTGAGAAGATAACACGTGACTACATGGTCAACATTGGAAAGCCAAAAGTAATCCTGTCAGACCACGGACCACAGTTCATCAGTGGAAAATGGCGCCAGACTTCGGATGGGAACGTATCATCCCAAAAAACACCGCAGTACATCATCCGCAGTCCAACCAGGCGGAGAGGGTCATGAGGGAATTGGGCAGAATTTTCCGAGCATACTGTCACGCCAAACATAGCGAGTGGCCCTTATACGTTCAGAAAGTGGAAAACTGGCTGAACAGCGTAATACGTGTCGACGGGGTTCACGCCTTACGAATTGGTAAAAGGAAAGCGTCCACCACGGATTTTAGAGCAGTTATTCGATTTTCCACCTGAGACGAGTATCATACACCAGGACATAAAATTGAGGCTGGCAAATGAAAGGTTATTGACGAAAGGAGAAAGGCGGAAACGGAGACATGATATGAAAGGTAAGTGTGTGAAGTATGCAATTGGACAATTAGTATTGGTAAAACGCCATGATTTGTCAAATGCTCAAGACAAGCAGATAAAAAAGTTCTTTTTACTATACGAAGGCCCCTACGAAATAATAGATATTAAAATGAATAATTCATATGTTTTGCAGAACCGGGAAACACGAGAAATAGTCGGTACACAGAATGCTACGAATTTGAAATTATTTTGGTCAGAGTGAAAATTTAAAATTTTAATATGTGTTAATTTGTTTACAGAAGGGATCCTCCCCCATTTTCGGGCGGTCACGACCTTACCAGTCCTGGCCGTGGTTTTTGGAAATTGGAGGCGGACCATGGTTGGCAGAACTTCCTTCGGGCAGGGAGACGATGATGGTCCGGCTCCACCAAAATTGGTAAAGATTAGAAATTTCACCACATTTTTGAACGGGGAGCGGGACCCCTAAAGGTACGTGATACGAATTAAATTTTTTTTTAACACTCAAGGTGCAGCGGCTAGGTGTACCATATCATGTACCAGCACTGCTTTCGAGTGACTGTAAATAATTATGGAGGCTATATATATATTAAAGGCAGTGCATTCACAAACAAAATTTTTTTGTCTCATTGGTAAAAATAAAATTCCACCAATGAGAGCAGTTTCAGATTAACTAAGAAGATGAGTTTTGTTGAGAGGTGGGCTGAGGGAATGGATAGACGGCGGGTTGGATAAATGGTAGGAGAGGGGGAGTAGATTTGAGTTTAGAAGGGGAACGTGAATTCACGTGGTGGATCTATCTTGTCCCCCAGTTTACCTCATGGCAAAACCCCCATCTTTTCGGGCGATTACTACCATATTAGCTTTAAGGATAAAATTAGCCTCCAACTTATCAATATATAAATTGGAATGTTTATAATTTTAAAATTATGTCAGTAGTTATAGTGTGTTTTAGTAAATAAGTGACCACATATAGTTATGAAATTTGTAGTACAAGCTAAGAAAAGTGAAAGGTTTGCTGTGTAAAGGTTAAGAATATAGATGTGTCTAAAAAATGTGAAAATGAAAATCAATCAAGTAATTAATATACCCAAACATATAAGAGTTGACCTTCTGTGAATTGCAGTAGCGGTGTCAGCGTTGGCCTTATATGTCTTTTGGTAGTTTCCCCACATTTCGGGCGGTCACGGTTTCACCAGGCCCTGGCCGTGGAATGATGTAAGTAGTTACAAAATTGGTGAATTTTGAAATTGAACCAAGGGGGTAACAGGGGAAACTACATAACTATGGAACAGCGGCTATCGTCGAAGGTGGCGATAGTTCCGTATATAAGGGTGTGTATCATTTTAGTAGGATTACTGGTGTCCTTGGACATCAGTAATACCGAATTTTTATGTAACGCTGAACCAAGAACGGTATGGGCAGCGTCCATACCTTATATATGTAACTTCAGTTCTTGGGAATGCAAATGGACGCAATAGTCCACCATCAGTAAACAATAGAGTGTGTGGTAAAGGAGCTGGCAGTTACAAGCCAGGGGCACAGATATAGCATCTGTGCATAAGGCAAATGCTCGATCCGGTTCATCCGGCGGGTGGTTACCTAATTGTAACTGGGAAAAAGGGGGGACTTTAAGTAACGATGTAGTGGGAGTGTAGCTGTAAATGCAGTGAGAGGGTGACGACCTCTGTAAACAGCGGGCGGTCAACTTATAACACGACTCTATAGAGAGAGTTGGAGGTTGATAATCCATAGAGCTGTTCAGTAACTGTTACTATGACTCAATGAGTAGCGATGTATGTCCCTATGAGAGCAACCAATTTTAAGTGATAGAGTCAATTATAATGTTTCATTTTGATTCAAAAATATCGGTATGGAGAACCATACATGACTTCCATATTCGAAGATTTATATTTAAAATCATTTTCGAAATGAAATATTACCATAGAAACTACTTCTTTCTACTTACTGCTTCAGCCTTAACCACAGTACTGTGGTCACTAACGTATACCACCTCACGTTATCGCACTCGATTTTCACTGATGATGGAAGTCAATGGCATTGCCAAAACATCTGGTTTTGTAGAAAACATTGGACTACGGCCAAATATCCTGGGAAGGATGTTTAACAAAAACTACTTCTTTGTTGCCGATAACGTTGTACACATATATATAAAAAATATGCATAAAATTAATGGCTTGTATAAGTTAATGATTGATCTCCATTAAGTAGTGCTCAAGTTTCCAAAGTTTTAATATTATGATGTCCGTAATTAAAACATCAGAGCAGGTTTAGTGTGTATGAGGGTTCACCGTGGACACAAATTTTCAACATTTCCTATTGAGCGTTGCTTAGAATAAATCTGCGAATCTACAGTGTATGTTACACAGAACAAACACGCGGAAAAGAAGGAGTGCTCCGAAGTCACTCATGGACCCTCAGCATCTTGCAGAGGGTTCATTCCCTAAAGACGAAAAGTCTGTCTATGAATCGTTCCTCTGTAAACACGTGCAGTTACACTGCCCAGCGATCCACAGGAAGCAAATCGCTATCCACGCTGGACACTTTTTCGGCTTGCATGCGTTATGTTGGTATGGGTTTGGCACTTTCCATTTAAAAACCGTGCAAATGTAAGAAAATAAACATGAATGAGGACAGAAATAACGCGAATTGTGTGTGTGTGTGTGTGTGTGTGTGTCTTCCCTGCCTTTTTATTGCGGTAGTGATAATAATAAAATTTAAACGTAAACCGTACATAACTGAGATATGCTTGCCTGCCACGCACGATATATTTTCTCTTATACATGACTAGCAGAATACCCGTGCTTCGCTACGGAGTTTCACGTTGTACGTAATGAAAATGTTAGTTTAATTTGTAGCGGGTCAAATTTTGGGTAATTTTATTTGTAACAGTTAGGGGCATATGTGTTTTTATGTATTTCATTTTGGGCGGACTTTTCATAAAATCATTGTGCAACCGAATTCATTTCATTTATAACGGACCACGTGTTAACAGAATGGTGTTGAGCAAGATTGGTTGAGACAAAGGCGATACGCAATTTCCATTGTGCAACGCAACGAGCAAAGAATTCACCTCCACCAAAATTCTAAGAACTCTGTACTTGTGTGTCAACGCTCAAGCGCAACTACACCCGCACGCGCTCAAAGAACGCTCTTGACAAAAAATCAAGATGGCTAGAGAGGATGATATTCATCGCCTTCTACAAGACGTTCCGGAAAGGCTGTTTAAGTCCCACCCACTTTAATGACGTCCGCCAATGCCTAGATGAGATCACGTACAATGTTAACCAAAAAACCTACATACATCACATAGGACTAAGCTACAGTGACGTAAGATACGATCATGAGGCATTGGAGTTTCCGCCCTGCCTGAGTGTTTTGGAGGGAGGCATGTTGGTAACGCTGTAGCGGGGCATTTTTGGGCATACCTGGGGTGATAACAGAATTTGTATTTTTTTATAAATAATAAATAACTTGTTGAGTGATAGGAAAATTTTGTGACCGAGAGGTAAATTTGTTATTGTGGAAGCGATCGCAAAGTGGCAGCATTGACTGTGAGAATTGTTTAATATTGTGTGGACAGTTTAATAACAACTGCAAATGTACCAGAATCAGTTCAAGGACAATGACGAACACGAAAAACGTAAACACGTTACACAACCAGACATCAGGCGATGTGTTGCGTCAGCAAATTATATAACGATGTGTGTCACCAGTTTTGTCAACAAGCCAAAAAACAGTCCACTGGCGAACGAATACAAACTGTAAACCAATGAGAGTTGAACGAACAACAGTCGCTTCACAAATTAGCGCAAGTAGTTCGCTCCCAGTCAAAATTCCATGCTCGCGCGAGCAACACCGATACAAAGTTTCGAAACGTAAGTGCGGGCCCGCATACACTAAAAAATGTGAATCTTTATATGTACATCTAAAATACAAACAGTTTTCCAGCCAATAGTCATCTAAAATTAACAGTTCGGCCGTAAAATGTGATAGTGCGAACTATAAAACAGTAAAACAGTGCACGCCATGAGGAGACACCCCAGGTGCCGACTTCTACTCGTAAACAGGAAAGTAGCCATTAAAAAATAATAATTAAAAATGCTGGTTTTTTTTTTTTTAAATAAAATGGGGAAATAAATTTTGAAATATTTAAAAAATGAGATCTCTAAAGTAGCTTTGTGTGTGTATGTGAGAATATAGTATTATTATAGTTTATCGTAATAAGAAGGCTGGTTTGCGTTCCCGTTATAATTCTTAAAAATGTATTTCAAGAATCTGTTATTGTAATGCGAGTAAGTAAATTAAAAGAGATTCAAGGTAATCAACAACTATTATTCACGCTTTGTCAATTATTAATTCAAATTTTGTCTGTATGATTTTATTAACATGAAATATGAATAATAATAAAGTAATAATAACGTTTAATTATTGATGAACATAAATGATTGTTATTATTTCAGCAACCACCTTCTGTTCTCCTAGTTCGCTGAACGAACCTTGGTAATTTTCTTATTACAGTTGGTAACAAGATGGCGCTCGAAGGAGATATTTAGTAAATAATTGAATTAAATAACCAAATCCCTTAGGTTTATCAAATATCAGTTTGTTTAATACTGTATCAGTGGCTTCCGAACGTAGGGACGATTTATATAATATAATTATATAAATTTAAGCCTACGGGGAGAACAGAATGGTTGTTTGGAGTTTGTATTTACGTATATACGTAAGATGGACGTTAAAGGTTATGTTTGATATTGGTGAGTAGAATATTTTTCAATAAGTATATGTTACGTATAATAAAGTTATATGAAGATATATATATAAAAATTTTTTTTTAGAAAAATGGCAGACAATCATGAAACTGTCAGCGTCACTGACAGTGTAGATGAAAGCCAGATAAGCATAACTGAATCTCAAATCATGCATGAAGGTGTTCACTCAACACCAGTCATGAACAAAACGGCTGAAGATAATGATTTAATCAAGATGATGAAATTGCTGTTTATGAACAAAAAAACGAAATCAATGAGAAGTTCGATATTCAAAAGAATAGTTTTGACGAGTTAAAAAATCAGAATAATGAGTTGAAACATGAGATACAAGAAATTAATAAACATTGTGAAAATACCAAAGTAGAATTTACTAATAAAATCAGCCAAGTAGAAACCAAGTTAGATGATTCAATACAAAAGACAGATGATAAATTTAATGAAATAGATAGTCAGATAGACACAGTTGAGAAGCAAATCAATGAAAACAATGAAATATTAATAAATTCAATGAATGAGTATAACAATGACATAGAATCGAAAATTATTAAACGTAATATTGAAACTGAATGTAAGTTGAGTAGTGTAGTAATGACAGTTGAAAAATTTAGTCAGAATATTGATGAACACCAAAGTAAGATAGAATCTAAAATAAATGAGATTGAAAGTAATTATAAGACAGAAATACAAGCAGTAAATGAATCTATCGATGTAATAGCAAAAAATAATGTACAGTCTGAATATAGTAATGATAAAAAATTGTATTCACTTGAACAAAATATTAGTAATATGCGAGATGAATTAAGTTTAGTGAAAAATCAAAATGTAAACAATGTTATTGAACGAGTATTTATGACACGAGACACAAATAATGAGGTAGAATTAGAAACTTTCAATTGTGACAATCGTAGAGTACACCCAATGCAATTTTTAAATAGGGTTAGGGAATTTAATCGGTTTAATAATAGTAGCTGGGAGGTTAAGTTGCTGAAGATTATCAAATGTTTCAAAGGTAGTGCCGAGATACGGTCGGAAGTACACCATACCGAATGGGAAAGTTATGAAGATTTTGAGATAGCTTTTCGCAATAAATATTGGTCAGAAGAAGACCAAGAAATACTAAGAAGTAAAATAATGGGTAATGGGAATTTTGGTAGGATTAATAACCACCTAACCATATATGTGATGACCATTTATAACGAAGCAAAGTATTTAGAACCGCCGTTGCCATTCCGATCATTTGTACGACATATTAGCAAACACCTGCCCAGAGAGGTGCAAATAACTTTAATGACTAGAGAGATTACCAATATAAGCGAGTTAGAAAACATGTTAGATGTATTACAGAATATAGGGGAACGCGATATGGGACGACGTCCGAACACACCAGTAGTACCACACCATAATAATAATAATAATAATTTCCATCATAACAGGGGTACACAGAATTTTCATAGAGGAGCGCGGGGAGGAAGTTTCGATAATAGGGGCGAGAGTTGGAGGTGTAGAGCCTGTGAAATTGATAACTATGCTAATAGGACGAATTGTTTTAGATGTCATCGAACCAGGGAGTGCGCCAGAAATGAGAGGACAAACCCACCACCAAATCAACAGTCGAGAGGAGGAGAATTTTATAGAGGAGCGCCTCGAGGAGGAGGAAATCATAATAGAAGTCGAGGAGGAAATCATCAAGCTGTGGCAGGTCCATCCACGGAAAACTGAGTAAGACAATGGGGAAGCGGGCCCAACCATTGTCAACGGAGGACCGGGTCCAAGTAATTAACGAATACACAAACAACGTCATCAAGATGGATATGGCAAAAGAGTTGTTAGAAGAAGAGGAGAACAAGGTGGTAGAACGCAGAACAGGATTGACTGAGGTGACGATTAACATTGAAGGTAAGAATTATAAAACTTTAATTGATACCGGTAGCGAGATCTCAGTAATTTCTGAAAATGTCATGGGTGAATTAAAAGAGTTAAACAAGAATATACCGTCATTACCAGTTGCAGGGGTTACAGTAGTGGGGGTAACTGGGGTGAGAAGTAAAAGAATAACCAGACAAGTACAATTAAATATTTTAATAAATGAAGTAGAATTTGAAAACACTTTCCTAGTAGTTAAAGGGTTAAGTCTAGATGTAATATTGGGAAATGATTTTTTGGAAAGAAACGGAGCAGTGATAGATTTTAATAAACAAATAGTAAAATTTGAGAAGGGGAATAAACCAGTCAGAATAGAGTTTAAGAAAGTAGTAAATGAAGCTAAAGTCACTGGAATAAAAATGTTACATAAACAGATAAGTGATAGAGAGATAGAAACTAAAATAAATATATGTCTAGAGAGTGATGGTTTAGAAAATGAGGAGAGAGAGATGCATGAGCATAATGAGAGTGTGTGGGCAAATAGAGCCGATAAATTTTTCAATGAAAATACAGTTGTAGGAAGTACTCAGCGAGAGGAGCTGTGGGCAGTTGTGGAGCAGTACAGAGGGGTGTTTGATGAATCACCAGGGAAAGCGAAGGACTACATCTGTGAGTTGAAAGTTCGGGACCACGCACCATACATGCAGAGAAGCTACCCGGTGCCGTTTTCGAAGAGGAGGGCTGTACAGGAGGAATTAGACCGGATGATGCAAGGAGGCATAATTGAACGCTCGGTATCACCTTATTCAAACCCTTTGGTGGTCGTGATAAAGAAGGATGGCAAGGTAAGGTTATGTTTAGATGCTAGAAAAATCAATCAAATTATTATACCGGACAGAGAATCTCCGGAACCCATAAATGAGATTTTACAAAAGTTTAGCGGAGTCAAATACATGACGTCTTTAGACCTGACCGCTGGATACTGGCAGGTACCATTAGCAACAGAGAGTAGGAAATATACAGCTTTTCTTTTTAACGGTAAGAATTACCAGTTTAAACGCTTACCTTTTGGATTAAACACCAGTGTTGCCAGTTTTATCAAATGTTTAGATAATATTTTACAACCTAAGGACTTAGACTTTTTAACTGTGTATGTCGATGATATTTTGATAGCCTCTAGAACATTCACTGAACATTTAGAACACATAGAATATGTATTAGATAAGCTTCAAAGAGGGGGTTTAACAGTGAATTGGGACAAGTCTAAGTTTCTGCAGACAGAGATACACTTTTTAGGATTTATTATTACACAAGAGGGGATATTAGCCAACCCTGACAAAGTCGAAGCAATAATGCGATTCCCTGAACCTAAAAACATTAAGCAACTACAGAGTTTTTTAGGCTTATGCAATTTTTACAGGAAATTTCAGGAGAACTACGCACACACCACATCCAAACTGAGTGCTGTCCTGCAGAAGAATAAACAGTGGAGATGGGGCGATGCGGAACGAGCTGCATTTAATGAAATTAAGAGAAAGTTCAGTCATATGATAATGATGAATCATCCTGATTTTAATAAGATCTTTTATTTGCAGACCGACGCCAGCAATGTAGCGCTAGGTGCTGAGTTATACCAAGAGAGCTGCGACAAGGAACACCTAACGATCGCCTTCGCCAGTAGATCGCTGTTATCGGCGGAAAAGAATTACACGACAACAGAAAAGGAACTTCTGAGCATTGTGTTCGCCGTGGGTAAATTCCGCACGTACATACTAGGGAATACTACGATCATACGGACGGACCACAAGGCACTGTCATTTCTGAATTCATGTAAGCTAACACACAGCCGATTAACCAGGTGGGTATTAGCCTTACAGGAATATAACTTTTCATGGGAGTACATAAAGGGGTCAGATAATAAGGTACCAGATACACTTTCTAGAATAGATGTTATAGATAATAAGACTGGTAGGGACCTTAAAGAAATAGAAATTTTTAGGTTAACTAGAGAAGATAGGATTTTTGGTGAGGAATTAAGTGACATTAAAAACTTGCAAAGATCTGATAGCAAACTGGGTAAAATAATTGTTAGTTTAGAAACAGACGTAGAGGGATCTGAATATAATGAGCGATTTCAAATATATCAAGGCATTTTGTTTAAAAAAGTAGATGGTGGGGAGCGTGATTGGAGGTTAAAATTATACCTGATGTGTTAATAGATAAAATTGTTTGGGATTGTCATATAAGGTATGGTCATTTTGGTGCGAGAAAGTGTGCAAATGTTTTGAAAGAATCATGTATATTTAAGAATATGGAGAGGAGAGTGAGAAAAGTGTTGAGAGTGTGTGATTTATGTCAAAAATCGAAAGTGGTGAATTATAGAGTGGAAGGAGAGATGAATTATATAAAAGTAGATAAGCCTTTTGATCTAGTCGCGGTTGATTTATATGGACCGTTACCCAGAGGTAGAGGGGGTGTGGTATATGTATTTGTAGTTTTAGACACTTTTTCAAAATTTGTAAAATTATATAGTATTAAGAGGGCAACTAGTAAAGTACTTAGTGAGAGAATAGTAAAAGATTATATGCTTAATGTGGGAAAGCCGAAAATTGTATTATCTGACCATGGTCCACAGTTTATAAGCGGCAAGTGGCGGCAGACGCTTGGATGGGAAGGCATCATACCCAAGCATACGGCAGTGTACCATCCTCAGTCGAACCAAGCAGAACGGGTGATGAGAGAGATTGGCAGGATATTTCGGGCGTACTGTCACGCCAAACACACAGAATGGCCATCCTACGTGAAAAAAGTAGAGGAGTGGCTGAATTGTACCACCCATGAGTCCACGGGATTTACGCCGCATGAGTTGATCAGGGGAACAAGACCGCCCAGGATATTAGAACAACTTTTCACATACCCACCTGAAGGTCAAATTTTGGACAGGAATATGAAGATTAGATTGGCGAACGAAAATTTACTTACTAGAGGAGAGCGACGAAAACAGAAACATGATGCTAAGGGTAAATGGACCAAGTATGAGGTAGGTCAGTTAGTGTTAGTAAAAAGACATGATTTGTCCAGTGCTCAAGATAGGGAAATAAAAAAGTTTTTCTTGTTATATGAAGGACCTTATGAAATCATAGACATAAAAATGCAGAATGCGTATGTGCTGAGGAACCCAGCGACGCAGGAAATAGTAGGTACTCAAAATGCGACGAATTTAAAATTATATAGGTCACTTTAATTGTTATGTTTATAAATAAGTTTTTTAAAATATTATTGTATGTTTTCAGAAGGGATCCTCCCCCATTTTCGGGCGGTCACGATCTTACCAGTCCTGGCCGTGGAATTCGGAACTCGGAGGTGGGCCATGGTTGGCGGATCTTCCTTCGGGCGGTGAAAACAACGATGGTCCGGCTCCACCAAAATTGGTATAAAGTAGAAAATCTAACTGCACATTTGAACGGGGAGGGGGACCCCACAGGTACGTGACACAAATTATTTCTTATACACTCCCGGTGCAGCGGTTTTGGTGTGCCTGTCACGTGCCTGCACTGCCTTAGAGTGTTTGTAAATAATGGAGGCTGCATTTAAGTAAAAGGCAGTGCATTCAAATTAAATTTTTTGGTGTCAAGGGCAAAATTAAAATGGAGTCTTTGACAATATCTTCTGATTGGCCCGAAACAACGAGTTTTGGGGCAAGACGGTTTGGCGCACGGTAGAAAGCGGGGTAGAAGAAATGGTAGGAGAGGGGGAGTAGTGTGTTTTAGAGAGGGGACGTGAATTCACGTAGTATATCTACCTAGTGCCAATCCGTTTTGCAGCAAGACCCGGCATTTCAGGCGGCTGCGATCTTCCTAGACGTAGAGTAAGTTTATGACAAGAGAGTCAGCCTCCTATGTAAATAGTATATAAAAAAAAAAAAAAAAAAAAAACCAAAATAATTTTGGATGTGTATAATTTTAAATTTAAGATATAATTTTTTTTCTTTCTTCTAAATTTTTTAGCATTAGGTGACCAAATATAATTGTTAGATTTTAGTATTAGTGGGTATAGGAACGTTTTGAAGAAATGTGTAGTAATATAAGAACTTGTTATCAATACAAGATGTGAGGATAATTTTGGGGGGTAGTTTGGTGCTCAATGAAGTGACATAACAGTGTAGTGTGGAACTGCTATGGGGGAAGGGTGTAGATTTTGTATTTAATATTTTAGGTTAATAATGGTTAAGCTTCCATATAAAGTGGGTTAAAACCCCATCTAAATTAATATTGTCATTTAAATATAAATTCGTAAATTTAATATTACGAAAGATATTTTACTTGTGATTCCCCAAATTTTCGGGCGGTCACGGCCTCACCGAACCCTGACCGTGGAATTGGTTTAGCTTTAACAGCTATGGTTGGGGCACATTACGATTACGCGCTGACCATAACTGGCCATAGCTGTTATCGTTGTAAAGGTGTATTTTGAAATTGATGGGGGGTAATAAAAGGGGAATCACCAAACTATGGAACAGCGGCTGCCACTCTGTTCGAGAAGGAACAGCAGAGCCAGGTGGTAGATCCGTTTAAGGGTGCATGATTATTAACGAGAACATGTTGATGTTCAACAATTTTAACTTAACAGCGGAAGCAGAGACACGGAGAGGTAAAAAACCTGCTCCAAAATATGCAGTCTCTGTGGAAGCGAAAAGGCGCCACAGTCTTACATAATTGAAATAGTGTGTGTGGCTGGGAGGTTATCCAAGGGGATAACGTATTAAAAATTTGATATATTTTAATTAATAATGATGATTTGCTACTCAATAATTTTGTTTGAATTTAAAAAAATAGATGCACTAAATACTTCTTATATTGTGTTATTATGTCTTATTGTGTTGATTGCATTAGTATGTTAGGAATAAGTATTATAAAAATATAATAATATGTTTTCAATGTGTTTATAGATTTAAAAATAAAATGAAAAATAGTTGTGATAGGTAAAATTTTCAATGGGTTGTAAAAGATAGAAATGGGTGATAGTAATTAGTTGAATAAAATGTTTGAGTCAATTCAAGTTGAATTTTGTGGGACATATAGATCTGTTCAAATCGAAGTAAAAGTTAAAGAGAATGAGAGATGAAAATAATGCAATGTTGTTTTGAGTTAGTATATGTTATAGAATTTTGAGAAGTATAAGTGGAGACACAGTAGTTATGGAGATTTTATGTAGAGTTTTGAGCGATATATTGTTTATTTTGTTGATGTTAATTTGTCGTAGTTGTAGTGAAGTTATGAGAGTGAGATTTTTTGGGGATGGCAATTTTGTAGTAGTGGTAGTGTAATGTGGGAGTCCGCAACAAGGGTTGGGACGGGATAGGGACCGATTGGCGCCGGAAAGGGTTACCTAGGGGGAGTCCAGGGACCAACATAAGGGAATGAGTTTTGGGAAGGAAACACGTATCCTATGTACAAAGGGTTAGAGAGTATTTTTTTTTTTTTTTATATAAGAGTAGAAGGTGGCGATTGGAGTTAAAATAGTAAGTAGTTAGAGGTAGAGAAGGGTTAGTAAAATTTTGATAGTGGGGTGTCATACTAGTTAAAGATTTTGTAAGGGAGCGTTAGAGTAATAAAAGGGGTAAGATTATGAGTAAATGCCAAGTGGATAAAGTAAATTATAATGAATAACGTAGAATCACCCAAAGTAATGAAATGGAATAATGATGGCCATAATTGAAAAAAAAAAAAATAATAATTTTTGTAATTTTGAGAAACGAATTAATAAGAGTAAATCAAGTTTAAAAGTAATTTTTTGATTTTATATGCCAATTTAATGATATAAAGTGTGTAACATTTTAATTGTAAGTTGTTTATTTTAAAATGAATTATTAATGTACTGTGTTTTCTTATGTTAAGTTATGTTAGGTATTCTGATATATATACATGTTAGTAATAAGTGAGTAAAAACCAAACCAGTGCTTCTTAGCGCAAACCAGCACCGCTAGGGGGGAACAGATCAGTTGGGGATATGGTGTTGTATAAGGCCACTATTTAATATTTTGATTTGTTGTTTCAGTGTTTGGTGGTGCTGTGGCGGCGGACCTGAGCTGGCCTGCGCGTCAGAGCAGGGGCGTGGAGTATCTGTCTGACTCTACGGTGTTGGGATCTCGAGAGAGAAGTCCAGTATTGTCATGCAGATGCGGTCACAGTCACCGGACCAAGGGTGAGTTGATTATTCTTTTGTGTAAACCATACAGGGGGTTGTGGCGACATATCCTGGCTGATCCCTCTAGCAAGTATGAATGTGTCAATGAGATTTTTTATGCTTCGGCATAAAATATCTCATTGAGGGGGTATTGTAGCGGGGCATTTTTGGGCATACCTGGGGTGATAACAGAATTTGTATTTTTTTATAAATAATAAATAACTTGTTGAGTGATAGGAAAATTTTGTGACCGAGAGGTAAATTTGTTATTGTGGAAGCGATCGCAAAGTGGCAGCATTGACTGTGAGAATTGTTTAATATTGTGTGGACAGTTTAATAACAACTGCAAATGTACCAGAATCAGTTCAAGGACAATGACGAACACGAAAAACGTAAACACGTTACACAACCAGACATCAGGCGATGTGTTGCGTCAGCAAATTATATAACTATGTGTGTCACCAGTTTTGTCAACAAGCCAAAAAACAGTCCACTGGCGAACGAATACAAACTGTAAACCAATGAGAGTTGAACGAACAACAGTCGCTTCACAAATTAGCGCAAGTAGTTCGCTCCCAGTCAAAATTCCATGCTCGCGCGAGCAACACCGATACAAAGTTTCGAAACGTAAGTGCGGGCCCGCATACACTAAAAAATGTGAATCTTTATATGTACATCTAAAATACAAACAGTTTTCCAGCCAATAGTCATCTAAAATTAACAGTTCGGCCGTAAAATGTGATAGTGCGAACTATAAAACAGTAAAACAGTGCACGCCATGAGGAGACACCCCAGGTGCCGACTTCTACTCGTAAACAGGAAAGTAGCCATTAAAAAATAATAATTAAAAATGCTGGTTTTTTTTTTTTTTAAATAAAATGGGGAAATAAATTTTGAAATATTTAAAAAATGAGATCTCTAAAGTAGCTTTGTGTGTGTATGTGAGAATATAGTATTATTATAGTTTATCGTAATAAGAAGGCTGGTTTGCGTTCCCGTTATAATTCTTAAAAATGTATTTCAAGAATCTGTTATTGTAATGCGAGTAAGTAAATTAAAAGAGATTCAAGGTAATCAACAACTATTATTCACGCTTTGTCAATTATTAATTCAAATTTTGTCTGTATGATTTTATTAACATGAAATATGAATAATAATAAAGTAATAATAACGTTTAATTATTGATGAACATAAATGATTGTTATTATTTCAGCAACCACCTTCTGTTCTCCTAGTTCGCTGAACGAACCTTGGTAATTTTCTTATTACAGTTGGTAACAAGATGGCGCTCGAAGGAGATATTTAGTAAATAATTGAATTAAATAACCAAATCCCTTAGGTTTATCAAATATCAGTTTGTTTAAGACTGTATCAACGCTCTCCCCAGTCGACTAACAACCTACGCTACGCGTGGCCGCCAGCAGTGTTGTGCCCGGGCAAAATTTCCGTATTTCTTCTTAAGTCGGCCGACTAACTAACTATGTGAGTTCCCAAAAACATATACAACAGTGCCTGTAGTGACGATGAATACCGATTGATCGTGATTAAATGCTACATGCTGGAAAAAAGCCGGAGAATGAAAGACTTTGTTAAACGCAAAACGTGGTCGGGTAATACGACGCAACACACGTAATGTTGCACACTAAAGACTTATAACGTTAATTTTACACAACAAGGGGGTGTTTTTATATGAGTTTTTATATGAGGGGTTTTTAGAATGTGAGTAGTGCGTGTGCAGGCTGGGCTATTTTAAAATACGTAAGTAGTAGAAGTTAAGTATAGTACGTAAGCTGTAGGAGTTGCACAATTCCTAAAACATGTAAACCTATAAATATGAAATTGGAAGTTTTACAAATGGAAAACTTATGAAGTCAATATTTCTGGTTAATAAACAAAAAAATAATTTCTCTTCCAAAAAATTGAGAGTTAGTTTCTTTCAGAACCTTAGTTCGTTTTATGTACTGTCATAGTTCGTCAAACGAAATGGGTGTACCTCCACTACTCGATCCGGCCAGATCCAAGTTGAAAGGTAAGTGGGAGTTGTAATCTGAATAAATTTAATTTTACCAAAGAAAAAAGAAGTTACAAATTAAAGTAGGCTTCTTAAAAATAAATAGCTGTTGCCCACAACTTCGTTCGCGTGGCCTTCAATTTAATGCGATAATATATTTAGAACAGAATCTATTCTATTGGGTTGCCATAGTAACCAGATCTAATAGTTTTTTAAGACCGCAAAGGACCCCCCCAGAGGATCGTATCGAAAAAAACACCTGTCCTATGTTGGTTCTCCCGTTGCGTAAAATATTTGTGCCAAGTTTGGTTGAAATCGGTCCAATGGTTTAGGTGGAGACGTGGAAGACCCCAAAGGATCGTATCGAAAAAAACACTTGTCCTATGTTGGTTCTCCCTTTGCGTAAAATATTTGTGCCAAGTTTGGTTGAAATCGGTCCAGTGGTTTAGGAGGCGATGTGGAAGACCCCAAAGAACCCCCAAAAGGACCCCATCGAAAAAACACCTATCCTATGTTGGTTCTCCCGTTGCGTAAAATATTTGTGCCAAGTTTGGTTGAAATCGGTACAGTGGTTTAGGAGGAGATGTGGAAGAAACCTTCGCGGACATGCGCACAACAACTCACCGAAGTTTCATCGCAATCGGATGAATGGTATAGGAACGCATACGGGACAAACAAAGAAACGTTCATTTTTATATATAAGATGTAAACTATACCACTTACTTGACATAAACCGTGATAGCTAAGCTGATGTACAACATATATGTATTAATTATACACATAAATGTTCCTCGATAGACACTCTATCTATTGGCGAAAACTTGAATAAAATCCGTTCAGTACTTCCTGAGATTAGCGATTTCAAACACAGAGAGAAAACGCACCGACTTTACTTTATACTATGTACAGATTTACATTAAAATGAAAAAATTATAATTTTATTGCCTGGCAACAAAATTATTTTATTTTAACAATTACCATTGTTTGAAAAAGTTTAAATGAATTTTCATGTACTTTACTCTTGTTAAAACGTAAAAGGTTGCAGGTAAACTACCCCTTCCCCTTAACCGATCTTCACCAAAATCAAAAGGCCTTGAGTCCTCTACAATTCAGTGATGTATGCAAAAAATTATTTGATTCTGTTTGAATATGCGGCAGTTACCGTTTGTCATAGAAAATACGCTTGATAAAAAAACGTTGCAGGTAAACTACCCCTTCCCCTTAACCGATCTTCACCAAAAACAATAGGTCTTGAGTACTCTACAAATCACGGCTGTATGCAAAAAATTATTTGATTCTGTTTGAATTTGCGGCTGTTATCGTTTGCCATAGAAAATAACCCTTGATAAAAAACCGCTGCAGGTAAACTACCCCTTTCCCTTAACCGATCTTCACCAAAAACAATAGGTCTTGAGAACTCTGCAATTTAGGGCTGTATACAAATAATCTTTTGATTCTGTTTGAATTTGCGTCTGTTATCGTTTGCCATACAAAATACCCTTGTTAAAACATAAAACGTTGCAGGTAAACTACCCCTTTCCCTTAACCGATCTTCACCAAAAACCATAGGTCTTGAGAACTCTACAATTCAGGGCTGTATACGAAACATTATTTAATTTTGTTTGAATTTGCGGCTGTTATCGTTTGCCAAAAAAAAAATTTCCCTTGATAAAAAAAAAACCGTTGCAGGTAAACTACCCCTTTCCCTCAACCGATCTTCACCAAAAACAATAGGTCGTGAGTACTCTACAAATCAGGGCTGTATGCAAAAAATTATTTGATTCTGTTTGAATTTGCGGCAGTTATCGTTTGCCATAGAAAAAAAATCTACAGACACACAGACAGACACACACACAGACACTTTTTGGAAAACGACTTTTTTTCATGTTTTGAGTGTAGTAGAATCAGAATCTGCAATAATCTCGAACACGATTTTTTTTGCCATCACCATACTTCCATTCCTTAAGGAATATGGAAGTAAAATACTATTGTAATAGATAGGTTGTTTAGTAGTAAGTGAGTTAAATGTGATGTGCTTTGTGTAACGATTTCAGAAAAGACTTTGCTAATACTTAAAAGACTTTCAAGTATGTAAGATATTTATCAGATTCTGTTTAGTATGTTTTATTGTGTCATTATTGTTAGTATGTTAGGGGTAAGAATTATGAACATGTGTACTTTATATAATTTTGAAATATATCTGTAGTAAGGTCATTCACCTTGCCAAGAACATCAGCTGATTACTGATGTTATATACGTACTATGTCACTTAGAAATAGTTTGCAGATTTTTTTGTTTAATGTAATTAAATATTTGAATATAGTTAAAACTGAATATCATTAATGACTGAATAACAGATTTTCAATGGGTTTAATAGATTGTGAATTAAATGGTAAAATGAATTGAGATAAATTCTTGGATTTCGTTGTCCATGACGTGTCCGTTACTTAACTAAATATCACTATAATATTGACGACTCGGAACACTAAGTTTTTTATAAGTAAAAACGTAAAGTTTTACCTTACAGCCTAAACCGGCTTTCACCTATAGAAGGCTTCATCAGAGGCTGTCGTTAGTAGCGCTGCTCGTCTTGTTGTTGGCGACGAGATAGTGTTTCGAAAGATTGAAGCTGTGTGTGTGTGGTGAGATGTGTTCGAATAATGCGTGCGATTTGAATTGTGTCTGTTCGTTTAGGATGTCGTTTTTATTTGTTTTTGTGTGTTTGTATATTTCTAATTGTTCTAGAGTGTCTAGTTTTCGGCCTTTTGTGTGTACGTGTAGTATGTTCATGTTATTGTCGATGTTTTTATATGTGTGGTTTGCTTCAATGAGGTGGTTTGCGAAGGTAGATTCTGTAGTGGTGTGGAGTGCTTTTGTGTGTTCAATGTATCTCTGTTTGAAGCTACGTCCTGTCTGGCCTATGTAGAATTTACTGCAATTTGAACAATTTAGTTTATATACACCGGGTAGATCGAATTTGTTTTGTGCTTTGGGCATGCATTTTGATAGTGTGTGTTCTGTTTTGTTGGTAGTTTTGTAAGTGTGCTTTTTTGAATTTGTGGGCAATTTTTTCTGTTTGTTTGTTGATGTATGTTAGTGTTATGAATTTGTTGTTTTCTGTCTTTGTCTGTTGTTTGTTTTGTGTTTTGTGTAGGAGTTTACTGACTATTGTTCTGTCATAACCGTTAGATTCTGCTAGATATTTTATCGTGTTTAGTTCGTCTTTGTAGTCTATTTCATCTAAGGGGATGTTGTTAAGTCTATGTATCATGGTTCTAAAAGCAGCTAGTTTGTGTTGTATTGGGTGATTGGAGGTGTTGTGTATTAGTGTGTCAGTTGTAGTTGGTTTTCTGTATATACTGAATTTGTGCCTGTGTTCTAGTTTTGTGATGGAGAGGTCTAAGAAGTTTATGGTATTGTTGTGTTCGTATTCGGCAGTGAAGGTTATGTTTTTATGTATTTTGTTTATGTGCGTTAGTAACTGTTCACATTGTCTTTTGTTTCCCCTGTATAGTATTAGAATGTCATCAACGTATCTGTGCCAATATAGTATTTTATGTGAGTGTCTGTCATTGTTTGTGAGTATTTTTGTTTTTCTAAGTGTTGGAGGAAGACTTCTGCTAGAATGCTGGATATGGGGGAGCCCATGGGTAGGCCATCGTTCTGTGTGTAGTATTTATTGTTATAAGTAAAGTAGTTTTGTTTTGTGATAATGTTCAGAGTTTCTGTTATTTCATTGATAAGTTCGTCTGGTGTGTTGTTCTGTTTGAGTTTGTTTTGTAGGATGGTGATTGTTTCAGAGATGGGGATGTTTGTGTACAGGTTTTTAATGTCAAAGGAGGCTAATGTGGCGTTATGGGGGATGTGTATGTCTTTTATTTTTGTTACTAGGTCAGTGTTGTTTTTTACTGCAATGTTGTTGTCTATTTGTGTGTGTTGTCTAATAATTTTGTCTAGATATTTTGCCAGTTTGTGTGCAGGGGCATTACGGTAGTTGATAATGGGGCGGATCGGAATGTCTTCTTTATGGATTTTGGGAAGCGCTTGGAGTGTAGGTGCTGATGGTCGGATTTGTTTCATGTAGGGCTTTTGTTTATGTGTCATAATGTGTTTGGCTTTGTTGACTATTTGTTTTACTGAGTTTTGGTATCTGTCGGTGGGGTCGTGTTTTAGTTCTGTGATGTTGTTCTGTTCTATGAAGTCTTGTACTTTTTTGTGTAGGTTGTCTGTGGGGATAATTACAGTCGTGTTGCCTTTGTCAGCTTTTACAAATGTGATGTTGTGTTTGTGTGCCTTTTCCCTCAGTTTGATGGCTGTGTGTATTTCTGAGTTGTGGTTGTTGTTGTCTGGTGTCTTATGTACTCCTATTGTGTTGTTTATATTATGTCTTAATGTGTCTTGATGTTCTGGTGCTGTGTTTTGTATATTTGTTTCTGTGTCAATTATGAGCTTTTGTTAGTGTTTGGTTGTTATGTTTGTAATGTATGTTATGTTTTAGGCCTTTATCAAGGAGTGTTTGTTCGTTTTTTGTGAGTGTGACGTTCGTGAGTTTTACTGTACGTGGGTAGAATTTGTGCGAGGGAATTATATCTGTTTTGATTGGTGTGAGGTTTTTTATTTTTCTGTCGTGTTTTGTCTGTATGATATGTATTTGTTTTCTTGTCCATTCATTTGTGTGATGTATTAGTTCAGTCATGTAATTGTGTCCGTATGTGTTGGCGATATGTAGGTGTAGTGTTAATGCTTTGCGATTAAGGGCGTCTTTTTTCTTATATAGTTGTTTAATTGATTCTTTTATGTATGTTCTTTGTGCGATGTTTTGTGTTATTCGGGCGGCCTGGTTGTTATGTATAATTTTGATTTGGGCATATTTAGGTGTTAGTGACAAACACTCCTTGATAAAGGCCTAAAACATAACATACATTACAAACATAACAACCAAACACTAACAAAAGCTCATAATTGACACAGAAACAAATATACAAAACACAGCACCAGAACATCAAGACACATTAAGACATAATATAAACAACACAATAGGAGTACATAAGACACCAGACAACAACAACCACAACTCAGAAATACACACAGCCATCAAACTGAGGGAAAAGGCACACAAACACAACATCACATTTGTAAAAGCTGACAAAGGCAACACGACTGTAATTATCCCCACAGACAACCTACACAAAAAAGTACAAGACTTCATAGAACAGAACATCACAGAACTAAAACACGACCCCACCGACAGATACCAAAACTCAGTAAAACAAATAGTCAACAAAGCCAAACACATTATGACACATAAACAAAAGCCCTACATGAAACAAATCCGACCATCAGCACCTACACTCCAAGCGCTTCCCAAAATCCATAAAGAAGACATTCCGATCCGCCCCATTATCAACTACCGTAATGCCCCTGCACACAAACTGGCAAAATATCTAGACAAAATTATTAGACAACACACACAAATAGACAACAACATTGCAGTAAAAAACAACACTGACCTAGTAACAAAAATAAAAGACATACACATCCCCCATAACGCCACATTAGCCTCCTTTGACATTAAAAACCTGTACACAAACATCCCCATCTCTGAAACAATCACCATCCTACAAAACAAACTCAAACAGAACAACACACCAGACGAACTTATCAATGAAATAACAGAAACTCTGAACATTATCACAAAACAAAACTACTTTACTTATAACAATAAATACTACACACAGAACGATGGCCTACCCATGGGCTCCCCCATATCCAGCATTCTAGCAGAAGTCTTCCTCCAACACTTAGAAAAAACAAAAATACTCACAAACAATGACAGACACTCACATAAAATACTATATTGGCACAGATACGTTGATGACATTCTAATACTATACAGGGGAAACAAAAGACAATGTGAACAGTTACTAACGCACATAAACAAAATACATAAAAACATAACCTTCACTGCCGAATACGAACACAACAATACCATAAACTTCTTAGACCTCTCCATCACAAAACTAGAACACAGGCACAAATTCAGTATATACAGAAAACCAACTACAACTGACACACTAATACACAACACCTCCAATCACCCAATACAACACAAACTAGCTGCTTTTAGAACCATGATACATAGACTTAACAACATCCCCTTAGATGAAATAGACTACAAAGACGAACTAAACACGATAAAATATCTAGCAGAATCTAACGGTTATGACAGAACAATAGTCAGTAAACTCCTACACAAAACACAAAACAAACAACAGACAAAGACAGAAAACAACAAATTCATAACACTAACATACATCAACAAACAAACAGAAAAAATTGCCCACAAATTCAAAAAAGCACACTTACAAAACTACTAACAAAACAGAACACACACTATCAAAATGCATGCCCAAAGCACAAAACAAATTCGATCTACCCGGTGTATATAAACTAAATTGTTCAAATTGCAGTAAATTCTACATAGGCCAGACAGGACGTAGCTTCAAACAGAGATACATTGAACACACAAAAGCACTCCACACCACTACAGAATCTACCTTCGCAAACCACCTCATTGAAGCAAACCACACATATAAAAACATCGACAATAACATGAACATACTACACGTACACACAAAAGGCCGAAAACTAGACACTCTAGAACAATTAGAAATATACAAACACACAAAAACAAATAAAAACGACATCCTAAACGAACAGACACAATTCAAATCGCACGCATTATTCGAACACATCTCACCACACACACACAGCTTCAATCTTTCGAAACACTATCTCGTCGCCAACAACAAGACGAGCAGCGCTACTAACGACAGCCTCTGATGAAGCCTTCTATAGGTGAAAGCCGGTTTAGGCTGTAAGGTAAAACTTTACGTTTTTACTTATAAAAAACTTAGTGTTCCGAGTCGTCAATATTATAGTGATATTTAGAATTGAGATAGTTTTGAGTTTTCAAGAGTTAAAATGTACCATGTGGTAAAGTTTGATTTTGGGTGATTATTATTTTGTTAGGACACTTAAATCAGTCCAAGTTGAGTTTAAAAGGGGAGTTGAACAAACTAAGATTGTTGTGAATAAAAGTAATGTAGAATTTGGGATGTAATAGTGACACAGTAGCTATGGGGAAAATATGTAAAGTAATGATTGCAATTTTGCGGTAATAAATAAGTGGAGATATTTTGTAGATGAAAGTGATGTATTGGGAGAGTAATTAGTTGATGGGGAATTTTGTAAGGGGGGTGGTGTGATAAAGAGTCCACAACGAAAGGCGTTGTGGCGGGTAGTAGTGGGTTTTCAGGGAGTGATTGCCGGGTAAATAGGAAGGGCAAGATGTGGAGCACGGTGGTGAGTTGAGGGAACACACATCCTGAGTACAAAGGGGTAGAGAGTATTTTGTTGTAGGGGTAGAATGAGTAAATGGGAGTTAGAGTAGTAAGTTGGTGGAGATAGATGTTTTGAGAGATGGGTGTCATACTGGGTAAAATCGTTGGTGATTGTTAGAGTCAGCAGGGGGGTAAGATATTTTAATCACCCATTTGTAAGTTGAAATGTTATAAATAATAGAGTCACCCAGAATAATTGAGAATGAAAATATTAACGAAACAAAGTCATAGTAAAAATGTAAAAATTAATTGAAACAAGTGACAGATTTTAATAGAAGTTGAAAACCATTCAAGATAAAATGTGTAAATTTTGGTCAATTTAAATGTAAATTTTATTTTATAGTAAGATGAAAATAACCATGTTAATTTTGTATGTCTTATTTTATTATATTGTATTGTGTTTAAATGTAAAGAATTTTAAAGATGTTCTATGTACTTTATGATGTAGCCTTGTGTATAACATATGTATGTCAAGGGCATTGACTTGACCTAGAGAGATCAGCTGATGACTGAGGTTGGGGACAGAACCATTTTTCTGAGGTTTTGTTTCTTGATTGCATTAAATTTTTTTTTTTTTTTTTTTTTTTTTTTTTTTTTTTTTTTTAATATGGAGAAAAAAGATATTTTGATAAATTTATTTTTTTGGGGGAAAAAAAATTGTATTGTTTAGTATGTATGTATAATCAAATGTTAGGATAAATGAGTTCATGTTTTAATGAGATGTTCAATTTATTTGTTTTTCTGATTATTAGCAGTAATGAAGAAAATGGATAGATTTGATAGATTCAGGTAAAAGAGTTTTTTGGGTCTGAAGAAAGAAATGGTAATAGAACAGATTGATTTGGAACTTAGATGAATTTTTAACCAAATTTAATGATTGGAATTTAATTTGTTTACTATATCGTAATTTGAAAAATGATTTTAAAATGTTTAAGGAGTTTGTTTATAAGATATTATAAATATGTGTACGCGCCCAGTATTTGCCAAAGGCGACCCAGTGTGCATGACAAGAGGGAACATATCGGTTGAGGATCTGGCATGGTATAAGACCAAGGGTTTGGATTTTGGGGTGGAATGTTAGAAGGAGGTGTGCTGTGGTGCGTGTCTGTTCGATTTTATAGTGTTGGGATCTCGAATAGAGAAGTCCAGTAATCTCGTTCAGGTGCGGCCATAGTCGCCGAGCTAGGGGGGTAGTTTACCCATGATGTGTAAGAACTAATGGGGGGTTGTTGGCACCATATCCTCACTGATCCTCTTAGGGGTATAGCAATGAGATTTCTTCTGTTTCGGCAAAAGATCTCTCATTGGGGGGGGTATTGTAATGGGGCTAAAAGGAGAGGGTTTTGTTTTATTAAAAATCATAATTCTGTTTCCCATTTGTGTGTCCAGCCACATGGTAAATAAAAGCTTTGTCAAACAAAGAACAGTGAGGTAGAATTTTGAACGTAGCCGAGACAATGGAATGCAGCGTGTGTTCGCCAACGCAATTGAATTCGCAGAACTGAAGGGCTGTGCTACGCACACCAACATGCAACAACAACCAGGCGCGCGGACGGGATGCCAAACAGTTCAACCGACGCTGCCGAAAATGGCGCAAAGATGAAGGTTTTGTTCGACATGCAGTCCGAGCTGGAGGAAGTATGGATAAGTCACGCCCATTTGCGTGACGTAACCAGTGGCAGTGTAATTTCGTCAACGCCTGACACACGTAAATAACATGTGTTAAATGAACAGTGACGAACGATTTAACATATAAGGCATTGAAATTTCCGCTCTGTCCGAACGTTTGGAGGGGAGCAGTTGGTTAATGCTCTGCGCAGTTACCCGCCGAAACGACGTCTGGCCAGACGTACACAGACTCGCGAGTCAGAAAATTTATTAACAAATCTTAAAAGTGAGTTTAACTAAACACCCAATCAACATGAACAAAGTGTGAGACATTCGTTAACTAGTGGTATCAAAATTAGCAGTGAACCTTATTCGGACAAAAAGTAAAACAACAATGGACTAAATTCAACTCGTGGTCGTCATGGACACAATTCCAGGAAAGTAATCATTTAAACATCCACTAACAAATTAGAATCAATGAAAAGCCCTAAATCTAAATAATGGGGAGGGAAGTTGAGTGAGTGTTGAGCGTGAGCATTACTGGGCCGTCTTGATAGGTTAATTAGTTAGTTTGGTCAGTTCTTTAAGTTACAGTTTGCAACTAGTTATTAGCATGTAAAAGTAACCCAAGGTTTTGTAATTTTTTAAGAAAAATAATCGAGATGCAGAGTAGTAGTATTTTGAGTCGAAAATGAATATTAAGTAAAGTTAAAAGAAAGTAAACAAAATGTTGAAATGAAAGAATATAACAATAAAATTCAATGTCACATAATGAGTAAATAAATACATCTATTTCTGAATATAACTGAGAGTATGATTTATTGAAGAGTGTTAACCTAAGTCACGCTTATTCTTCACAAATTCGTGCGAAGGACCTGGGACCCGAACAAGGTAAGAGTTGCAAAGATTGTATATTATTTTTAAATAATTATTTGGCTATTAAGTTGTAGCTTCTCAGTTTGCAGATTTTTATCAATATAATTAAATGTTTGAATAATAAATTTTCAATGTGTTTAAGAGGTTTTGAGTTAAAAGATGAAATTAATTTGAGATAGTTATGAATTTTCAATGGGTAATACAGGTGAGAATTTGGGTGATAAATATTTAAATAAGGCATTTGAATTAGTCAGAGTTAATTTTAAAGGGGTGTTAAACAGAATAAGATTCTTGGGAATAAAAGTAATGTAGAAAACTGAGTATTAGTAGGGACACAGTAGCGATAGAGCAGATATATAAAGTAATGAGAGTGATGTAATTGGAGAGTAATTAGATGATGGAGGAATTTTGTAAAGGGGGTGGTGTGATAAGGAGTCCTCAACGAAAAGCGTTGTGGCGGGAGGTGAACCGTATGTGTGTTGGCGAGGTTACCTGGGGGGGACCAGGAACCAATAAGGGAATGAGCATAGGGAGGGAACACACATCCCAAGTACAAAGAGGGTAGAGGGTATTTTGTTATAAGGGTAGAATGATTCAAGGTGAGTTAGAGTAGTAAGTTAGTGGAGATAAATGTTTTGAGGGATTGTTGTCATCCTATGTAAATCTGTTTGTGAGTGTTAGAGTCAGAAAGGGGGGTAAGGTTGCATTTTAATGCCTTTTCAATGAATTAGATTATTGTGAATAATTGGGAATCACCCAAACCAGTTAATGATGAAAATGTTAAATAAAGGAAAATCATAGTAAGAAAGTAATAATAAATGAAACAAGTAAGAGATTTAATAGAATTTGAAAATAAAATTAAAACTGTAAGGTGTGTAATTTCTGATCAAACTTAAATGTGAACTGTTTATTTTAAGATACTAACAACAATGTTAATTATGAGTGTACTATGCTATATTATGTTGTACTGTGTTAGGGTGTAAGAATTATAATCGTGTGTCAGGTATTTTACGTTGTATAATTTTGTGTAGTGTATCGAGGGTAAGGTCATTCACCTGACCCAGAGAGATCAGCTGATGACTGATGTCAGACAGGTAGTAGATGCCTTATAATTGGTTGGCAGATTTTTTTTTCAAACTGAGTAAATGATAGAATGTGAAATTTTGTTAACAAAATAATTCTTTTTGGGAATCGATTTTTTTTTTGAAAAAAAAAAAAAAAAAAATTTAAGTTTTGCTTGAAGTATAGATTATAAGCTAATAGTTGTAATTGTAGATTATATGCTAATGTATTAACTGAATTATATTGTTCATAGTATGTGTTGTACACAAATGTAATGATAAGGGAATTTATGATTTAATAAGGTGTTCCGTTTATTTTGTTTTATATGATTGTTAGCAGCTAGTTAAGAAGAATTGTAAATTCATTTTTGATATTTTGAAATTTTAAGAGTAAATGGAAAGAGTTGATCAAATTAATGGTAATATGAATCTTTGACATTGGATTTAGATTAATTTTTTGAACAGAATTTAAATGATTTAAGCTGATTTATTTTTGAGTATGTGTACGCACCCAGTACTTGCTAAAGGCAACCCAGTATGCATGTAAGGGGGAACATATTGGTTGAGGATCTGGTATGGTATAAGGCCAGTCTTTGATGGAATGAGTTGAGGTTACGTGGTACTATGGCGAGTATCTGTCCGATTTTATGGTGTTGGGATCTCGCACAGAGAAGTCCAGTAATCTCGTTCGGATACAGCCATAGTCGCCAAGCTAGGGGGGTAGTTTACCCTCGATGTGTTAAGAATTAAAGGGGGGTTGTTGGCGCCATATCCTCACTGATCCTCTTAGGGTTTAGCAATGAGAGTTTTTCTGTTTCGGCAGAAAACCTCTCATTGGGGGGGGGGGTTATTGTAATGTGTCAAGAAAGGGTTTTATTTTTTTATTAAATTTATTCTGTATCATCATTGTAAGTCCCATGTAAAATCAGGTTGTATTCAAACAATGAACCGTGACGTAACTTTTTGAGTGGAGTGTAGTTGGAGAATGCGATACTTGTTTATAAACTGAATGTTTGTCACGTACAACTACGAGCATACACTCGACGGAGCGCGGCTTCTACGCATAACATACAAAACCGACGCTACGAAAAATGGCGAGGCATACAGATTTTATTTCCACGTGCTCTGAAGACGAAGGAAACCAAGCAGAGGCTCCTCCCACATAAGCCTCCTACATCGTCTCCGTTTAATAACACTAGCCCAGGTGGCTCATAGACGATCCAGACATATAGTATGACGACGAAAAAACTCGTAGCTTGAAGGCAGTGCATTCCGGTTCATTAACAAGGCAGTTGACTTACAGCCGCGGCAGCGGCCAGACGTACGCTAAGACTCGTGGGCCCTAGGAAATCTTTTAACTGTAAAAAGTGACAAACAGACATAAATAGGTGAAACGATATCTCAGAATGAAGTAAGTGGAGTGAAGGAAGAAAAATTAAAAATGTGGTGAACAGACAAAACATTCGGACATATACGTAGTGCGGCACGTGGTGATGAGGAACGCCGAGGGTTAAGTAGCCTACAACCAATTTCACTGTATAAATAATTTCATGTAAAGCGCTCTAAACAAAATAAATGGGGATTTAAACTGCACGAGTGTGAGAGTGAGCAAGCTGGTTTGTTTTTCTTTTATTAGGTTAATAAATAATTTAAGAATATAAATTAAAGATACTTGTGGTTTTGTATTTCAATGTGTTTGTAGTTTTGGTCAGATGGGAGTCACTACCTCAATATTTAATTTTGGTTTCATTTGAAAGATTAGAGAATGTAAAATGAGAAAGCATGTTTTAATTGATTCATAAAAAAGAATGATAAAAGAATAATAAAATGAAGTTGAAATAGTTAACCAAAAATGAGAGTAACTATTAAGACACATACAACCTTGAAATCACGCTTGTACTTCACAGTTCGTGTGACGGACCTGGGCTGGCAAGGTAAGTGGATCAGGAGTTATTAAAAATTTAAATATGGTAATTCTTATTAATAGTAACATCACAACGTTCCATTAATAGGTAAAAAGTTAAAATTATTTTTGTTAGAATTTTTTAGTTCCTTTTCTATAGTACCTAAATAAGTTGAACCTAATTTTAATAAAATAGTTTATGATATCCGGGCTCTTGTGCTATGATCAATTGCTTTTAGATGTCATTTTCTAGACATTTCGCCACCCACCATAGACCTTCTTCAGTAGTGAACGTTTTTGAAATGTTCGACAAAGGGATAGCACAGACTGAATGTCCCTTGACTGAGGTGACAGTCGTTTTCTGGCTAGACAAATTATGTCTAGAAACATCTAGAAGTGACATCTGAAAGGAATTGACCATGGGCCAATTACCTCGGATATCATAAACTCTTTTATTAATAATGACTCCAGCCATGACAGCCTACACATCGAATCTAATTTTATTTATAACATTGTTATTAATAAACATACATCATTAGTGAATATGATTTTAATTTATAAATAACATGAAATTATAAACAATTATAATGTAAACAACAATAACAATTTTATGTAACAACTGCAACAATTGTATGTAAACAATTATAAGCAGTACATATGTCAGATGAAACTGAACAACTATACTCTAGTAGTCAGCTGAAGCCCTTTTTTTAAATTATGTGACACTTTAATTATATTACAACCATCCCACTTTTATCGTAGGCACACAAAGGTCATTATTTAACAGAAATAAGAAGTTGTCAAAAATTATAAATACATACCTTTTCATAATTGTTAATGCCTCCCATAACAGCTGCATCAACAATACCATTCAGTTTCATACTGAGTGGATTTAATGGCAGACTAGAATCATTCCGATGTGCTACTAACAACTCTCTCAGTGACCTGTAAAGTGAACATCAAATGATGACAGAAATTCAATAACAGACTTGTTTAGCACTTAACTACTAAACTTGTACATTTCATCGGTGTGTAAAGAATAGAATGGTAGAATGGCTGAGTGCAGGGAGAAGTGAAGGGCATTCGGGTGATAGTGCTGAATTTTGTGAATTCCTTTGACATAGTGTATGCTTATATTATATCCTTAAATTTTTTTAGTGACCGTCAATCAATGAATGTTTTAGTGGATGGTTAGTGAGGATCAGTCAAAGATAATTTGAAGATGTAAACAAACTATCATAAGTCTTCACATATAAAATGATACATACATACGCACGCACACACTCACATCACCAACACGTTCACCCAAATATTTAATTGTTTCGTTATGTTTGATATTTCTATGGTATTTCATACACAGGTCCTGAAGATGACAATAAATATCGTCGAAACGTCGACGCAAAATAACTAAAATTTGTAATATTGACCGATCCTCACTAACCATCCACTAAAACGTTATATTATATGCTAATTTCACCCAATTTAAGATCTGCTAATATGATTTCCATTGAAAAGATAAATACAGTATATACACGTTTCCTATCATTTGTTTGGTCATGCCAAGACGCCTTGCCACTGGGTTTCAGGCATGAAACAATTGTGTAAGACAGCTGATAGTTCTATCACGCTTGATCAATCCAAACACAGTTGCTTTTTAGAGTTATAATTTGGTTATTTCAAACTGGTATTTATTTTAAAACGCTTAGTTTTGTATATTTTCAGAAGCCATATTTAAATAACTTACCTTCATGAAATAACTTCATCATGATCTAAAGGTTGTCTTCCACACAGAAATTCACATACGGTCATAACAATATGGTCACATGCCACATGAAGTTGTTAATGGCAGAAAGTGTGCTGTGTAGCCAAGTGTAAGATATATAAACTATATACTAGTACAAAAATGTGTTTTCTCATGTCTCTTGTGTGTACCAAAATATGCCATGGATTGTTTACATGTATCATATATAGATCTAAAGAGAAAATGCTGTGGAATACAGCAGTGTTCACATCAGAACAATGAAAATTTACAACCTCCACATTTCATTATTTATTTTTTCACCCCTTGTAGTAGCCTCTTATAAGACTCCTTTACAATACACTCACATTTCTACCAGTTCTAACCGTCAATATCCCATCTACTTTTCTTCATTCTAACATTTTTCTCACACTAATTATCTTCACCCTTTTACTTTAATTGATCAAACTAATGCAATTATGTCCATTAATTTTTCAATGGACAATGCAACTATTGCAATGCAACTATTCCCAATAGTTTTTCTAATTTTACTTTTTCCAGTTTCTAGTTTGAATTTGGTTTTCCAATCACAGTTCTCCAGACTTTCAATTTCATCCTTGATACTCTATTCTCATTCTGTTTTATGATAATACCCATACTCCAATGCCATACAACAACAGTACTACTGGTAAGAATGTAGACACTGTGCACTTACTTCTGTAATACTCTGCTGTCAGACACCAAATCTCTCACTCTCTGGAACCATCTTTGCTATACGTATTACCTACATTAGTTAAATGCAAATACCCACCTCTTTCATCTAGTTGTAGTCTTTCTCTTACTTATTTTTTATCTCATCCATCACTGTATTAAGGAGTCACGGCATAAGATTGGCTTAACCCTGTTTAGCGCATACCTTTGTCACACCGCTCCTACAGTTTTAACTATATGATATTCATTGAAGACTTGTTGAGCATTTGGTGAAGCATATTACTACCAAGGTTTTAAAAACACACAAACACTTGGTAGTTTCCCAATTTATTCTTAATCTCTGACAACTGTTTCAGCCTATTAGGCTATTCTCACAGCTGCTAACAACAACTAAATACAAAGAATGTATAGGGTGGTGAACATGTGTTAAGGGTGTGTATATAGACGTGTGTGGGGTTGTTGGTGGGGTGGAGGAGTTAGTATAGGGAAGGTCAAGTGACTGTAAAAACTAAGTATCATAGGAATGTAAATTCTACAAATTAACTATTTTAAAAGCTGTTAATTAAAAAATTCTAAAAGCTGTTACTTAGTTTAGTTAATTTTTCCCACGGAAGACCCAGAAAAAATCAGTTTAGAATGGAGTCCAAGTAAGAGATGGCCAACCATACGCACAGGCAGTCACAATTAGGACACTGAAGAAAACAGACGCCAGCGACCGTGTCTCACTCAATAAAGGCCGAGCCTCGGTTTAAAAATGTAACTAATAGTTTCAAAAAGTATTATAAAAAGTCCAATTTTAACACCAAACTGTACGGATGGCGACTGCAGCGGGAGTGACTCAAGAAGGCCATTTGTCGGTAAAAAATGTAAACGCTACAGTACAATATAGTCAGTTGTGCCTTGGTAAGAATGCGATTAAAAGTTTTTAAAAGTATTGTAATAAAACAAGTTAAAAGTATGTACCAAACAAGAGAACAAAGTAAGTGTAACAGTGAATACAGCCACATGTTGTGCGCGAATGGACAGGGGAACTCGCTTGACAATACACCATCATTATGTGTGGACAGATAAGTAACAAAAATAAACTATTGAGTGGGAGAATTTTGGCCATAAAAAATGAACTAGATGCTACTCAGGACATTAGTGCACGTGCGTGCGTGCGTGCGTGTGTGTGTGTGTGTGAGAGAGAGAGTGTGTGATAAAGAGAAGCTTAGAACAAGTACTGATTTGCATTGATTTGTTTTTATATTAGTATAAGCTTAATTTTTGTCAAATCTTAAGGTAATCTGTTGAAAGCAATTGCACCATGAAAAGTAACCTTAAAACAGGTTACCTTATTACAGGTTAACTTTCATTTTTCGGTTGTAACACAAAGTTGTGGGATAATGTTTATATTTCTTTTGTAATAAAAATTTAATTCTTTGGTAAATTTATATATTTAATATGATCAATTTTAATAATAAAATGCAAATGTCGTGTTGCAATTTAATGCAAATGAAATGATTTCTGTTTAGCAAAACCGAGAATATTTATTGATAATAAATGAGTTCACTTGGATAACAATGTATATGAGTTAGGTTATTTCTAATGTCACCTCGCCTTAACGTAATGTGACGTGCTCAACAAGTTCCCAGAATCTGGAAAATTCTGTTAAGGGAAAATTTGTGGTTTTTACGTTGTTTTCACAGGGACAGTGTTGTGGTTTCCACATTCCACCTGTCAAAATGTGGTGGCGGTCAGGCCTTTTGGTATTTTTATGGGATCTTCTGAAGATGCAAGGTAAGTGAATAGTATTGGGGCCTTATTCTTATTATCGTTTAAACCATTACATACTTCACTTATAATGTGACATGACGTCTCACTGCACATCTGTATATGCTTACTTATACAACAGTACACCTTTTTTAAGTGGCTGACATTCTTAATTACTGTATGGTTTATGAAAATGTAAAACATCAAAATATGGATGGTCACACTGCATATGAAACATCTGATGCATTGTACAATGAGCTTTGTAACAATGGGTGAAATGTATTATACTATATAAAGTAGACGTGCTTGTCCCTAAGAAATACAAGGAGTATTCACGTATTACATTGAAATGAAGAAATTTTAGGAAAGTCCAATGAGTACTCACAGAACTTGTTTCAGATTAAGTGATCACCTCATGGCAAAACTCTGTAGCATTTATAAAATTTTCAAAGAATAACAGACATCTTTGTCAGCCACTTCTTATACTCAGATTTTCAGTGTTCATCTCTCCCTCCCTCCCTCCCTCTCTCTCTCTCCTTTATGGAAAAGTTTCTACCCTTCTACTTATCCTTATGCTACCTGTCTTCAACATTGAGCTTCATGCAAACAATTAATTAAGATTTGTTTAAACATACAAGTATCCCATTCTGTTACTTAACGTTACAAAAATGGTGCTACAAAGATTATCAAATTCTTAAGCAATATCAAGGATTTTATTTGATAACTGATAGGATTCTGATCATCAAATTTTGTTACATATGTTTTAATAAATATTTTTGAATTTTTATATTAACTTATAATTTATTTGCCTACAATAAAAAAATATCGGTCTGGAGAACCATACATGACTTCCATATTCTAAAATTTATATTTAAAATCATTTTCACCCAAACAGCCAGGCTGTGTCTTACCTGCCTTTTTATTGCTGTATTAAATGAAAAATATTATATTACATTAAAATGAAAAAATTATAATTTTATTGCCTGGCAACAAAATTATTTTATTTTTAACAATTACCATTGTTTCAAAAAGTTTAAATAAATTTTCAAGTACTTTACTCTTGTTAAAACGTAAAAGGTTGCAGGTAAACTAGCCCTTCCCCTTAACCGATCTTCACCGAAATCGAAAGTCATTGAGACCTCTACAATTCAGGGACGTATGCAAAAAATTATTTGATTCTGTTTGAATTTGCGGCTGTTATCGTTTGCCATAGAAAATACGCTTGAAAAAAAAACGTTGCAGGTAAACTACCCCTTCCCCTTAACCGATCTTCACCAAAAACAATAGGTCTTGAGTACTCTACAAATCAGGGGTGTATGCAAAACATTATTTGATTCTGTTTGAATTTGCGGCTGTTATCGTTTGCCATAGAAAATACCCTTTTTAAAAAAACGTTGCAGGTAAACTACCCCTTTCCCTCAACCGATCTTCACCAAAAACAATTGGTCTTGAGAACTCTACAATTTAGGGCTGTATGCAAATAATTTTTTGATTCTGTTTGAATTTGCGGCTGTTATCGTTTGCCATAGGAAATACCCTTGTTAAAACATAAAACGTTACAGGTAAACTACCCCTTCCCCTTAACCGATCTTCACCAAAAACAATAGGTCTTGAGTACTCTACAAATCAGGGCTGTATGCAAAACATTATTTGATTCTGTTTGAATTTGCGGCTGTTATCGTTTGCCATAGAAAATACCCTTGTTAAAAAAACGTTGCAGGTAAACTACCCCTTTCCCTCAACCGAACTTCACCAAAAACAATAGGTCTTGAGAACTCTACAATTTAGGGCTGTATGCAAATAATCTTTTGATTCTGTTTGAATTTGCGGCTGTTATCGTTTGCCATAGGAAATACCCTTGTTAAAACATAAAACGTTACAGGTAAACTACCCCTTTCCCTTAACCGATCTTCACCAAAATCAACAGATCTTGAGAACTCTACAATTCAGGGCTGTATGCGAAACATTATTTCTGTTTGAATTTGCGGCTGTTATCGTTTGCCAAACAAACAAAATTACCCTTGCTAAAAAAAAACCGTTGCAGGTAAACTACCCCTTTCCCTCAACCGATCTTCACCAAAAACAATAGGTCGCGAGTACTCTGCAAATCAGGGCTGCATGCAAAAAATTATTTGATTCTGTTTGAATTTGCGGCAGTTATCGTTTGCCATAGAAAAAAAATCTACAGACAGACAGACAGACAGACAGACAGAAGACAGACAGACAGACAGACAGACAGACAGACAGACAGACACACACACAGACACTTTTCGGAAAACGACTTTTTTTCATGTTTTGAGTGTAGTAGAATCAGAATCTGCAATAATCTCGAACACGATTTTTTTTGCCATCACCATACTTCCATTCCTTAAGGAATATGGAAGTAAAAGAAAAATTATAAGTTCATTTCATGTTTCTTATATTTTAAATAAATCAATACACTACAGTAACACTACAGTATTACTGTAAAAACCGTCTGACAAAACAAAATGCGTTCACATATCTCTGGCATTACCTTATTGTTTTATGAGTTGGTTTTATATAAAAATCTGTAAACTGTAGATTTCCGTGTATACACCGGTCATATGGATTGATAAGGTAAACTCTACTTTAAAATCAACCATTAATTTTTAAATAGCGATCAACCTTTTATACTCAACCAAACCACATGAAAATTACAACACAAATGTCCAGCTTACTTATTTGTGTTTTCCATAGTTTCAATTGCATTCTTAAGAGGTGATATTTCAAATGCTTGTGTAGCAGTGACTGGAAACCATCTGAGAATTCCTGGTAATGGATATGATGTTACAAGAACTGTTCTTTCCACCCATAATGTAGCAAACTCATTTTCTTCACCAGTGCCAATGCTGCCTTCTTCTAGTGAAGTCCGGCGATGAAATGGTCTTGAGAATCTGAATTTCTGGACATCATTTACCCTGTGAACAAAAGGATAATGTATTTACTTACAGTAGATAGGAGCAGACTGTAGATTAGACCACAGTCTGTAGACAGAAGCAAAATTACAGTAGACTGTATGAGTAATAATACTTTTAAAATAAAATGTGCGCTCATTCAGAATAAGAAATTTTAGCTAAAACTGTGGTATTAGTCAGTCATTACTGTATGGAATTCAGACAATGGGCACATGTAACAATGAGCACACAATGTTAGGAAAAGCAAACACAAACCTTCAAATTGGTAGAGTTGTTTTTCTTGCTAAAAAGAGGTTTTTGTCAATTGTTTACATGAAAATTAAACAAAGCTGAAATCATATGAATAACAACAAACATGAAGGATGAAGAGGAGGAGGAGAAATCTCAGGAAATCATAATATTTTGAATCTCAGTATAAGGCCACAGGGCTGTGCTCTTTAGGGAACTGCACTCACACAAGTCAGAGCACTTCAATTAGCCAGAAGTGTAGTGAATACACTATTCACTGGCTGACTCAACTTGTGGCTGTGTGTACCACTGTGTGAGCATTTACAACTGCACAAGGCCCACAGGCCATACTAAAAAAGACACATTAAAAAGCTGCATCAAAAATTATTTACATTACTATCACTAACAGAAATCTAAAGCATATACCAGTAACTATAAACATGGAGTTAGAACATGTACTTACTTGTAGTACCGAATAATCTGGTCACTGACTGGTTTGCCAGAGAAACGTTTCTTTTTTTCATCCATCACTGGTTCAACTTTGTTTATCTGCACATCTGTTGTAAGAAATCAGCATATTATAATCTGTGATTTGACACAATTACGTTGTAAAACTGATTCGTATAGAATATGTAAAAGGTACTGTCAAAATATGTTTCAATATTAATTAATTTTACCATGCTTTTTTCAACATTTTCAGTTTTCTATTCTTACCTTAACTTTATTTACATCTCCTAGTTTATTTTCAGTTTCTACTGTTTCAAAGTTTTTCAATGGGTTTATTAACTGATTTATAAAATGTTTTGCGTGTCATGAATACAAAAAAGTATATTGAAATAAAAATATTTTTATTATATTTTTCAACAATATATTAACAATAAAAATAAATAGTTAAAAAAAAAATAGTCTGAGCATTGGAAAAGGCCACTGGAGTAGAATGAGTAAGTTTGGGAACAACTAAGTTACATACATAGCACTGGCATTTTCCTATTGTTCAACAGTGCCTTGATATTGATGGAATAAGCAAAACACATAAGTAAAAGTGAACTACTCAGAGGTGTTGCAAAAACATTTTCTGTAAGCATTAACAACTAATAACCACTAGTGGATATAATAATGTAAAAAAAATGTTTACATTACTCCAACAATTTTGACCAACAAAGGTGTTCAATGAAGTGTATTTGTAAATAAAAGACAATAAATACTTACATAGAAACAATTTTATACGAAAATAAGAATGTATATAAACATGTATGACATGCAGTACAATAATACAGATCATAAACAATAAACATACACTGGTGCAGTGACTCCATGATGTCCACACTAGGTGGTGTAAGCTTACTCATTAGTTCTGCATTTGGTAACTGATTTAACGTTCTACTACAGAAATCACTCAGTCTTTCATACTCTTTCCCCCTATATACAAACACCTATAAAACATGCAAGAAAAAATATACAGAATTTAGCATATATTCATACAAGAGTTTTCTGTCAGAAAGTTTCCAGAAACAGACATAAATGGCATCGAAATTTACGTACATTTAGTTGCATTTTCACACCATACTCCAAAGAATGCACTGGAAATTTATCCACAATGTGCCTACTACTGTCTTTGACAATCAATTGAAACTGTGAATTCACTTTATAACAGCTACTGTTTTTTTAACCCTTTGGGGACCAACGCCCGATATATTGGACATCATTTAAAATTGCCCCTGATTTTACAGGAATCGTTTCTGAGTGCTTATCAACATGTCAAATGGTAAACAAACATTCGCTGTTTTCAATCCAACCACCAGATAGCATAATTTCCTTTTTTTATAAGTTACATGATATTTAAATGGCAGTGTTCTTGTTTTGTTTTTCGTTGCTGTTTCGTTCATGTTGGTTATGTTTACATTGTGTTTTTCATTGTTTCTAATTTTATAAGTGATATTGTTGAATAAACATAATTCTACGTTTGTTTAGTGTGGTTTTATAAGTGTTTTTTGTTAAAATAACTGTGTACTAATTTCGAAAAGTTGATCTAAACTTTGTTGTTGCACTAATGTTTACGTCTTGTGCTACAGACTCCATGTATTTTTCTGTGTACAGTATATACATTTATGCTATTATCTTTTCTTGTGTTACAGACCGAGTATTCACTTTTTATACACAGTTAGACTAATATATAAGCGAACCAGCTATGGAAGTGTAGTACTAGAGATTTGTTTGTAAGACAATGAGTGAGTTGAATACAACTTTATCGTCAAATAGCATATAATCGTTTTAATATTTTATTAATATTTTTATTTTGAAAGTAATTAATAGATATATTATACTATATTCTGCATCCCCAAATTATACCTTTAAAAAAACACCATTTGTACCCAAGTATGTTTTATGTGTGAAAGACGATGAAAAATCACAGCCACAAGAAACAGCAAAAACGGCCTGGGTCTTTTCATAAGTCCAGTGTAAAAATGCCGGTCCCCAAAGATTTAAATAAAAATTAATTGCATTAACATTCAGTACGGACTAACATGATTATGAATATAAAAAATGAACAATCCGAGCTTACCTTATTTTGAAGAAAAGCTGGGAAACCACGACCATAGTATGCCACTCTAAAATACTCTGGTTCCGGTCTGAGCTGTTTCATTATGTGATCATAAAACTGTGCCATTCGTCTTAGTAAATCACTTAATTGATAGTAATCATAGATTTCTTCCTCATATTGTTTGACTAGTTCCTTACAGACACTCAGAGCACACTCCCACATCTGTATCATATAAAGACATTTGTATTTATAAATAATTTCACCACTAGGCCTACTGTTAGCACCAACTACAGTCATACAAACTCCCTCACACAATGCAATCATTTATATACAACATCTGTGCAAAAAGTACCTGACCTTGGGCCGGGGAAAAAGTTCTATATCTGATTGATTACAATAACTAATCCCCTTATGATTCCACACACTTAGCCCAGTGGTCCTTCCATCACTGGAAGGAATGCTGAAAGACTTCTTTTGGGATGGTGCACAGCTGTACAGTTGTGCTTTGCATTATTTCCTAGTGACCTCAAAACAGAATCCTTTTAGGGTGTTCCTCTTCTTCAGGAAGAGGGAAGAGCCATGCCATAAATCACAAGAGGAGAGTACTGAGCTTGGTGAAGTCAGGAAAATACTCTGGTTCCGGTCTGAGCTGTTTCATTATGTAATCATAAAACTGTGCCATTCGTCTTAGTAAATCACTTAATTGATAGTAATCATAGATTTCTTCCTCATATTGTTTGACTAGTTCCTTACACTCAGAGCACACTCCCACATCTGTATCATATAAAGACATTTGTATTTATAAATAATTTCACCACTAGGCCTACTGTTAGCACTAACTACAGTCATACAAACTCCCTCACACAATGCAATCATTTATATACAACATCTGTGCAAAAAGTACCTGACCTTGGGCCGGGGAAAAAGTTCTATATCTGATTGATTGCAATAACTAATCCCCTTATGATTCCACACACTTAGTCCAGTGGTCCTTCCATCACTGGAAGGAATGCTGAAAGACTTCTTTTGGGATGGTGCACAGCTGTACAGTTGTGCTTTGCATTATTTCCTAGTAACCTCAAAACAGAATCCTTTTAGGGTGTTCCTCTTCTTCAGGAAGAGGGAAGAGCCATGCCATAAATCACAAGAGGAGAGTACTGAGCTTGGTGAAGTCAGGAAAGTACTCAGTAGTACTCCTTATTGATGGTTGGCCTTCTGGTGCATACTCATAATGCACTATGCCCTGCTAGTAAAAAAAAGCTACCAGCATCATCACAATCACCTTACTTCGAACCTGTGATGGTTTTTTGGCCCTCGAGAACTTGGGTGCTTCTACTGTGATGACTGGACCTTAGTTTCTGGGTCATACCCACACACCCACGTCTCGTCAGCAGTGACCACAGTTTTCAGAAACTCAGGCTGTTGGGGCACTGCAGTATGTCCTCTGGTCCTCTGAGACCTCAACATGGAGTTGTTTCTGTTCTGGTGAAAACAGCTTAGACAAAATTTTGCAGCCACTCAGTGCATGCCCAAATTATCATTCAGAATGCTGTCTGCAGAACCAATGCTGATCTCAACATCAACAGCAATTTCTTGGATTGTTAAAAGATGATCCTCCATGATCAATGTCCACACTTTCTCGATAACGACAGCATTTCCGCTTGTTAATGGTCTCTCAGAACGCTGGCCACTCTCCACAGACAACGGTGATGTTTGAAATGGTTATACCACTGTTTAATTTGTGTAGCCCCCATTAAATCATTGCCAAAAGCCTCCTGAATCTTTTGGATAGTTTCTGCATGGGTATCCTCCACTTTCTACCAGAGCCTGATGCAGTACCACTGCTCCAAACATTCAGTCACTGTAAAGAAATTGAGTTTGTGATAAACTCATATTACACCATGTGACTTTCTGGTAGTTACTAATGCCACTGGTAGCACTACATGGAAACAAAAACCTGCACATGCACATGAAAGTACTTTTTGCGTATACTCACAGTTGGCACGTCTAGATCATTATAAGTTAACATGAAAAAAAAGTGTGCCGTGGCAATGTATTGCCCTGGCGAGTTTAAAATATCGCACCGTGACGTCGTAGCAGAAGACAGTCAAGGTCGACATAATGTAAACGCCGCTCCGGCGAGCGGTAACGAGATTCCGTGTGCTGCGACTGTTTCACGACGACGTAATTAAGTGGGCGAGCGCATCAGCTGTTTTGTTCAATTTTCTGCCCTTGTGGGATGGCAGGCGCCGACATTCGGCCTCATTTCTTCTTTTGCACTCAAACAGGACACTGGTCTGGTGGCGTTATAAATTGAGATTCATCTTTTGAAATGAGTTGGTGATCAGTTAAAGAGCTTCAGGTGAGCCACACGTGTTGCATTAATATTAATTAACTAAGCACTTGCGGGGATATTACATTATGATATATGTATGTATTTTTGTGTGTGATTTTTGTGTGTGTGTTGCGTCTTGGATAGTTAAGTGCACGTTGCCGACTTGCCTTTGCTTGTATGAAAATTAAATAGAAGTTGCCGTTAGAATTATATTCAAATGTAAAGTAATAAAGATTTAAGGTTAAAAGTAATTTGAATTCTAAAAGTTGATAATTTAAAGAAAAATTGTGATGAGTAATATTTCTATTGACACTTAATTTTCAGAATAGAATTGTGACAGTGTGTGTCTGTGATCTGTGCTTACTGGGGCGAGAAAGAATTGTGTGAGCGTATTTTTTCCTGACGGCTACTTACAAATAAAATGTTTCCCAGGGTTCCCGCCTAGCCGGGAGGGAAAAGGGACAATGGAGATGGAGACAGAACATCACTCTTCATCTGCAGAATATTGCAGCACCACCCCAACGCCATCAGACCTCTAGAAATCCCCACACTGCCAGCCTAAAACAATTGCCCTAAGGATGAAATGAAGCACAGGATTTTGGAGACACCAGTTGTTGCACCATAGTCAGCATCATAGCGCATTCTGAGTAACCATATATCTTCTAAATACAGGTGGGACTATTCCTTATATTTTAATCCACAAAAAACAGCAACCTATTGGAAAAAAACATGAAATGAAAGACATCTTCATAAACAGTAATTTCAGATGTTCGATGACTAAATGTCTGTTGTAGCATGTCCGGTGGACATATAGTGACTAGTGTAATTAATTGAGTTAAAGAATCTACATGCTGAAGAATGTCAATTACTATGCTGTATTTTGTAGAACACCATTTGCCTTTTGTTATGATTAGTTAGCTAGCAAAATTTAAAACGGTAAGTTGGGCAGTTTAATTAACTGTTTCTTATGAAGATAAAATGTCATTAACAACTTATACTTAATGCATTGATGAATAACTATGGAATAGTTCCTTCCTAAATCTTCTTGTGTGAAAAGGTCCTTATCATGGGCTGTTACAGAATTGAGCCAGAATAATTCTTGTAGTATGACACCTTAAAATTTTTTTAAAGGGGGCAACTGGTGTGTATAAGACATGGTGATAGTATCAATATATATATATTGTAACGCAACAGAAATGCTAGGATCCATGTTACATAAAAACAAGGTTAACAGAATAATGAACAAGTCAATATCTAACCCCATGATAAAACAAAAATCTAATAATTACACTTATAATTATAGATAAAGGTAAATAAGGATGCAAGGTAGTATTAACAAGAATAAACGAACCTGTAAGTTAGATAATAGTTAATGATATATGTTCAGTGAAAAGCAAACAAAAAATGAAACAATAATTTACTTTATAGTAATAGCAAGTAAGGATTTTGAGTTAAAAGATATTATTTTGTGACAACAAGTATTATGATAAAGTTTATGTTATGTTATACCAAATATGTGTTGAGTTAATGAAAGGTAATGAAATAAGATGTATTATTCAATTACTGTTGTAGAATGAAGTGTGAAGCAGCTAGTTAACGTTAATAGATTTGAATTTTCTTATATGTGATCCATATGTCAAGATAAAATTGTCGTTAGATATGGAAAAAATAATTGTTTATGTAAATGTTAATAGTTAAGATTTGATTATATGTATGAATTTATGTAAAAGGGCTATAGATGTTTACCAGTTATAAACACAGGTAGATCCGTTTACAATAAAAGGCCTAACAGCCAAAACCACTATATAACTACTCATAACATAAAGGTTAGGTACATAAATTAATAATAATTAATGAATACGGTTTGAAGAGCTTAATTTAAAAAACCTTAAATTAATAATGATATATAATAAACCATATCAATTTATACAAATTATGATAATGCCATAATGCCATGATATCGATTGATAACGTTTAAAATCGAAAAGGTAGTAAATATAAAAGAAACAGGCTTATATCAAAAAACCAGCAGAATATGTGTAGAAAATAATAAACCAACTATCGGTAAAGTTACATTCCGATAGGATAGCAAATTGATAAGGAATAGACAAAAAATATATGAAATAAACACTATATACAAAACATGTGGAAGGAAGAACAATTATGTGTTGCTAGGGACTACAGGAAAAGAAGAAGTTGTTGATTAATCAATTATTGTTTTTGATGATCTAAATGTGATGAGATTGAAAATCTAAGAAATATATGATATAATCTGAATATTCTAAAATATTGGACACAGTTATCATAATTAAAATACTAAAGATAATATTCTTGAATCTTGCTAGTACAATTTAACCAAACAAGACAATAGTATGAAATCACAATAGAAAATAAATAACTGGATTCTACAAAAAAGGACTTGAATTGTCCCATATCCGAAAGGAATTGACGATATAATAAACCAAATAGAAAGAATCAAATGTATCACAACTAATAATATACACTACACTAGAACCTTTCAAATACACAGAACATCACTAATTGCTTCAACCGAGAGAAGAACGTATTTGGATCCTGGAATTGCAGAAGAAGCATCAATCGGGCTGTAAATCAATCCAGAGAGCTGTATTTCTGAAGTGGACAGGACAAGAATTCCATTTTATTAAACCGAAGAAAGAATATCGTACGGCATAATCGTCCAGAACAGTAAATTTATCAATCAACCGCCTACACGATTTGCTTCGTTCTAGTCTGGTAAATTATTATTATATTAATCATACTAACTACACAACACTTCAAATTTGTAAATCTTGCATTCTTATCTATGTATTTTTAATCTTCCCCACAGTTACAAGAACCTTCACACCCTGAATTAAATTAATTACAAATTAAAACACACTATATAACTGAATTTAAATAAAGGATCGGAATAATCAATAATCGATTCACGCAATCTATAGCCCAAGCGTATGTCAGTTAGAACATATCTTATTCAATGTTAAAGAAGTAAACAAATAAAGAACCTTTATATAGTTGCAAAATCTTGTCATTTGGAGTATGATTTAATGAGTTGGGAATAAAAAGTAACTGACTAAGTATAGAATAATTGGTTAACATAAACAGTGAAATAACCTATAAGTTTCATTGCTCCGGTACTACAGCGCTTATAGCGGAATTATCCGACACCAAAGAGAGAGCGTAAAAAATGCAAAATTATACATAATTCTCTTCAAGGTATAATAGGGTTGAACGAAATTACAGAATAACGCATTAATTATTTAAGTTTCAAGTACACTAACACTGATATTTTTTAGAGAACTAAGTTAATATTAATTAATTACATCAATATATCCCACAACTCCAAATATCTCAGATATTTAAATAATTAAGTAAATTAAACGACCTAAGAGAGTAAAGACAGGGGAACATACCCGTTCATAGCAACGAACAGGCTTACACTGTGTGAACATAACGAGACGCTCGGACTCGTCTTATAACAAATTGGTGCTCAACCAGTGTAGGGCTTAAGTTAAGTAAATATAACTATATTAATATTACTTAACCAGAGCAGGCAACTGTGGGAGAGTAAACATGCATACCAGAGGTAGATCAAGGATTAGGGCAGGAGAAACGGAGAAGGAAGTAGGTGAACAAGAACAGGAAATAGAAATAATAACAGATAGTGAAATGGAACAACAGACAGACGAAATAACGGAAACTGAAATAATTGCGGACAAGGAAAAGGAAGCAATTGAAGAAGATGCCCAAGGGGATCAACCAGATAAGCCCAACCAAAAGGAAGACTTGAGTATACAGGAAATGTTAAAACTACTGTTGGAAAAATCAAAGAGACTGGAGGAAAAATTCGATAAAACAAATGAGGAAATCAAGGAAAATAAGGAAAACTCAAGGAAAACAAATGAGGAAAATAAGGAAAACTCAAAGAGACTGGAGGAAAAATTAGATAAAACAAATGAGGAAATTAAGGAAACCTCAAAACAAATGAACGAAAGATTAAACCAAATTCACGAAAGGTTAGATAGGAATGATGAGGGTGTAAAACAAATGAAGGAAGACATCTTACAAATACATGAAGAAAATTTAAGGCAAATTAATGAAAAAATTGAAAATCTTCATGTGACAATTAACCAGAAGGTGGACCAAAATAATGAGGAAAGAAAATTAGAAATAGTTAAAACAAATGAAGGGTTAGAAAAAACTAACGAAACAATAGTACAGGTTCGTGAAGAATTACAAAACAAAATTAGTGATATAAAAATTGAGAGTAAAACAATGGTCAAAGAAATCCAACAGGAAACTGTCGGAAAATATGAGCAAATTAAAAACGAAGTACATCAGGTACGGGAAGAGAATAAGGAAGGTATTACGCAAATACAGACAGACATGGGCGAACGACTCGAAAGAGTCTATGGCAATTTAAACAGTATGGAAGGTCAAATTAATACCAGTAAAAATAAAATAGAGGAAATTAGTAGACGTGAATTACAATTACAAGAAGAAGTAGATTCATGGCGGGATAGGACATGCCAACATAGTCATACAAATAACCACGAGAACCGGGAGTCGATTAATTTTCGTAATTACAAGCGCAATCCGATGGAATTTTTAAAGAGATTGGAAGAGGTGATCGCAAGAAATAGAGAAAATCGCTGGAGTATTATACGCAGTATGATTGATGAAACATTTAAAGATACTTATGATAATTGGTGGACAGCGGTGCGCCCGGATATACTGGACATGACTGAGTTCAAAAAACAATTTAAAGAGAAATATTGGTCTGAATCGACCCAGAACATGATTAGGAATAATTTGAGTAACGGTCGATACGAAACAAACATAGGCCAGTCTCCTACTTCATACTTTCTAGGAAAAGTATGTATGGCACGGAACTTAGAGCCCAGAATTCCCGAAGAATGTTTGGTGATACAACTATCCTACCATTACGAGGAAGGGATAAAAAATGCACGTATGTGTAGTCAAATCAAAACGATTCCAGCCATGGCCAAATTCCTGGAGAATTATGAGCACGAGAACCAATACCAAAGAAATAGGATGTTAAACTATAAATATCAGAAGTATGATAATAATGCGCCACCAACCAATTCTCATAATAATGATCACAATCGACCTGCACAGAATGTTAATGCCAATAGGACCCAAAATGAGCACGCGAATAATAATTCCAGGAACTATAATTATCGTGGCAATAATACTTATAATTACCGCGATAGTCGCAATAATAGAGGAGATGGGGACAGACGACCCAATAATTATAGACATAACGTCAATTATATCTACTCCAGGCCTCAAGGTAATCAGCGACGGTATTACCCAAGGAGTCACCGATATGACAACCATTATGACCAGTCCCGGCGTGAAGACAACTATCCACCTGAAAGGAATTATAGGATAGCGGAACCTAATACGGAGGATCGCACCGAAACCATACTAAATCAACACAGTAATCCAAATGAAAATAGAGAAGAAGGGGTAAGCCCTCATTTAAACTAATAGAGGCAGTGAAAATTAATGAATACCCTTCACTGAACCGTAATCTTGGGGAACAACGACTTATAAACAAAATTAAGAGTAATCGTACCATAACTATTATTAATAACCACTATTTAAAGAATATCAGAGAAGTTTTATTGGAAGAGGATAAGAAACATGTAAACAGTAATAGTAATAACGAAATCATATATGTAACAGCAAAATTAAATGGGGTACAATCTACCATAATGATAGATACTGGATCTAACATATCGTTGATAGACAGTACTGAACTTGAAAAAATACAGCGAGAAGGCCAGTTGCCCATACCGACATTACGTGTCAATAATGTGATAATTATCGGAGCCACTGGGAGACAAAATAAAACAGTTAAAAAACAAGTATCGCTCGATCTTACCAATAATAATATGACCTTACCAATAGGATTCTTGGTCGCAACGGGATTACCGTTCAATGTATTGATTGGATGCGATGTATTGCGCCAACATTCCGCAGTAATTGACTTGCATAAAGGTATAATATCTTTAACATCCGAAGAAGGATTGTGGACAGCCGAATTAATTGACACTAATAGAACCGTTCCAGTTAACACCAGATGTCTAGCCATAAAAAGCTATTTTTGTAAGAAAAATAAAATACCAGAAGTCATTCAATATGAGGACGATGATCCCGAACTGTGGCAGAGTAAGTTAGAAGAGGTCCGAGAATTCCAAAGGGAAAAAACTTGTAGACAAGTAAGTAAGGTACAGGCCGAAAATTTAATTCAAATATATAATAAATACAAACATGTATTCTCCAATGCTCCAGGTAAAGTAAAAGGATATCAATGTGTGATAAATTTCAAAGAACCAGTGAACTTTCGCAGAAAATCATACCCCGTTGCTTATTCCATAAAAAACGAGGTCCGGGACGAGCTTAATCGTATGATTCAAGATGACATAATAGAATATAGTCAATCACCATATACCAGTCCCATAGTGGCAGTCCCGAAAAAGAACGGAAAGGTGAGAATTTGCCTGGACGCTAGGGAAATAAATAAAATGATCATCAATGATAGGACTTCACCAGGCGAAATAGAAGAAATTTTAAAGAAATTCCACGGCATTAAATACATCAGTACTTGGGATACGGTATGCGGTTACTGGCAGGTCGAACTACATCCAGATAGTAGAAAGTATATGGCGTTCCTTTTTGACGGAAGGAACTATCAATTTAAAAGGCTACCTTTCGGACTAATTAATTCGGTGGCAATATTTGTAAAATGTATGGACCAAGAAACACTGCAGTTCACTACGGTCTATGTAGATGATCTACTTATAACTTCTTCACATTGGGATGAACATTGCGAGCGGGTGGAACAGGTACTGAGAAAATTATCTGAAAACAATATAACACTCAAGCTGAATAAATCTAAATTTATTGGCAATCAAGTACAGTTTTTAGGTTTTAATTTGTCTGAGGAGGGTATAACACCTTCAACAGAAAAAGTAGAAGCAATTCAACTTTTCCCTACTCCAAAAAATAGGAAACAGCTACAATCCTTTCTTGGAATTTGTAACTATTACCAAAAATTCCAAGATAACTATTCAGAAGTAACTGCCAAGTTTCAGAAACAATTATCATCCAAAGACAAGTGGGCATGGGGACCAGAACAAGATAAAATTCTGCAATTAATCAAGAAGAAATTTTTAGAAACAGTTATGTTGTACCACCCTGATTTTAACAAACGCTTTTATTTAAATTGTGAAGTGAGCAATGTTAGCTTAGGAGCTGCCCTATATCAAGAAGATAAAGAAGGACATCATATGGTAATCAGCTTCGCCAGCAGGGTGCTTAACAACTGCGAACGCAATTATAACGTTACCGAGAAGGAGCTGATAAGCGTAGTGTACGCATGCAATAAATTTAGAACTTACATACTCGGATACCCAGTGACCGTAAGAAGTGACCATAAATCAATTTCATTTCTAAAAAGATGTAAACTTAGTCATGGCCGACTAACTAGATGGGTCCTTGCATTGCAAGAGTATTGCATTGATTGGGAATATATACCTGGAAGAAAGAACATAGCAGCCGATATATTGTGCCGAATAAACATGCAAGACCAATCGTTCGAAGGAGAAAAGGAAGAGATTGCAAAAGTGTACCATGTCATTAAGAGTTGGAAGGATTTGGAGATTATTATAAATGAAATTAATCAACACCAAAAATCGGATCCTAAATTAATAAACATACGACAGAAAATACAAAATGCTGATGAAGTTATTACTAAATATTACTGTATACATGATGATCGATTATTTATTAAGGTCACCCCTAAAAAAATAAACTGGAAACTAGTAATTCCCACCGCTGTGGAAAACAAATTGATATTGGATTACCATGAACGATATGGACACATGGGAGCCATGAAAATCGTCAAAGCCCTGGAAGAACAAGTGTACATAAAAAATATAACCAGAAAAGTACAAAAATCCATACAAGCATGTCACATCTGCCAGATGGTTAAACATAATAATGAGAAGAAGGAGGGAGTCATGATCCCTATCACATCCAAATATAAGCTGGAGAAAGTATTTCTGGATATATGTGGACCATTCCCATGCAGTGGAGGAAACCATAGATATAAATTCATAATAATTATTTTTGATCACTTTTCCAAATACACTAAACTCTACGCTATTAGCAGAGCCACGACCAAGAAAATTCTGGAACTAGTCATCGGACATTACATAACAGAGGTTGGTAAACTGTCATCTATTATCACCGATCATGGTACGCAATTCAAGGGCTGTAAATGGAGAAATAATCTTTTAAAACACAACATTAGAACATATAAGACTTCAGTATACCACCCCAGCAGTAATCCGGCAGAACGTGTATTGAGGGAAGTTGGCAGAATACTCCGAACTTACTGTCATGACCAACAGAGAAGGTGGTACGAATACTTGTCACTAACCGAAGAGTTCTTAAATATATCTTACCATTAGTCCATTGAAAATACCCCTTATACTGTTATGTTTGAAAGGCTTCCACCTAGAGAAATCCAGGATATTATAAACTTTCCAAATAACCCAGAATATCAATTTGAAACAGTTAAATTTTATAACCGAGTAATGGAAAAGGCGGAAATGAAGAAAAGAAAATATGAAAAGAATAATCCAAAACCAATTAAGTACCAAGTGGGTGAGAAAATATTAATAAGAAACAGGGAGCTACCAAGCACTCTAGAGGGAATAACTAAAAAATTATTATTATTATATACCGGGCCATATGTGATAACAAAAAATAATAATAACAATACATATGAAATAATGAACCCTATCACGAAAAGGATTAAGGGAACGTACAACCAAGAGTCCATAAAGAAATATAATGAATAAATTCTAAAATATAATAAGAACAACTTATTACCAGTCTTGAAGAGAAAATACTTGGAATTTAAAAAGAATTTGAGTTGAATACTACCACTAAATTCTAAAATACAATAAGAACCACTTATTATCGATTTTGAAGAAAAAACACTTGTAAATAAAAGAGAATTTGTTGAACAATAAAATAAATAGAAAAAAAAGTCATTCAAAATGAAGTAAGTCTGAATTAAAATATAGTTATGAAGAAGGTATTAAGAAGAAAAAGAGAATTATTACTAAACGTCTACAAAGAAATAGTGTGAATAATGAATAACAAACCCCAAGATTACAGAAGAAAGCGAGAATTATTATTAAATGTTTATAAAGAAATAGTGTGAATAATGAATAATGAAACCCCAAGATTACAGAAGAAAGCGAGAATTATTATTAAATATTTATAAAGAAATAGTGTGAATAATGAATAACAAACCCCAAGATTACAGAAGAAAGCGAGAATTATTACTAAATGTCTACAAAGAAATAATGTACATGATAAATAATGAAACCCCAAGATAAAAGTTTTTACCTCAAATCTACCTATACAAAATAATAAAAGAAAAATCACATGACCTAAAAATACATACCGCATTGCCAAGTGAAAGAAACAACTTCAGTAAATGATTGATTGTAACCAATGTAATATTAAAGAAAACAAGAAGGAAAAATATTTATGAACATAAGTCATTGAAATATAAACAGCCAAAATAATGAAATACGATAAGAAGAAGAATAGTTGAGCTAAGGACTGTATTTAGTCAGAAACACAGTTATAATGATAATCACACAATAACTATTTAGAAAATATTGAGATCAGAAAAAACAAATGAAGAAGATACTTAGCATTATAATCACAACAAAAATGAAAACAAAAATGATTACAAATGATAACTGTCAAATTTAATATCAAAGAATGTTTAAGGAAACTAAAATGGAATCACAAAGTATGAAGGATAGTAATGAAGAAATATAAAAGCAACAAAGAAAAAAAATTTTGTTTCCCAAATATTTATTATTAAATAATTAAAGAGATTATTAGGAGATTATTATATTTTATAGCTGACTGTAGATGAATTCCAGCAGTACTATATTAAGATGTGGTGTGGGCAGCAGAGTATGAAGCCAAACAGTGCCTCTCTGAACTGTACCAACAGTTATTAGGGATTGTTAGGGAAATTAAATATTTAAGGAATATTAGAATAGTTGCAAGAATGACCTCAGTTTCCAAAAGAGTAGGACGAAGAAAACAGAAAGAAATTAATTGACAGAAGAATAATTGAGAAATACAGTGATTATAGTAATTATAAGTAGAAGAGATGTGAAACTAATGTATCATTGAATATTGTAGCCAACTATCAACAAATACTGTTTACAGAAATTAAAAATGATCAAGAATGTTAATTAAAATGATGAAATGTTATTAAATAAAGAAGTATTAATACTAGTCTAATGAAGTTACATTGAGAATCCCATCGTCAACCATTAACATTGAGATGAAGAAAAGGCATGTGAAAAAGACAAGTTTATTTGACCTAAACTTCATTCAGGTAAACTAAACTTTTTTAGGAGGGGGAGCATATGTAACACAACAGAAATGCTAGCATCCATGTTATATAAAAACAAGGTTAACAGAATAATAAACAAGTCAATATCTAACTCCATGATAGAACAAAAATCTAATAATTACATTTATAATTATAGATAAAGGTAAATAAGGATGCACGATAGTATTAACAAGAATAAATGAACCTGTAAGTTAGATAATAGTTAATGATATATGTTCAGTGAAAAGCAAACAAAAAATGAAACAATAATTTACTTTATAGTAATAGCAAGTAAGGATTTTGAGTTAAAAGATATTATTTTGTGACAACAAGTGTTATGATAAAGTTTATGTTATGTTATACCAAATATGTGTTGAGTTAATGAAAGGTAATGAAACAAGATGTATTATTCAATTACTGTTGTAGAATGAAGTGTGAAGCAGCTAGTTAACGTTAATAGATTTGAATTTTCTTATATGTGATCCATATGTCAAGATAAAATTGCCATTAGATATGGAAAATATCGGTATGGAGAACCATACATGACTTCCATATTCTAAGATTTATATTTAAAATCATTTTCAGCCAAACAGCCAGGCTGTGTCTTACCTGCCTTTTTATTGCTGTATTAAATGAAAAATATTATATTACATTAAAATGAAAAAAATATACTTTTATTGCCTGGCAACAAAATTATTTTATTTTTAACAATTACCATTGTTTCAAAAAGTTTAAATAAATTTTCAAGTACTTTACTCTTGTTAAAACGTAAAAGGTTGCAGGTAAACTACCCCTTCCCCTTAACCGATCTTCACCAAAATCGAAAGTCATTGAGACCTCTACAATTCAGGGACGTATGCAAAAAATTATTTGATTCTGTTTGAATTTGCGGCTGTTACCGTTCGTCATAGAAAATACGCTTGATAAAAAAATGTTGCAGGTAAACTACCCCTTCCCCTTAACCGATCTTCACCAAAAACAATAGGTCTTGAGTACTCTACAAATCAGGGCTGTATGCAAAACATTATTTGATTCTGTTTGAATTTGCGGCTGTTATCGTTTGCCATAGAAAGTACCCTTGATAAAAAAACGCTGCAGGTAAACTACCCCTATCCCTTAACCGATCTTCACCCAATACAATAGGTCTTGAGAACTCTGCAATTTAGGGCTGTATGCAAATAATCTTTTGATTCTGTTTGAATTTGCGGCTGTTATCGTTTGCCATAGGAAATACCCTTGTTAAAACATAAAACGTTACAGGTAAACTACCCCTTTCCCTTAACCGATCTTCACCAAAAACCATAGGTCTTGAGAACTCTACAATTCAGGGCTGTATATGAAACATTATTTGATTCTGTTTGAATTTGCGGCTGTTATCGTTTGCAAAAAAAAAAAAAAATTTCCCTTGATAAAAAAACCGTTGCAGGTAAACTACCCCTTTCCCTCAACCGATCTTCACCAAAAACAATAGGTCGTGAGTACTCTACAAATCAGGGCTGTATGCAAAAAATTATTTGATTCTGTTTGAATTTGCGGCAGTTATCGTTTGCCATAGAAAAAAAATCTACAGACACACAGACACACACACACACACACAGACAGACACACACACAGACACTTTTCGGAAAACAACTTTTTTTCATGTTTTGAGTGTAGTAGAATCAGAATCTGCAATAATCTCGAACACGATTTTTTTTGCCATCACCATACTTCCATTCCTTAAGGAATATGGAAGTAAAAATAATTGTTTATGTAAATGTTAATAGTTAAGATTTGATTATATGTATGAATTTATGTAAAAGGGCTATAGATGTTTACCAGTTATAAACACAGGTAGATCCGTTTACAATAAAAGGCCTAACAGCCAAAACCACTATATAACCACTCATAACATAAAGGTTAGGTACATAAATTAATAATAATTAATGAATACGGTTTGAAGAGCTAGAAAAAAACCTTAAATTAATAATGATATATAATAAACCATATCAATTTATACAAATTATGATAATGCCATAATGCCATGATATCGATTGATATCGTTTAAAATCGAAAAGGTAGTAAATATAAAAGAAACAGGCTTATATCAAAAAACCAGCAGAATATGTGTAGAAAATAATAAACCAACTATCGGTAAAGTTACATTCCGATAGGATAGCAAATTGATAAGGAATAGACAAAAAATATATGAAATAAACACTATATACAAAACATGTGGAAGGAAGAACAATTATGTGTTGCTAGGGACTACAGGAAAAGAAGAAGTTGTTGATTAATCAATTATTGTTTTTGATGATCTACATGTGATGAGATTGAAAATCTAAGAAATATATCATATAATCTGAATATTCTAAAATATTGGACACAGTTATCATAATTAAAATACTAAAGATAATATTCTTGAATCTTGCTAGTACAATTTAACCAAACAAGACAATAGTATGAAATCACAATAGAAAATAAATAACTGGATTCTACAAGGAAGGACTTGAATTGTCCCATATCCGAAAGGAATTGACGATATAATAAACCAAATAGAAAGAATCAAATGTATCACAACTAATAATATACACTACACTAGAACCTTTCAAATACACAGAACATCACTAATTGCTTCAACCGAGAGAAGAACATATTTGGATCCTGGAATTGCAGAAGAAGCATCAATCGGGCTGTAAATCAATCCAGACAGCTGTATTTCCGAAGTGGACAGGACAAGAATTCCATTTTATTAAACCGAAGAAAGAATATCGTACGGCATAATCGTCCAGAACAGTAAATTTATCAATCAACCGCCTACATGATTTGCTTCATTCTAGTCTGGTAAATTATTATTATATTAATCATACTAACTACACAACACTTCAAATTTGTAAATCTTGCATTCTTATCTATGTATTTTTAATCTTCCCCACAGTTACAAGAACCTTCACACCCTGAATTAAATTAATTACAAATTAAAACACACTATATAACTGAATTTAAATAAAGGATCGAAATAATCAATAATCGATTCACGCAATCTATAGCCCAAGCGTATGTCAGTTAGAACATATCTTATTCAATGTTAAAGAAGTAAACAAATAAAGAACCTTTATATAGTTGCAAAATCTTGTCATTTGGAGTATGATTTAATGAGTTGGGAATAAAAAGTAACTGACTAAGTATAGAATAATTGGTTAACATAAACAGTGAAATAACCTATAAGTTTCGTTGCTCCGGTACTACAGCGCTTATAGCGGAATTATCCGACACCAAAGAGAGAGCGTAAAAAATGCAAAATTATACATAATTCTCTTCAAGGTATAATAGGGTTGAACGAAATTACAGAATAATGCATTAATTATTTAAGTTTCAAGTACACTAACACTGATATTTTTTAGAGAACTAAGTTAATATTAATTAATTACATCAATATATCCCACAACTCCAAATATCTCAGATATTTAAATAATTAAGTAAATTAAACGACCTAAGAGAGTAAAGACAGGGGAACATACCCGTTCATAGCAACGAACAGGCTTACATTGTGTGAACATAACGAGACGCTCGGACTCGTCTTATAACAATATATATATATATATATATATTGCGACAACACAAATTACTAAACTATTGGCGCATAGGATATGATAGTATGTGTATTTCAAATTACAAGTCTATATTGGAGGGTTTAAGATTATTTATTGTACAAACACAAGTTATAGTTTATATGGTATATTTGAAATGTACAGAATGTAATGTTTGATATAGAGTCTTTCTTTTAAAGTGTTAAATAATGTTCATACGCAAGACGTGATACGTTACATAAGAAGACTCCCACGATGATGTTGTTGAAGAGAAGGGCCGGTCTTTGCGGTATAGATGGATCGTCAGGTGTGGCTTACAAATGACAGACGTTTCACCAGAAACGTTTACAGCTGGGCTGGCGTCCTGTAACAGCTTGGCTGATGTCCTGTAATAGCTGGGCTGGTCCTATAACAGCTGGGCTGATGTCCTATAACAGCTGGGCTGATGTCCTGTAACAGCTGGGCTGATGTCCTGTAACAGCTGGGCTGATGTCCTGCAATTCCCACGATGAATCCGACACTTTGCACACACAACGGTACTACGGATTTTATCACTCGCAAAACTTATATAGATAGAGTTTAAGACCAAGTAATATCTCAGGTGACAGTGAGTTTAATCAATAACGGTATATTGAGCTTATACCTCTCCGGCTTCTTCAAGTGTTCTCGCGAATATCAAGGTCTACCGCGATCAGCAGACCACCCTATGAGGAAATCTTGCACTAGCACGGAAACGTCTTGATGGAACTATTGCGTAACAATTTATACTACTGTCACTGCGGAAAATCTCGCACAGTGAAACAGTTACACTCACTTCTTACACACGTAATACTACAATATTAATATCGTGCGTAAAGATATAAAATCAATTGTTATGCGTCACACGCGTTACTATCCCCGAAAAGTCTTAACAGATCCTTGCAAGCGGTATAATCTTGTACAAGGAATTGTATGTACCGTTCACGGTAGCAGCAGTGAAGAACTGCTTGTAAATTTTCGCACAATGCGTTAAAACACTGGTGTGTGCAAATGTACCACACACACAGTTCTGAGTCTTCCCGTTTCACTAACGACGAATAGTTTTTACAACACCTTGCAAGCGGTAGAATTCTTGTACAAGGAGTGCACGACCCGTTCGCGGTAGATGGCGTAGAAGAACTGCCTGTGTAACGACAGGCATAAGAAAATTTCCAACCACCAGTCAGCATTCTATTGGTGGATGGAAGTCACATGGTTAGTAAAAGTGACAATGCACTTTTCATGCATTAGAGTGCATTTACCTTGTAACAGCATGCATAGCGGTAATCAGACTACTCGTATCTCATGCATGCTGCCTACATATTAATAATATACATGAACGTAAACAATAGTCCGACAGGTATAGGGATTGTAGTGATACACACGTCTCAGTTCAGCTAATGTCAAAACAACGATAATACTTCACGCACCGCACGGGAAACGTTTCCCAATCGCGCACGCGCGCACAATTCCACTAACACAGTACATGAATCACCATAAATAATAATGCACAGTTTTACTAAACTAAACCCATAACCTTACTAAATACAATTGATAACAACCAAACTTAACCATCTACGAATATAATAAGAATGTCCATTGTCTGTGTAATATATGACTTGCCCCGCCTATCATGATCCTGTGATTCGTTGCAGGATTAACTCCCTCCCGCATAAAAAAAAAATTTTTTTTTTTTTTTTTTATTTAACTAACAAAAAACAAAAATTTTTTTTTTAATATACCTAAAACAACTTCCTAATCCTGAAATAATAATAATACCCTCGAACTAAAATCAAATAAACATCCTCAATTAATACTAACAATTCCAACTGTCACTTTGACAGAAGCATCAATTCACAAGACACGTGGTAACCTTCAAACCAAAACAAACACACATGTTCTTGACACACAGATAACGACATCTAATGCAGGGTCATAGCGTACACAGACAACATTCCTTATCTAAACTAGATTATTGTTCACTCTCAGAGTCATCTTACATACAACATTTAAACCTGAACTTGACATATTTAAAATCACTACACATTCTTACCCCTATATCCTGACATTTATTTCTGAGTTTACGGATCCTTTGTATAATACTTCCTCAATGAGGACGCATGGAATTTACCAATCGCACGGTTGGTATTTGGGTTGGTTAAGATAAAAGTATTTTTCCCAACTTGCTCCGACAGGGTATACGGACCATTATACAGCGTAAAAAACTTCGCAGCTGTGTTGTCCTCCCTTCTACCAACATTTAATGCTCGTAAAAGCACACTCTCTCCAGTCTTGAACTTGACTAGTTTATGTTCCGCATTAAATTTTTCCGTGCGCTCCTCGGCGCACTTTTTAATGCGTCTTCTAGCTTCGATTTTCTTTATCTCAACTGGTATAGGCATATTATGCGTCGCTATCCTTTCAATGTGTTTACCCCAGACCCGGCCTGGCATTTCTCCGGTTTGGAGTTCATTCGGAGTATACCCAGTAGTAGAATTATAATTTCCATTTATGGCATACTCAAAAAATTCTAGGAATTCCGGCCACTTACTCTGGTTAGTATTACAGTACGTACGGAACAACCGTCCCAACTCCTTGTTGACCCGCTCGGCCAAGTTACCTTGCGGTCTCCGGATCGCTGTCAAGACCGTCTGGACCCCGTGTTTCTCAAGCTCGGAGTGCCACTTGGTGTTCGTAAATTGCTTACCTTGATCTGAGAGTATCTTCCTTACGGGACCATTTTTCGGCATGTATTTATTTAGCATAATGTTTATGACAGCCGACGTAGTAGGTCTACCAATAGCATATAGGCTAACATGTTTGGTAAAGGCATCCGTAACAACCACCAGGCTCTTCATTCCACGTGCCGCCCGAGGAAGTGGACCCAAAAAATCAATGCATACAAGGTCATTTTTATTACGGACGACAATGTTACCCATTTCAACCTGTGTATGTTGGTTCGGATATTTCGCTGTTTGGCAGATGTGGCATGAGCGGAGTATGGCCTTTATTTTCCTGGTCATATTTAGCCACACAAAATCCTCCCGCATTGCCAGGTAACATTTATAAGGCCCCGCATGAGCCAGACTCTCATGACACATCCAAGTGAGGTCTTCCACCATGGCGTCCGGTACCATAATCTTCCATCCGCCATTGATAATTTTATACACTACGTCTTTATATATTCTGTACTTAGGGTTTTCTTGTATCCGGATAGCGTCACATATCCGCTTCAACTTTGTGTCACGCTGCTGTTCCATACCAATATTTCTTAGCTTATTTTTGAGACTGTCTTCTAATTTATATTTGACAGCTAGAATTTGAACCTCCTGGTTATTAGACACATGACGTTCTTCCACCATTGGAGGGTATCGGCTTAACGTGTCAGCTGCTTGGTTCTCGCTTGCCTTACAGTACTTAATGGTAAAGTCGTACTCTTGGATGGCCATGATCCAACGGGATATGCGAGCGTTCGCTAACTTGCAGCGCAACATGAACGATAAGGCCTGGTTGTCCGAAAGGATTTCGAAGTGTTGTCCAACCAGGTAATAACGAAATTTACTAATGCAGTACACAATAGCCAATATTTCTTTCTCCGATGTGAAATAGTTACGTTCGGCCCCTTTTAGTGACCTACTACTGTGCGCAATTATTTTGTTTTCGCCCTTCTCATTCCGTTGGTAGAGTACCCCCCCAATGGCATAATCAGAAGCATCGCAATTCAGGACATATGTGCCCCTTTTCTCAGGATGGAACACGTGCAGGTTTCTACTATACAAATTTTTAGTCGCGTCGAAAGCATGCTGATGACGCTCCTCCCATCTCCATTTATTACTCTTACGAAGTAGTTCTAACAACGGCTCAATTGTCCCAGAATATTCTGGAGTAAAACGTCTGAAGTAACCAGTCAATCCGAGGAACGCTCTGATATCCCTGGGTTTTGTGGGTTTCGGGAACTCCATGATCGCATGTATTTTTTCCGGGTCCGTTGTTATACCTTCCGCTGAGATAATATGCCCCAAAAATTTAATTTGCGATTTCCCGAATTCACACTTTTCAAGATTGAGAGTCAGGTTAGCGGCTTGCAATTTCTGAAATACAATCTTGAGATGTGCAAGATGTTCTTCAAATGATTTGGATATGACCAAAATATCATCAACAAATATGCTGACGAAGTCCTCCACCTCGGGTCCCAGAGCTAACTCCAAACATCTGACCATGGCCGCTAAACTGGTAACCAAACCAAATGGAACTACTTTAAACTGATAGCATTTATTTCGATATAGAAATGCTGTGTATCTTCTCGACTCCTTGGCAAGGGGAATCTGCCAGAATCCACTTTTGAGATCAAGGCGAGACATGTATTTAACCCCTTGACATTTTATGAATAAGTTCTCCGCATTCGGAGCACAGTCGTAGCATTTTTTTGTAATAGAATTTAGATTTCTCATGTCGAGACATAATCGAATGTCGTTATTTTTCTTTTTAACAACAACCATAGGATTTAAAAAATTGCTATCAGTTCGTTCAATCACACCATTCTGAAGCATACTCTTAACTTCGGCATCAATCTGTTGTTGATAGTGAAGGGGGATGGGGTACGTCTTCCGTACAAATTTATTTTCATCCGTGACCTGAATACTGTGTTCATAAACATTCGTGACGGTAGGATTTTTGGAAAACACAGATTCAAATTTATCAAGCATACTTTGCAGCTTATCTTGCTCATTGCTCGTTATCTGCCTGCTGTGAGTCCACAGATTATGTGTTATCTTATCGGCAAGTTGAACCGCTGGGCGAGTTATAGTAATAGGTTCACAATCAGACCCCGTCTTACCCCTCCTGCGTCCTAACCTGATATTGTGTTTACTATTATTTATTGTACATTTTAGTATTTTATTTGGAAAATCAATGGTCGCGTGCAGTTTATTTAATGTGTCCACTCCCAAAATAACATTATACACGAGTTTCTTGACCATAAGCACAGTGACCTCTATTTCCATTCCCTGAATGGATACTGTTATCATAGCTTGACGGTCAACCCTCTGAGATTCACCCGTCGCTGATTTTATGATTTTGTGGGCTGCTGGCAGAATCGGGATTTTTTTAAAATGTTTCCTGTGCCTCTCTAGGAATCGCTCATCCATCAACGAAATTTCTGCGCCGCTGTCAAATAAAACTTCGCCGACACATCCGTTAATTTTCGCGTTGACAATGAGGTCAGTGTCATTTTCAACGCTAATACCTTTCTCATTTTCCTTACTATGGTTATTGCAAATTAAACTATCTCTAATTACGGCAGGATATAGGCCGGACACTACAAAGTTTTTCTTATAATTAACATCTTTCACATTTGATTTATTGAACTGATTTTTATATTTACACCGGGCTTTTGAAACTTCATTCCTACCTTTACGTGTACTAGTTATTCTGTTGCACGGACTCACGCCATGCAGCCTTACACGTTTTTTGACTGTTCTATATCGGAATCCTCTTCCTCTACTACTGCTACTTTATTGGCACTAAATTTTTGATTGGTATTTCTATTCGACATCTTAGGTCTTTGTTGTTGTTGCGACTGTGTTTGCTTAGTTTGATTTTGATATTGAAAACTTTTATGCGGTGTTTCATTACTGTTACCATTGGTAATCGGGTTGTCGATACCTTCCCATTTTGCAAGTAATGTGAGTAGCTCATTCCACGACTTAACTCCTTGCGTAAGGACGGCCACCTGTATCCCGCGTCCAAAGTGGTGCGCAAGTTTACTTACCATGTCAGGTTCGGTTAAGCTAGGCTCAAGATATCTAGCTCTGGATATCAACTGCATCACATATTCATCTTTAGGACCTCTGGTATTGGAATATTTTCCAAACTCCAGCTGCGTACGTATCTTCCGCTGGATCTCCTCATTCCAGTATCTAGCTCTGAAATGTCTTACCAGGTCTTCCAACGTGTTGATTTTATCCTGGACGATACTAAACCACTCCGCAGCGGTACCCTTAAGTCGCCGCACTATGAAATTAATTCTATCCGCTTCACTTAAGGTATCACCAATTTGCTCCAGATCCCGCTGGCAAATTTGAATGAAATCCATGGGGTTTTCATTCTGCCGTCCATAAAATCTTTGCTGTGAATTTACGTCATCCAAAGTCTTATATACATACGTAGTACAGTTTAGTGGTGACGAGGTACTTTGCAATCGTGACACTTGCTGTTGCAGCTCTTGAATCCGCACGTCTTGCTCGGCCATTAATTCACTCACCGTGGATCTGTGTTGTATTACCTGCTCCTCCATTCCAGCGAGTTTCTCACCATACTCATTAAGTCGTGACTTATTAACCTCCAAACTGCCTCTATATCAGCTTTCATAGCTTCCACGGTCTCGCTAATACGCTTTTCTGCCGCTTCTATCATTTGTTTGCTTTGTTTAGATTGCTCCTGCACAGCCGCGTATAATTTCTTGTTCTCATCATGGAGTGACTTGTTTTGTTTCCCGGCTTCTATTTTACCAGATTTAATTTCTTCTTTACTGGCTTTCATCTCTGCTGAAAGCTTCTGTATACTCATTTTCACCTCCTCTTGACAGGCTTTATTTTCCTCTTTATCAGTTTTCCTTTCTTCGGACATGGTCTCCATCTTCGCTAATAAGGCCGCTAAAGCATTCTTGATTTCAGCAGTATCCGCCATAATGATTAAAATTTAATTTAAAATTTAGTAAATTTAAATTTATTGATTTATACGCAAAGCAAGTTATTATTATCACAACAAGATTAGAACATATGGTAACCAGTTTATACGCACACAGAAAAAGCAGTTCAAAATATCAACATGTAAATACCTTATCTAACATACAACAACTAATAATCTACCTCCAATATACTGATAAAATCTGTTCATATATGATATACAAGAGAATATGCACACTTGAAAAATTATATCCTCAGATTTTCATATGAACAATACACATACAATTATTACGTTAATTATACTTATACGTCGGATTTTTCCAACAAATTTTATATTCATAGACAAATATATAATAGCGTAAAATTACCGCTATTTACGAGCCCTACGTTGCTAAGCGCCATAATATCTCTATGCGACAACACAAATTACTAAACTATTGGCGCATAGGATATGATAGTATGTGTATTTCAAATTACAAGTCTATATTGGAGGGTTTAAGATTATTTATTGTACAAACACAAGTTATAGTTTATATGGTATATTTGAAATGTACAGAATGTAATGTTTGATATAGAGTCTTTCTTTTAAAGTGTTAAATAATGTTCATACGCAAGACGTGATACGTTACATAAGAAGACTCCCACGATGATGTTGTTGAAGAGAAGGGCCGGTCTTTGCGGTATAGATGGATCGTCAGGTGTGGCTTACAAATGACAGACGTTTCACCAGAAACGTTTACAGCTGGGCTGGCGTCCTGTAACAGCTTGGCTGATGTCCTGTAATAGCTGGGCTGGTCCTATAACAGCTGGGCTGATGTCCTGTAACAGCTGGGCTGATGTCCTGTAACAGCTGGGCTGATGTCCTGCAATTCCCACGATGAATCCGACACTTCGCACACACAACGGTACTACGGATTTTATCACTCGCAAAACTTATATAGAGTTTAAGACCAAGTAATATCTCAGGTGACAGTGAGTTTAATCAATAACGGTATATTGAGCTTATACCTCTCCGGCTTCTTCAAGTGTTCTCGCGAATATCAAGGTCTACCGCGATCAGCAGACCACCCTATGAGGAAATCTTGCACTAGCACGGAAACGTCTTGATGGAACTATTGCGTAACAATTTATACTACTGTCACTGCGGAAAATCTCGCACAGTGAAACAGTTACACTCACTTCTTACACACGTAATACTACAATATTAATATCGTGCGTAAAGATATAAAATCAATTGTTATGCGTCACACGCGTTACTATCCCCAAAAAGTCTTAACAGATCCTTGCAAGCGGTATAATCTTGTACAAGGAATTGTATGTACCGTTCACGGTAGCAGCAGTGAAGAACTGCTTGTAAATTTTCGCACAATGCGTTAAAACACTGGTGTGTGCAAATGTACCACACACACAGTTCTGAGTCTTCCCGTTTCACTAACGACGAATAGTTTTTACAACACCTTGCAAGCGGTAGAATTCTTGTACAAGGAGTGCACGACCCGTTCGCGGTAGATGGCGTAGAAGAACTGCCTGTGTAACGACAGGCATAAGAAAATTTCCAACCACCAGTCAGCATTCTATTGGTGGATGGAAGTCACATGGTTAGTAAAAGTGACAATGCACTTTTCATGCATTAGAGTGCATTTACCTTGTAACAGCATGCATAGCGGTAATCAGACTACTCGTATCTCATGCATGCTGCCTACATATTAATAATATACATGAACGTAAACAATAGTCCGACAGGTATAGGGATTGTAGTGATACACACGTCTCAGTTCAGCTAATGTCAAAACAACGATAATACTTCACGCACCGCACGGGAAACGTTTCCCAATCGCGCACGCGCGCACAATTCCACTAACACAGTACATGAATCACCATAAATAATAATGCATAGTTTTACTAAACTAAACCCATAACCTTACTAAATACAATTGATAACAACCAAACTTAACCATCTACGAATATAATAAGAATGTCCATTGTCTGTGTAATATATGACTTGCCCCGCCTATCATGATCCTGTGATTCGTTGCAATATATATTGTAACGCAACGCTTGTATCAGAGGTTTCCGCCTTCTCTCCAAGACTGTATTACAATTACGAGTTTATAATTAATTCAGCCCCAATGTTGGGTTCGCCATTTTGTAACGCAACGACTCTTTGAGGCGTACCTTCCGAGATGTTTTTGTATGTGGCCTATTGAGTGCTCGTCTTATTTAATTAAGCCCCACTGTTGTAAGCGCCAATTTTGTAACACAACGACTCTTATCAAGTGTGACCTCCGTCTTATTCAAGCCTCACATTAGTACGTCATTTTGTAACGTAAGTGCTTTAGGGTGTGTGTGTGACGTCCGTCTTTTTTACAGTCTCAGATCGGTCAGAACACCTCTTAGCAATCGCCACTTATGAATTATAAAGACTGAGGTTTAAATAAAGTTGGTGGTAATGTTACCCAAACAAAGCAGAAATCGAGTGTGTGTGATTTGGGTTAAGTAGGGGAGTTGTTTAGCCTTCTTTTGAAGAGAGAGCAAGTACCGTTTGTTTACCCTCGGATTAGACGATTTCTAAATTTTTTCAAATATTTGCCGTGAACCGAATCAGCTGATTTTGACATTAGTCTCCAAATATAGGTTAACCAGACGACACTGTGGCAGAATACGACCTGGTGGATCGTCCTCTTCTTATTTATTCTGAAATCTACTACAACTACCCACTACAATAAAGGAAACACATTTTACTATTCAATATCATTTCTCAATAATATTTATTGATAATATTATCGGTTTTTCTCTTCCGCCAAAATACAAATATCACAATTGATATTTTCATTAACTAGTACATGATATCGACTTCATTGAGTAAACATGGAATTGTCAAAAAAATCTGGTTTTGACCGATTTTACAATTTTATCTTTTATTTAAACATCAATCAACATATAATTCTTTTATTTATTTCCCCAGGGTTAAGGGTAAGTTCTTTTTGTTATGAGATGGTCAGAAATGGATAATTATACTACGCTTTACAAATATAGAAAAACTTCGAAAATTTGTTTATTCTCTGAGTACGTAGTTCCGGATTTGTCCGTAACAGAGCAGATTGTTTTATGTTTATTAAAACATGTGATTACACTTGGAAAGTTTTGTACTGAACGACAATTTGATTTGAGTTTTCTTTGTTAAATATTAAAAGAACTGTTTATATTACCTCTCTTCTCGAAGTTCTTACTTGTGTGAAGCTGTTTCTCAGGTGGTGCTCTTAGTTGTTTGTAATTTCATAACCGTCTGTCAAATACTATCTCGTCAAAACTCAAAACGCGGCTAGGCTAGGCCTGATCGTCCAAAATGGTTTTTCACTTTTTTTATGGAGTATAGCAAGTTAACTTTGATAATTAAGGTAGTGGTACATAATGTGTATACTGTTATTCAAATTTTGTAACAATTTTGTGCTGTTCAAAAGATTTCTAAAGGATTTTTTAATACAATTTTTATCTCATCATTTTTCAACCGGACAGTTTTCAGTATATTTTTCGATTAAACAATACTTGTTATTTCGTTACTCTTAGTAACACATAATTTTTATATCATTTTTTATTGGTGCTGCTATTTACTTTTTAGTATATAGGCAGTTTGTAATTATTATAAATTTATTTTTGATTTACAGAAAAATAATTCTTTTTAATTTTGGTTTCTTTCCCAATTTGATTTACATAATAGTTTTCTGTTTATTTTCTTATAACTTTAGATATAAATCTTTAATATTATTATTAACTTTAAATGAATGTATATAATATTTATTAATCTCTTATAGTATTCTTACACTGAACTATTTTCTTCTGCCATTTTCCTCATACAGTATTATTTTAATTTTTATTATCATCTGATATTTAAATCTTTTATTTTTTAAAACAACCCTGGGTTATCTTATATAATAACACAATTATTTTATAAAATATAAAATTAACATAGGTACTAAATTTTGTTGCCTACACAATATAAATCCTACAATAACTAAACCAAATACATAATTAATTGGTAGCATCATAGTCTACTATTATAGTCTATAATTCTCACATCTACAGCACAATTCTGTAAGAAGTTCCCTTCACCTTCACTTATTACCTCATTGGGTACACTATAACTCACTTGTCACTGTATATCACTTAAATATTGTTTATAATGTTTAGTGATACCACTTAATTTTTAGCTAGTTACAGTTTACCCATTTCTGACCTTTATGGTAGTACAAGAGTTATCAGTTATTGGGACTGGGTTATGTACCATTACAATAAATATATATATATATATATATATATATATATATGTATTAATCCTTGATGCATAATTAATTTTAAAAGGAAAAGAGAAATATTTTATTTGGCAAATATAAAATGGCATATTACATGTTCTTGTTAGGCATGATGTATCATTGTTTGAGTGTCAGTTTAATTCATAAGGTATCTACATATCCAACATTTAGTACTTGTTTATTAGAACTTATTTAGAAAAGTCATATGAATAAAGGTTAATACTTAGTGATGTCAGCTTATGTGAAGGCAATGCACTTAAATGTGTTTGAATAATTTGTTGTTGATTAATTATGTAATAGTTCAAAATTAATTCTTTGTTAATATTGCCAATTGTTATTCAATATTTGAGAGATGCACGTTTATTAGTGAACGTTGAGAATATAGCCGTGCATATTGTAATAAAGATGTTATAATTATAAAAAAGGAACACTAATAACAACTATTATCGTTATGCAAGTGTTTTCCTGCAAAGTCCTGTCACACTGGGCTCAGCACATCTTTTTCTATCTAGACCACGCGTCTAGTTTTAAAGAATAAGTAACGACCCCTGATCAAAACTTTAATAAAAAGTTTAGGGGCACGTTTCAAAAGGTTTAGGGGCTACTTTTTATACAGCTATTGTAAATGGTCTTTTGTTTTTATTGTCAATCTCATAACACACATACTAAAAGGAAAATTTGCGGTCTCACATTGTGAATAGCTATCATGGTATAAGAATTAGTTCTATTTTGATTTATGTGAAGATGAAGCATAAGCTAGTTGTAGCCTTTCAGAACTGAATCAGGATTAGCCAGGCTTGCAGTCTACTTGCTATCTTGGATTGGTTACTTTGTTTATCAAAACTTGAAAACACTACCAAAATATCATTTAAGTGAAAGAAAATGATCACAGACTTTTAATAGCCTATAGCAGTGGTTCCCAAAGTGGGGTCCGCGACAATGTTTCAGGGGGTCCGCAGACACTTTCAAGAAAAAAACAGAATATACTGTAATTTTCTCCGATTTTTTATGCTCTAAAATCTAAGTTTTAGAATCTTAAAACAATTGGTAGAAGATTCCACTATTTTTTTGTTTGTTCAAACTAATTGTAACTGTAAACTAATTTCAACCAATAGCTTTAACAATGTCTTTAAATCATGTTGTGTAGCAGATCTGTTTGTCAGCCAAACTGACTAGACCTCTCTCTTACACTACAAGAAAAAGATTCATTGGCAGAACTTTCAACTGAAAGTTCATTAAAATTATAGTTTTTGCAATTACAGCTAGCTGACGTCTGGTTGTATGTAATGACTGACTGTCCTAAACTCGCAAAAAAAGCTTTGACGTGTTCACATGTGTTTCCCTCTACTCATTTGTGTGAAACGGCATTCTCCCAAACTACTTGAAGTCAAAATTAAGAAATAAACTTGATGTCAAGAGTCACTTAATATTGAAATTATCAGACATTAACCCAATATTACAGAGCTAATTGTTCAAAAGCAGCTTCGTTATTCACATCAAACTATATTTTACAGCATTAATATTATAATTTTGCAAGTTAAGAGAATTTTGATTTTAATACATTTTAATTAAAATATAAGAGTTTCTATCATATTTACTGTTTGTTTCATTTCAGAACTCAGATGGGGTCCATGAATTTTATAATTTGGGGGGGGGGGGTCCGGGGACTGAAAAGTTTGGGAACCACTGGCATAGGCTTCAGAATATAAAAATGTCAATAAGAACCCACACCGACATTATTTTGAAAACCTATGACAATTTTGCAAAATTTTGCCAAAATGCAATTTTATGGATGTGGTAAAAAAAAAAAGATTAAATAATTATTGAACACTGATTAATATTATAATGCGACATAATAGTAACCCTGTCCCAAAGCTAGAACTGCTCAATTCAGAATTCAGTAGGGATTATAGTAGGCAGAGTCGCCTATGCTATCCACATAGACCAAATAAAAATAGACAACCTTTAGTTATAGAAAAGAAAGACTGTCTAATATAAATAATAAAAGAAAAATACAATGCAGATAGTAAATAAACTAATCAAAATGTATAATAAATATAAAAAAACATACACACCTTTTGTAATTAAGTTAACGTGAAAGAGTGTGGGGTAAAGCCAGTGATCCCTGATATTAGATAGTGCAAACAAACAAACACCCAATTAATAAAGTGTCAGTGAAGTACCAGTGATACTCCCAAACAAAAAAGTGGCAGTGAGGGGGAAATGGTAAAAGTGTGGGTTAAATACTTTTGTATAAAAAGAAAACCCATGGACCACGTTAATAAAGAGTTGTGATGGGGGTTTTAAATAATGTTAAGATGTTCATAAAGGTTTTGGCATAACTAGTTATGTTTATGTTTTATGCCCAAGCTTATGAGTAACATTCATGAACAATGTTGTTGAAGGTAGTTGGAGCCTATGAGCAGAATCAGAAGGTGATGCATTAGGAACCAAAAACCCATGAACAATAATCTAATCACTGATTAATAGTACTGGTTAAGATTAATGGGATGGCTGAATAGTATTCCAGTTAACTAATGATTGTGGCTAATTGTAAAATACAATATTTAATCATGTAGGCCATACTTAAAACATACCATGCCGGATGATTCTGTTCTAATCAAGTTATTGTATTAACACTAATTATATTATTTGTCAGTTGATAATTGTAGACTAGGCCAGAGGCAGTATATTGAATTATATGTTAAAGGATTTTATTGTAGCCATTTGTTAAATAATGTTAAGGGTCCAGACTCGTTTAGTAAATAGTTTAAAATCAGAGAAAAAGGGTTCAGAATCAGAGTTTAAGCAATAATAAATGTCAATTATAAAATAGTATTGATTAGTAAATAAATGTCAGGAAACTAAAAGTGTAGACCCAAAGTTAGAAATTTTGTAAGGTGGGAAATCACCCTTTATAATAACCAACTTATGTAAATAAGGTATCAAAATACTCATAATTATATACAGAAAAACATGATGTAATTTAAATTTAAGGAAACTTAAAGCTAAAAAGGAGTATTTTTCTTATAGGCAAATGAACATTTGATTTTTGTAAACTGACCATGTGACCTAATGAACTCTCAGTTTTGACCAATCACAGGCCAGTATTGTAAGGTCAGGAGACCATTCATGAAGGAGCAGGAATTTATGATTGTATTGTTAACCATTGCAGAGGGCAGATGTGCTCTGATGAAGCAAATTTTATTTAAATACAAGTAATGTTTTTTGGACCGTTGACAGTAAACAATAGTTACCAAAAGAAGCGGTAAATACTGGGGAAGACCAGAAAACGGAAGTACAGTAGACTCTCAACTATCCGACCTAATGTGGCGGTCGGCCGGATCGGATAGCAAAAAAGTTGGATACACCGGAGCCGTAGGCATACCAGCCTCTGTAAGGTCAATGACCGCCACCCTATTGCGTTGAATGTACTTGTTGCTATTTGGATGCGTACGTCATATCAGTTTGTCCTTATAAATGACGTACAGTAATGAATGAATTAGAAAGAAATTAAATACGAATTCACATCTACAGTATCTTTCACAAAACCTTTATTTGAAGGACGAAACAAAATGTGTAGTTAACAATAAGTTGAATGAGTTTTACTATGAGTTTTAATTTATACGAAAGCTTTCAACCAAATTAGTTGTTAATATGAATCAAATTATAATAACCTAAAACTACGTACTGTATAATGAAAGAACAAGTGAAACTTACATTGTCTAAGGTTTGAAAAAGTCTGTAATTGAGACCTGCTTCTTTCCTCGCATTAATTTCCTCGCCGCCACTTATGTAAACATACTGCTACGACAGCACAGAACAATGTACGCGTTTATCGAATATGCCAGAAGGATCTCGATGTAAGCGTGTGGTGTACGTGCTACTAGACGCATTTTGCGAGAATTTTCTCGACTGTGCCGGGCTTCGCTCGGGCGCTCGGACTGTGTCAAGGGCGTAGTAATTACGTAGTTAACGAGAGATAAGACGCAGTTTGGAAGCTTCTGGTGTGTGAGCGTGACTATAAATACATTGGGTAGCGGCCTTAGTTTTTCAGTTCAATGCGAGATATTTGATAGTGTGGTTCAAGAGTATTAGTGCGATATATTTCCAGAGCGGTTCGAGTTATTACTGTGTACGTTCAAGTAGTTATTATTGAAGTGTTGCGCTTTATAATCAGACGGTATAATTGTAATAAAATTGAGTTTTAATATTTGTGGACATTTTATTGCGTGTGTACAATTTTCATTTGATTTACTGTAGACTGTGTTGTTAATTACGAACTGTTTTACTGTAACAATTAAAGGTGTGATTAGTGACTTAATTGGTGTCTTGTACTTATTTTGTTTCCACTGTACCTACGACGATCGAGTAGACCGTCGTAACAATATGATGTCTGCTGGTGTTGCTTCTTCTTGCTGGCCAATGTATTCCACTGCCGTCTCGATCGCCTTCAAGCCTTCGGAGTGGGTTATACGATCGGAGGGTTCATCACCTTGTTCCTCTTCAATCGGCTGTTCATTTAATACCATCGCTACAATATCTTCGATTTCGTCCTTTGCCAACCATTATGTGATGTCTTCCAATGAAGCTTCCTCACATCCGGAAACTTTTTCTAACAGCGATACAAGCGCAGTGTTATCATTTGAATTTTCCACATCACATTGCTGTTCTACCTCTTCCCATTTATCACTGGCTCTGTGATCCAGCAAAATTTTCCACGATCGCACAAATGTTAAAGATGGAATTTCATCCCATGCCTTGGACACCCATCTGATGACGTCAAGCATGTCTACTGACTGTAGTGCCGTCGCAACTTCTGTATTATCAATTGTCGCAATGATATAGCTTAGTAGCCTACGTCGATATTTCTTTTTCAAAGCTTGGAGCACTCCCTGATCCATTGGCTGACATATAGATGTAACATTTGCAGGCAAGAACAAAGCTTTTATGTCTCCATCTTTTAATTGGTCATTGCTGGATGTGAAGGAGCGTTATCCAAAACTAGGATTGCTTTCCTTGTTAAATTGTTTTCAGCTAAATGTTTTTCAACTTGTGGCACAAATTCCTGTTCAAACCAATTTTTGAAAATTTCTCCATTCATCCACGCCTTTTTTTGATGGGTATAATGCAGGGGCAAAGAACTTAAATCTTTAAGATTTTTAAAAGCCCTAGGCTTGCGAGATTTTCCAATCAAGGTCAGTCTCAACTTGTGGTTTCCGGTTGCGTTACTACAAGCTAAAACTGTAACGCGGTCCTTGCTCTTCTTGAACCCTGGTGTGGCCTTTGTTAACTTATGTTTCTTTTTAATAATATATCTGATAATTATTCTTATGTATTTTATGATATTCAATTGATATCCACCATACATCCGGTGTAACCATGTGTTATTTTGATTAATATAAATTAGGCTTTTCGGGTCCAGAGTTGCGTTAAGCGAAAAGGCAGAGGTAGTCAGGGTTTTGAAATGACCATTCACATAACATATGGTAAACAGATTAATTTTATTTATTTCAGTGCCTAAATGTTACAAACAATTGGAGTCATTAAACGATTGACAAATTCCAAAATGGCGGCTACATTACTTTCGCCTTTCACCTTGCTTTTAACTCTATATACTCTTATTTCTTTGTAAATGAATTTTTCAAATAGATGTAGTTAGTATAGGATGATTCTAAAATTTTATTTTACTTTAAAATCAAATAACTAACATGAGTTCCCATCACAAACCAACGCCTCATATATTGGTTATTTAAAGCTGGCCAACTTTCACTTTCACACACTCACTCAAACCTTTCACACTCTGACACTGAATACATTTTAGTATTATTCATACTTAGAGCTCGCTCATTTTATGTTTTATAATTTTGAAAAATATTTAAAAAGGGCTTTCCTGAATTGATGCGGTGTAGACTGTCCTCAGAAGATTTCCATGCTGGCTGGCAGATGTACGGCCGAACTTTTCTCTGTCTTTTCTGAGTGCACTGAATTTACTATTTTTACATTGGTTGTCCACTGATATTAAATTACCTGTGTGACTACATTTTTAAAACAAATTTTACATTTTTTATGGCAAAAACTGCCCACTACACTGTTGAGTGTGTGTGCTCTCTGAGTTGTTACTGAAGACTAGGGGCGAGTTAGACGTAATTGTTATGTAAGTGGTAGTGTACATGACGTCACCGTCTTTTGTTTTACAGCCACCGCCCTGGTTCATACGTATTTGATTGTATGTCGTCAGCGTTTATTAATGACAACATGGTTTTGTGGACCAATGAAAGTTCATATTGTTAGTTCGTGTTCACATACGCCGCCATTATACATATTAAACTTAGCTCGTCCACCGGTGACCTTGACTTCACTCCTCTCTTGTTGAATATGCGTGTTTATTGGGACTTGGGTAAAACTGACCTAGCCCTGGCTGACATTCATGATTATAATAAAGAAATACAATGTGAGATCCCTTAATCCCATTATTATGGTAATAGGTCTTTATGTACTGTCACAAAACCCCCTCAATGAAAGGTTTGGTGTCGAGACACAAAAACTTTCATTGACTCATTCACACGTTTCTAAAAGGATCAGTTCAGATATGTTGCCACAACCCCCTGTAGTGTTAATATAAAAGAATTTCAATCACTTACCCTTGGTCCAATGATGATGCTCGCACCCTCTGACCTTACTGGACTTCTCCGGAGAGATCCCTACACCATAAGGCCATGAGGCACTGAACGCTCCTGTTCTGACGCTCCGGCCAGCTCAGGACCGCGGTCACAACACCACAAAACTCTGAAACATGTAATACAAAATTTTAAAATAGTGGCCTTATTTATCCACATATCCGCAACTGATATGTCTCCCTTTGGATGCATTGGTTTGTGTTTTGAGGCGTTGGTTTTCTTAACTCATAAGTTTTCAAATAACACAAAAAAGAAACAAGATTTAAGATAGATAAATCCTTCCACTTTTCAACACTCCTGCATATTTGTTATCAAATTCTCTGACTCCAGTCAACATCAACTTACTTCTCTCACCACAAGAAAACATACTCTTATACTAAACATAAAACAAATTCTACTCTCAAACAACAACTACTATCTCTACTAATTTATTTCAAATAACATCAGCATATTTAACTATTATGGCAAACACTTCAAAACCATTTATTTTTCTTTACTCAACTTTCTTTACGTTTAATTTTCTTTACACCAGAATCCTTACTATAGACTTGATAACCAACATCAATCTCACTACTAATTCTTTAAAATTTAACATTGTTATCGTTACTACCCCTGTAGTAACCTCCCAGCCACACACACTATTACTTTATTAGGGATGGACTGTGGCGCCCATTTGCCTCCACAAGGACGGCATTGTTGGAGGAATCTATTGCCTCCGTGTCCTTGCTTCAGCGCTACATTTTGAAAGACTTAGATATCAACATACCTTTTGTTACATAATTACACGCCCTTAAAACGGGTCTACCACCTGGCCTTGCTGTTCCTACTCGAACAGAGTGGCAGCCGCTATTCCATAGTTCTGGGGGATTTCCCCTAATGTCACCCCCCCATCAATTTCTAATCTAAACCAATTTCAAGTCAGCTATGGTCAAGGTCCTTAATTTATGGCCATAGCTGACCGCTAGCCAAAACCACGATTCGTGCTGGTAAGGCAGTAATCGCCCGAAAAGCGGGGAAATCAACTCTACCTTCAGGCATGTTTTACATCACATCATTGTCATACACTGTACTGTCAATAATCACATATAATACAAAATTATATTAAAATTTGTACAGTGTAGTCACGCCTTCTTGAGGCCTCCGATGATGGTAACGGTCTGTGCGTTACTCATCAGCCCACTTCGCTAGCCACAGTAGTACATGCCACTACTGACCTAGCCAATTAATTCTAACTTAATTCCTCCTACATATACTGTTCATACAGTCCATTTTGACTAACATTTTTCTAACACCAATCAACTATAAAACACCTTTTAACCTTGCTCAAAAACAAGTTCTTCAATTATTTAAAAAATTTCACATAGACACTTTACAAGTTCAAGCTTTCACCTTCACTAACAACTTCTTCACTACAAAATAGGAATTACAACAATGGATCACCTGATAAGATTACATAAAGATAAAATATATTCCCTTGCTCTCTAAAGTAAGACAAACGCTTGGAAAAGTTTATCACTTACATTACAATAAATTTTAAATATTTCGTTTCACAATTTCTGAACGAAACTACTTTAGTTCGTGGAACACATGTATATATATATTTTTTTTTTACTCTACTTTATCCTTCCACGAACTCTGGGTCCCCCTCCCCGTTTTTGCACGTTAAAATTTCTACTCACACCTTTTTGTGGAGCCAGACCACTGTTAGTTTCACCCCGCTGTTGAGGCTACTGCCAACCATGGTCTGCCTCCTTTGCCAAAATCCACGATCAGAGGTGGTGAATCTGTGATCGCCCGAAAATGGGGGAGTGTCCCTCCTGGAAACATAAACATCAAATTAAACTCATTCACACTCATTAATATACAAATCTTATCCAAATCCTAAGATGACCAATATAACTTTAAATTCGTTGCATTGTGTGTTCCTACTACTTCCCTAGTCTCCCTGTCCTGCAACACATATGAATTTTTCATTTTGATCCCTACTATCTCATAAGGTCCTTCGTAAAGCAGGAAGAATTTCTTAATTTCCTTGTCTTGAGCGCTCGATACATCGTGCCTCCTCACTAATACCAACTGTCCAACTTCATATTTTACCCACTTACCTTTTGCGTCGTGTCTACGTTTTCTTTGTTCACCCTTGCTTAACAAATTCTCGTTGGCCAACCGGATCTTAATGCTCACCTCCGTCCGCTCGCTCTCCGTTGGATAATCAAACAGCTGCTCCAAAATTCTTGGGGGGCGTGTTCCCTTTACCAACTCGTGAGGTGTATAGCCGGTGAACTCGTGGGTGGTACTGTTCAGCCAATTTTCTACCTTCTTGACGTACAATGGCCACTCGCTGTGTTTAGCGTGACAATAGGCTCTAAAGATCCTGCCTATCTCTCTCATTACACGCTCAGCCTGGTTTGACTGGGGATGGTACACAGCCGTATGCTTCGTGAGGATTCTTTCCCATCCTAAGGTCTGGCGCCATTTTCCACTGATGAACTGTGGCCCATGATCTGACAAAATCACCTTCGGCTTACCCACGTGAATCATGTAGTCCTTAGTCACCTTCTCACTCAATACCTTACTGGTAGCTCTCTTTACGCTATACAATTTCACATACTTCGAAAAAGTGTCAAGTAATACAAAAATATACACAACTCCGCCTCTACCCTTCGGCAATGGTCCAAACAAATCTACTGCAACTAAATCAAATGGTCTCTCTACCCTTATAAAATTCAACTCACCTTCAACCCTGTAGTTTACTATCTTAGACTTCTGACACAAATCACAACTCCTCAGCAATTTCCTCACTCGTCTCTCCATATTCCTGAAAACACATGACTCTTTCAACACACTAACACACTTCTTCGCCCCAAAATGGCTGTATCTAAAATGACAATCCCAAATAATCTTCTCTTCCAACCCTTCTGGTATTACTAACTTCCAATCACGCTCACCCCCTACTACCCTTTTGAACAACAATCCTTTGTAAACTTGGAAAATTTGGCTATATTCTGATTCCTCCAATTCCGTTTCTAAGCTGTTTATTATCTTACCCGACTTACCATCTGCTCTTTGCATGGTGCTGATATCCTTTAACTCTTCTCCCAAGATCTTATCCTCCCTAGTTATCTTAAAAATTTCGATTTCCTTTATATCCCTACCTGTTCTGTTACTCTCACAATCTACTCTGGAAAGAGTGTCGGGTACCTTGTTCTCTGTTCCTTTGATGTATTCCCACTCGAAGTTGTATTCCTGGAGCACGAGCACCCATCTTGTTAGACGGGTTTCCCAAAATGTAAGTTCTGAATTTTCCAACGGCGAATACAATACTAAGTAATTCTTTTTCAGTTGTTGTATAGTTCTTTTCCGCTGGCAGCAATGATCTACTCGCGAAGGCTATAGTGAGGTGCTCCTTCTCCTCATCCTCTTGATACAGCTCCGCCCCGACGGCTACATTACTGGCGTCTGTCTGTAAGTAGAACACTTTTTCAAAATCCGGGTGGTTCATCATGATCATTTCACTAAATTTCCTTTTAATCTCCTCAAAGGCTCCACGCTCTATGTCACCCCATTTCCACTGTCGGTTCTTTTGCAGTATCACACTTAACTTTGCTGTCACGTGTGCGTAGTTCCTTTGGAATTTTCGGTAGAAGTTGCACAGCCCTGGAAAACCTTGAAGTTGCTTTATGTTCCTTGGTTCAGGGAAGCGCATGATCGATTCGACCTTGTCCGGGTTTGCTGAGATCCTTTCCGGCGTAATAATAAAACCTAAAAATTTAATCTCTGTCTGTAAAAATTCCGACTTGTCCCAATTCACTGTAAGTCCTCCTGTCTCCAATTTCGTTAATACATACCTTAAATGTTCCAAATGGTCCTCGAAAGTCCTGGATGCAATCAAAATGTCGTCCACATAAACTGTCAGGAAATCCAAGTCCTTGGGTCTCAAAATTTTATCCAAGCATTTGATGAAACTCGCCACACTGGTATTTAATCCAAAAAGTAGTCTCCTGAACTGGCAATTCTTTCCGTTGAATAAAAATGCGGTGTATTTTCTACTCACCTCCGCTAACGGTACCTGCCAATATCCTGCAGTAAGGTCCAGCGATGTCATATACTTCACGCCGCTGAATTTCTGGAATATCTCACTGATCGCTTCTGGTGACTCTCGGTCGGGTATAATTATCTGGTTTATCCTCCTCGCATCTAAACACAACCTGACTCTGCCGTCCTTCTTGATTACTACCACCAAAGGATTCGAGTAGGGCGATACTGATCTCTCTATAATTTTACCTTCCAGCATTTTATCCAATTCCTCTTGCACCGCTCGTCTTTTGGAGTAAGGCACAGGATAACTCTGTTGCATGAATGGTGTGTGTTCCCTTATCTGTAATGTACATTCATAATCTTTTGCCCTACCTGGTACATCGGCAAACACTCCCTTAAACTGCTCTATCACCTGCCATAACGCCGCATGCTGGCCACTCCCTACACCGGACCCTTCACTCTGAAACTTATCTGCCCTTATCTCCCACACTGCATCATTAATATTACTCATTTCGTTATCATCATCGTAAATATACTCTGCCTCTCTACACCAATTGATTCTAGTATCGCTATTATTCTCATCTACTCGTTTCTTCAATAACTTTACACCAGTTGTTTTAATTTTATCTATCACCCTTTCAAAATTTACTTTCACCGACCGGTCACCCCCGTCTAACTCTACCACCTTTTCTTTAAAATTTATCACCGCTCTATTCCTCTGTAAGAAATCGTTACCCAAAATAATGTCCAAACTCAAACCCTTAACTACCAAGAATGTACTGTCAAAATCTATACCATTTATCAAAAAGTTCAAATGTATTTGTTTCATCACACACTTACTCCGTACCCCTGTGACTCCTATCACCGTAACCCCCTGCTACTGGTAAAACTGGAATATTCTTGTTAAATTCTCTCAAATCATTTAAAATATTTTCTGCTATAACTGAAATTTCACTCCCTGTATCCACCAGTGTTCTAAAATGCTTACCTTCTATAGTTACCTGAATTTCCGCCAATCCTGCTCTCACTTCCTCTAAAGTATGGTTCTCCTCTTCTATTAAATCAGCTACTATGTCCGTTTTGATGACGTTACTTGGGATGTCCTCTGTTGGTTGGACCTCATGCGCTTCTCTGAACAGTGGTCGGGTCCTGGCTACCACTGTTGGTTCTCGTTTTCCGGCTGTCGTCCGCTATTATTCATCTCTTGTTGTTGTTGACCATTTGGTCGTCCTTGCTTGTGGTTTGAAGTCCCACTGGTACCTGGTCCTCCTTTGTCGGTCGGTACATATTGTTTCATGTGTTCTCTCCTCCTTTGTTCTTCTTTAGGTAGTTTGCATCTGAAACATTGTTGTCTGTGAGCGTAGTTCTCTCTTCCGCACCTGGAACAATTCCACTCACCTGTTTGCTGAAAATGATTTCTGTGTCTATAATTATTATTGTGATCATTATTTCCTTGATAACTACTCTTATGTCAGTTAAATTCTGTGTTACTATTATGGTGGTTAGTCTGTATAGGTCGTCTAACTGTTTCACGATCCCTAATACTTTGGAAAATGTCTAAAATCCGTTCTAATTCACTTAAATTCTCTATCTCCTTCGTCATTAAGGTAATCTGTGCTTCTCTGGGTAGATGTTTACTTACATATCTGACGAACGATTTAAATGGTAAGGGCGGTTCGAGGTATTTTGCCTCATTATACAACTTTATCACGTACATTGTTATATAATTGTGCCCTACAAAATTACCTACTCCCACAATACGACTTCTTAAACTCTCTTGTTCTTCTTCCGGCCAAAATTTATCTTTAAATGCCCTCTCAAACGTTTCAAAACTGTCCCATTCTACTCTGTGCGCCTCCACCCATATAATAGAATTGCCTTTAAAACATTTGACAATTTTCGTTAGTTGTATTTCCCAGTTATGGTTACAAAAATGGTTGTATTCCCGCGTCTGAGTTAAAAATCTCATAGGGTGTATTATTCTGTTCTTGTGGTTAAAATTTTCTAACTCTATTTCACTGTACATGTCCCTAGTTACTATTATTCTTTCCGTAATACCGGTACATCTTTTCTGAATTTCCCCCCGTAACTCATTTTTCACTTTCATTAAATCATTTTCAATCACATTACATTTAACATGCATATTATTATTGTTTTGTATAGCTAGGTCATCTATTTCTTTAATTTTACTTTGTAACATGCTCATTCTATCACTAGTATTATTCTCATATTTTGATACTGTTTGGTCTATTGTTTCAAAATGTTTGGTTATGTCTATTACATCTAATTCACATTTCTCTATTTTGTTCTGTAAAATGCTAGTTTTCATTTCTATTTGCTTATTTGTTTCATAATTAGTTTTACTCTCTATCTGCTCATTAACTGTGGTTAAACATTTATTCTCTATTTTTTCATACTGTGTTTCTATTTGGTTTTGAACTGTCTCATTAATTTGCTTAATTTTGTCGTCTAATTGACTTATTTTGTTATTAAATTGCTCATTACTAGTTTCTGTTTGTTTTTGGATACCATCACACTGTATTTCTATTTCGTTTATTCTTTCGTCAAAATTACAACCTTGTTTCTTAATTTATTTTTTAATATCACTAAATTGTTCATCAAACTGGTTTAATTTCTCATTAAAATTGTCTAATTTCGTATCAAATTTGATGCTCTGCTCATTAAAAAGCAGTTTCATCATTCTTATTATGTCATTTTCTTCCACTCTTTTTGTTGGGGCTGGTGTTGAATGGATACTATCACCCATCATTTCTGATTCTGTTCTACTCGTCTCGTTACTGTTTGCCATTTTTTATTATATTAATAATAATAAATTTGTTTTAGTTGTTGTATTATTCTATTCATACCATACATAACCTATATAGGTAACCTCTATTGTTACGTATTTTTCACTACCCGTCTACCTCTGCTTTTGGCTTATTTATATAATATAAATCTTATATAGTCCACAGTTCGGGAGCCATCTGTTAACTTACGTTTCTTTTTAATAATATATCTGATAATTATTCTTATGTATTTTATGATATTCAATTGATATCCACTGTACATCCGGTGTAACCATGTGTTATTTTGATTAACATAAATTAGGCTTTTCGGGTCCAGAGTTGCGTTAAGCGAAAAGGCAGAGGTAGTCAGGGTTTTGAAATGACCATTCACATAACATATAGTAAACAGATTAATTTTATTTATTTCAGTGCCTAAATGTTACAAACAATTGGAGTCATTAAACGATTGACAAATTCCAAAATGGCGGCTACATTACTTCCGCCTTTCACCATGCTTGTAACTCTATATACTCTTTATTTCTTTGTAAATGAATTTTTCAAATAGATGTAGTTAGTATAGGATGATTCTAAAATTTTATTTTACTTTAAAATCAAATAACTAACATGAGTTCCCATCACAAACCAACGCCTCATATATTGGTTATTTAAAGCTGGCCAACTTTCACTTTCACACACTCACTCAAACCTTTCACACTCTGACACTGAATACATTTTAGTATTATTCATACTTAGAGCTCATTTTATGTTTTATAATTTTGAAAAATATTTAAAAAGGGCTTTCCTGAATTGATGCGGTGTAGACTGTCCTCAGAAGATTTCCATGCTGGCTGGCAGATGTTCGGCCGAACTTTTCTCTGTCTTTTCTAAGTGCACTGAATTTACTATTTTTACATTGGTTGTCCACTGATATTAAATTACTTGTGTGACTATATTTTTAAAACAAATTTTACATTTTTTATGGCAAAAACTGCCCACTACACTGTTGAGCGTGTGTGCTCTCTGAGTTGTTACTGAAGACTGGGGGCGAGTTAGACGTAATTGTTATGTAAGTGGTAGTGTTCATGACGTCACCGTCTTTTGTTTATAGCCACCGCCCTGGTTCATATGTATTTGATTGTATGTCATCAGCGTTTATTAATGACGACATGGCTTTGTGGACCAATGAAAGTTCATATTGTTAGTTCGTGTTCACATACGCCACCATTATACATATTAAACTTAGCTTGTCCACCGGTGACCTTGACTTCACTCCTCTCTTGTTGAATATGCGTGTGTTTATTGGGACTTGGGCAAAACTGACCTAGCCCTGGCTGACATTCATGATTATAATAAAAAAATACAATGTGAGATCCCTTAATCCCATTATTATGGTAATAGGTCTTTATGTACTGTCACACCTTTTCCTGTTTAGACGCTAGTGTTTTAGATGGCAACATACGGTAATTCAAACCCGTCTCATCACAGTTGTACACTTGTTTTCCGGAAATACCTTCCTTATCAAGCAGGTCAAAAAAGTGTTTTTTAAAGTCAGGGACAGCGTCCTTATTAGCAGACAATGCTTCACCACTAATCATCATCTGACAAACACCAAAACGTTTCTTCCAGTGATCAAGCCACCCGTCACTGGCAGTAAACTCACCATCGTCTCCTTTGATCTGTTTTTTAAACTGAATCGCTTTTTCTTGGAGCAAGGGGCCTGAAAGAGTCAATCCTTTCCCCCTCACATTTTCATACCAAGATATAAAGCCTCTTCAACTTCCACATGTTTTCCTTTTTGCATAGTTTTTCTAACTTTCACGCCACTGCCACTTGCTTGCTTAGAACACCATTTTTCAATCTCTGCGCGATTTCTTCGCCAATCACCCACAGTAGTTTTTCCAACTCCTAACTCCAGTGCAATTTTGTTTACCGACTCACCAGAATCCATTCTTTTTATTGCTCGCAGTTTTTCTTCCAAAGTTACTACCACTTTCTTTCGTTTGTCACCCATATTTCACTTAAAAATAAAAGCCACCAACAATACTGTATACACACTTTATAACAAATTAACAATCCACGAACGACTGAACCGCACGGACTGACTTCTGGATACAGACTGACTGATGCACCTGTTACACACTCAAGTAGGAACATGAAACTTTCCTGTCACAACACGAATCAATTGGCGTACTGTACTCAAAATACTTTTTTTTCTTTTTTTTTTTAAGTAGCGGGTCGGATAGGCCGGAGGTCAAATAGGCGGGAGTCGGATAGCCGAGAGTCTACTGTAATTAAATTAAAACTAAAACTAAATGCAGAAACTCAGAAAATCCTGACTACCTAAAACGAAAGCACGTCTGTATCTTATGTGAATGAGGCCAAGTATAATTCATAGCCACACTTCAGGTACGATTACACAACACTATCGTAGACACTATCTACACTACAGAACAAACACCAGTGATCATTGATTACAAGAAAAACTTAAAAACTAAAACTGTGAACACTAAAACATTTATTTTAAAATAATTTGGAACAGCTCGAGGTTAAACGTATGAGCGGCCATTTTGTGCCGAATTACCGTGGCCAGCTATAGACACGAAACGACAGTCGTTGCTTAGCAACGGTTAATAGAATATAGTATTAAGATTTTAAATTTTACTTACCTTTTGTGATGTATTGTATTTTTGTGTGCATTCTCTGAATTCAATGACAGTCTCAAAGAACCCTTAAACCCTGAGATTTAATAATTATTATAATTAATTTGTTTATTGAACGTTATTAATATCATAGTCGAATTGAGCAGTAGAGTCGACCCGACCAATATTTTGTTTCGACACAAGTCGATTGTTCCTTTTTTCTGAATAATTAAAATAAAAATAAATATTGTTATTTTGACTGGAGAGAGTTGTCATTGTAGAAAATTAGAAAATTTACAGGACAATTACAGGCAAGTCAACAGGAGAGTGAGCAGCGAACGGACCAGATTATTCAGAAGAAGAACAGGGCGCTCGAAGACACAATCGATTGCGGCAACAAATCCGTTTTTACACAAGTGGAATCAAATTACATTGAAAAACTCTTCATGATAAATGAATTAAAAACAACACGATCAATCACATAAACCTGTCAAAACACAGAATAGTACAATATTCATTCTGTTATTATTGAACACTGTTATTATTCAATAACATTACTGAATAAATTGAAAATGTACACTGATACAATTTCATAAGTGATTGCAAATTTAAAACTTATCAAAATGTGAATATAAATAATGTTCTAAATTTAAATTATTCATTAATTGTAACCAAATGTCTGTGTATACCAGGTACAGATAGTTGTATTTCAAACCTAATCAGCTACATTTTGTTTGACAGATTATTAAACGTGTATCTGAAGAACAATTTTCCACACAGGAAAACATGAAGACTGGAATACAACAGGGCAGTGTCCTTGCCACTGTCCTGTACATCCTATTTGTGAAATATATCCTTCAATTCTTACATTGACTGGTGATTGATCCAGATATAAGCAAGGTCGCACAAGAGCAATTACAAATAAAATAATTCGTTAAACCTCTACAAGTAGTTTCACCAATTTAAATACATATTTCTTCTATGTTAGTATATAAAACTAAAGAGGCAACTTTCACTGAACAATAAATTTTAAATCTCTAGTATTTTGAAATATGACGTGTAACCATACCATTTTAAAACATTGGTCATTAGTGACTAGTGTGTGATAAATATGAATACTATGGAAAACTGAAACATAATGAATAGGCAAAGATTTCAAGAGTCAGTTTGATTACCTTATATTCATTATTGATGCTGTAAGCTTCTGGAATTAGTTATTTGTCAATGTGAATCATTCTGCACATGTGCAGTAGTTTTCACAAAAATTTTGAGCATGTAAAATTTATAGTTGGAAACATTATTGGCCCGGGTGTTAGACCATGGTCTAGAGTCTATGCAGACAGACGTTTCAGCCTCACCATCAGAGGCCATTATCAGTGTCTGTAACGATTGGCACGGTGTCCGGCAATTCATCCCAGTCAGACACTGTGCCAATTTTTATGGGCTCTGATGATCGCCTAGATTGGTGAGGCAGAAACGTCTGTCAGCATAGACTCTAGACAACGACCTAACAGCCCAGCCAATAATGTTTCCAACTATGTGGATGCCTGCCATGAAAGCCTTCACAACTCTATGTAAAATTTATGTTAATTCCTTTCAGACTTAACTGATTCAGTAAGTAAGTGTTAAGCTATGTTCCTTCAGCTGTATTTAGTCACACAGGAACTTGTCTACATACTTCAATTCTTCAAACCACTTTGAATTTACCTGGGTTATAAAACGTGAATGGTACTTATTTTAGTTGTGGAGATTCAAATGCCTGACTATCAGCCATGATTTTAAGGTTTACAATGTAAGATGCTTTGCCAATTATTGTAACCATATCACCATTAAGTAAAGATTTTGGTGACTGAATGAATTTTACAAATGGGTAAGTTATCTACCAGTAAAGTGCATCAAAAGTTTATTACTCAATATTCTGGAAAAATCTGATCATGTCAATAAAACTGTAGTTAAAATTTCACAAAATGTTAAGTGCCAGTTTTGAAAATGTCCAAGAAAAATTTAGAAATTTTTGTTTCCACAAAATGTATTTAAACTAAATTATAAATGCTAGTTAGTTTAGGGATCTCATGTCGCTTATTCTTTATGTAATTTTATAATCATTTTCCAATAGACATCCAAGTTGACTGTGTAACAGTACATTTTGACCCCATTACATAATTATGGGTTATAAGGGTGATTTGCAATGTTTTATTGTGTAACTATGAACATACAGAGTGGTTAGGTCCATTGTCCCAATATAAAGAGAGAACCAAGCAAAATCAGGCAGTGTATCATACCAAGGTCACCGTTGGAACGTGCGGGAGTCGGAAACAGCCATGGCGGAGATGGTGATGAAGTCTGTTACATATACATTGTGATTGGACAATAAAGTTATTCCGTCATAGAAAAAACAATGACGCACTGAAAACAATGCGTACGACTAGGGCGTTGTTCTGCAGAACAGAGCTTAATGACGTCAAAGTCACGCACACAAGCATAAAATTGTACATTAATCGGTCTCAGTTCATCACCGTCCACTAGAGAGGCCACAGCGATGTATCGCTGGTGGAATTAATTTTCATCAAAAGTTGTGAACAACAATTAGAATCTTGTAAAATGTGATATCAAACATGTAGTAGAGAACAGTAAACCAAAGTACATATTATAACACCTTTAATGTAGAGTCAGTGCAGAAAAATCTAACTTGTAATGAATTCAACGCCGATCATACTCCTGGGATACATCTGAGGCCAGCGAGGGAGCGACGATCCGCTTATCACAGAGAAGTCACAATTTATCTCTCTTTATATTTATTCATGAGCTCAATAAATGAAATAATAAATTGTATAAAATGTAATTACAGTAACGTGTGAGTGAGCGTGTGATTGCACTAGGGCGTGGCCATGCCTATATACGTATAGGGCATTGGTTTGTGTTGATATACGATACTTTAACTGCAGTATAAAATAAAAAGGAATCTAACTAATTTTAATGATGAGGCTTCTCAGTACTGATTTAATTAAATTAATAAAAGAAAACAATGAAGAAAGATAGCCGCCATTTTGTTTTTTGAGTTAATACTGGCAGCCATTTTGGGTTAGGCCTTTATGTATGTTTTACGAATGTATATTTTATTATGTGGGAAATTAAAACGAGTAGTTACAGTAGCTGAAGAGTTTGTGTCTTCATTGTGTCACTTTTTCTGTTTAAACAAATCTCGCTGTTACGAATCCTGGCACCCCTTAGGTAAAAAAGTGTTTAAAACGGAGAAGCACATGTTCACCGGCAAGGATCCCGGTAAGTACACATGTGTACCATGTTTTGCCCAACATTATACATATATAAGTACCATAGTTTATGTATATAAAAGAATAATAGCTGGTAGTTAACAGATGCCGCCCTCACTGGGACGTAAGTATTTGTTATTTAACAACTGTGGACACTCAAGGCAAGCAAAACCCCATTTTCTGCCTCAAAACACTGTGCACATGATTTTCTGGGAGGAAAACACTGACTTGAACTTTTTTCTTTGTGGAGGATGAAATGTGCTTCCATGCCATGGATTGTTGATTTCATTCAAAGGTTGTATGTGACATTTATCATCCTCGGTAACTATATGTCTCTAGAAGTCATTCCCTTGGTGTCCGAATTGTGTCAAAAAAAGTAATGCACTGTCTAACTGTTTCATTTTGTGTTGTTCCACAAGCATCTTTGGAACACAGCATGCACACAATTCCTTTTAGTTTAGTTTTTTCAGACACAGTTTCATGAAGAATGAATGTACAATTTCTAGGAATGCACAAGAGTAAAAGTCTATTCTCACTATCTTGTCTTCAATGGCCTGCCTCATACTAAAGATGTGATTCACTCACTAAGTTGTCATTCCCTAAAGACAGTCACCCACTCCATTCATCATCATGAACATTTTCACGTCCTTTATTAAAAAAGGTGTACCTGTGCCTGTATCATCAAATCACTCATTGCTTCTTCTCCATAAACATAGCAAATCTGATAGTGAATTTCAGGTGGTTTAATGCCTTTTGCATTCAAGATAAGAATCACACACTTACTTTCAAATGCCGCCAGTGTTTTGAATTTCTTCAACGTTATAAACATGTTCAATGAAGCTTACTCAGTGACAGTTATTCACAAATGGTGTTATTGCCTTGCCAACAAACAACAAACTCCCCATTCATGATGTGCAACAACGTGATGGCATCGACACTATGGCAATATTTAAAACTGACTGTCTGGACATCCCTCTTCTAATAAATAAGCAAATATTAGGTTATTTCTCAGCTGAGTTTGAGGTGAGTACAATGATAACATCAGATTACTTATAATAACACACTTCACTGCCTACACTTAATTCTGTATATCTAAACTCTATACATTACATATAAACAACAATCACTTCACAAGTCTGAGTGTGGGAATACAAACTGATATGTACATACCTTTCCTTTATCAAAATACGAAATCATATCCAAGTAGAGTGCTTCTTTCAGCTGGCGATGGGTTTGACAGTGAGGGTATTTATGACTGCGAAGCAGAGGTGGTAAAACATTATCTGACCAATTCAGAAGTTTACTGTGAAGACGTAATGTGTACGCAGCTTCTGTGTAATTGTCACACTCCAAATGAAGGTCACACAGTTTATTCACATAACGAATATACATTTCTTTGCGGTTTATCTCACTGTAAAAATCCTGAAAGAATACAAAACTTCGTATTAATTTATGTCCATATGAAAATTCACGGTTATTACTACTAAAAATGGAATAAATTGTAAAGTATATTGTTTCAAGATTACAGAACAATCTACATGTTTCTCGAATGTTCCAGAAGAATCCATTTAACATGCATTCGCGAGACTTTTGTAGACGCCGCCAACCGTGCAGACTGTGTCAAGGCCGCAATCAATTATGTTGTAGTGTAGAGCTAACGCGTAGTATATGGAATATTCTGGTATTTCGGCGGGTATAAATACAAGTACTCAGCGACGGTCAGTCAGTTTGAGTTGTGATTTCTTTGAGTGCAGTTCGTAGAATTGTGGCGAAGTGTTATGTGTTTTATAATCGTGCATGACAATTGTAATACAATTGTGTTTTATATCAGGAACTGGAATTAGGAAACTACTGGCCGCCAGCTCTTCAAAATACAGAAAATACCAAACGACCTTAGTATATACAGAAATATTAGTAGATCAAGTCAGACATTTGGAGCAAGATTAAGAACTGGGCATTTGGTGATGGAAAGCTAGCTAAATAGACTTCACCTTAGCGATTCACCAATGTGTAAAGTGTGTAATGAAGAGGAGGACACCACTGAGCATACCCTATTAAATTGTACTGGGCAGTGTGAAGAAAGATACCGACTTAAAGAATTGGTATAGGAACATGGAAAAAAAGAGTTATCGCTGGCAAAAATAACCATAAATCCACTTCTCTGGGATCTGGCGCATAGAGTTTACAAGAGACAACGAGAGATCGGCGCTTCGGAGCTGGAAACTTGTTAACAAGAAGAAGATATCAGTTGATATTTTTTATTGCGTGTGAACAATTTTTATTGATTTGTTGTAAGAGACTGTCTTGTTAATTACAAGCTGTTTAATTGTGATAATTAAAGCTGGTGATTAGTGACTTAATTGGTGTCTTGTATTTTGTTTTCCACTGTACCATACGATGATCAGTTAGACCGTCGTAACACTATGCATAGCGTAATACCTACAGATTCCAAGTTAATGTAGTTCCAGTACCTATAGATTGTTATTATTGATGATGACTGGTATATAATGATAATTTGAAGAACAATCTTGACTAATACTATTCTCAAGATATTTATGTACGAAGGGGACTTTTTACTGAAAAAAATGACTATCAATGGCACACTGGATATTTTGAAAATAATTTGTTTCAAGTGTATTACAACATGTAGATGAGCATGCGATAATAGGTACACAGGATGGATTCTGACTAGAAATTTTGCTACAGGTGTCAAATGTGTGATGAGCATATAGTGGATGCTATGGAGTCAAATCTAAGTGCATAAAAAAGAACATGACAGGAATTCAATTAATACATGAGATGAGAAACGTCCCACTTAATTAACATGTTACAAAACACAGTAATTTTATTAAAAATTTTAAGTGAGAAAGATGGCGGAGGTTAGAAGATATAAAGAGGATTACTTATCAATAAGGCTTCTAGTTTTAGCATGTTGCTAGGCAGAAACAACACAAAATATTCCAGCAAGAGTACTGTAAAAAGTCAAAAATGTTCATTAAACAAAAGATTAATACACTGTAGTAATTAAGATTTCTCTATTAAATAATAATGTTGCTGCAGAATTCTGTATCGCTTCATCATTAGAACAGCTAACATAACAGAAAACAAGAAAATGCAAAAGCCTTTATTTTAAATATTGGAGACGGTATGAATTATTACATAGAGAGTTAAAGCATAGTAGTCTCTAACAAGTAAATGACAGACCATAGAGTACTTGAACTGTGGAGTAAATAGCAAGATGACACACACACAAGCACCGAACATATTGAATATACTTACCAATAAATTAACAGTACAACTCATCCTGTTTTCCTTGTTATCGTCAGTTATAATACACCTGTACTCGAGAAGTCTCTCCATTAATCTTGTCACTGTTTTAACAAACCGCACACCCTATAAAACAAAGTCCATAATTTTTAAAATAAAATTGTGATTTATTAAATCATGATTGTAAAAAACACAATACGAAACAAAAGTAATTCAAATGTTCTTCACTAAATGATAAATACTAGTATCCGCATGTTTAGAAACAATACTATACTGCAAACTAACAACACGCTAAATTTACATGACATTAAACTTACTCAGAATATAAACACTAAATTTGTAAGAATTCAAAACACGGAAAGTCCACTTGTAATAAAAATCATAAAATTATCTTGTTGTAAGTTCTTTTTTATTGAGCATTAGTATCTATAAACATTTGCACAAACTGAATGAATTTAAATAATTTATAAATACAACTAATTGTCATATATATAATATTAAACATATTCATATACATTTTTAATAATACTAAAAGTAATCACAACAACACCCTTCATTTTGCCACTTTCAGCAAATCACTACGCTTTCTTTTTTCACTTCCATCCTGTAGAAAACGTTATTTTTTAAACCCTCTCATTTTAACTTCCAATTTTATTTGTCAACCAAGATATGTTAATCTATTGGCACATCAATAAACGTTAAGCTTTTTAAATCTGTTTATTGAACAAGTGAAGCAAGTTCTCAGTTTTAACTCGACCATTTGGCATTCGTCTGTTTATCTGTTTGGAGAATGTCTCATGATAACTTCTGAATGCCTCGACTGATTTTGATAAAACCTGGCATGCACGTCCATACTTTTTCATACAGTACACTATTGTTTTTGAGATTGATCCCTCACAGATAGAGGGCGGTGGGAGGCAAAATGTGAGGGGTCCAAATTTTGAAAATATCGCAATAGTTATGTGGGGTTCCAAATTAAAGGAACTTTAAACCAAAACAAAAATTTACTGATCATTTTTGAAATTTTCAAAATTTGGGATGCCAGGGGCCATAAAGTGGGCAAAAATGTTCATAAAATAAAAAAATTCCTGTAACATATCAAATTAAAAGAAATTTTAACTAGTGGGCACTGCTTTCTGATCTGCAGAACTCACTTGAACGAATTACATTTATTATTACATAAATTTTGATATCAGATAATTTGGGGGAAATTATAAAAATCCTGATTACTATTTCTTGAGTAATATAACAATTGTAGAGCAGACAATCATAAAATAAACACTAAAAATTCGGAACATTCATATTTTTTGACCTCTTTTTGGACTGTGGGTCCTAAAATTTTGAAATTTCTAAAACTTAACACTACATTCAGATGTTAATAAAGTTCTCTTAATTTGATACCCCACATAAATTTTTACAATTCTATCAAAATTTTCACGATCTTTTAGGCACTGGTGTCCAACACTTTTAGAATTTTCAAAAATGAACACTATATTCATATTTTGATTTCTCTTTAATTTAATACTCCACACGGGCACTTAGATTTTTTCACAATTTTGACACCCTCACATTTTTTCTCTCTTGCCTCCTACTTTTGGGGGGATCAATATAATGGCAATAGGGTTCTGTAGGGGAAAAGTATGGACACACATGCCAAGTTTTGCAGAAATTGGCTGAAATGTTCAAAAGTTATTGTGAGACATACCTCACACAGACAGACAGAAAGACAACTGGTTGAGTTAAAATTGAGAACTTGCTTCGTTCGTTAAATTCCAATCTGAATGTAGTGTTCATTTTTGGATATTTCAAAATTTTTGGATGCCAGGGCTGTAAAAGTGGGCAAAAGTTTGATAACACTGCAAATGCCATATGGGATATCAAATTAAAGTTTTAACAAAAATCTGAATATAGTGTACAGTTTCATATCAAAATTTTTTGACCACAGGGCACAAAATGGGATCAAAAACCATAAAAAATTGTAAAAATCCGGCCAGATAGACTGAAGGGAATTTTAACACAAATCTGATTATTTGGCCTTTTACTCATTCTTCCTTCCGCTGTACCTTTGCTATATACTGTCATTTACTCATACAGTTGATTGTTTTCTATTTATTTAGTTGTTAATTTCATCATTTCTAACTCTTCATTGGTTTGTTTTTTATTCTTCTTGTGATCATTTTAATTATCTTAGACATCTTTATTCTTTTTCTTGGTTATTTAGCAATATTCTGCTTTAGCCATTTTTTATATATTGTTTTATACATACTTTCTTTTTCTTCCTTGTACCAGTTCAGATTTTTTTTTTCTTTGAATACATTTTAAATTCATTATAATTTCAGGTATTTATTTTAGCAGTTTTTGCTTGATTTTATTTCTGTTTATTTTAATTTGTTTTAAATATCATTTTTGATAATTTTTCGTAAGTTAGTTTTCTTACTTTATAGGAATTTTTGTAGCTTATTCCTTTTTAGTTATCTTTTGTTTGAATATTATCGTAAGTTTGTGATTCTTACTTTTTTATAGGAATTTGTGTAACTTATTCCCTTATTATAATTTTTTATTTTATACTTCATATATCAACTTTCTTTGACTGTAAGTTGATTTTACTTGTAGGAATTTTGATAACTTATTCTTTTGTTTTTTATATTTTTATTCATTTATTTTATTTTTTCCATTCCTCATATGTCATCTAAATAAGGTAGTAAGTTGCTCTTACAAACTTTTTGAATTTTGAAATTTGTTTATTTTATTTCTAGTAATTTATTTTTCTTCATAAAACTTTTTTATTGAAGCTTGATTGTAAACTCCTTTTTATCTTTTTTGTGTTTATATTACTTATTTGGTAAGTATTGTTACCATTATCTTTGGTGATGACATAGGGGTATTCATAGTGTTGTACACAGGCCCTTGTTATTTATACTTTTTTGTAATGTGATCTTCTCCTTTTCTTTCATTATTATTGCCTTCTCTTGTATATTACACTCTTTGTTGTCTTTCTTCTCTACTCCTTCAAATGTTAGATGTTCTACATTTATTCTGGATAATCTTTTAAATTTATTTGTTATGGTTTATTAAGCATTCCATCGATCGGCCGTTTCTTCTTCTTCATCAACGACTTGCCTTCCTCCCTGAGGTGTGTTTGATTGGTTTCCATTACTTCCTGATCGAATCCAAAGTAAAGGCGGGTTTCGTTTGTTATACGCTATGCGAAAATTCTCCGCTGGATCATTACTGAAAGGTATCCAGTCATAGTTTTCTTCTTCTGGCTGGTTACTTCCGGATCTATCTCCTCCATCATTATTGACCTGTTGTATATTTTCAGCCTTCTCTTCCCTTTGTATTCGGATCGCTCGTGTGTGTATTACCGTCTCCGTCCTTATGAAGTATTTCTCTGCTACCCTGTAGCGGGGCATTTTGGGGCCTACCTGAGACAATGTAAAGAAGTTTATATTTTATTGATAATAAATAACATAATTTGTATTTTTTTTTATAAATAAATAATAATAACTTTATCCTTTGTTGAGTGATAGGGACAGAAATTATAGACTTGGGTAAATTTGTTATTTTGAAACGATCGCAACGTGGCTGCATTGCTGTTGACCTTATGAATACAAACTTGTTTAATAATATTGTGTGGACCGTTTTAATAACTGCAAATGTACAAAGTCAGTTCAAGGACACAACAAAATCTGTCAACAAATTACATAACCGTGTCAGGCGAGCGTTACGTCAGAGCCTATCCTTGAGGAGTAAACAAGTTACATAACGAAAGTAGTGTACTGGCGCAAGGATACAAACTCTAAAACAATAGAATCAAGCACACAACAACCGTCGCTTGAAAAAATAGCGCTGTTTTCTCTGCCCAGTATAACGCCATCACCACTCGCGAGTGGTCTGTATAAAAGTTTCGAAACGTAAGTGCGGGCCCGCAACTCCTTACAAAATGTGAATAAAATAGTTAAATATGAGTTAACAGCTAAAATTAATAATAAAAATGTGATTAACAGTTTATCTATAATAACAGTTCAGAAATAGGAAGTGAAAGTTTAAAAACAATCGATGCAGTGCGGGTGGAGCGAAATGACGTCGTTTGGCAGATAAGTAGTACATCAGAACCCAAATAAAACAAACTTTCAAAATTTTCAGTTAATCAAAATGTCATTTAAAATTTCAATATTAAAATATTTAACATTTTTTTTATTTCAAAGCTATGAGATCTCACGGGGTATAAATTCATTATGTGTGTGTGGGGAGTACATGAGTGAGTGAAACTAAATAAATTAAGAAGGCTGGTTTGTGTTGGTAGGTTAAGGTAATTCATGTTTAATTTTATAGAAGTTTGTTGTTTTCAATTTATATACTATGTTTCAATTACCATTATATACAAAATAAATTTCATTAATCTGAATTGATAGTAGAGATGTCAGGAGATAGTGTGTTAGCAGTAATAAAATGTCAATAAAAATCTATTAAGGGGAAACAAAGTAAAGTTTTCTTTATTTCGAATAACCATGTTCTGTTCTCCCGGTTCGCCGAAACGAACCTTGGTAATGTTTTCCTTTACAGTTGGCAATAAAGATGGCGCCTGAAGAAATTATTAGGAAGTTTGAGTCAACAGTGAATCCCTTAGGTATTTGTATTTTGTATTTATGTATTTTGTTTAAAAAGTAGCTTCACATTTGGCTTCCGAACGTAGGGACGATTTATATAAATACATTTATATAGATTTTGGCCTACTTGGGAGAACAGAATGGTTGTTTGGAATGTGTATTTACGTATGTACGTAAATTAGACGTAAGAGGTTATGTTTAATATGGGTGAGTAGAATATTTTTCAATAAGTATATGTTACGTATAATAAGATTATATAAAGAAATATATATAAAAAATTTTTAAGAAAAATGGCAGACAATCATGAAACTGTCAGCGTCACTGACAGTGTAGATGAAAGCCAGATAAGCGTAACTGAATCCCAAATCATGCATGAAGGTGTTCACTCAACACCAGTTATGAATAAAAAGGCTGAAGATAATGATATGATCAAGATGATGAAATTGCTTTTTAATGAACAGAAAAACGATATGCAAGAGTTCAAAAGTAGTATCAATGAGAAGTTCGATATTCAAAAGAATAGTTTTGAGGAGTTGAAACATGAGATACAAGAAATTAATAAACATTGTGAAAATACCAAAGTAGAATTTACTAATAAAATCAGCCAAGTAGAAACTAAGTTAGATGATTCAATACAAAAGATAGACATTAAATTTAATGCAATAGATAGCCAGATAGACAGAGTTGAGAAGCAAATCAATGAAAACAATGAAATATTAATAAATTCAATGAATGAGTATAACAATGACATAGAATCTAAAATTATTAAATGTAATATTGAAACTGAATGTAAGTTGAGTAGTGTAGTAATGACAGTTGAAAAATTTAGTCAGAATATTGATGAACACCAAAATAAGATAGACTCTAAAATATATTAAATTGAAAGTAATTATAAGACAGAGATACAAGTAGTAAATGAATCTATTGAAGTAATAGCAAAAAATAATGTACAGTCTGAATATAGTAATGACAAAAAATTATATTCACTTGAACAAAATATTAGTAGTATAAGAGATGAATTAAGTTTAGTGAAACATCAAAATGTAAACCAGGTTACTGAACGCATATTTATGACACGAGACACAAATAATGAAGTAGAATTAGAAACTTTCAATTGTGACAATCGTAGAGTACACCCAATGCAATTTTTAAATAGGGTTAGGGAATTTAATCGGTTTAATAGTAGTAGCTGGGAGGTTAAGTTGCTGAAGATTATCAAATGTTTTAAAGGTAGTGCCGAGATATGGTCGGAAGTACACCATACCGAATGGGAAAGTTATGAAGATTTTGAGATAGCTTTTCGAAACAAATATTGGTCAGAAGAAGACCAAGAAATATTAAGAAGTAAAATAATGGGTAACGGGAATTTTGGTAGGATAAATAACCACCTAACCATATATGTGACGACCATTTATAACGAAGCCAAGTATCTAGAACCACCGTTACCATTCCGGTCATTTGTGAGACACATTAGCAAACACCTGCCCAGAGAGGTGCAAATTACGTTAATGACTAGAGAGATTACAAATATAAGCGAGTTAGAAAACATGTTATATGTATTACAGAATATAGGGGAACGCGACATAGGGCGACGTTCAAACACACCAGTAGTACCACACCATAATAATAATAATAATAATTTCCATCATAACAGGGGTACACAGAATTTTCATAGAGGAGCGCCGAGAGGAAGTTTCGATAATAGGGGCAAGAGTTGGCGGTGTAGAACCTGTGAAACCGACAATTATGCTAATAGAACAAATTGTTTCAGATGTCATCGAAACAGGGAGTGCGCCAGGAACGGGCGAGCAAACCCACCACCCAATCAACAGTCGAGAGGAGGAGAATTTCACAGAGGAGCGCCGAGAGGAGGAGGACATTATAACAGAGGTAGAGGAGGAAATCATCCAGCTGTGGCGGGTCCCTCCACGGAAAACTAGGTAGGACAATGGAGAAGCGGGCCGAACCATTGTCTACGGAAAACAGGAGGGTCCAAATAATCAACAGATACCATAATAACGTTATCAAGATGGACATGGCGAAGGAACTGTTAGAAGAAGAGGAGAACAAGGTGATGGAACGCAGAGCAGGATTAACAGAGGTGACGATTAACCTTGAAGGTAAGAATTATAAAACTTTAATTGATACCGGTAGCGAGATCTCAGTAATTTCTGAAAATGTCATGGGTGAACTAAAGGAGTTAAACAAGAATATACCGTCATTACCAGTTGCAGGGGTTACAGTAGTGGGGGTAACTGGGGTGAGAAGTAAAAGAATAACCAGACAAGTACAATTAAATATTTTAATAAATGGAGTTGAATTTGAAAACACTTTCCTAGTAGTTAAAGGGTTAAGTCTAGATGTAATATTGGGAAATGATTTTTTGGAAAGAAACGGAGCAGTAATAGATTTCAATAAACAAATAGTAAAATTTGAGAAGGGGAATAAACCAGTTAGAATAGAGTTTAAGAAAGTAGTAAATGAAAATAAAGTCACGGGAATAAAAATGTTACATAAACAGATAAGTGATAGAGAGATAGAAACTAAAATAAATATATGTCTAGAGAGTGATGGTCTAGAAGGTGAGGAGAGAGAGATGCATGAGCGTAATGAGAGTGTGTGGGCAAATAGAGCCGACAAATTTTTCAATGAAAATACAGTTGTAGGAAATACTCAACAACAGGAGTTGTGGGCAGTTGTCGAGCGGTACAGAGGAGTGTTTGATGAATCACCAGGGAAAGCGAAGGACTACATCTGCGAGTTGAAAGTTCGGGACCACGCACCATACATGCAGAGAAGCTACTCAGTGCCGTTTTCGAAGAGGAGGGCTGTACAGGAGGAATTAGACCGGATGATGCAAGGAGGCATAATTGAACGCTCAGTATCACCTTATTCAAATCCTTTGGTGGTAGTGATAAAGAAGGATGGCAAGGTAAGGTTATGTTTAGATGCTAGGAAAATTAATCAAATTATTATACCTGACAGGGAATCTCCAGAACCCATAAATGAGATTTTACAAAAGTTTAGCGGAGTCAAATACATGACGTCCTTAGACCTGACCGCGGGATACTGGCAGGTGCCTTTAGCAACCGAGAGCAGGAAATACACAGCTTTTCTTTTTAACGGTAAGAATTACCAGTTTAAACGCTTACCTTTTGGATTAAACACCAGTGTTGCCAGTTTTATCAAATGTTTAGATAATATTTTACAACCTAAGGACTTAGACTTTTTAACTGTATATGTCGATGATATTTTGATAGCCTCTAGAACATTCACTGAACATTTAGAACACATAGAATATGTATTAGATAAGCTACAAGTAGGGGGTTTAACAGTGAATTGGGACAAGTCTAAGTTTCTGCAGACAGAGATACACTTTTTAGGATTTATTATTACACAGGAAGGGATATTAGCCAACCCTGACAAAGTCGAAGCCATAATGCGATTCCCTGAACCTAAAAACATTAAGCAACTACAGAGTTTTTTAGGATTATGCAATTTTTACAGGAAATTTCAGGAGAACTACGCACACACAACATCCAAACTGAGTGCTGTCCTGCAGAAGAATAAACAGTGGAGATGGGGCGATACGGAACGAACTGCTTTTAATGAAATTAAGAGAAAGTTCAGTCACATGATCATGATGAATCATCCCGATTTTAATAAGATCTTTTATTTGCAGACTGACGCCAGTAATGTAGCGCTAGGTGCCGAGTTATACCAGGAGAGCTGCGACAAGGAACACCTAACGATCGCCTTCGCCAGTAGATAGCTGTTATCGGCGGAAAAGAATTACACGACAACTGAGAAGGAACTACTAAGTATTGTGTTCGCTGTGGGTAAATTCCGCACCTACATCCTAGGGAATACTACGATCATCCGGACGGACCACAAGGCACTGTCATTTCTGAATTCATGTAAGCTAACACACAGCCGATTAACCAGGTGGGTATTAGCCTTACAGGAATATAACTTTTCATGGGAATACATAAAGGGGTCAGATAATAAGGTACCAGATACACTTTCTAGAATAGATGTTATAGATAAAAAAACTGGTAGGGACCTTAAAGAAATAGAAATTTTTAGACTAACTAGGGAAGATAGAATTTTTGGTGAGGAATTAAGTGACATTAAAAACTTGCAAAGATCTGATAGCAAACTGGGTAAAATAATTGTTAGTTTAGAAACCGATGTAGCGGGATCAGAATATAATGAGCGATTTCAAGTATATCAGGGTATTTTGTTTAAAAAAGTAGATGGTGGGGAGCGTGATTGGAGGTTAGTTATACCTGAGGGGTTAATAGATAAAATTGTTTGGGATTGTCATATAAGGTATGGTCATTTTGGTGCGAGAAAGTGTGCTAATGTTTTGAAAGAGTCATGTATATTTAAGAATATGGAGAGGAGAGTGAGAAAAGTGTTGAGAGTGTGTGATTTATGTCAAAAATCGAAAGTAGTGAATTATAGAGTGGAAGGAGAGATGAATTACATAAAAGTAGATAAACCTTTCGATCTAGTTGCGGTTGATTTATATGGACCATTACCCAGAGGTAGAGGGGGTGTGTTATATGTATTTGTAGTTTTAGACATTTTTTCAAAATTTGTAAAGTTATATAGTATTAAGAGAGCAACGAGTAAGGTACTTAGCGAGAAGATAGTGAAAGATTATATGCTTAATGTGGGGAAGCCGAAAATTATATTATCTGACCATGGTCCACAGTTTATAAGCGGCAAGTGGCGGCAGACGCTTGGATGGGAAGGCATCATACCCAAGCATACGGCAGTGTACCATCCTCAGTCGAACCAAGCAGAACGGGTGATGTGAGAGATTGGCAGGATATTCCGGGCGTACTGTCACGCCAAACACACAGAATGGCCATCCTACGTGAAAAAAGTAGAGGAGTGGCTGAATTGTACCACCCATGAGTCCACGGGATTTACACCGCATGAGTTGATCAGGGGAACAAGGCCGCCCAGGATATTGGAACAACTTTTCACATACCCACCTGAAGGTCAAATTTTGGACAGGAATATGAAGATTAGATTGGCGAACGAGAATTTACTTACTAGAGGAGAGCGACAAAAACAGAAACATGATGCTAAGGGTAAATGGACCAAGTATGAGGTAGGTCAGTTAGTGTTAGTAAAAAGACATGATTTATCCAGTGCTCAAGATAAAGAAATAAAAAAGTTTTTCTTGTTATATGAAGGACCTTATGAAATCATAGAAATAAAAATGCAGAATGCGTATGTGCTGAGGAACCCAGTGACGCAGGAAATAGTAGGTACTCAAAATGCGACGAATTTAAAATTATATAGGTCACTTTAATTGTTATGTTTATAAAGAAGTTTTTCAAATATTATTGTATGTTTTCAGAAGGGATCCTCCCCCATTTTCGGGCGGTCACGATCTTACCAGTCCTGGCCGTGGGATTCGGAACTCGGAGGCGGGCCATGGTTGGCGGATCTTCCTTCGGGCAGTGAAAACAACGATGGTCCGGCTCCACCAAAATTGGTATAAAGTAGAAAACCTAACTGCACATTTGAACGGGGAGGGGGACCCCACAGGTACGTGACACAAATTATTTTTTTTATACACTCCCGGTGCAGCGGTTTTGGTGTGCCTGTCACGTGCCTGCACTGCCTTAGAGTGTGTGTAAATAATGGAGGCTGCATTTAAGTAAAAGGCAGTGCATTCAATTTAAAATTTTTAGTGCCAAGGGCAAAATTAAAATGGAGCCCTTGACAATATTTTCTGATTGGCCCGAAACGACGAGTTTCGGGGCAAGAGGGATCGGCGCAAGGTAGAAAGCGGGTTTGAAGAAATGGTAGGAGAGGGGGAGTAGTGTGTTTCAGAGGGGGGACGTGAATTCACGTAGTATATCTACCTTGTGCCTATTCTTTTTGCAGCGAGACCCGGCATTTCAGGCGGCTGCGACCTTCCTAGACGTAGAGTAAGTTTATGACAATAGAGTCAGCCTCCTATGTAAATAGTATAAAAAAAAAAAAAAAACCCCAAAATAATTTTGGATGTGTATAATTTTAAATTTAAAATATAAATTTTTTTTTCTAAATTTTTTGAAATAGGTGACCAAATATAATTGTTAAATTTTAGTATCAGTGAGTATAGGAACGTTTTGAAGAAATGTGTAGTAATATAAGAACTTGTTATCAATACAAGACGTGGGGATAATTTGGGGGGTAGTTTGGTGCTCAATGAAGTGATAGAACAGTGGAGTGTGGAACTGCAACGGTTGAAAGTTTAGTTTTCAATTACTTAATTAGTTAGTAAGTTGCTGTCGCTGGGGTGGCATGTGCCCCAGTAGATAGCGGAAAGTGTTGGGGGTAACCGAGAGTGTTACCTCCATCGGAGGCCAACATGGCGAATATGCACGGCACACCTTTTGTACAATTTTATATTGTAACTTGATAATTGCCGTGTCGTGCATAATAATAATGATGATGTAGACATGCCTGAAGGAAGAGATGATTTCCCCGACTTTTCGGGCGATTACTGCCTTACCAGCACTAATCGTGGTTTTGGCGAGCGGTTAGCTATGGTCATACCAAGTCCCTTGACCATAGCTGGCTTGAAATTGGTCTAAAATAGAAATTAATGGGGGGTGAAACTAGGGGAAATCCCGGGAACTATGGAACAGCGGCTGCCACTCTGTTCGAGGAGGAACAGCAGAGCCAGGTGGCAGATCCGTCTTAAGGGTGTGTGATTATTTAACGAGAACATGATGATGTTCACTAATTTTAAAACTTAATAGCGGAAGCAGAGACACGGAGAGGTAAAACCTGCTCCAAAATATACAGTCTCTGTGGAAGCGAAAAGGCGCCACAGTCTTACATAATTTGAAATAGTGTGTGTGGCTGGGAGGTTATCCAAGGGGATAACGTATTAAAATTTTGCTATATGTTAATTAATAATGATGATTTGCTACTCAATAATTTTGTTTGAATTTAAAAAAAAAAAAAAAATAGAGGCACTAAATACTTCCTATATTGTGTTTATTATGTCTTATTGTGTTGATTGCATTTAGTATGTTAGGAATAAGAATTATAAAAATATGATGATATGTTTTCAATGTGTTTATAGATTTTAAAACAAAATGAAAAATAGTTGTGATAGGTAAAATTTTCAATGGGTTGTAAAAGATAGAAATGGGTGACAGTAATTGTTCGAATAAAATGTTTGAGTCAGTCCAAGTTAAAAAATATTGAGGTATTAAAGAGAATGAGAGATGAAAATAATGCAATGTTGTTTTGAGTTAATGTAATGTTATAGAATTTTGAGAAGTATAAGTGGAGACACAGTAGAAATGGAGAGTTTATGTAGAGTTTTGAGCGATATATTGTTTATTTTGATGTTAATTTGTTGAAAATTGTAGTGAGGTTATGAGATTGAGATTTTTTGGGGATGGCAATTTTGTAGTAGGGGTAGTGTAATGTGGGAGTCCGCAACATAAGGGTTGGGACGGGATTTGGTATAGTTTTAGTGGGAAGGGGCCGCCTTAGGTAAAAAATCCAGGGGCCAGAGAACGGGAATTGAGTTTTTGGGGGGGGGGGGAAACACGTTGTAGCGGGGCATTTTTGGGCATACCTGAGGCAATGTAAAAAAGTTTATATTTTATTGATAGTAAATAACATAATTGGTATTTGTTTTTTATAAATAAATAATAATAATTTTATCCCTTGTCGAGTGATAGGGACAGAAATTATAGATTTGGGTAAATTTGTTATTTTGAAACGATCGCAACGTGGCTGCACTGCTGTTGACCTTATGAATACAAACTTGTTTAATAATATTGTGTGGACAGTTTAATAACAGCCAACAACTGTACCAAGGTCAACAAATGACGAACACGAAACCAGTAAACAAATTATGCAACGAGACGATCAGGCGATGTGTTGCGTCACTGAGTTACATAACGCGGTGTGTCATCAGTTTCGTCAGACACTCAGCAAACGAAAGTAGTGTACTGGCGCAAGGATATAAACTGGAAAACAAAGACAATTAAACATACTACAACAGCGCTTCAAAAAATAGCTCTGTTTTCTCTTCCCAGTATAACGCCATCACCACTCGCGAGTGGTCTGTATAAAAGTTTCGAAACGTAAGTGCGGGCCCACAATTCCTTACAAAATGTGAATAAAATAGTTAAATATGAGTTAACAGCTAAAATTAATAACAAAAATGTGATTAATAGTTTATCTATAATAACAGTTCGGAAATAGGAAGTGAAAGTTTAAAAACAATCGATGCAGTGCGGGTGGAGAGAAATGACGTCGTTTGGCAGATAAGTAGTACATCAGAACCCAAATAAAACAAACTTTCAAAATTTTCAGTTATTCAAAATGTCATTTAAAATTTCAATATTAAAATATTTAACATTTCTTTTTTATTTCAAAGCTATGAGATCTCACGGGGTATAAATTCATTGTGTGTGTGTGGGGAGTACATGAGTGAGTGAAACTAAATAAATTAAGAAGGCTGGTTTGTGTTGTTAGGTCATAATGTATATGTTAGTTATGTTTAATTTTATAAAAGTATAGTTGCAATTTATATACTATGTTTCAATTACCATTATATACTAAATAAATTTCATTAATCTGAATTGATAGTAGAGATGTCAGGAGGTAGTGTGTTAGCAGTAATAAAATGTCAATAAAAATCTATTAAGGGGAAACAAAGTAAAGTTTTCTTTATTTCGAATAACCATGTTCTGTTCTCCTAGTTCGCTGAAACGAACCTTGGTAATGTTTTCCTTTACAGTTGGCAATAAAGATGGCGCCTGAAGAAATTATTAGGAAGTTTGAGTCAACAGTGAATCCCTTAGGTATTTGTATTTTGTATTTATATATTTTGTTTAAAAAGTAGCTTCACATTTGGCTTCCGAACGTAGGGACAATTTATATAATTATATTATATAAAATACGGCCTACGGGGAGAACAGAATGGTTGTTGAGGTAAAAATAAAATTTTTGTTTTCATACGTAAAATAAACGTAGATAGGGGTTATGTTATGATAAGTGTGAAATGTTGATGTTGATATTTTGTAGCGAGTATTGTGAAGCAATATGCATAATAATTAATATGTATGATAATTATTAAGTAATGTAAAGGGTATTGTATAAGTAAATTTTGGAATGATTGAAGTATAAATGAAGTGCATAGAAAGTTACGTAAAGTAGCGCAAAGCGTTATAGAAGTAGATACATTGTGGTGTGAAAGTAGATATGATATATTAGTATTTTATTTACAGTCGGAATTGTAGTATTATAAAATGGAGAATCCAGATTTAAATTTAGAAAACACTCTTACGGAGTCGATGGTAATTGACAATGTATCGGCTCAATCTACCCCGTCGACAACACGAGTTGCAGAGTTGTCGATGGCAGATATATTCAATTTAATGAAAACAATGTCTGATAATTTGAGTAGTGATATCAATAAAATGAATAGTAGTTTCAACGGGAAGTTTGACGTTCAGAACAATAAATTAGATGAACAGAAAAATGAGATGCAAGAATTTAAAAGTAGTATAAATAAGAAATTAGATATACAGAATGAGAAATTTGATGAATTAAAAGGTGAAATTAAAGAAATTAATAAACATTTAGAAAGCACTAACGAAACAATAAGAACCAGTTTAAATAAATTAGAACGGAGTGTTGAGAAGTTGGGTGACAATGTTTTAAGTATAACAAGTATTAATAATGATGAAATAATGAAAGATGTAGTATCAAATAGTGAAAATGATATTAATGACAATTCTGAGAGTATAGTGGGGGTGAAGAATAATGGAGAAACAAATGATGAAAATATAATAACAAATAGTACTGATGAAGTTTTAGAATGCGATAATGAAATGTTAACGAGTGTTTATGAAGTAGAGAGAGAGTGGAAGAATAATATAGTAGTTGAATGGGGACAGAGGGCAAATTTTCCCCTTATTGTTTATAATGATGATGATGATTTAATGTTGTTTTTTCAGGGCAAGAGACCCTTATTGTTAAATGAAGTAATGTTGTATAATGTTGTACCCTCTGTCCGTAATAATTATGAGAGTGTGATGTGGTGCTATGAAGAAAGAGAGTTATGTATTGAGAGTGAAATAGAACTATATAAGTTAGAAAGAAAGTATAATGAATTGAGAAAAATACTAGAAGGGGTGATGATGAATCATGTGAAATACGTACCTGTTGAAAGAGAGACAGAGAATAATTTTGATAATATCTTACCTGACTATAATGATTTACCTGACGTAGTAGTTGAGGAATACAAAAATGAGGAAACAATTTACCTGACATTAACCAATAACACTGATACAGACTGGACAATCCTAACTTATGGTAACAAGATTTATAGTGGTATAATGGATGAAATAGAATGGATGGGTTATTATGATAGCAACAATTATAATAATTTGTGTGTGGATAATAATGATGAATGTTACAAATATGTTAGATATATATATGACGATGGTGGCTGAACTAGAATATCAGTGTATAGACCTTGTTAGATACTGTAAATTCTGGTAATGACCTTGCTGATTTGGACATGAAGTGAGATACACTTGAACAGTTGTTGACGAATATTTGGTAAATTTGAAATTTGTAAATAATAATGTAGTAACTTTGATTGTGTATATGTGGAATGTTAAATAAATAAATGTGTGCAATTGTGGTAATAATAATAATAATATTTTGCCAGTTAAATAAGTAATAACATTAATATTGAGAAACAGTAATTGAATAATAATATAGTAATAGTTTATGGTAATGAATTTTGTATTGTTAATAATGAATTTAATTAAACAATTTAATACATGTTAAATATTTTGTTTGACTATTTCAATATTGTATAATTAACTTTTTAAGGAATTTAAATCATTTTTACTAGATTTGGAATTTGATAATAGATGGCTGAATTGTTTGAGGTAAACTAATATTTTGTGAAATGTTTCAGTGGTGAGGTGAGAGTATTGTGGTATGTTGTATATGTTTTGAGAAATGGGCTGTAAGTATTGAAATTTTACAATATGAATAATGTATAACAAACAGGTTGACAGGAGTGATTGATATGTTAATGCAGTAATGAGATATTTTGAAATAATTGTGCTAAATAAAAATAATGATTAAAAATTTTTTTTTTAATAATAATTGAGAATGATATATATATTAATTAATAATAATAATTATGAAAATTTTAAGAAAGTCAAATGGTATAAAGGTATGAATGAATTAGATGATTATTGATGAACAGATTGTAATAGAATTATAATGTGTACAAGATTTTAATTAATTAATTAGTTAGTAAGTTGCTGTTGCTGGGGTGGCATGTATCCCAGTAGATAGCGGAAAGTGTTGGGGGTAACCGAGAGTGTTACCTCCATCGGAGGCCAACATGGCGAATATGCACGGCACACCTTTTGTACAATTTTATATTGTACCCTGATAAATTGCCGTGTCGTGCATAATAATAATGATGATGTAGACATGCCTGAAGGAAGAGATGATTTCCCCGACTTTTCGGGCGATTACTGCCTTACCAGCACTAATCGTGGTTTTGGCGAGCGGTTAGCTATGGTCATACCAAGTCCCTTGACCATAGCTGGCTTGAAATTGGTCTAAAATAGAAATTAATGGGGGGTGAAACTAGGGGAAATCCCGGAAACTATGGAACAGCGGCTGCCACTCTGTTCGAGGAGGAACAGCAGAGCCAGGTGGCAGATCCGTCTTAAGGGTGTGTGATTATTTAACGAGAACATGATGATGTTCACTAATTTTAAAACTTAATAGCGGAAGCAGAGACACGGAGAGGTAAAACCTGCTCCAAAATATACAGTCTCTGTGGAAGCGAAAAGGCGCCACAGTCTTACATAATTTGAAATAGTGTGTGTGGCTGGGAGGTTATCCAAGGGGATAACGTATTAAAATTTTGCTATATGTTAATTAATAATGATGATTTGCTACTCAATAATTTTGTTTGAATTTAAAAAAAAATAGATGCACTAAATACTTCCTATATTGTGTTTATTATGTCTTATTGTGTTGATTGCATTTAGTATGTTAGGAATAAGAATTATAAAAATATGATGATATGTTTTCAATGTGTTTATCGATTTTAAAATAAAATGAAAAATAGTTGTGATAGGTAAAATTTTCAATGGGTTGTAAAAGATAGAAATGGGTGATAGTAATTAGTTGAATAAAATGTTTGAGTCAGTCCAAGTTAAAAAATATTGAGGTATGAAAATGAGAGATGAAAATAATACAATGTTGTTTTGAGTTAATGTAATGTTATAGAATTTGAGAAGTATAAGTAGAGACACAGTAGAAATGGAGAGTTTATGTAGAGTTTTGAGCGATATATTGTTTATTTTGATGTTAATTTGTTGAAAATTGTAGTGAGGTTATGAGATTGAGATTTTTTGGGGATGGCAATTTTGTAGTAGGGGTAGTGTAATGTGGGAGTCCGCAACATAAGGGTTGGGACGGGATTTGGTATAGTTTTAGTGGGAAGGGGCCGCCTTAGGTAAAAAATCCAGGGGCCAGAGAACGGGAATTGAGTTTTTGGGGGGGGGGGGAAACACGTTGTAGCGGGGCATTTTTGGGCATACCTGAGGCAATGTAAAAAAGTTTATATTTTATTGATAGTAAATAACATAATTGGTATTTGTTTTTTATAAATAAATAATAATAATTTTATCCCTTGTCGAGTGATAGGGACAGAAATTATAGATTTGGGTAAATTTGTTATTTTGAAACGATCGCAACGTGGCTGCACTGCTGTTGACCTTATGAATACAAACTTGTTTAATAATATTGTGTGGACAGTTTAATAACAGCCAACAACTGTACCAAGGTCAACAAATGACGAACACGAAACCAGTAAACAAATTATGCAACGAGACGATCAGGCGATGTGTTGCGTCACTGAGTTACATAACGCGGTGTGTCATCAGTTTCGTCAGACACTCAGCAAACGAAAGTAGTGTACTGGCGCAAGGATATAAACTGGAAAACAAAGACAATTAAACATACTACAACAGCGCTTCAAAAAATAGCTCTGTTTTCTCTTCCCAGTATAACGCCATCACCACTCGCGAGTGGTCTGTATAAAAGTTTCGAAACGTAAGTGCGGGCCCACAATTCCTTACAAAATGTGAATAAAATAGTTAAATATGAGTTAACAGCTAAAATTAATAACAAAAATGTGATTAATAGTTTATCTATAATAACAGTTCGGAAATAGGAAGTGAAAGTTTAAAAACAATCGATGCAGTGCGGGTGGAGAGAAATGACGTCGTTTGGCAGATAAGTAGTACATCAGAACCCAAATAAAACAAACTTTCAAAATTTTCAGTTATTCAAAATGTCATTTAAAATTTCAATATTAAAATATTTAACATTTCTTTTTTATTTCAAAGCTATGAGATCTCACGGGGTATAAATTCATTGTGTGTGTGTGGGGAGTACATGAGTGAGTGAAACTAAATAAATTAAGAAGGCTGGTTTGTGTTGTTAGGTCATAATGTATATGTTAGTTATGTTTAATTTTATAAAAGTATAGTTGCAATTTATATACTATGTTTCAATTACCATTATATACTAAATAAATTTCATTAATCTGAATTGATAGTAGAGATGTCAGGAGGTAGTGTGTTAGCAGTAATAAAATGTCAATAAAAATCTATTAAGGGGAAACAAAGTAAAGTTTTCTTTATTTCGAATAACCATGTTCTGTTCTCCTAGTTCGCTGAAACGAACCTTGGTAATGTTTTCCTTTACAGTTGGCAATAAAGATGGCGCCTGAAGAAATTATTAGGAAGTTTGAGTCAACAGTGAATCCCTTAGGTATTTGTATTTTGTATTTATATATTTTGTTTAAAAAGTAGCTTCACATTTGGCTTCCGAACGTAGGGACAATTTATATAATTATATTATATAAAATACGGCCTACGGGGAGAACAGAATGGTTGTTGAGGTAAAAATAAAATTTTTGTTTTCATACGTAAAATAAACGTAGATAGGGGTTATGTTATGATAAGTGTGAAATGTTGATGTTGATATTTTGTAGCGAGTATTGTGAAGCAATATGCATAATAATTAATATGTATGATAATTATTAAGTAATGTAAAGGGTATTGTATAAGTAAATTTTGGAATGATTGAAGTATAAATGAAGTGCATAGAAAGTTACGTAAAGTAGCGCAAAGCGTTATAGAAGTAGATACATTGTGGTGTGAAAGTAGATATGATATATTAGTATTTTATTTACAGTCGGAATTGTAGTATTATAAAATGGAGAATCCAGATTTAAATTTAGAAAACACTCTTACGGAGTCGATGGTAATTGACAATGTATCGGCTCAATCTACCCCGTCGACAACACGAGTTGCAGAGTTGTCGATGGCAGATATATTCAATTTAATGAAAACAATGTCTGATAATTTGAGTAGTGATATCAATAAAATGAATAGTAGTTTCAACGGGAAGTTTGACGTTCAGAACAATAAATTAGATGAACAGAAAAATGAGATGCAAGAATTTAAAAGTAGTATAAATAAGAAATTAGATATACAGAATGAGAAATTTGATGAATTAAAAGGTGAAATTAAAGAAATTAATAAACATTTAGAAAGCACTAACGAAACAATAAGAACCAGTTTAAATAAATTAGAACGGAGTGTTGAGAAGTTGGGTGACAATGTTTTAAGTATAACAAGTATTAATAATGATGAAATAATGAAAGATGTAGTATCAAATAGTGAAAATGATATTAATGACAATTCTGAGAGTATAGTGGGGGTGAAGAATAATGGAGAAACAAATGATGAAAATATAATAACAAATAGTACTGATGAAGTTTTAGAATGCGATAATGAAATGTTAACGAGTGTTTATGAAGTAGAGAGAGAGTGGAAGAATAATATAGTAGTTGAATGGGGACAGAGGGCAAATTTTCCCCTTATTGTTTATAATGATGATGATGATTTAATGTTGTTTTTTCAGGGCAAGAGACCCTTATTGTTAAATGAAGTAATGTTGTATAATGTTGTACCCTCTGTCCGTAATAATTATGAGAGTGTGATGTGGTGCTATGAAGAAAGAGAGTTATGTATTGAGAGTGAAATAGAACTATATAAGTTAGAAAGAAAGTATAATGAATTGAGAAAAATACTAGAAGGGGTGATGATGAATCATGTGAAATACGTACCTGTTGAAAGAGAGACAGAGAATAATTTTGATAATATCTTACCTGACTATAATGATTTACCTGACGTAGTAGTTGAGGAATACAAAAATGAGGAAACAATTTACCTGACATTAACCAATAACACTGATACAGACTGGACAATCCTAACTTATGGTAACAAGATTTATAGTGGTATAATGGATGAAATAGAATGGATGGGTTATTATGATAGCAACAATTATAATAATTTGTGTGTGGATAATAATGATGAATGTTACAAATATGTTAGATATATATATGACGATGGTGGCTGAACTAGAATATCAGTGTATAGACCTTGTTAGATACTGTAAATTCTGGTAATGACCTTGCTGATTTGGACATGAAGTGAGATACACTTGAACAGTTGTTGACGAATATTTGGTAAATTTGAAATTTGTAAATAATAATGTAGTAACTTTGATTGTGTATATGTGGAATGTTAAATAAATAAATGTGTGCAATTGTGGTAATAATAATAATAATATTTTGCCAGTTAAATAAGTAATAACATTAATATTGAGAAACAGTAATTGAATAATAATATAGTAATAGTTTATGGTAATGAATTTTGTATTGTTAATAATGAATTTAATTAAACAATTTAATACATGTTAAATATTTTGTTTGACTATTTCAATATTGTATAATTAACTTTTTAAGGAATTTAAATCATTTTTACTAGATTTGGAATTTGATAATAGATGGCTGAATTGTTTGAGGTAAACTAATATTTTGTGAAATGTTTCAGTGGTGAGGTGAGAGTATTGTGGTATGTTGTATATGTTTTGAGAAATGGGCTGTAAGTATTGAAATTTTACAATATGAATAATGTATAACAAACAGGTTGACAGGAGTGATTGATATGTTAATGCAGTAATGAGATATTTTGAAATAATTGTGCTAAATAAAAATAATGATTAAAAATTTTTTTTTTAATAATAATTGAGAATGATATATATATTAATTAATAATAATAATTATGAAAATTTTAAGAAAGTCAAATGGTATAAAGGTATGAATGAATTAGATGATTATTGATGAACAGATTGTAATAGAATTATAATGTGTACAAGATTTTAATTAATTAATTAGTTAGTAAGTTGCTGTTGCTGGGGTGGCATGTATCCCAGTAGATAGCGGAAAGTGTTGGGGGTAACCGAGAGTGTTACCTCCATCGGAGGCCAACATGGCGAATATGCACGGCACACCTTTTGTACAATTTTATATTGTACCCTGATAAATTGCCGTGTCGTGCATAATAATAATGATGATGTAGACATGCCTGAAGGAAGAGATGATTTCCCCGACTTTTCGGGCGATTACTGCCTTACCAGCACTAATCGTGGTTTTGGCGAGCGGTTAGCTATGGTCATACCAAGTCCCTTGACCATAGCTGGCTTGAAATTGGTCTAAAATAGAAATTAATGGGGGGTGAAACTAGGGGAAATCCCGGAAACTATGGAACAGCGGCTGCCACTCTGTTCGAGGAGGAACAGCAGAGCCAGGTGGCAGATCCGTCTTAAGGGTGTGTGATTATTTAACGAGAACATGATGATGTTCACTAATTTTAAAACTTAATAGCGGAAGCAGAGACACGGAGAGGTAAAACCTGCTCCAAAATATACAGTCTCTGTGGAAGCGAAAAGGCGCCACAGTCTTACATAATTTGAAATAGTGTGTGTGGCTGGGAGGTTATCCAAGGGGATAACGTATTAAAATTTTGCTATATGTTAATTAATAATGATGATTTGCTACTCAATAATTTTGTTTGAATTTAAAAAAAAATAGATGCACTAAATACTTCCTATATTGTGTTTATTATGTCTTATTGTGTTGATTGCATTTAGTATGTTAGGAATAAGAATTATAAAAATATGATGATATGTTTTCAATGTGTTTATCGATTTTAAAATAAAATGAAAAATAGTTGTGATAGGTAAAATTTTCAATGGGTTGTAAAAGATAGAAATGGGTGATAGTAATTAGTTGAATAAAATGTTTGAGTCAGTCCAAGTTAAAAAATATTGAGGTATGAAAATGAGAGATGAAAATAATACAATGTTGTTTTGAGTTAATGTAATGTTATAGAATTTGAGAAGTATAAGTAGAGACACAGTAGAAATGGAGAGTTTATGTAGAGTTTTGAGCGATATATTGTTTATTTTGATGTTAATTTGTTGAAAATTGTAGTGAGGTTATGAGATTGAGATTTTTTGGGGATGGCAATTTTGTAGTAGGGGTAGTGTAATGTGGGAGTCCGCAACATAAGGGTTGGGACGGGATTTGGTATAGTTTTAGTGGGAAGGGGCCGCCTTAGGTAAAAATCCAGGGGCCAGAGAACGGGAATTGAGTTTTTTGGGGGGGGGAAACACGTATCCTATGTACAAAGGGTTAGAGAGTATTTTTTTTATATAAGAGTAGAAGGTGGCGAATTGGAGTTAAAATAGTAAGTAGTTAGAGGTAGAGAAGGGTTAGTAGATTTTGATAGAGGGGTGTCATACTAGTTAGAGATTTTGTAAGGGAACGTTAGAGTAATGAAAGGGGAAGATTATGAGTAAATGCCAAGTTGATAAAGTGAATTATAATGAATAATGTAGAATCACCCAGATTAATGAAAGAGAATGATAAATGAAAATGATGGGTAAAACAAAGATTGAAATTAAAGGAAAAAAAAAAAAAATTTGTAATTTTGAGAAACGAATTAATAAGAGTAAATCAAGTTTAAAAGTAATTTTCTGATTTATATGCCAACTTAATGATGTGAAGTGTGTAAATTTTAGATATAAATTGTTTATTTTAAGATGATAATAACAGTGTGAATTATTAATGTATTATGTTTTCTGAAGTTGTATTGTGTTTGTTAGTATTTAAGAGAATTTTATGAAGTTAACTATTTTAAATGCATTTTAAATTGGGGATGAGAGAAATGTAATATGGTAATGGGAAATGTTTATAAGTCGGTCGTCTGTTTATTTAAACTTCTGATGGGAATCAGGGCAATAATTTGAATTTTAGGATAAAGTTAAGAAGGGAAAGTAGATGGAATTTTAAGAGGGGTGTCATATTGTTGGTAAATATGTTATGATATATGTTAGTAATAAGTAAAAACAAAACCAGCGCTTCTTAGCGCAAACCAGCACCGTTAGGGGGGAACAGATCAGTTGGGGATATGGTGTTGTATAAGGCCACTATTTGATATTTTGATTTGTTGTTTCCGTGTTTGGTGGTGCTGTGGCGGCGGACCTGAGCTGGCCTACGCGTCAGAGCAGGGGCGTCAAGTATCTGTCTGACTCTACGGTGTTGGGATCTCGAGAGAGAAGTCCAGTATTGTCATGCAGATGCGGTCACAGTCACCGGACCAAGGGTGAGTTGATTTTTTTGTTGTAAACTATACAGGGGGTTGTGGCGACATATCCTGGCTGATCCCTCTAGCAAGTATGAATGTGTCAATGAGATTTTTTATGCTTCGGCATAAAATATCTCATTGAGGGGGTATTGTAGCGGGGCATTTTTGGGCATACCTGAAACAATGTAAAAAAGTTTATATTTTATTGATAGTAAATAACATAATTGGTATTTGTTTTTTATAAATAAATAATAATAATTTTATCCCTTGTCGAGTGATAGGGACAGAAATTATAGATTTGGGTAAATTTGTTATTTTGAAACGATCGCAACGTGGCTGCACTGCTGTTGACCTTATGAATACAAACTTGTTTAATAATATTGTGTGGACAGTTTAATAACAGCCAACAACTGTACCAAGGTCAACAAATGACGGACACGAAACCAGTAAACAAATTATGCAACGAGACGATCAGGCGATGTGTTGCGTCACTGAGTTACATAACGCGGTGTGTCATCAGTTTCGTCAGACACTCAGCAAACGAAAGTAGTGTACTGGCGCAAGGATATAAACTGGAAAACAAAGACAATTAAACATACTACAACAGCGCTTCAAAAAATAGCTCTGTTTTCTCTTCCCAGTATAACGCCATCACCACTCGCGAGTGGTCTGTATAAAAGTTTCGAAACGTAAGTGCGGGCCCACAATTCCTTACAAAATGTGAATAAAATAGTTAAATATGAGTTAACAGCTAAAATTAATAACAAAAATGTGATTAATAGTTTATCTATAATAACAGTTCGGAAATAGGAAGTGAAAGTTTAAAAACAATCGATGCAGTGCGGGTGGAGAGAAATGACGTCGTTTGGCAGATAAGTAGTACATCAGAACCCAAATAAAACAAACTTTCAAAATTTTCAGTTATTCAAAATGTCAATTAAAATTTCAATATTAAAATATTTAACATTTCTTTTTTATTTCAAAGCTATGAGATCTCACGGGGTATAAATTCATTGTGTGTGTGTGTGGGGAGTACATGAGTGAGTGAAACTAAATAAATTAAGAAGGCTGGTTTGTGTTGTTAGGTCATAATGTATATGTTAGTTATGTTTAATTTTATAAAAGTATAGTTGCAATTTATATACTATGTTTCAATTACCATTATATACTAAATAAATTTCATTAATCTGAATTGATAGTAGAGATGTCAGGAGGTAGTGTGTTAGCAGTAATAAAATGTCAATAAAAATCTATTAAGGGGAAACAAAGTAAAGTTTTCTTTATTTCGAATAACCATGTTCTGTTCTCCTAGTTCGCCGAAACGAACCTTGGTAATGTTTTCCTTTACAGTTGGCAATAAAGATGGCGCCTGAAGAAATTATTAGGAAGTTTGAGTCAACAGTGAATCCCTTAGGTATTTGTATTTTGTATTTATATATTTTGTTTAAAAAGTAGCTTCACAACGTATCCTATGTACAAAGGGTTAGAGAGTATTTTTTTTATATAAGAGTAGAAGGCGGCGAATTGGAGTTAAAGTAGTAAGTAGTTAGAGGTAGAGAAGGGTTAGTAGATTTTTTGATAGTGGGGTGTCATACTAGTTAAAGATTTTGTAAGGGAGCGTTAGAGAAATAAAAGGGGAAGTTTATGAGTAAATGCCAAGTGGATAAAGTAAATTATAATGAATAACGTAGAATCACTCAAAGTAATGAAATGGAATAATGATGGCCATAATTGCAAAAAAAAAAAAAAAAAAAATTGTAATTTTGAGAAACGAATTAATAAGAGTAAATCAAGTTTAAAAGTAATTTTCTGATTTTATATGCCAACTTAATGATGTGAAGTGTATAAATTTTACATACAAATTGTTTATTTTAAGATGTTTTCTTATGTTATATTAGATGTTTTGATATGTTAGGAATAAGTAAATGAAAACAAAACCAGTGCTTCTTAGCGCAAACCAGCACCGCTAGGGGGGAACAGATCAGTTGGGGATATGGTGTTGTATAAGGCCACTATTATATTTTGATTTGTTGTTTCAGTGTTTGGTGATGCTGTGGCGGCGGACCTGAACTGGCCTGCGCGTCAGAGCAGGGGCATTGAGTATCTGTCTGACTCTACGGTGTTGGGATCTCGAGAGAGAAGTCCAGTATTGTCATGCAGATGCGGTCGCAGTCACCGGACCAAGGGTGAGTGGATTATATTTTTTTTTTGTAAACCATACAGGGGGTTGTGGCGACATATCCTGGCTGATCCCTCTAGCAAGTATGAACGTGTCAATGAGATTTTTTATGCTTCGGCATAAAATATCTCATTGAGGGGGTATTGTAGCGGGGCATTTTGGGGCCTACCTGAGACAATGTAAAGAAGTTTATATTTTATTGATAATAAATAACATAATTTGTATTTTTTTTTATAAATAAATAATAATAACTTTATCCTTTGTTGAGTGATAGGGACAGAAATTATAGACTTGGGTAAATTTGTTATTTTGAAACGATCGCAACGTGGCTGCACTGCTGTTGACCTTATGAATACAAACTTGTTTAATAATATTGTGTGGACCGTTTTAATAACTGCAAATGTACAAAGTCAGTTCAAGGACACAACAAAATCTGTCAACAAATTACATAACCGTGTCAGGCGAGCGTTACGTCAGAGCCTATCCTTGAGGAGTAAACAAGTTACATAACGAAAGTAGTGTACTGGCGCAAGGATACAAACTCTAAAACAATAGAATCAAGCACACAACAACCGTCGCTTGAAAAAATAGCGCTGTTTTCTCTGCCCAGTATAACGCCATCACCACTCGCGAGTGGTCTGTATAAAAGTTTCGAAACGTAAGTGCGGGCCCGCAACTCCTTACAAAATGTGAATAAAATAGTTAAATATGAGTTAACAGCTAAAATTAATAATAAAAATGTGATTAACAGTTTATCTATAATAACAGTTCGGAAATAGGAAGTGAAAGTTTAAAAACAATCGATGCAGTGCGGGTGGAGCGAAATGACGTCGTTTGGCAGATAAGTAGTACATCAGAACCCAAATAAAACAAACTTTCAAAATTTTCAGTTAATCAAAATGTCATTTAAAATTTCAATATTAAAATATTTAACATTTTTTTTATTTCAAAGCTATGAGATCTCACGGGGTATAAATTCATTATGTGTGTGTGGGGAGTACATGAGTGAGTGAAACTAAATAAATTAAGAAGGCTGGTTTGTGTTGGTAGGTTAAGGTAATTCATGTTTAATTTTATAGAAGTTTGTTGTTTTCAATTTATATACTATGTTTCAATTACCATTATATACAAAATAAATTTCATTAATCTGAATTGATAGTAGAGATGTCAGGAGATAGTGTGTTAGCAGTAATAAAATGTCAATAAAAATCTATTAAGGGGAAACAAAGTAAAGTTTTCTTTATTTCGAATAACCATGTTCTGTTCTCCCGGTTCGCCGAAACGAACCTTGGTAATGTTTTCCTTTACAGTTGGCAATAAAGATGGCGCCTGAAGAAATTATTAGGAAGTTTGAGTCAACAGTGAATCCCTTAGGTATTTGTATTTTGTATTTATATATTTTGTTTAAAAAGTAGCTTCACAACCCGGTACATCACTTCTTCTACTACCATGTGTTCCCTTGTATCCATGCCTACATTGTTCACTTTATGAGGTGGTTTATTAATCAAAGGAGTTAATGGTAATTCCTTTGTTAATGCCATCATTAATTTTTTATTTTGCATTTCCAATTCCGGTAGATTCTTGTGTTTTATAGACCTTCGTTGTGCCGGTGTGAATCCGGCTATCGAAGATTTTAGTTAAAGTTTTTTTTATTGTAATATAACGCGAACGCGAGTATGCTAAGCCGACCCTTGTACGACGAGATAAAGGGATGGTTGCGCGCGCAGCTTATGGTTGGGGTCGACTTGCCAGGTCGGTTGCAGCGGCAGACTGCACTTTGCCTGGCTCAGAGAATTAACCGTCTCTCTCTTCGAATATTACGACGCAGTTTTCTGTCTCCTTATGACTGGCTAAGGCTTAAACCACTCCCGGGTTCTTGAACTAAGCCGGATACCTGGCTTGCTGATGGCCGTACACCCGCCTAAGCCGTGAACCATGAACAAGATCCTGTCGGAAGAGGGAGATGGTGACTCGTTCTCAATGTTACACTTGCCAGCTGTGATAAGGTGATATGCACTCTATTATTTTCTTATCAATTATCATTACATCCATGGGCCCACGTGTGCAGACTCTCTGCTAGACTGGGAAGCCGCTGTTCATGACTCCGAACTTTACTAGTTAAATTCAAGTACACTTTTTTAATAACTGAATTACATAACGCTAAGTGCACGGCCTGTAAGTGGGTGCTGCACTGGGGGAGCGTGCCAGAGATATTTTCACACTTGCACATTGTACAGTTTGCTCATCATTGTCATTTTAGTTTTGCAAAATGTATTGTACAGGTTAGTATCTCTGTTCCGGCTGGAACAGAGATAAAATATTTTAACTTCACTATGGTTTCACATTTAAGGGCTGGGGGTTTTCCTGGGGTTTTTTTTTTGGACGTTTTCTGGGGTTTAAAAAGGGGACTTAGTTTTCTCTGACTCATGCTGGTGCAACCTCAGACAGGTTGGAGGCCCGTCAAATTTTGTCAACTACATGCTGGCGCGCTGCCACAGATGCTAGAGCACCACCACCTTATTGTATCTTTTGTTTTATTATATGTATATAGCCATTCGGGGTTAATAGAAATAATTTACTATTTTTCTGGAAATATATTAGTTGATTTTGCCCCTTGCACATGGGCTATACTGATTGTTTTTCTTAACTGGCAACACATATTGATTGACTTTCACTGGTAGTATCTGCTGTTTAATTTTCTTTAACTATAAAACATGTACTCATTATTTTTGGTAAAACATATATTGTCAAAATTTTCTGAAATTGTAAAGCCTCGAATGATTAATTTCTGATTGTTAAAGTACATAAGGATTTTGATTCCTTCGGAATTTGTGAAGTAAAATAACCGTTTGGAATTCTATAATCACTGTTTGAAATCAGGTGATGTAGTTCTGTCAAATTTTATTTAACACTGTGAAAGGAACTTAAGGTTCATACGCTCATGAGGGGTCATTGATCAGTGGAATGCTAGACAAATGGGCGGTCCGGTTTTATTCATGCGTTATGAATTATTATCATCTTTCTGGGGTTTGGCGTTTATGTAATTCTACAAAACGGGTTGTTGATTGGCAAATATTTTATCACTGCTGGGTTATAAGATTGTAGTTACACGGCCTGCTAGGCGGGTGCATTCCTGGGGCATTTGTGTTCGAATTGATGTAATTGTGAGTTTGTGTGCCTTATGTTCTGTATGTATTATGTTTGTCTGTGTCTAGCTAGCCACAAGAAAAGGGGGGGGGGAATTTTCTATTTATATATATATCTGTTTACTGCATTTATACATATTGGTTATGCTATTATATATATATATATATATATATATATATATATATATATATCTGTTTACTACATTTATACATACGGGTTATGCTATTATATTTATATACATATGTTAACTGAATTTACACACTTTTGTTATGCTATACACCTGTTGTTTCTTTAATATTGTTGAAGCAGGGCTTAAATTATGCATGTATGAATTCTGGGAAAACAATAAATTTGTTATTGTTACATTACGGCTGAGTTTTTCATTGCAAGTCCCGTCATACTGGACCCGGCACAATTTTTGCTTCTCTAGGCTCCAGCCTAGTCCTAATTGACTTGTGGCTTCTCTTTCAAAAAAAAAAAATATTAAAATAAAATAAGTTGTTTTTATACTCATAAAAAAGACATAAAAGGAAAGAGGGGTTACAAATGGTACCGCAGAGCGTGGTTTATAAAGTCTGCTACCACAAATGGTAGCGGAGAGCTTGGTTCATTCTAGGCTTGAACCCTTGGGTCCTGGGGTGTGACGGGGCTTGCAGACTCGGAAATATTAATGCGATTGTTGTGACATAGTTGATATAGTCCCGTGTAGGCTAGTTATAAGTTGTTTAATTTGTGAGTCGGGTCGCACCACTGAGGCGGTTAAGGGTGTTTAAAAAAAAAAAAAAAAAATTTTTGATAGCTTATACGGCCGGGGAGTCTCAAGCGTGGCCTGGAAGATGGAATGTTGATTCGGGGTCGGAGTTTAGCGTGTTATATTGACGGGATGCGGTATGGCCTGATCGGGAAATCGGTACCGGCACAGACTTGTGTCCGGTTGATGTCGAAGTATTAATTCTCGGATTATGATTTTCAATTGTTAGTTGGTTGTTGTGAGTTATGTATTGGTACGGCGGGTGTGTCGAGTTGCTGTTTGATGTTATGTGTGTTTAGTATTGTTGCTTGTCTCTTGTCTCCTTCCGTCGTGGATGTGAATGGTTCAGAATAGGCCAGGTCTCCGCAGCGCTAGAGAACCCGGGGGTCTACTCAAAGGAAGTACAGTACTTGGGTTTTTCCTAAATGTTTGTGAATATGTTTTTGTAGGTTATGTTTGTGTTAGGTGTTTAGTGGGGATTTGTTTTATGATTGTTTGTTTTGAATTGGGCAATTCTGGCGGGGATATGCTACGAGAAATTGCCCCACCCTCTTACAGGCGTTCTCCAGAAATTTCCGGTGGTGAATGGATTTGATGAGCACCAGCTGCTGGTTTTCTTGGACCTGGTCCTGCAGGTGGCAGATTTCCCAGGGGTGTTTGATGGGGAGGTCTTGTTTCTTATATACCCGTATTGCCGGAGTACGTTGGCTGATCTGGTCACCAAGGCCCTGCGTCGGGGTGACAGTGTTGATGCTTTCCATGGGCAGGTGTTGAACTTCTTCCTACCCATTCGACGACGCGCCAAGCTTGAGTTGGAAAAGTTCTATCGCCCACAGGCCAACGGAGAGGCGTTAGGAGACTTCGTGCGCGATATACGGAAAGCTGCCCGGGTGTTAAGATTGGGGTTGCCAGAGACGGAAGTTATACAAGCAATTCTAGAAGGACTGACTCCCCAGGAGAGATCTCGTTTGGCATTCGCAGACCGCCCACGTTGTTTTGCGGACCTTGAGCGACTGTGTGTGCTTTCAGGAACGGTCAAGGAGTTTGACGAGTCCCGGGGAAAAGAGGCTACCGATGTCCAATACTCCAGCGGTTCATCAGGAAGAGACAAAAGGGACAAACATGGTGGTTGGAGGAGAACCCAAGAGACGCTTAGAAAGCCAGAATATTCCGGAAGTGATGGAGGCTACAAGGGGGTGGCAAGTGTGAAGACGGTAACAACAGCTACAGCACAGAAAACAAAGAAACATGAAATTAACAGGGAAAAAAGAAATTATGTTAGGGAACAACCATCGGCAAGTAGGGAGCCTGTAGTTAGGCGTTATTCTCATTTGCAGAAAAGTGAGAGTTTAAAGGTTCCAGAGGAAGTACAAGGGCCTAAGAGAGTAGTAGATGAAGAAGAGGAAGCAGAAGTAGAAGAGCGGAATTACTTCGTGGGAACAATACAAGAGGATAAGAACGCGTCAGTTAATACTGAATTACCGGACTCAAAGAGGACGTCATGGTTGAATCCAGAGGCCGCAGAATTTGTTCCGGTATTCCCATCTCGGTTCGTGAGGGATCCACATCCTGTAACATCACCATCGCCAGTAGAAATTAATTTAGTCATTGCACATGAACCTGGACAGCTGGATTCCAGGGTGGAAAATGTTGATGATGTTGTTGTTGCTGACAATGGTCAAGGAGTGGAATCGACAGAAGAGTCAGAAGAGCGGTCTGCAGATGCTGCGCAGGTGAGTATAGTTGTAGGTGTTAGGGAGACTGCAGAGTCTGAAGTTGCAGATGGACACAGGGATGTCCGGGCTGCGAGTGTTTCTGAGGTTGTGGATGGACAAGGGGATGTCCATGCCGCAAGTGAGGTACAAGTTGAGGAGAAATTTGGTGGCAGCGTTGTAGAGTTTGTGAGTGAGAGTGATGTAGTGTGTGAAGATGTGCAGACGCCTTCTGTAAGTAGTGTTGAAGATTCCAAGGAGCGGGAGGAAGTTTCAGGTGGCCCAGGTGAGCAACTAGAGGAGGACGAGGATGTGCAGTGTTCAGATGGTGGTAGTGGGAGTGATGGCGATGACGTTGGTGATGAACGTGTTGATGAAAATGAGATCGGAGAAGAGGTTAGTCAAGAAGTTCGTGAAGGAGCTGGCGATGCGTGTGATGAAGAAGATGGATCAGAGGGGCAACGGGAAGATGTTGAGGAGGTGCAGTGTCAGGAAGTTGATTTGGATTATGTGGACGAAGAAGGGGAAATTGTAGAAAAGGAAGAAATTGTAGCAGAGGAGTTAGACGATGAGCATAATCCAAAGCGGAGTGAAAGTAGTGAGGTAAGTTGCCTTGATTCTGATTCCGAAGAAACCAGCCAGTATAGCTCAACACGAAATAATTTCTTAGAGAGTGGTGTCCGAAAGCATCGGATACCCAAGGTCCGTCATAGAAAGGTAAGAAGAAGAGGTTAACGGGTAGCGGGTAGATGTTCCCCACACTCCCAGTGGTGTTCATCTATTTCAGGGTTGCGCCCCTGCCCACGCGAGCCTTGGTTTCCTCCATTCATCCTTATTTTCGGAGGGAACCAGGTCCTTACCCTTAGTCCTAGCCCTTTAATGATCCTTGCCCCGTTTCATCTTCCCGATTTTCCTATCCCTGCCCTTAGTAAAAAAAAAAAAAAAAAAAAAAAAAAAAACCTATTGATAAGGAAGTGGAGAGAGACTTTGCCGGAAGTGAGTAGATTGTGGTCCTCGAGATGGTCGTGGTCTTTGAGATCGTCAGTTTCCCCTGTTTAAGGTTAGGTGGAGTGATGGTGTGCTGTTGTTGGTTGTTAATAGTTGTTGATGTTGTTCATTATAGGGTCCGAGCCATGCCGCATTCTCCGGTTGTTCCTGGTGTTCTTTTGTTGAGAGAGAAAGTTGTGTAGACAGTGCTGTAGAAAAATAAACCCCCTCTAGTTATGGTGTATTTGAATGAGTAAATGATGGGATTAATGTTCGTGTGCCCTTGGTGCGGTCCTCTCTGTCTGGCTAAGCGGGGCCGTCCGCCCTTGTGTAGGGAAGTGGGCCAGCCATATGGCAAGGTTGGAGATGCCTTGTGGGTCCATGTGGCTGGTCGGTCCGAGAGATGGACGAGGAGTAGTTCGGTCACTCACATATCAAGGTGTGAGATACCTTGTTGGGTCTTTGGACGAGTATGTGAGTGGGACCGGTGGGAGTAGGTGATGGTCACCGGAGAGGGTGACGTGTTGGGGCGGTCCCGTGGGGTTGGCAGAGCGGAGAGGGTCGCATAGGGATGGTGGTTCTCCTGGGAGCAAGTGCCGCCGGGCCACCTTATCCACGATGTCTACCGGAGTATTTAAGAAGGGGGTACACTGCAGGGTACTTTCCCGTGTTCAGAGTGGGGCAACCGGGTTGCCCTTTCGGGGTGGGGGTGTGCCGGTATGAATCCGGCTATCGAAGATTTTAGTTAAAGTTTTTTTTATTGTAATATAACGCGAACGCGAGTATGCTAAGCCGACCCTTGTACGACGAGATAAAGGGATGGTTGCGCGCGCAGCTTATGGTTGGGGTCGACTTGCCAGGTCGGGTGCAGCGGCAGACTGCACTTCGCCTGGCTCAGAGAATTAACCGTCTCTCTCTTCGAATATTACGACGCAGTTTTCTGTCTCCTTATGACTGGCTAAGGCTTAAACGACTCCCGGGTTCTTGAACTAAGCCGGATACCTGGCTTGCTGATGGCCGTACACCCGCCTAAGCCGTGAACCATGAACAAGATCCTGTCGGAAGAGGGAGATGGTGACTCGTTCTCAATGTTACACTTGCCAGCTGTGATAAGGTGATATGCACTCTATTATTTTCTTATCAATTATCATTACATCCATGGGCCCACGTGTGCAGACTCTCTGCTAGAATGGGAAGCCGCTGTTCATGACTGCGAACTTTACTAGTTAAATTCAAGTACACTTTTTTTATAATTGAATTACATAACGCTAAGTGCACGGCCTGTAAGTGGGTGCTGCACTGGGGGAGCGTGCCAGAGATATTTTCACACTTGCACATTGTACAGTTTGCTCATCATTGTCATTTTAGTTTTACAAAATGTATTGTACAGGTTAGTATCTCTGTTCCGGCTGAACAGAGATGAAATATTTTAACTTCACTATGGTTTCACATTTAAGGGCTGGGGGTTTTCCTGGGGTTTTTTTTTTGGACGTTTTCTGGGGTTTAAAAAGGGGACTTAGTTTTCTCTGACTCATGCTGGTGCAACCTCAGACAGGTTGGAGGCCGGTCAAATTTTGTCAACTACATGCTGGCGCGCTGCCACAGATGCTAGAGCACCACCACCTTATTTTATCTTTTGTTTTATTATATGTATATAGCCATTCGGGGTTAATAGAAATAATTTACTATTTTTCTCGAAATATATTAGTTGATTTTGCCCCTTGCACATGGGCTATACTGATTGTTTTTCTTAACTGGCAACACATATTGATTGACTTTCACTGGTAGTATCTGCTGTTTAATTTTCTTTAACTATAAAACATGTACTCATTATTTTTGGTAAAACATATATTGTCAAAATTTTCTGAAATTGTAAAGCCTCGAATGATTAATTTCTGATTGTTAAAGTACATAAGGATTTTGATTCCTTCGGAATTTGTGAAGTAAAATAACCGTTTGGAATTCTATAATCACTGTTTGAAATCAGGTGATGTAGTTCTGTCAAATTTTATTTAATACTGTGAAAGGAACTTAAGGTTCATACGCTCATGAGGGGTCATTGATCAGTGGAATGCTAGACAAATGGGCGGTCCGGTTTTATTCATGCGTTATGAATTATTATCATCTTTCTGGGGTTTGGCGTTTATGTAATTCTACAAAACGGGTTGTTGATTGGCAAATATTTTATCACTGCTGGGTTATAAGATTGTAGTTACCGGCCTGCTAGGCGGGTGCATTCCTGGGGCATTTGTGTTCGAATTGATGTAATTGTGAGTTTGTGTGCCTTATGTTCTGTATGTATTATGTTTGTCTGTGTCTAGCTAGCCACAAGAAAGGGGGGGGGAATTTTCTATTTATATATATATCTGTTTACTGCATTTATACATATTGGTTATGCTATTATATATATATATCTGTTTACTACATTTATACATACGGGTTATGCTATTATATTTATATACATATGTTAACTGAATTTACACACTTTTGTTATGCTATACACCTGTTGTTTCTTTAATATTGTTGAAGCAGGGCTTAAATTATGCATGTATGAATTCTGGGAAAACAATAAATTTGTTATTGTTACATTACGGCTGAGTTTCATTGCAAGTCCCGTCATACTGGACCCGGCACAATTTTTGCTTCTCTAGGCTCCAGCCTAGTCCTAATTGACTTGTGGCTTCTCTTTAAAAAAAAAAATATTAAAATAAAATAAGTTGTTTTTATACTCATAAAAAAGACATAAAAGGAAAGAGGGGTTACAGAATTTGTGACACACTATTTTGTTGTGGGTCCTTTCTATTTCTTGTATCCTCCATTTACGTATCAATTTGCTGAAGTTTTCCTCCGCTAGTTTGTTATGAATTCCCTCTATAATTGCTTCTGAGGTCCTCCTACAGTCTTTGTATTTCATTAACTTGCTTTGGTCAGTAATTGGTAAATTGAATACATCAATTAGTCCGTTCTTCATCATCTCCACTTCTTCTCTTGTTTTCAGTAGTTTCTTTTTATATATTTTTTCTATTTCCTTTGTTTCCTTAATCTTCTTAATTATTTGATTCTTCTTTATTCTTCTACGGTTGGTTTTTATGCGCTTGATTTTCTCGGTGTTATTGTTACCTTTATTTTCAGAAAACAATACACTTGTTTCTTCCACAATTTCCATCTCCTTACTTACCTTCTGAAGTGGTGTTTAGTGTTTCATTCAATTGTGTGAAACCACTATTTACTGTTTCATTAAGTTGATCTATGGGTAACTTGTTTCTTCCCATCTCTTGTTCATCCCCGTTTTCGTCTGCTTGATTTCTTCACGAAATCCTATTAGTATGAACCTTAAGTCTTCTGTTTTTCTCACCGTCTTCCTTCAATTTTCGTTGGAGCGTATCATTACTATTTTCAATCTTCTTATTCACTGTCTCCAGATCTTTCTTGATCTGTTTCTTCAGTTCTTCACTCTTCTTTTCTAACGTCTCCTGGCTTCTCTTCAAGGCCTCATGGTTGCTTTCCATTTTATTATTTAGCAGTTCCATGTTCTCCTTGATTTGCTTCTTCAATTCTTCACTGTTTCGGTCCAGTTTTTCATTCAAGAATTCCCTGTCTTCTCTTCTTAATGATTCTAATTTTTTATTAAATTTTTATTTAAATTTTTTTATTATAAGCATTGTTATCATATTTGAATTTTTATTCTAATTTACTATATATTTTCTGATTGATTTTATTCTTCTGTCTTCCTTCCTGAGTATTAAATATTATCACTATTGTATTTATTTCCTTTCAAAGATTAAAATAATACCTCATAAGGTCACGTTCTATTAGATATTAACTTTTGTCTAATTATGTTAACATTTGACAATTACATATTTCTTTTAATTTAAGCTCTTATTGTAACATTTTTCTTTTAAAATGATTTATACATAATTTTTGGCTAGTTACTTGCCTTAGATATGTTAATTTCCTTGTGGATTTTATACAATTTGTAATTATTGGTTTTGACAGTTAGGCATTTCAGATGCACTAGTAGCCATTGACTATATTTTCTGAATTTATACAAATGATGTCTCATTTTATTCTAATGTATTTTGTTTTATTAATGGTTCTGTTATTTTCTACCTTTATTGATTTTCTATTGTAATTAGATTTGTATTGTCTTAACTTCTTAATCATCTATTTTGCCTTTGTTAATAATATGGCTACCACTCCCTATTCTTCCTCAATTAAAAAGATAACATCTAGGCGTATGCTCTGTACCAATTCTTCAGTCATACCCTATTCATAAATATAATTATACAATTATTTTACCATTATTAAGTAAAGTTTGTTTACAACTCAATTCATTAATTACTATTTTTTGGGTGTTAAACTAACATCACCTTTTGAACAATTGGTTTTCCCTTACAATCTGGGGTGTTTATTTATTTATTATTACTTGCTTATTTCCTAAATTAAACTCTACTCTCAATCCATGTTAATACTAGCTGTTTATCTTTACATGGGATACTCCCCTTTTAAATACAATCGTTTACAACTAATCTTAAATCTCTTAATTAACAATGTTATTATCACTTTCCAGTGTTCGTTTCATATCCCTAATTGTTTACATTTACTATTATTATTAAAACTTTATATTTTTAATTACTAGTTCGTATAACTTTTAATCACATCATCACTCTTCAGTGTTTATTTCACATTATGAAGTGCTTACATCTAATGCTATCATTAAAACCTTACTCTTAACTATTATTGGATTCACTATTAATCAATTATTGTTTATCATTGATTATTGAGCGTTTTATTATCATTATCATGGTTTCTAACCATTTTTGGGGTTTCACACTTTCACTATTGCACTTTTTAACTGTTTACATTAAGTGTTTCTTAGTGGGTAATCCCTATAATTATTTCTGTTTGTCACTTTCTCACTATTTCTTTCATTACTAATTATACACAGTATTATTAATGTTATTTTCCTATATATTTTTACTATATCTAACTCTAATTTTTGGGTTAGTGTACTTTTTCTTTTTATAATATTACTTTACTGTTTTGGTTAAAACAGTTATATTAATTATTTCATTTAGAATAATATTTATTTCTGGTATTGGATAATTATTGGTTTTATTCCCAATATTATACTTGAGTGTACCATTTCTCCCTTTTATGTTTGTGGTGTTTCTTATCCCTTGGTTTCACTTCGTTTCCTCTTCATTTTTCTTCTTCTTCTCCTTAATTTTCAATTGGCTTCATTTTAATGTGGTTCTCCCCTTCTCATTTGGTTTTATTTTATTTGGTTGTATGAATTCGTTCACTTCCTTCAATTGTCTTTATTCTTCTTTGGTTTCGGTTTTTTCCCTTCTTTGTCGTTTTCCTGTTTGTTTGGTCAATCACTTGGGTTAGGTCATGTCGTCGTTTGTCGTGTCACCGTCTTTATATTTTATTTATATTTAATCATTTTATTTAATATGAAGTATATTTATATTTATTATCATCTTTTTTTTTATCCCTGGTACCGTGGCTTGTTTGTGTTGTAACAGTGTGCACCTGCTAAACACTTGGTGAACTTCAATATGGTGATGTTTTGAATTTTGTATTTTTATTTTAAAATATGCACAGGTGAAAGCTGGTGGTAGTAACAAACTCACACATCAGTTTTCTATAAGCAAACTTGCCGTGATTGTGGCGTTTCATTGATGTGTTAGTACAATAAGACTTTTAATTTCGAAGACAATACAGAAATAGTAAATTTTGACTCATTTTCACATATATCATAATTATGTATTATAACAAAATCAGTTAATTTGTTATATTTTTAATAATTTTCCAATGATTTTAACAGAATAAGAATATTTGAAGGGTTTCTTAAAAAAAAGTAATATTCATAACATTTATTTCATAAATAGAACTAAAACTATTTCTGTGTTAACATTTCTTTGGATGTATTGGATACCACAAAAACCTTCAAAGCCCTCCTATCTGACATAATTTCTGATTTTATATTCATGTTTACTGGTGTCCAAGCCACTTATTTATATATTGACTGAATAAAGTATTTACCTTATTTTGTTTGTCCGTCTGGTGGCTTTATTTCTATCTTCGTTACTACTATGCATTTCGGGACATATGTCCCATCCTCAGGTATTGTCCTCTGACCTCTGCCGAGTGACAATACCTGAGGATGGGAAATATGTCCCGAAATGCGTAGTAGTAACGAAGATAGAAATAAAGCCACCAGACGGACAAACAAAATAAGGTAAATACTTTATTCAGTCAACATAATTTCTGAATCTATCCCTGACTAATGTATACATCTTTTATACTAGTTTTGAATTCCTTATGTACAAATATTTCTAAACTAGAAGCTATGTCATCTCTCTGTACATGCTTACTAATTTATTTTTGAATAAAGTCTCCCTTGAATTCACCGAAGTAAAGATTTTCCCTATTTGAATAACACCGCTAGTCTTCTGTTTCTGACCATATTTGATACAGTTTTTATGTAAATTCTGTTGTCACTGATTCCCTTTCTTGGCATCTGATGCAACATCACTTGTTATGTTCATTGGATATTGCCTTATTTTCAAGTATCATGTAAAGAGAACCTTCATCCTATGTGACAATGCTGATGACATTACACTAACTTACTTCCAGCCTTAAAGCTCTTTGCCCTTTTCATATTACCATTAGTTCTTAAGTGGTATGCCAAAAAGTCAGAAATATCACAAATCCAACAATCTACCTTACACGTTAGTAACTATTTACTGTAGATAAATTCATGATAATCTTGTACCATATTGCTGTTCACTGATAAAAAAAAAAAGTTATTTTACCTCACAATTCATGTACAACAACACCACTCATTCTGAACTTCTAATATGATTTCATCTAATTCATTATAACATTTGTTCTAAACAAAATATTATCTATAGAAACAGATATCACCTCTGTCATCGAGTCTTAAGTCTAAATAAACTTTTGTAACTTCAGTTTTATTGCAAACCTGTACAATTTTAGTAATATACCACATTTTGCACTTGCTGATGCTCATTAGCCTTAAACAACCAGAAACATGATTCAGGTCACAGCTGGTATACTATTAATGTATACTAACTGCTTCAACTTTACTTTCTTGTGACAGTTAATTATTATTCAATTATTGTGTTAACCTCACTGTTAGATACTACTTAACAAAAAATACACCATTTAAACGAGTCAAAAAAAAAGAAATATGTTATCATCAATGATGAATCTGTCTTACGACAGAATTTAGTTGAACTGTACTCGGCAAGTTGTTCTATCCTGTCCCACTCTCTTCAGTTGTTCACCATTTAGCCATCTCATCAAATATGGTCACACATATTTTCTCCTTCCTTGCCCTCTCCCACCTTTAATCTTTTCCTCAATTAGTAACTGTCTTTTCCTCAAATGTTCTCAACTGTCCACAATAATAATTTTGTATAGTAAAATTATTATATAACCAGATACTGTAGTCAATCTGGACATATTACACACAACGGGCTTATAACATTGCTAGGCGGGCTTAAAATTCAATCTTTCCAAAATAAAGCATTAAGCAATACAGTACAAGCTGTCATATCTGGACTAATATGGCGACCGGCTGATCCGGATATGGAAAAATCCGGATATCACAAGGTCATTTATAAATACCGTATTTTCTCGCATAATTAACGCACTTTTTTGACGAAAAATACCGGCGAAAATTTCGGGTGCGTAAATTATTCAAGGATTTCAGATATACCCAAATTTCATTTAAAATTTATTGACATTTAAAAGATACATTAAATATACTGTATTGTACACAAAATCAGTTCAACACATTGAAGTTATCGTCATTTGGCGTAAAATTACGGTTGAGTTTTCTTCTGACCAATCAAGTTAGGCAAGTTGGAGTTAATGATGTTAATAATAAGATAGAGCAAACTAATAAATAATCAATTTTTTTTATACCGAGGAGGGGTATACATAACGATTCATAATATGTTGTCATATCTGAGCGTTATATGAAAGGGACAGACTGTGCGCCGTAAGCAAGACAGAGAGCGTATAATAAGCAACTATCGCTCTCTAACTTCGTCACAGTGAAGCACGCGGTCGGATAAGACATGAATTTTACTCAATTCATTTTTGCAGTTCAACCTGCGATAACTTCAAAACCAATAAATATACAGCAATTCTGAAAACTGCATTGTGTTCAGTAATTAAAGCTCCATAAGTAGCCAAAATCTCAATTAATATAATTAACAATTACAGAAGATACACAGAAGAAGAACATGTTTTTTTAGACGTTTCTATTGGTTTAGCATTTGTATTTGTATACTGTACTCTTTAAAATACAAAAAGTAAAATTGGTTAAAAAGTTTTACTTACAGTACGCCTACATCAGTTTTTGAAAAAGTTTGTGATTTTCGGCTGCTTCACACACTGGACACGTTTTTTGGAAGCCATGTCTCTCAACCTTCTTAAAAGCATCACTTCAGTTTCACTTGTTTCATCTTGATGTTGAACATAACTGATCAGAGATTCGATGGTCTTGAATGCCTCAGAGTGACTCATTATAGGCTTGTTGTCATCCTCTTCAGGTTCAGAGATTTTCTCATCGCTATTGCACACCATTTCTATAATGTCACTGTCTGTAATTTCGTTGACTTCATCTTCACTTAACCACTTCTTGACTTCATCGTCATTGATTTCTTTACATCCAGGCAAGTTTTTTACAAGCTCTGCAATCTGACTCTCTTCTTCACTTCAAACAGTTTCATTGATTTCTTCTGGTTTCTCCCCAGTCCATTTTTCAGTTGCTTCGTGATCTAACAGCTTCCTCCATGACCTAACCAGTGTAAACGGTTTTATTTCATCCCATGCTTGGGATACTCACATCACCATATGTAACATGTCCACCTTTTTTAAGGATTCCGTAACACTTTCACCCTCGTCCATTCCAGCAATCAACGCAGTCAGTAACTTACGGCGATAGGTACGTTTCAGTGATTCAAGCACACCTTGGTCCATAGGTTGACAAAGGGATGTCACATTTGGGGGTAAAAACATACATTTTATGTCACCAGTTTTCAGTTCATCTTCACTTGGGTGTGAGGGTGTATTGTCTAGTAGGAGCACTGCTTTTCTTGGCAAATTATTTTTCGCTAAATGTTTTTCAACTTGTGGCACAAACTGCTTGTGAAACCAATCACTAAATATTTCACAGTTCATCCATGCACTGCGTTGGTTTCTGTAGCAAACTGGCAGGAAAGACAAATCTTTAAAGTTCTTGAAAGCACTCGGCTTTTTGGATTTTCCAATAAATCCCAGTGGAAGTTTGTGAACTCCTGTAGCATTGCTACAAGCTAAAATGGTCACTCTCTCCTTTTTCTTTTTATACCCTGGTGCACTATCTTCTTGTTTTGAAGCCAAAGTGTAGGTCGGCAGCATTTTATAGTTGAGCCCAGTCTCGTCACAATTGTAGAACTGTTCTCCTGAAATCCCATGTTCATCTACAAAGCTGTGTAAAAACGTTTTGAAGTTGTCAACATCATCTTGGTTAGCAGAAAGTTTTTCACCGCTGATCTGCAGTTTCCGCACACCATAACGATTTTTCCAACTTTCTAACCATCCCTCACTTGCTTTAAACAGTCCATCGGCTCCGATTTCTTTATTGAAGTGCAAAGCTTTTTCTTTTAGCAAAGGACCTGAGATAGGCAATCCTTGCTCTCTTCTTTGGGTAAACCAAAGATATAAAGCCTCATTAACTTGGTTGTTAGTGGCTTTCTTCATCATTTTCATTTGTTTTACCCCACTTGTTGAAGCTTGCGATGAGCACCACTTCTCAATCTCACTCCTCGTTTTTTTCCAGTCACTCACAGTGCTCGTTCCTACTCCCATGTCAGCAGCAATCTTCTTAGCTGTTTCACCAGCAACCAACCTCTTCAGAGCACGAAACTTTTCATCCATTGTCACAACAGTTTTCTTCCTTTTCTCCGCCATTTTAGCAAAAAACAACGATAAAGAATAACAACAATAAAAAATAACAACGATAAAATAGCAACGATAAAATACAGTAACAACGGTTAACAATAACGATAACAACGGCAATCACTTCTGACATACAGTTTAGAAACTCACTTGCAAAACAAACTGTCACTTTAAAACGCAAACACAGAGTGCGGGTAGCAAGTGGCAGGCAGACGGCAGCCGAGGTTGAGAATAAAGGAAAGGGTTTCCGGGAAAGAGCCATTGACCGAGTGAAGGCCACAGCCCCGCTCGGAATAGACTAAGCGCGCAAACAACATTCCAGCTGCAACTTTCACTTTTCCATCCCTAACCATTTCGCTAACCAAAATTGAAAAATTATGTAGTTTGGAGATACGTCCGGATATGGGAGGGTCCGGATATCACAGGTTGTACTGTATTGTCAATATGGTGAAACAACAACATTAATCTGGATTTGGTCACCACTGAAACACTTCTACAAAGCTTGAATGCATCTACACCAGGCTGTCAATGTTGAAGCGCCCCAGCTCCTTGACAATTACAATTCGAGAAGACTCAAAAAAGACCATGAAAACTTTCAAGTTGGTTTAAGTGAAGTAACAAAAGCAGAGCATAAAACTGCTTATATTCTCCGCTTTCATAACATCAATGGGTGGATTTCAGTAGACAAGTATTTACTACTAAGTTTAATGTACAATTAGTGGTTGACCCATAAAATTAGTTATAATGTAAAAACAGAAGAAAACTTAATATACTTTAGAAGATAATGACTTAGTTAAAGTATATTATGGTAAACTGACGAGGAATAACATGTAGCTTATATGACTTACTGTGGAACATAAAACTTAATTTAAGACCTTTTATACAGACAAAGAAAATATAATAAACTTCTTTTCTGTACCAACTAAGTGGTTCTGTACAGGGCAGGTAATCTGCCAGCTTGTGTCTTATGGTCACCACTATGCTACAACTGTCTATAATTACTCTACATAATGGTTTCTTCAGGGTGAGTAAGCTGGGGCTGAAAAATAAACTTAGAGTATGACAAGGTCTGGGAATTGAAACCAGCATAGCTATGTTAGTAACCATGCACCATACTGGTCAAGTAAGTTCTCTTAATATGTTTATACTTGGTTTTAACAATTAAATACACACATGTCCAAAATGCAACAAATCTGTATACACATAAAACATTAAATACATCTATAAAAGTACCTGTTCTCTCATTGTAGAATGATTTTCACACAAAGCTATCATAATTTCATAAAATAAATCTTTGTAGTGTTCATCACCTCTCCCAGCTTCCACCAGATTATCAAGTTTGGCAATCATCTCATTCTCAAACTGGAAAATAACAATCATACATTAAAAATTAATAATTCCATACCAAAACCTAACACTCCATAATCCTACATCACTACTATGAAGTTGTATAAAACAATATTATTTTCACTATATTTTATCTTCAAATGGGTTTCAGGTACTATTCAAAGTACCTTTAACAAAACTGAAAAATTACAGTTTCAGGCAACTGTTAGGCCGTAGTCTAGATTGTCTATGTTTACTACCAAATGTTTTACCTGTACTGATGAGACTTCTTCAGTGTCATGGGAACACAGATTTACAACATTCGAGAATGAATACAAATAAAGACTGTTCTGTTCCCTTGAGGTACTTTTGTTTAAACACTTCTTTAAGATGCTGGTTAGTCATTATTTGGCCAATTACATTGCTCTCATTTTCTGATTGGCTCACTTACTTCACGATGTTTCAATGTTGGTATCCAGTATTTATTGAGCGCTAAAGACTCCTCTTCCTTATTTATGCTGCAGTCACCATGCTTGCATATTTCAACTGCCTTCCTTTGCAACTGAGCAAAGTACTGCCAAGTCAAGGACTTGACCTGGGTCTCTCCAAACAAAATGACCAACTAGTGCCTTAAAAAGAGGTGCCTCAACAGAACAGAATAGTCTTTATTATGAGAACTTCGGCTTGCCAAGCTGCAAGGCCATGGTCCAATGTTGTTTGATGCACACATTTCGGCTGTGCCTTCGATGGCTATCTTCAGTGCACAAGGCTGGAAAAACACTGACACAGGTTTCGTAGTCAGTGACCACTGAACTGTGGTTAAGGCTAGTGGCTGTGAGTAGGACACCCATATTTATAAACTTTTGGTGTTCTCATGAAGTTGTTGTCTGACACCACCAGCCAATCAGAAGATAGGCAAATTCTTATTGGTTCGCGTCCAAAGAGCACTCAATGAGAGGGACTCACCCTGCCGATTCATTGGAATAGATGCATGTTTCTGAATCTGAACAGACTCCATATGCAGGCGAGGTAAACATGCACTCACCGACGACAGAAGCCTCATCTCTTTAAAGAGTATGCAATGGTCAGCATTTGCGAGTGTGAGTTCCATTATAGCAGACTTTTCTGGGTGCCTCAAATGACAGTAGAAATTGTGTTCATCAATGTGGGCATGTACACTGCGTTTCGTAGTTCCGATGTACAACTGGCAGCATGAGCGAGGAACTCCATACACTCCGAACAATGGCAGCGGGTCTCTGATGTCCTTCACTGGTCTCAGAAACTGCTGGATTGTCTTGGTCAGCCTGAACATTGGCTCACACCGCGCTGACTCAGCAACCTGCCAACACGATCAGTCACCCCATGGACATAGGGCAACACAGCGAAGCCAAAATTCTCCTGAGACACTGATTTCACTGGCCTGGCTGTTTTTCTTGGTCGGACTGTACGTCTCACCTCCCCAACAGAATATCCGTTGGCCTGCAGCGCTTGCTCGAGATGCCGCAGCTCCTTGTTGAGATACCAGGGTTCACAAAGAATAGCTTTTGTTTGCATTCATTTGAGTGTGTTTATAATCATAATCTGTGTGCCCACACCACTGAAGATGTCCATCATCAGTATGGAAGAAACATCTGGTATAGTAAACATAGACAATCTAGCCCATGGCTTAACAATCCCCAAAATAGTGGCAATGTTAACAATGGCCGTGAAAGCTTACATTCATTTATCAAACTATTACACAATTACACTTTCGATTAGTGCAATTACAATGCAGCTCAATTAGTTACCTATATGTATTATAATCATATGTCAATAACTATACTTTCAAATATCATTACGCTCTAATCTAAATAGTAATCAAATAATGTTAAATTGCAATTATAAACAATGTAACTAAATCATGTAGCTGGATAAAATAATACTCAAAAATAGAAACCACAATAAATACATGAAACATTTACATTTATAAAACACATGATTTACATTTATAAAATTTTGTTCATTACATAGATAATAAATGGTTATTTTCATGACTGAATAATTTTCAGTTGAAGACATAAAGACTGACTGATCCTGTGCGATTCACAACACGGTAATATTTTTAATTTCCTACTTACATCCAAATGATTAAGAATGCAAAAAAAGAGGAAAGTGTGTCCACAAAACCATACAAACTATGCTGAAAATATCACACTATGTCATTATACCTCACAGAAGTTGGCTTTGATGTTTGTAGCATCTCTCTTGGTGTCTGAATGCCCTTCACGAGCTGAATAGAACTCGCACTGCATCATGTCAAAGAATATTGGTATTGTTGCTCTACGCAGTTCAGTTTCAGGTATCAATGTCATTTCTAAGAATGATCCTACCAAACTTGGAACAAACTGAATTTTATTTTGGCCTGCGAATGACAGACATCTTCATAAATAAAAAATATGTGATCAAAGGTCTCCAAAATGATATGACTATTCTACCTTCACCACATAATTGCATCCCCCCACCATCATTAACCTGTTAACACACACACACACATACATACACACACACACACACACACACACACACACACACACACACACACACACACACACACACACACACACACACACACACACACACACCTCATTTCATTCTTGTGGCCTCTTCCAATTTAAAGTCATGCCATTTGGACTCTGTAATGCACCTGCAATGTTTGAAAGATTGATGTATCTGGTCCCCCAAGGCCTGACATGGAAAACCTGCCCTGTTTATCTACATGATGTCGTAGTTATCAGAAAGACTTTTAAAGACCAACTGTAAAACCTTAGGGAGGTACTAACTAGAATTCACGATGCCCAACTAAAACTGAGCCCAAAGAAGTGTTCTCTATTCTGTAAGGAAGTACAGTGTTTGGGCCATTTGGTATATTAATATGCATCCAAATAAAGTAGACACTGTGAGAGAATGGCCAGTTCTAAAAAGAAAACATGATGGTCAGAATTTCCTGGGGTTATGCTTTTACAGACATTTTATAAAAGCTTCACTACTAAGCTTTAGCTTGCTAAAGCCACTACATGAGCTAATGGAAAATAAATGATGAACATTCCAATGATCAAGAGAGTATGATCGAGCATTCAGGACTTTGAAAATTGCATTATGTTCACAGTCAATTCTTGCTTTCCCAGCTTCAGAAGGGAAGTACATCATAGACACAGATGCAAGCAATACTAGTCAAGGAGTAGTCTGTCTCAAGTGCACCATAGTAAAGAATGAGTAATAGGCTATACAGCAAGAGGCTTTCCAAAGCAGAGAGAAATTATTATTGCATTAAAAGGACAGAGTTGCTGCCTATCGTCCGAGCTTCGGAGCACTGCAATCAATACCTATATAGAAGGGAGTTTTCACTACATATCGACCATGTCGAGTTTGCATCGCTCTTCAGGTTTAAAAATCTGGAAGGGCAGTTGGCAAGAGATGAACATTTGTAAGAGTACAACTTTAAGCTATGGTGGGGGCGTCTGCATGGTGATGCAGATGGCTTATCCTGAAGACCATGCTTGGAAGACTGCCAACATTCCCGCAGAAAGGAAGAACAGAACACAAATGAACAAGTTCAAGCCATCACTATAGATTTCTTAGCAGATTGTTGGACAACTCAAGATTTCCCACAAGAAAAGATGAGCTGATGACACTGGACTGATCTTGATAGCAAAAGAGGAGGGTCATTACTCCAAATGGGAAAATGTCTGTCATGGTTCTAAAGTGCTAAAATGTATCTGGACATAATGGGAATCTCTAACCTTTGAGAACACATTACTGAAAAGGTCTTGGAAAGTGCAGATGGACAAGACACGGTTATGCTCCTGATAGTTCCCCAAAGTGCAGTCAGTTTTGAAGGAGATGCATGGTGGAGAATATAGAGGTCATCTTGGTGTCAATAAAACAATTGACAAAATATGGAAACGATTCTACTGGATTCACCTTCGCCACGATGTAGAGGAATGGTGTCGGACCTGTGAAATACGTGCTGCAAGTAAGGGCCCACAAACCAGAAGCAGAGGAAAAATGAGGCAGTATAACATTCCTTATGCAATTCCCAAACAGGAGGTTACCACTGTGGCCAAGGCATTAGTTCACAATTTCTGTTGCCGTTATGGACGCAATTTACGAAATATGGACACAAAGTTGTGATCACAGCTAACACAAGTCACTGCCCATCAGTAATAAACCCAAAACTTCCCAACCAGCTGTTAAATATAAAACAAGCAGTGACGAGCTTTGTCAAGATGGAAGCTTTACTAAAAGCCAGCTGGATTCACCAAGAAAACCAAAATCAAACTCTTAAAACTCAAGAAATGCCAGTCACTTCACGCAAAAAGATTCTCGCAGAGCTGAATACTCCCAGCAAAGTGTAGCCCATCAGAAACCTTCCTAACCCTGCAGACTTAATATCAACAAAACTTGTTTCACCCAGATAATTCTACAAAAACACATACCTCCAGCATTCTTGAAATCCTCAGCTATTATTAAATTAAATTAAAAATACCCTGAATAAGAATGGATAAGAATATACACAGATGGATCCAAAACTGAAGAAACTGGAACAGGTGCTGGAGCATACTGTCGTCTGTTTTCCCACTGTGTGCCAGTGGGCAGATATAAAATGAACTTCGGCATAGAAATTGAAACAATAACTTTGGCCCTACTGCAACTAATCTACTGTCCCAATACCTATCAAAAAGCAGTCCTTATAGTGGATTCCCACGCTTCCATTCACAATCTGCAAAAATACAGGGCATCAAACAAATTCTGAAACACCTAAAATCTCTCAAAAAAACTATTCTGCTGTAATGGATCCTGGTTCATATAGAGGTTGAGAGAAATGAGATCACTGATAGGTTGGCCAAGAAGGGCATCAAAGTCCATCTGCAGGAGAAGCCTTTGGAAGTGAGCTCTGTCAAGAAATTTGTAGCATGCCAAACTTCATGAAATCTATAGAAAAGAATCAGCAGAACAAGCGAATGGGAAAACAATGGAAAACATTTACGAACAATGGAAAATAAATAAGGGAAAACCCAGAAACCAAACTGTAACAACTTTCAGATTAACAACCAGCCATAACTGTCTTGTAGCACATTTTGCACGAAAGACCATGTTCTGCAGTGCACTGGATTCAACCCTATCTATCAACAAAGCCTAATCTAGCTGGGCTTTATTGGGTTGCCAGGAGCAAGAAAGAATAACTTTCCATACGGCTATTGTAACATCAACTTTCTTTTCAAACAATTTTCAAGTAAAGCTGTATGTAAATAAGCTAAACCAGTTTTAGTAAATTCTAGGATGGAATGTTAATGGAAAAAGGCATACATTATGAAGAATTAATAGGCTTACAATATATGATATTATAATGAAGGTAAGCACATTTGTAACAGAGTTCTTTAGATTTATATAGCTTAAGGCAAGTGACATGAAAACCCAATTAATACTCTTTTTACTTCCATGTTCCATAATGAAATGGAAGTATGGTGATGGGGAAAAAATTGTGTTTGAGATAAGGGTTGATTCTGACTATACTACCCTCAAAACATGAAGACAAGTCATTTCCGGAAAAGTTCTGTGTGTAGAATATTTTCTATAGCGAACGATAACTGCCGCAAATTCAAACAGAATCAAATAAATTTTTGCACATGTGCCTGAGCTGTAAAGGACTCAAGGTCTATTGATTCTGGTGAAGATCGGTTAAGGGGACAGAGTAGTTTACCTGCAACGTTTTATGTTTTAACAAGGATAAAGTACTTAATTTTGATAAATAAAGTATCTTGAAAAGAAGGTCATAATAATCCACTGTAGAAAGGTAGATGAAAATATCTATAAATGAAAAGGGTTGTTGAAGGGGGAGGGGATAATTTTTTATATGTGTACTACGTAATCACCAACAAAGAAGTAGTTTGTTGTTAAAATTCTTTCCCGGGTTGTTTGGCTGTGGTCCAATGTTTTCTGCAAAACTAGACGTTTTGGCAGTGCCATCGACTGCCATCATCAGTGAAAATCTAGTGCGCTAACGTGAGGTGGTATACGTTAGTGACCACAGTACTGTGGTTAAGGCTGAAGAAAGAAGTAGTTTCTATAGAAATATTTCATTTCAAAAATGATTTTAAATATAAATCTTAGAACATGGAAGTGATGTATGGCTCTCCATATGAATTTTTTAACTGTAGCACCTAGTGAAGAAAAGTACGAGGAACACATACTACGATCTTCGTCTATCACCTGACCAACTGATTAATAACCAAAGTATTGTAAGTATTGCTTAACTCACTGGTCTTTAAGTATTTGTAAACTGCTCATTCATGCATACTAGGCTCACCAATCACTTTATGTAATATATTCACCATGCTTGAGTAGTTTAGCTCAGGCTTTAATACAACAATTTTCAAGTTCTAGACATGCATTACAGAATGTTATACTTATATACTAAAACAAAACTTTCTCAATTAGTTTTATTATTCAATTACCTTACTCTAAACTATAAACCTAATATCACTATAAACTTAACACAGTTGCTGCAGCTGGGTGTACCCAGATCACAATTACATTTTGAATCAGACATTTCTCACACAGGAAATTAAAAAACTGCAAAAACTTGTTTATTCAAACCTCGTGTACCTACTGTCAAAAGGGGTAGAAGACTTGAGGTACCTAAAGTACATTTGAACAAATATATAATCATAACAAAGAAAAATTAGAAACCTAATTGATTTCATCATACACAGAAGTCATAAATCTATTACATACCAAGATTAAACCACATGCTTCGTATTTCGAATCCCGTTTCCCTCCTCATATCTTTATACCTTGAGACAATTCGCCAACGTTTGGTTGCAGAAAAATTGTCTAACTGTAATGCAGGTTGTGTTAAGAAAGCAATTGCACAATGGAAGAAGTTGTTCCATGCCTGATGTTCAAATTGTGTGAAAAAGAAGTCACGTATTGTATGGGAAAAAAACCGCAATGCCTTCAGTATAACACTGAAACAAAAGGATGAATGAAAATTAATAAATTTAATACTGTTATCATGTTTTCAGTAACTGTGTTGGAAAATCAGCATATATTATTCATATTTAAAGTAACATGTACAATAAAATTTTTAAATTTTATAAACAGTTGAAGTATCTAAAAAGGTTATAAAACAATAAAGCTGATAAAGTACTAAAAATATCTGATAGTGTAACTAAATAAAGAAATATAACAATAATAATGATTTGGATAGTATGGATAATGAAAGATTAGCTCATACTGGCACAGGATATAGACATGTTGATCGCCCACGTGCGACATGTTACTTTATGATGACCGATGCAATGCTGCATAAAAATCGGCAGTAGTGAAGAGTCAATGAAATGTTTGGATGTACTGACAAAAACATGTCACAGCTGGTTCTCAGCCATCATAAAGTAACAAAAAAAAAAAAAAAAAGAAAACTGTGAACTACAATACAAAAGCAACTGTAAAAAATTAATTAAAATATATTCTGCTACATACTGAAACTGTATTGAGTTGATAAAAATAATTTAAAAAATTGACTGAAAACAGTTTTCCAGCCAAGTAGAACTTTTTTTTACAATTAAAAAAATTTTGTTCGACAATAAAAAAAATCATGAAAACAGAATAATGTATTTCAAAAATTAAATAAATACTTGGCAGTATTTTACTCATAACGTAAAAAAAAACTTACATTTTAAAACAAGAAAAGATACAACATTTCTTTCCGCAATAGAACATACCTATGGGATATGTATCACTCAAAGCCTGCTTTATGAATGTACGGAAAGTATAAATGCAGCCTACGAAAGGTATTAGGAATTGAACTCTGTGATTATATTCAAGAAAAGTTAATTTTATTTTTATTCATGTATGAATTATACAGTATTCAGTAATTTTTTAAATGTTATGAAATTATATACATAAAATGTATCACTGCAATATTACATTATTTATTAGAAATTATAAGTTTTCAGAAATATTGTGGAGTACACTAAACTAAAAATAAATATATTTTAGACCTCATATTCTGTTCAGAGAACGAAGTTAATTGAACTTCATTATGCTTCAAAAGTAACAAAAATTTGTTAACAGGAAAGGTATGAGTATATGTAGTGAAACCTTGATATAATGCTCTTCTGCGGACCAGCCAAAAAGTGCTTTATATCAAGGGTCGCTTTAAGGTCCAAAGTTTAACTATTTAATTTGCCGGGACCGTGTAAAATGAGCATTACATCAAGGGTCACATTTTATCACAGGGGCGTTATAACGAGGTTCCACTGTATATGACAGCTGATAATAAAGTTTGCAAAGTCATTCATTATAAATTTGTACCACCACTACAGTGATGTGAATCACCACTATATGGTAGTGCTAGAAAAGTTATACAAAAAAAACCTAAACTTTTTGCCTGGTACTTGTGGATCTTGCATCATAGTATGGTATCTGGGCTGCTCACAAAGCACTTTGACAGAGTTTTAACACAGAAAAAATCTGTATGTGTTTGTTGGAATACCCACACATTCGTCTATAGATCTGCTCTGACACTTTTTCTAGACATAAAGGAAATACTGAAAAATATCATTAAGCAAACGTAAACAATGGCCACATTTTAATGACACTGGAAATGCTAAGAACAATATAACTACTATAGAAAAACAATTCCAAAGCTTCTTTGAAGGGGGGGGGGCTAGTATAGGCACTGACATTTATCTTCCCCAGGAAACTATCTTGAAAAGGACAACAATGATATTCACTAATGAGTTATATGTAAATATAGCGAGTTTGCTAACTTTTTTGTTAGACCTTGTACAGCTTAACGTAATATTACTATCATAATTTCACACATCAGACGCAGATTGTTACTTACCTATTTTGTAACATGATCATTTCGCACCAATCCATTGGGTAGACAGGTCGAGAAACCAGATCTTTAAAGACTAGCAATATTTCCATGAGGAAATCTAACAGGTCAGTTTTAGTGACAAACTGACGAATGTAAACTTCAAAATGGTGTGCAGTCATCTGACGAAATATTGAAATCATTACAGCTACCAGATTTCCCTACAGACATATGTACACAAGAAACATTATTTACACTTTCTTTCAATATACCAGAATTGTTTTCTGAAATAACAGCATATAATAACCGCCATTAACGACACAATTTCTTACATTATTTTGTTTTCAAAGTTTATATTCCTCATCTGCATAGTATTGATACAAAATAATACAGTTTTATCTTTGTGACTTCACTTCCTAAAGTTGGACTATATCAGTTTACAACACAGTATCACCTGGAAAGATCTAAAGATCTAATACTGCAGATGCAGAAGAAATCTTATTTACTTATCTTTTATCACAAACTCTATTTATATTAAATATAAAATATTAAATGGGTATATAAAATATATTATTAAATGATTATATTAAATTGGTAATTATCATGTTCTTTGTAAAACATAGTAATAATATTTAACAAAACAAATGAATGATTATTATGTATTTTTTTTGTTACTATTACTTGATAATAAAAATATAAAGACAAAAATAACATTGTATGAATTTGTCTAATCAATGAGTTGTAAGTAAAAAACTAACATACTGTATGTAAGATTTAATATTCTTAAATGACTGAAAAATTATTAGGTTTCAATACAGCACTACACTGTGCACTAAGACAAATGACAGTCACTTTACACAGACAAGTGAACAAAACAGCCATATCATTCATACTCCTTTCATCTTCTACGTTTGGTCCACATTTACAAATGTGGCAAACTAAGTATTTGCTTAGTGTTTTATTATGCTGATCATGCTGAGAAAGTCAAAGAATGTCAAAGGAAACTGGCATGGTGCATGGTACTTGATTTCATTTCATTGAAAACAAGATAACAATTATGTTCTTAGAAGATTCTGGTTAACCAGTGCAGGCCACAGTAAACACCCATAGGAGAGCAAGGGGATAATTCCTTTACAGTCACAGTATAGGATATTTAGAAAGAGTCACCTGTTTGTGTATTATAACGACATACCATAAGTTTACATTCTACCAAAGCTTCACTAACATCAAACACAATCTTACTTGGTGCCATATATATATAGCATTATAGTATTAGACTGCATGCCCTTAGCTTCTGATACAAAAATAATCTATAACAAAAGTGGCAACCACACAGAGAATTTAACAAAAACTTCAAAAAGGTAGAACATTTTTGTTGCTACAGATATATCAAAACCTCAATACATTATACCCATATTAATCAGGCATAACAGAACAGGGCATCAGTAACCCAAACATAAAAATTTGAGCAGTAATTAATCTGAATGCATCACATGTAGTACTTTTTCCGGGTATTATTTTTAATTTATTTTAAATATATTTGATTTTATATGACCTATTATAATCTAATAATGTGTGGGAACAGTACTAAATCATACATAATTTATATAAATATTTTTTAAAATTTTATTAGGCTGCTGTTCAAACAGGGTAATTTCAAATTATCCTACATGTTCTGGTAGTTACTGCAAATTCAGTGATCAAGTTGGTTTGTTTTTTCTGTAACATCATTTCCTGCTTAACCCATACACAATGACATTTTGGATACTGAACATTCATTATAATGCTTTATGTTCACAAAATCTAAACAAATCAATGTTTTGAAATACTCCTGACTCCAATTATCCTGGGTTACTGAGTTTCTACTTTTGCAAAAACCAGTGATGAACCAATATTAGTGAATCAAGTGAGAACAGTTTCATAATTCTAACGTTAACAGCATGATAGTTACTATTCTTCTATTTCTGTATGTTCAACAGTACTGGGATTTACTGAATTCTTGTAAAATATGAAATACATATTGATGATAATATGTACATATTATGTACACTGACTTCATGTGTCATAACTAAATAACAAAACTACATATTTAGGTTTTATATGAAAAAATTAAATTTAACACTTTGGGTCCTACTATGGTTTCCATCTTTTTTTAAATTAACCTATCTGAAATATAATGAATTGGGGCAGCTGAAAAGTGATGCACAGTACATGTATTGGGACAACAAAACATCATACAGAGTGGCACATTCTGCCATCTTGAAACTGCATTTCCCCACAAATATTCCAAGTCTCGTTGAATTCTCCTTTGTCATAGCTACTGCCATGGAGTCAAGTTATGCCTGCTGTGTTAACACGTCTAAAACAACATGCAGTAACTAAACTTTAACAGTTGAAAAAGTGTACTCTAATGACGTTCATTGTCATCTAAAAACCATTTACAGCGATAAACTGTTGGTCAAACAGTTGTGAACAGGTGGGCAATAATATTTTGTGCATTGGAAGCTGGTAAAGTAACTACCTTGGAGTGGTCAACAGGTTTCTGTGAACAATGGGAGGCATCAAAAGAAGGTGGATGAATTGATTCAATTACATAGTGCAACTATGTACTGCCAACTGGAAGAACAAGTATGACACATTATCAACAGAGTTACATTAATATCTGTTTGCAGTTGGTACCATCCACACTCACAAAAGAAAACAAACAACAATGAAAAGAATGTTGTGAAGAACTTTTAAAATGTTATTGTGAAGAATGAGATGACTTGCTTTTCAGCATTGTGCTGGGAGACGAAATTTGAGTCAATCATTATGCCCCCCCCCTCGCAAAAAAGTTTAAGCACAGAATATTAACATTTCAAATTACCATAATCCAAGACTTCTAAACCCAATCCTCTACAGTAAAAATTTCTCTTGACAGCGCTTTGGGATACCAAACGTGTACATGACAGACTACTAGGAAGCTCGGTCAACTGTGAATTCTGCACAGTACACAAAGACATTAAAACACCTTAGAAGATGATTTGGTTGCCTGCAATTTTCACCCATTTCTGCATTTAAAGGGAGACATTAAAGGCATTTGTTTCACCACAGAAAATGAAGTGAATGATGCCCTATAGTATGTTGGAAGTCTTCATAGAAGGAATGAGAAAACTGTTTCAGAATTAGGATAGCTAGCTTCTAAATCCATGGAGTGGATTTAAATTTTAAAAATAAATATAAGTACTTGTAGCTAATAAAATGTATTTTCATGCCTACTTTAGTTTTTGAATATCTTTTGTTTTCAAATTATCAATTACAAGGTCATTACTTTTCAGCTGCCTTACACACACATACACGAAATTACAGAAAATTGGACTTTGTATTTTCTAGTCACACAAAAAGTTTTTTTTTCACATGAAAAATTGTAAATCATTGCATTTGAGAATGTTGTTGTTGTTGTCCCCATGCCAGATCTTCATTTGGTCAAGATGTGCTGCAAGATAGTCATGGCTGATTGTTAATCTGATCTTCCTGGGTTTTCCTTTATTGATTTTCCATTGCTTGCAAATGTTTTTCTATTGTTTCCCTTTGTCTGTTCTGCTGCTTCTTTTCTACAGTTTTCATGAATTTGGTACAATAACAGATTTCTTGGCAGATCTCACTTCCAGAGGCTTCTCCCCCAGATGGACTTCGGTGCCCTTCTTGGTCAGTGTATCTGCAATTTCATTTCCCTCGACCCCTATATGAGCCAGGATCAACTGGAGCATGACAGTTTTGGTGAGAGGTTTTAGGTGTTTTAGAATTGTTTGATGCTCTGTATTTTCACTGACTGTTGTTGTTTGTTTAAGATACCGCTTGAATGGTGGCCACCATTAGGCCTCGTTTTGAAATGAAAGGTATCGGGAAAGTAGATTGATTATTGTAGGGTCATATGTTTTTGCTTCAATTTATCCACTGAAGTTCACTTTATATCTGGCCAATGGCATATGTATAATAGGAAACCAGATGGCAATATGCCCTGGCAACTGTTCCAGTTTCTTCAACTTTGGATCCGTCTGTGTATACTCTTAGTCATTCTTCTTCAGGATATTTTTCATTTATCATATTAACCACTGATCATTTCAAGAGTGCAGGAAGTGTGTCTATTTTTATGGAATTATCTGGGAGAGACAGGTTGGTTGATATTGAGGTAAAGTCTACAGGCTAAGGTCTCTGCTGGACTCCGCTTTACTTTGACTACTGCTATTCAATTCTGCAAGGATCATTTTGCACGAAGTGACTGATATTTCTTGAATTTGGTTTCGGTCTGGTTGGTGAATTGCTAGATCTTAGTGAAGCTTCCATCATGACAAGGTTTCATCACTGCTAGTTTTCGTATTTCACGCCTGATTACGAGGTTTTGGGTGTATTGCTGAAGGGTGATGACTGGTGTCCTTACTGCTCCACATATTAGTCTCTGTACATTGGATTGTGTTCTTTCCAGGAGGTCCAGCTGTATGCTGTTGATTGTGATCACAACTTTGCTTCCATATTTCATAATAGGTTTGAGGAAGATATTGTAGGTAATATTTAAGGTGTCCTGTCTAAATCTCCCTCTGGCTCGCACTAGTCTCTTCTTAAGTCTGATTTGTTTGTTTGCTTTATTGCTATTCTTTGAACTGGCTTTCCCAATTTAGTTTGTTACCAAGCAGGACTGGTTACAGCATTTGGACAGAATGGAGGATTACCACTACCTAAGGTTATGTTTCAATGTAGACCCTTTGGTACAAGAGATGTAGGAAGACCAAGAGTAAAATGGAGAGATACTCTGTGATGATGGAACAGACAAAATGTCTACTCTGTGAGGTGAAGAAGATGAAGAAGAAGACCAAGCAATACGCCTAAATATTTAGTCCTGGGGTTCTTATTGAGCAATCATTCTCTAGTTTTAGTTGGAAGTCTGGACTGTTGTGTTGGAGGAAGAGATTCACCTTTTGATTTCAGGAAGACACTACAATTTGTGTTTGAGAATGTTTTTGGAAGAAAAATATAATCTAGGAATTTTCATATGACAGGAGTGTAAAAAGTAACAAATAAACACATATAAATTATCAAACCCATGTTAAAAATAAACTACAGAAACAAGTAACCTAATGCATTACAGGACAACGTGTATTGGTTTTACATAGTGAACAATAAAACTTCAGTAATGTAGTACATAGACACAGAAAAATTAATTAAAAAAATAATTCCGACATGAGGTGCTATCAGTGTAAATATAAAATCCTGTTTATGCAAATAAATATCTAAATCCTCTAAATTTTCCAAACACTAACTGTTACACATATAATGTAGAATGGGTGTCAGTATATATAGGAAACTACCATGTCTGTAATTTCTCCAGAAACCAGATTGAATGTATTAACAAACTTTCAAAAATAAATGTTCTTTTTTTATCTAATGAAATGTTATTTTTTATCTATCATTCCAAATTCCTGTCCTTTGCCATTCTTTTGAGAGCATCAAACTTTCTAGAGCCCATCATCAAGACACTGTCCAAGTACTTCCTCAACTGACTTCTTTCTGTGTTTGTATTAAAAAATGTTCAGAATAAATTTGTTATGGCCTAGGAACCTTAACATTATGACCTATGTTAACATTCTTCTTTCCATTAATTCGGTTAAGTTTTATTTCCTCTTTTACATTCTTTGAAACTTCAACATTTGTTTTCCTATTAATTCAATTTGTTTTTATCATCCTTCTTTATATTCACATTTGCACTAGCTTGAGGTGAGCCTTCCTCTTCTCTTCTGCACAACTAGTTCAAGTTTCAATCCTGTAAAGCAGTGGTTCTCTACAATAAGATGACCCCAGACCACTAAGTTAAAAGATAAGTAAAGCCTGGACCTCCTCTTCTATCAAGGTCTTTAAGCCACTAAGTAATAGTCTTCCAAACAATTGTTTGCACACTTTAATATATATATATACACATTCTCTCAAATAAATACCGGGAATTGTTCATTTAAAAAGTCCATGTAAAACGTATAAAAAAAAATTTGTTTGCGTAAGTTGGTAGCATTGTACCTATTGTTACATAGAGTTGTGGCGCGATCTGTCGACTAGTTTGTTTACAGCTTTTGATAAAGTTAGTTGACCTCACGCGGGCTCTGCTATTTTTAAAATGGATAAAAATATCGAACAAAGAGTTTGCCTCACATTTTGTGTTGCCAATGTAATTTCTCGTGCTGAATCATTGAAAATGATGGAGAAGGCCTACGGTGAGTCAGCTTTATCGTGAGCATACAAGTGGTACAAAGCATTCAAAGAAGGCTGAGAAGTGGTTAATGATTTGCCTCGTCCCGTTGACCTTCAATGTCTTCGACTGATGAAAACATCGTCAAAGTGAAGGAAATGGTGATGGAAAATCGTTGTTCAAGCTTAAGAGATATTGCTCTGGATCTGGGACATCTCACGAATCCGTTCGTACCATTTTAGTTGACGTTTTGGGTATGAGACGCGTCGCAACACAGCTTGTTCTCAAGGAGCTGAATTTTCTTCAAAAAGATCACCGCAAACAGGTTGCTGAAGACATGCTTGAACAAGCCAATTCTGACCCTACATTCATGAAACGCATCATAACGGGTGATGAGATGTGGGTTTATGAGTTTCACATGCCAACCAGCCAACAAACTTCGGAATGGCACTTCGATAACAAGCCGAAACCGTAAAACCCACGTCAAAGTCACTCCAAACAGTCAACAAAGTCACTTCTGGAGGGGCAAACAGTCAACAAACAACATTATCTGGGAGTTATGAGGCGTGAGAGAGAATGTTCGCCGGAAAAGGCCAGATTTGTGGAAGAACAATTCTTGGATTTTGCACCATGATAATGCGCTATTCCATACATCGACCCTTGTACATGAATTTTTGACCAACAACTCAACAAATGTCATCAACCAAGCACCGTATTCGCCAGATATGGCCCCGTGTGACTATTTTTTTGTTCCCCAAACTCAAATTACCACTTCGTGGAAGACGTTTTGAGTCAATTGAAGTCATAAAAGAAACTTCGCAGAAGGAGCTGAAGGCCATACCGGAAAGTGCCTATACGAAGTGTTTTGACGACTGGATTATTCGTTGGCATAAGTGTATCGCATCAAATGGAGCCAATTTGAAGCTGACAAAATAAATTTTGATACAGTACAACCTGTCATATCCGGACTAATATGGCGACCGGCCGATCCGGATATGGAAAAATCCGGATATCACAAGGTCATTTATAAATAGCTAGAGGGCCAGAAATAATGAACGCGTTTGTTGTTGAATGTTTCTTTTAGACGTTTCTATTGGTTTAGCATTTGTATTTGTACACTGTACTCTTTAAAATACAAAAAGTAAAATTGATTAAAAAGTTTTACTTACAGTACGCCTACATCAGTTTTTGAAAAAGTTTGTGATTTTCGGCTGCTTCACACACTGCACACGTTTTTTGGAAGCCATGTCTCTCAACATTCTTAAAAGCATCACTTCAGTTTCACTTGTTTCATCTTGATGTTGAACAATAACTGATCAGAGATTCGATGGTCTTGAATGCCTCAGAGTGACTCATTATAGGCTTGTTGTCATCCTCTTCGGGTTCAGAGATTTTCTCATCGCTATTGCACACCATTTCTATAATGTCACTGTCTGTAATTTCGTTGACTTCATCTTCACTTAACCACTTCTTGACTTCATCGTCATTGATTTCTTCACATCCAGGCAGGTTTTTTACAAGCTCTGCAATCTGACTCTCTTCTTCATTGCAAACAGTTTCATTGATTTCTTCTGGTTTCTCCCCAGTCCATTTTTCAGTTGCTTCGTGATCTAACAGCTTCCTCCATGACCTAACCAGTGTAAACGGTTTTATTTCATCCCATGCTTGGGATACCCACATCACCACATCTAACATGTCCACCTTTTTTAAGGAGTCCGTAACACTTTCACCTTCGTCCATTCCAGCAACCAACACAGTCAGTAACTTACGCCGATAGGTACATTACAGTGATTCAAGCACACCTTTGTCCATAGGTTGACAAAAGGATATCACATTTGGGGGTAAAAACACATATTTTATGTCACCATTTTTCAGTTCATCTTCACTTGGGTGTGAGGGTGCATTGTCTAGTAGGAGCACCGCTTTTCTTGGCAAATTATTTTTCGCTAAATGTTTTTCAACTTGTGGCACAAACTGCTTGTGAAACCAATCACTAAATATTTCACAGTTCATCCATGCACTGCGTTGGTTTCTGTAGCAAACTGGCAGGGAAGACAAATCTTTAAAGTTCTTGAAAGCCCTCGGCTTTTTGGATTTTCCAAATTGGCGGAGCAATTTGGGGTTAGAGTGTTTGCCGATATTTGGTGGAGGGCAAATGGTTAGGAATGGATATGGCCAGGTAGGTAACATACATCCTTGTACAAAAAAATGAGTGGTGCCAGAGGTTTTAAATGGGATTTGTGAAGGGGGTTATTATAGAGATATTGGTGTCATATTATAGTAATGGTTAGAAGCGGTTGTTAGTAGTAAAAAAAGAGGTGAGTAAGGTTAGATTGACAAATGCCAAAATAAGATAGAGAAAATAGTGAATAATGGAGAGTCACCCAAACTAGTTAAGGATAAAAAGGTTAGAAAAGAGAGAATTCATGGTAGGAAGGTAATTGTAACAGAAAGGTAATGATAAATTTGAAATTGTTTTATAGAATCTGATATAACAAATGTTAAATGATAAAAGTTAATAGAGAGTTGATAAAAATAGTAATGTCTTAAAGAAAATTAAACGTAAAGAAAAGGTTGTAAAGAAATTAGAGAGCTTTAAAGTTGTTTGCCATGATATATAGATATTGTAATGTTATAGGAAGTAAAATAGTAGAGTTAATGGTTGTTGCTAGAAAAGTAAATTGTGTTTTCTGTTTAGGTTAAGAATAAATGTTTTCATGTGGTAAAGAGAGTAAATATAATTGACTGGAGTCAGAAAGTGGTACTAAATACCGGGTTGTTAAAAGGGAGAAGGAATTTTCTATCCTAACTCTTGTTATACATTGTTTGAAAGTTGTAGAGTTACGCAAACCAATGCCCCAGACGCAAACCAACGCACTAAGAGGAAACATATCAGTTGTGGATATGGATATAGAGAAGGCCACTATTTAAAAATTTTATATTGCATGTTTCAGAGTTTGGTGGTGTTGTGACCGCGGTCCTGAGCTGGCCGGTGCGTTAGAACAGGAGCGTAAAGTGCCTCATGGCCTTATGATGTAGGGATCTCTCCGGAGAAGTCCAGTAAGGTCAGAAGGTGCGAACATCAGCACTAGAGAACCAAGGGTAAGTGATTGTAAATTTTTTATATATTAACACTACAGGGGGTTGTGGCGACATATCTGAACTGATCCTTTTAGAAACGTGTGAATGAGTCAATGAAAGTTTTTGTGTCTCGACACAAAACCTTTCATTGAGGGGGTTTTGTGACAGTACAAAAAACCTGATATCAAATTTATGGTATACAAGGTATTAAATTATTGTATTTCGATGTTTTTTACATTCATTTGTATGGGTAGTACAATTTCCCTGGTTTTGCCTGCAACGACGCAGTTCCGAGACAACGAAATAATTCCAAGGTCAGCAGTGTACGTGCGAATAAGAACACTTAAAATGGTTACACCAACAAATACCAGCTCTAGATACGTCTGTTTCATTGGCCAACAACGCCAAACGTCATTAACAAAAGAATGACGTGCATAAAATACGTAATAAACAGGGCGTTTATTTAACGAAAGACAAAGAACAATGACGTATGCACACACACACATACGTAAAAAGTGTGTAGTGTTTGGCCCAGTCTACACAACTCCGCATCAGCGGTAACACCTTGCTAAAGGCAGCCGGCAGTTTATACCGGCCTAGTTGTTTTAACAATTCAAAATGTAATCTCGATATGTAGTTACAAACCAGTTAGAAGAGAAAGTAAGACAGTGCACAATAGTTTGTTTTCAAAATTAAAACTTAAAGTCAGTGACTAATAGCCAAAATGTAACCACGCCTCTTCTGTGAAAGCAACAGGGGAGCCATCTTCCAGAACTTCTAGTTTACAAAACAGGAAAGTGCAAAACCAAATTCAATTTAAAGAGCTCTTTTACCCAAATATCAGATATATGTATACCTAAAATGAATTAATATAATAAGTATGCGTGAGAGTGAGGAAGTGGGGAGTGAATGGTAATTGTCGACAGCCAAGCAGGGCGTTGGTTTGCGTTTCGATTAAGAGAATATACTTAAAGCCATTTTGATAATAAAGCAGCTGCATAGTTAATAGAAATTTTGGTAACATGACGAGTAAGAATCTATAAAATAATTTTGTAATAAAAGAAATGTAATGTAAGTAAAGGCCGCCATTTTGATTTCTTGGTTGGACAATCGGCCACTGTCAGTAAAGAAACAGTCCGGTGTACACATGAAAAGAAAATAAACCGATATTGATATTTGATGTTTTCAAATGACCGTATCTTTATTTCAATGCCTATCTCAGTCAGCATTCACGCTGAGTCGAAACCCTGGACCCTTAACCAATAATAAGATCGAAACAACAGGCTTTTCAAATTATGGTAAGTACCATAATTATGGTGTGTTGGACACACGTGTCTAAGTTAGTAAATGTAAACAAAACAAGATATATGTTGCTTGTTATTTCTTTTTCTACAAATAAATATAAAGAAAGAGAATTTGTTGACAAATGTCGACCCGAACTAGGGACATGATTAAGTTAATTTGTTAACAATCCCTAACCATTTCGCTAACCAAAATTGAAAAATTAGTTTGGAGATACGTCGGGATATGGGAGGATCCGGATATCACAGGTCCGGATGTGACAGGTTGTACTGTAATTAAATCAATATTTTGTGTTTTATTGAACAATTCCCAGTATTTATTTGACAGAATGTATTAACTAAAATGAATTTTTCCTCATTTAATGTAACTAATTTTAATTAAATACAATTATAGTTGTGATTAAAATCAACTGAAATTGTCACTTATTTACTGGAGATTATGCAACTTAGTTTTCTGGGCTTGCATTTGGTTCACCAGCTGTAGAATTTTTGGCTGATCCTACTGCATCCCGTCTGCTGTCACTTGTGTCCAGCTTCTTTCTTTTTGTTTTTGTTTTTTAATAAGTTTATCACTATCACGCTCCTATACACACATTGCTTATACTTAATTTTATAAAGTACACCACATGAAACACTTGATAGCTTCATACACCACTTCTGAGATTCTCATTGACTCATTAGACCATAAACTGAGAGCCACACCTACAAAGCAAGATAATCATAACGAAAGCACTTCTGGCTACTTCTTAATCTAATCATTATTTGTGAGTAGATTCCTTTTATTCTGGAAAGTTCACTTTGCTATACTACTCTTCTCTCCACTTGTCATTAATTGTTGTTGTACTTCCGAGTAGCAAAATTATTTCACTTGATCAGTTTCTTTATTACTCAATTATAGTATTTATCTTCACCCCTCATGACCTTTATCTATAACATTTCAAAATTAATGTTGAATTTCAAATGAAAGGAATGTTTCCATAATGCATATTTATTGTCAGGCTGTTCCTGCATACATGGCACACAAAACCTCTGAAAATTGTACGCTTAAATCTACACTAGAGTACTGTAAATAATAAAAATCATCACTACACAAATTCTAACAGTAACAAACAAATCTATCTTTAGGATAAGGCCCTAGCATGAATCTTCTATAATAGTGCCTGTGCTGGTGACATTAAATTACCAACTTCATGTATCTCATTGAACCAATCTGTAATCTTGAAAGCATTACACCTGTTATGTTTGTTAAATCAGAATTTGAAAATTCAATATTCCAAATAACACATCGTTAGATATCATTTTAAATACATTGATAGGCTTTGTAGATAAATGTTTAGATGTTCAAACTCATTTAAAAAAATTATCGTTATACTACAAATCTTTCGACTATTGTAGATGAGGGTTAAATATGTTACAAACTTGCTAAATGTAATGTTAAACAATGTTTAAAATATATACGTCTTGCTAAACACAAGAAAAAAGAACTTAAGAACAGTGATTCTTACAGTGACTATTACATTCAGCTTTACTTTAAAATTAACATTATTGTTCAGACTCTGTAACCACATGTGAAGACCATATTCAGCAGGGATGGATTACTGACCAATCTTATTGCTTTTATCATATAAGAAAAGTCTTATAAACAAAGGGTTAGCATGCACATGAAATGAACACAGAAGTTGTTCTTTTTGTATTAAAAGCACCACCACCACTTGATTTATTTTTAGTAACACACGCACACACAAAACTTTATTTTCAAAATCATTTTATTTATTTAGATATTATCAAAAGTAAATAACACATAAAAAGAACCTATAAACTACTGTAAGTGAAATTCTTACAGATGTTATTTGAAAAATACAAATATTTGAAAATGGCTTTTGATTATCAGAACATATCTTATAATTACTTTTAAAAGCAATTTACACTTTTAGTTTGCATTAATGTTATTGACAGAAGCATTTTGATAAAATACACATTCTGAACGTTTTTGTATTCTAGGTTGTCTCCAAAGGTTGGTTCAAAAAGTTAAACATGCCTGTTTTATGTATTGGAAACCAATTCTAAACAGTTAATCATAATGCTTTAAATTTTTTAAATCACTGACGAAAACACAGAAACCAAATGTTAATTTTATCTTTAAACAGCTCTAAAGTGTAACAGTATGTGAGTTATACTTATTACTAGGTGCAGACCAGGCACTGACCATCACTGGTGCTGTTTTAGTTAAGGAGAAGTTTTGGTTATTCATGACATCAGTAACCGTCACCAGGCCTACCAACTAAAACATAAAATCAATACAACAAATTATGCTAATCTATCAGCAAATACTATGTCACATAAAGCAACATCAACGTATCAGCACAAGTGTGCAAAACACAAATATGGTGGCACGCATTTGATGTCAGAACAGGTTCTTGTGTGACTCAGCTACAGAGCAAAGCAGTCAGCAGTAGATGCGATATGGAAGTAACACAATGTTGTTAATGCTTCCTTTCACAAAGCCTTTGATATCATATTGTTTTCAAGCTATTCATGAAATATTTAATGATTTTCTATGATTGACTTTTGAACAAATGAATGTAATGGGACAGATCAGGAGAGTAAATAATTTTAACCAGTTTTAATGTACAACCTTTCTGGAACCTCTTTTACCCCACATGCCAACAATTTGATTATGAAACATCAGTCTGTGTTTGTGTCTGCTGTCAGTTAGTCCAGACGAGTTACATAATCCCCTACAACTCAGGGTGTCCGTAAATCCTGGACAATGCGAGTGTGAAACCCCGATTTCACCAGTTGAGCAGTTCGCAGAATTTGTTGGCCGAGCATCTAGAAGCTTCGATGGAACCAGCCAATGAGAGAAGGCATTATAAACCTTGAATGTTTTGCGGCCAATGCCTGACGCCTTGTGAGTATGCAACCCACGGGAAATAACAAGCAGTCGGCAATATACATTCACACTGAGCGGACGTAAGTGAAGCGTGGCCTCGGGAATACTTTGTCTTGTAGGTCGAAATGTAGTAAAAGGCCTACCACAAAATGCAAAATGCTACAGCAGTTTTAAATATTGAAACAAAACCGCAACAACAGTTTAATGTGGTTGAAGTGACGATAAAAGTGAAAGTGAACGGCGTGATGGTGGAACAATTTGGATAACGAGAGAAGTTAAGTACAGTGAGAAAATACATTTAGTTGTTGGCCAAAAGATTATAAATAAATCAATACGAGCTCTTTAATAAAACTGGGGGTATTAAAGAATTGTACAGAGTAAGAGAGTGTGTGTAAGTGGGAAAAATATCTAAGTACTGGTAACATAGAGAAGTAACATTTTAAAGAAATAGAAAGAAAAATATAGAAAGAAATTAATGGTATAATAAATAAGGTTTGTTCTCAACGTAAACATGTGTTAGTTGTAGTTATTGGGCCATAACCATTTCCTATACTTTGTGCTGAAAAACTCATCTAACATTCCGGGGATTTTCTGAATTATGGGAAGTCAGATAGCTAAATTGTCCCAGTGTTTTTTAATTAAGGTAAAGTGTAAAGGTTTCCATATCTATCCTTTTAAAGATATTGGTGGTGGCCCTGAAGTTCTGATGGTGTTTGGAATAAGGTAAATTTGCGAGAAAAGATTCTAGCAAGACAGGTAAGATTCTGGCAGGTAATGTTTAGTAAAAATGTTTGTTTATTTACATGAACTTTCCCATTAAGAAAGCTATGAAGCCATTACGGAAAATGTAATGTCATTATGTTGGGGCAATGTAATGGCAACAAGAACTCTATGTGCACTTTTCTTACAGCTTGCCTTTGTACAAAGCTGATATTCATTACAATTTGGAAGTGTCCTGTGGTATAAAGACAATGAGCCATTAAATATGGCTGGACGATATAACTAGGTACTAACTTGAGACATTAATTTGTTATCAGTTTCCTTAACAACGTTGAGAGTAATATTTCTGATAGTCTGTAGTATTCTATAGTCCACAAATCAAAGTACCAACGTCAAAAATATTATTTCTATCAATAAATTGTTTTTAATTTTCACTTTTGTTTCCAGTAGTTGTCTATATACAAATCACAGAGGTTGAGTTGGCTGGGATATGTGGAAAGAATGTCTGAGGAAAGAATGCATAAAAGAATGCTAAAGGAAAGATTATATACTACTAGACGTAGAGTCCAGCCAAGGATGCGATGGTTGGCTGGCGTAATAGAAGATCTTGCTAGCATAGGAATCAGAGGGTGGAGAGAAAGGGTAGGGGACAGGGAAGCATGGAGGAGTATTCTCGAGGAGCCTAAAGCCCACTAAATGTTGTAACGCCAGATAAGATGAAGTTGTCTATATACTTATTATGCACAGTTAAATCTTTAACTTTTTCCTGTAAAATTCATTTCTGTTTTTTTCAATACTCAGACCCACATTAAGTATGATTACATACAAACTAAAAAAAAACGTAGTTTCTGATGCATAACGCTGCAGCAACACATTACCAATTATGCAAACTAAATTTGTTGATTATAAAACCAAACAAGGTACATGACAACGCCACTAGATGTAAATTAGGTATAAGATTATAAACAAGCTTCTATTTTAATTGTTTCTCATCTTTTCTAACAACCTTTATGTAAAAAATGAGTGTTAGCAAATTTTTTAAATATAAGACAATTTTTCTAAGTTAAAGGTGAAAACAATAAGTGAGTGAAATAGACAAAAAACTTTATTAAATAAAAACAAAGCTACATATTTTATAAACACTGTTTTTTCAATAATTGCCATTCACTATAATATTTTGATATTTCTCTATTAGTTCAATTATTCTGTCATGAAAGAATTTACCCACCATTGATTTGTACCAACTAATTACACTGTTTTTGTAGCGGGTCAAATTTTGGGTAATTTTATTTGTAACAGTTAGGGGCATATGTATTTTTATGTATTTCATTTTGGGCGGACTTTTCATAAAATCATTGTGCAACCGAATTCATTTCATTTATAACGGACCACGTGTTAACAGAACGGTGTTGAGCAAGATTGGTTGAGACAAAGGCGATACGCAATTTCCATTGTGCAACGCAACGAGCAAAGAATTCACCTCCACCAAAATTCTAAGAACTCTGTACTTGTGTGTCAACGCTCAAGCACAACTACACCCGCACGCGCTCAAAGAACGCTCTCGACAAAAAATCAAGATGGCTAGAGAGGATGATATTCATCGCCTTCTACAAGACGTTCCGGAAAGGCTGTTTAAGTCCCACCCACTTTAATGACGTCCGCCAATGCCTAGATGAGATCACGTACAATGTTAACCAAAAAACCTACATACATCACATAGGACTAAGCTACAGTGACGTAAGATACGATCATGAGGCATTGGAGTTTCCGCCCTGCCTGAGTGTTTTGGAGGGAGGCATGTTGGTAACGCTCTCCCCAGTCGACTAACAACCTACGCTACGCGTGGCCGCCAGCAGTGTTGTGCCCGGGCAAAATTTCCGTATTTCTTCTTAAGTCGGCCGACTAACTAACTATGTGAGTTCCCAAAAACATATACAACAGTGCCTGTAGTGACGATGAATACCGATTGATCGTGATTAAATGCTACATGCTGGAAAAAAGCCGGAGAATGAAAGACTTTGTTAAACGCAAAACGTGGTCGGGTAATACGACGCAACACACGTAATGTTGCACACTAAAGACTTATAACGTTAATTTTACACAACAAGGGGGTGTTTTTATATGAGTTTTTATATGAGGGGTTTTTAGAATGTGAGTAGTGCGTGTGCAGGCTGGGCTATTTTAAAATACGTAAGTAGTAGAAGTTAAGTATAGTACGTAAGCTGTAGGAGTTGCACAATTCCTAAAACATGTAAACCTATAAATATGAAATTGGAAGTTTTACAAATGGAAAACTTATGAAGTCAATATTTCTGGTTAATAAACAAAAAAATAATTTCTCTTCCAAAAAATTGAGAGTTAGTTTCTTTCAAAACCTTAGTTCGTTTTATGTACTGTCATAGTTCGTCAAACGAAATGGGTGTACCTCCACTACTCGATCCGGCCAGATCCAAGTTGAAAGGTAAGTGGGAGTTGTAATCTGAATAAATTTAATTTTACCAAAGAAAAAGAAGTTACAATTGTTGCCGCGTGACCAGGATTTTAGATAACAAAAAAGTTATTACAACGGCCTACATGTGACAGTACATTGAACGGAATACGGTGGAGAAAGTAAATTGATGTTGTAATATCAGTTTTGAAAAAAGACTGATCATTGGTAGTTGTTACGCAAGGAAAAATAGATAAAGTAAAAATGTCCGAGAATACAGAAAAAAGTAGTAGAATAAATTCAATTATGAGTGAAAGTGGCCTTGAGTCGCAATCGCTGGATGAAAGTGGTATGTTGAGGGGGGAGACGGGTACTGTTACAGAAACAGCTGCCGGCAGTAATGTAATAGCTCATTCCACGCCGATTGCGTCTCAACCACAAGTAAATGAAACAGATGTTGACTCGGGAATCCAGTTGACACCAGTTTCAACTAAGATAAATAAACAATCAGAGGAAACTGAGATAATGAGTTTCTTACGAACAATGGACAATAAATTTGACATGTTAAATAAACGTTTTGATGGTAACGAAATAATTTTAAATAAAATGAAAAGTGATTTCAACAATAAATTAGATGAACAGAGAAGAAAATGTGAACAACAGAATACTCAGTTTCAGCAAAATATAAATATAAAATTTAACGAGTTGATAAATAACATACAAGACAAGAATGTATGTCTTGAAAATGTCAATGAAATGACAAGAAATAGTCTGAATAAAGTAGAACAGAGTAAGAATAATACAAACGAAAGTTGTAATGACAATGTTGTGTTAGGTAATGAATTAATAGATAATAATGATGTTGATAATAACGAGAATAATAATGTAGTCAAAAAATTGGTATCTGAGAGTACTAATGAAGTTGTAGAATGTGATTATGAGATGTTAATGTGTGTTAATGAGTTAGAGAGAGAGTGGAGAGAGAGCTATATTACAGGTATGAAACAGGGGGTAAATTGTTTACGAGGTAGAATGGGGGGGTGAAGGAAGACCTTCACGTATATATTGTGTAGACAAGTGGGCTACAAATAATTGTTTTTGAAGTTTTTTGTTTTTCCTGTAGAAGTCAGGAAAGATTTAATTGAATTTATACCCTCTGTCTGTAATACTTTTGAGAGTGTGATTTGGGGTTATGAAGAAAGAGATGTAAACAGAGAATTGTATGTTAGTAAAGAAACAGAATTATATAACTTAAATAGAAAGTATGATGAATGGAAGGAAAGTTTAGAAGTATATGTGAATGATAACGATTACAACGATTTAATAAAAATGATTAACCCAATAGTTAATGAATTTAATGATGGAGACTTGACAAAAATACCTAACGTAGACTGGTTTAACGAATATTTGAATAAGTTGATTGAAGTTAGTTTTTCTGGTTACAACACACAAAACAGTCATTTGTGTGCTGATAATATTGAACGATGTTATGTAGAACCAAGGTTGATTTGGAACGATGGAGGTTAAACTATTAAAACAATAAAAGACAGTATAAATATTTTGTTTTATGGTTTTGTGACATGGCAGAATGGGACAAATGAAGTGCGGAAAAACTGAACAATAAATAAGAGTTTGTAAATAAAATATAGTGAATTCATATGTGTGTATGTAAGATGATTGTTGTGATAATAATATTGAAATATTTGCAAGTAAATAAATATCGGAATTAATTTTGAAAACAGTAATTGACTAATGGTGATTGTTTTGATAACTATATAATTTATATTGTCAGTCATTAATTAATTTAAAACAATTCGAGATGCTTAAATATTTTGATTGCTTGTGTAAATGTTAATTAATTAATTTTTTATGAATTTACTTTATGTCATGAGAGTGGAAAGTTGGCAATGAATGACGAATTGTTTAATTTAAATTAATTTTGTGTAAAATGTTTCAGAGATGGTAGTGATTACGTTTTGTGTGTATATCGTGTTAAATGGAGTGTAAGTATGAAAATTTTATAATCATGTATAATAATAAAAAATGTTTACAGGCGTGATTGAGGTGTTAATGCAATAGTGAAATTTTAATGCAATCATTGTGTTGAATAAATATGATAATTAAAAATTTTAATAATAAATGAAACGTGATATTTAATAATTATTAATAATATATTTTGAAAATTTCAAGAAAGTTAAATGGTAAAAGGTTATGAATGGGTTAAATGAGTGTTGATATAAATATTATATGATAATGTATACAAAAATTCTAATTAGTTTTCAATTGTAATTAGTTACTAAGTGGCTATTGTGGGGGTGGCCTGTGCTCTCACAAGTAGCGAAATGGGTTGGGGGTAGCAGTGAGTGTTACCTCCATCGGAGGCCAAACTGGCGATAAATGTGCGGCACACCTTACCCGTGTAAAATAAAAATTTTACACACAATACTAAATGACAGTGTCGCACATAAAAATATTGATGTTTAACAGGCAGTGAAATTAGAGTTAGATTTCCTCGACTTTTCGGGCGGTTACTGCCTTACCAGCACTAACCGTGGTTTTGGCTAGCGGCCAGCTATGGTCATACCAAGTCCCTTGACCATAGCTGACTTGAAATTGGTACAAATTTGAAATTTAATGGGGGGACAATTAGAGGAAATCTCCGGAACTAGGGAACAGCGGTTGCCACTCTGTTCGAGTAGGAACAGCAGAGCCAGGTGGCAGATCCGTTTTTAAGGGTGCATGATTTTATAACAAGAACATGTTGATGTTCACCAATTTAAAACTTAACAGCGGAAGCAGAGACACGGAGAGGCATAGCCTGCTCCAAAATATACCGTCTCTGTGGAAGCGAAAGGGCGAGACAGTCCTCCATAATCTGAAATAGTGTGTGGCTGGGAGGTGACGTAAAGGAGTCACGAATTTAAAATTTTATGACGTAAAAGTTTTGCTTATTCAAAGTTTAGTCCAATCAAAAATGCTTGTGCTCTGTCCACATAATTATATGCTCAGACTCGTAAATTAAGGTGTTCATGCTATAGGTTTAAGTGTATTATTTTATTGTTGTCTATTAGATAAGAATATGTAATTTTATTATGTGTGTATTTTTTTTTGAGCCATAAGTAAATCGTCTGGCAGGTTAACATAAGCATCAGAATCAGAGAAATGGGAAACAATGAGGTGAGAAGTGAGAATAAATAAAAATAAATATGTATATTCCATGTAATTTGTTCAATTTTAAGATGTGCTTTTATTATGTTAGGATATCAGCTGATCAGCAATACCATGTCACTGGTATAGTGGTTTGTAAAGGTTACAAGTAATTAATGTTTAGTGTACTACAGACATTTTGAAGTAAAGACAAAAAGAATATGAGAAATAAAATAACAATTTATGCAAATTAATAAAAGATAATTCATGGGTGATAAATGTTTTATGGGACATGCAGACCTGTCCAAGTTGAATTAAAAGTTGCATGTGAAATGATGGAGATGAATATAATGTACTGTTGTTTTTGAGTTAATGTATGGTATAGAATTTGGTGAAATATTGATGTTGACACAGTGGTAATGGAGACTTTATGTAGATTTTGAATGATATATTGTTGTTTTTATAGTTAATGAGGTTATTTTGTGTATTTGTAGTAATGTAATGAGATTGAGATTTTTTGGGGATGGCAATTTTGTATTAGGGGGTAGTGTAGTTGGGGAGTCCGCAACAAGGGTTGGGACGGGGATAGGAATAGATTTTAGTGAGGAGGGGCCGCCTTAGGTAAAATCCGGGGGCCAAATAAGGGAAATGAGTTTTTGGGAAGGAAACACGTATCCTATGTATACAAAGGGTTAGCGAGTTTTATATATGTAGAGAAGGTGGCGAATTGTGTTAAATGGTAAGTTGGGGTTTAGAGTGTCCTGATTAGTAGATATTTTTGGTAGAGTTGGGTGTCATGAGCATGGAAGTTGATGAATATTAGAGTCAGAGGGAGAAAGTTTAGGTGTATAGAAATATATAGAAATCTCATACAGAAAAACGAGAATAAATAATTTACATCACCCACAGTATATTAAAGTAAGATTGTTGAAAAGAAAGAGGAATTTATAATAAAGAATATATAATTGTTTATTTTTTTGTTTCAACCAGTGACAGAATTTTGATAAAATTTGAAAATAATGTAAAGTCAAGAATTGTTTGTTTTAAATAATTTAAATGTCAATCTGTTTATTATTTGTATTAATATTTTGTTTGTTTTAAATATTTTGTTTATTATGTTTTGTATTTCAAGGTAGGATATTGAAAATGTTCAAGGTGTTTTCAGAAATCATACATAACATATGTAGGTCAAGGGTTTTGTACTTGACCTAGTTATGATCAGCTGATGAGTTCATACACCTACTAAGCTTGTAGAGTAGGAATTCAATTTTAATTTGTTTGTTTCATTAATTCAAACTAATATTTGAATAATTTTAATAAATGTTATTTAATAAATAAATTTAATAAAATCTTTTACTGAATAAATTTAAATTTTTTTTGAATTTTAAAATTTTGAAAATTTTAAAATTTTTTTTTGTGAAAAAAAAAAAAAACTTGATTTTTCGCCTGCCAGCGAGTGACTATTTGAGTAATGATTCTTTTATTATGTGTGTATTAACCATTTTTCTTTTATTGTATTGCATTATATTGGTAGACTATAAGTGATTCTCCTGTTAGAATAAGGATGAGTTTATGTTATTAGAAATGTCTAGATTAAGTCATTTGAAACAAAAATTAGAAAAAAGAGGAAGAGAATTTTTGATAAAAGATTATTTTTTTTGAATTTTAAATTTTGTAAATTTATAATAAATTTTAAAAGAAAATTTTTATTTTTAATGTGTTAGGGTATCATGTAACGTGAGTGTGTGTGAGCCCAGTATCTGCTAAAAACAGCCCAGCTTGCAAAAAGGGGATCCACATCGGCGGAGGAGCTGGAATAATTTTAGCCAGGGATTGAGGATTTTTGGGGGTAGCATGTTAGAAGGCAAGGTGGGCTATGGTGCGAGTCTGATCGATTTCTCGGTGTTGGGATCTTTTACGGAGAAGTCCAGTGATCTCGTTCAGATGAGTCCATGGTCGCTGAGCCAGGGGGGTCGTGTACCCATGCAGAGTAAGAACCAGGGGGTTGTTGGCACCAGTTCCTCGCCGGTCCTCTTCGGGTTTATCGATGAGATTTCTTCTGTCATGGACAGCAGAATTCTCATCGAGGGGGTATTGTAGCGGGACAAATTTTGGGTAATTTTATTTGTAACAGTTAGGGGCATATGTATTTTTATGTATTTCATTTTGGGCGGACTTTTCATAAAATCATTGTGCAACCGAATTCATTTCATTTATAACGGACCACGTGTTAACAGAATGGTGTTGAGCAAGATTGGTTGAGACAAAGGCGATACGCAATTTCCATTGTGCAACGCAACGAGCAAAGAATTCACCTCCACCAAAATTCTAAGAACTCTGTACTTGTGTGTCAACGCTCAAGCGCAACTACACCCGCACGCGCTCAAAGAACGCTCTCGACAAAAAATCAAGATGGCTAGAGAGGATGATATTCATCGCCTTCTACAAGACGTTCCGGAAAGGCTGTTTAAGTCCCACCCACTTTAATGACGTCCGCCAATGCCTAGATGAGATCACGTACAATGTTAACCAAAAAACCTACATACATCACATAGGACTAAGCTACAGTGACGTAAGATACGATCATGAGGCATTGGAGTTTCCGCCCTGCCTGAGTGTTTTGGAGGGAGGCATGTTGGTAACGCTCTCCCCAGTCGACTAACAACCTACGCTACGCGTGGCCGCCAGCAGTGTTGTGCCCGGGCAAAATTTCCGTATTTCTTCTTAAGTCGGCTGACTAACTAACTATGTGAGTTCCCAAAAACATATACAACAGTGCCTGTAGTGACGATGAATACCGATTGATCGTGATTAAATGCTACATGCTGGAAAAAAGCCGGAGAATGAAAGACTTTGTTAAACGCAAAACGTGGTCGGGTAATACGACGCAACACACGTAATGTTGCACACTAAAGACTTATAACGTTAATTTTACACAACAAGGGGGTGTTTTTATATGAGTTTTTATATGAGGGGTTTTTAGAATGTGAGTAGTGCGTGTGCAGGCTGGGCTATTTTAAAATACGTAAGTAGTAGAAGTTAAGTATAGTACGTAAGCTGTAGGAGTTGCACAATTCCTAAAACATGTAAACCTATAAATATGAAATTGGAAGTTTTACAAATAGAAAACTTATGAAGTCAATATTTCTGGTTAATAAACAAAAAAATAATTTCTCTTCCAAAAAATTGAGAGTTAGTTTCTTTCAAAACCTTAGTTCGTTTTATGTACTGTCATAGTTCGTCAAACGAAATGGGTGTACCTCCACTACTCGATCCGGCCAGATCCAAGTTGAAAGGTAAGTGGGAGTTGTAATCTGAATAAATTTAATTTTACCAAAGAAAAAGAAGTTACATTTTTTCAGTTCATCATTTTCAAACCTGTGCAATGGAAGTCATTGTTGCATATTTTAAATATGGTGAAAAGGTAATAATTGCTATGTGTGAGGTCCAGACTGTATGGCATATGTTCAACAATTTCCAAATGAAATCATGTTTATTCTTCTTTAACTTGTTTTGCTATGTCCAGTTGACTGTTGTGCAGAAAAAACATCTTGTCAGTCAGTCTCCTGTGTCTTTAGTTTTAAATAGCATGTATAGTTAGTTCAAGTGTTTCACAATATGTTTCACCATTTACAATACCCACACAATCAAGGAACTCAATAAACAATATCTCTTAATAAATAAAGGGGTAGTCCAACAAAACAGCAGCCATAAGCTTCATGTTTGTATGTTTTTGATTAAAGTTCTCCAGCTTCAGGGATTATGAGCCCTCCAGTCTATGATATCCATGTCCCATCTACAGCACAGTGTGATTAAGTAGTTCATCACCTTAATTTTAGTAGGACCAAACAAAAATGTTTGAGCTGCGGCAATATGTTTTCCTTGGGTATCTGTTAACATTTTTGGCATCCGTTTGGCATACAACTTTCTGTAACCCAACTTTTCTGCTAAAATTTAATAAATTCCTGACCACAAACATATTGAAACTGATTCAGTAATTGAAAAACCATAAATTGTCTGTTTCCATGGACTTTTTTTCATTCACTTTTTTTCATAAAATAATTAGTGGTCACAGATAGGTGACCACTGCATTCCTTGTCATAACCATTTGTCCTGTTGTCTTGAAACAAACATTACTACTTTCAAACTTTACCTTCACATAATACATTTGGCTCATACAAATGAAAATAGTGGGGCTTAATAGGATGCAGAAGGTAAAAAGCCAGAGACTTTATAATCAAACAACTAATTTAAACTTTACGCTATACATATTTTCTTTTGGAGTTGCAGTTTGAGTATTTACAAAATAGTGACCTAATTACTGCCTTTGATTAATATTGTCACACAGTAATAGTACTTAACATATGCCTACACTTGTTCACATGAAAAATTTCTTTCTTTAATGAACACGATTTGTAAAAATTGCCATTAAGACAAATACTTTCTCTAATTATTGGTTGGACCATTGCTAGATTTGTTGGGTTTTAAAAGGGACATTACACACACAAAAAAATTGTTTCCAAAGTAGTTATTTATACAGATGACAGAATATTTTTCTACACTTCCAGGAAATGTAAATGCACCACACATATGTAAAGTCAAAAGAACATATGGCCTAACATCCCAGGAAGTTTTAAACCTATTTACATTGGTCATGAGAGCTTATCGTTTTTTTATTACTACAACAGCTGTCCGGAAAACAAATGAAATATGAACATTTTTTAGTCAACATAGTACTGACAATAAACTGTATCCTGAGTATAAGAAAAATTATGTAAGTCTTGATTCTAAAACTAGAGAAGCCATTAAACAAATTTTGTTTATGCATGAATTATTTTCAGTTATTTCAAAACAGGTTAGTATGTTATTATAAGGCACTTCTGAAAAATATGTTTCCAAATATGACTGGTAATCCACTCTGTCACACACTCATGCCATCATTTCTAGTATATTAGCTTGTTACACACTTCTTAACAAGACAATCAATCTTTGTTTAAATTTGTTTTGTTGTTTAAAATGTTCTTAAGACAATGGAAAGACCTCACAATTATGAAATATGGTCTTTAATTTTTCAACAAAAAAAATGCGTGGCACATAGAAATTCATTGGTAGATTAGAGTAGTGAATAATAAAAATATGAGTGTTTTTTGGACATTTATTAAGAATGGACAACAATAGGTTAACAAAACAGATCTTCAAATATCTGTGGGGGAAGAAGTCAACATCAAGTTGGATTAAAGAAGTCCAACAGGATTTAGAAAATAATAATATACACGCAGAAGTAGCAACTGAAAGAGAAGTTTTTCGGGCAAAAGTGTTAAAAATGGAAGGAGTCCAGGGTAGGAGAGAGAAAAATGCAGGTTCAAAGTGGACTGAAGACAGGAAGAAGAGACACAGTGAAAAGATGAAAGAATATTGGAGAAAAAGAAAAGAAAGAATAAAGAATTGAAACTGGCATGTGGTCCTTACATGCCCGATAGAAAAAAAAGGATAGTCCAAGAAAACAGTAGTCATAAACTTCATATTTGAATGTTCTTGCTTAAACATCTCCAGCTTCAGGGATTATGAACCCTCCAGTGTATGATATCCATGTCTCATCTCCAGCACAATGTGGTTAACTAGTTCATCACCTTCATTTTGGTAGGATCAAACAAAAACGTTTGAGCTGAGGCAATATGTTTTTCTTGGCTATCTGTTAGCATTTTTGGCACCCATTTGGTGCATAGAAAGAAGTCTACTCTCCAGGAACAACTATAACTTAAAAATAATAAATAGACCACCTAGTTTCCTGCATAATCACATTTTGTCCATGTGGTTTTTGATGCTAAATATCAATTTAGGTAGATACCCATGTACTTTTTTCTTGAGATAATTGTGATGTGCAGTGTTTGACTGCAACTTCAGAGGGTTGGTCTTTAAAAATGACTTTATGAGTACATAAAACGGGTTAGATACTCATTTATTAATTTTATACAGTAGTGCCATACTCTGTCAAACATTTAGAAACACTTAAGCATATGGCTAATATCTAGAAAAGCAGTACTGATTTTAATAATTTAATATTTTAAGTGCCTCATCAGTAATGTTCTGTAATGCTGTGCTGTTCCCAGAATCCAAACTCACTGCTTGGTACATATTCAGTTACTAAGTGATTTCAATGTCTCTGGTGTAATTTCTCAAATTCCCAGGAAAAAATGATAATTAACTATGCAACTTGTTTTATACGGCTAATGGTAAATCAATACATTAATACATACTAATCTTTATCCAGTTTTTTTATATCATTAATTATATTATACTGACGTTGTCCATTATGAAACAGCTATTTTTCTATTTTACATTATACAAAAAACATTTAAATATTTTGAATATGATTCACATATTCTATTTGTACAACCAATATTTGAGTAAAAATAATAAATTCAATATTTTATAAAATAATTACTAATATCACAGGCTTATGACACACATAATTCTAAAGTTATTATATCTATGTTAACACACACACACACACACACACACACACACACACACACACACACACACACACACACACACACACACACTCGCATACATGCACGTTACAATAACAATGCAAGGTAGTATAATGTTTCTATATACTGTACTTTAATATCTACTGATACCCAAAGTAGTTTCTAATGTTAATTGTAATATATTCCAATTCACCGAAATCTAGCTCCTTTCTATCCATACTTAAAATTTCTTTTTCTTTTTTCCTTAATATTACTATCAATGATCAATTAATATTCAATTCCTTTTTTTACTACAGATTTATTTTGTCTTTTTTCATTGTAAATGTTAGAACAAAAATGTTTTTTTGTCTTTCTTGATAAAATGTCAAATATAAAAGTTGTCAAATACACGTATGTCACCTGCCCACATTATAAAAATTTAATAATATTCTATCTAAAATTATTTGACTTTTGTACGAAAATTTTTTTGTAATTTGTACAAAAACAAACTTGGTATTTAAACAACAACAACAAAATAGTGGATATATTTTTTTCTCTTGACCACATAGTTTTTTCATATTCCAGCAACCAACATTTCACTATCAAATCAAAAATTCATACATCTATGTAACAACTTGGTATCAATTCACATAAAAGAGTTTGGTATCAATTCACAAATGAAGACAATTGAAATTATCTATTTTTGTCTATTATTATTGTCTAGTTTTGTTGTATACAAATCACCTGTAGTGTGAACAGATTTTTTTTACAAATAACAAAAAAAAGGTACACAGTTAAAAATTACAAAACATATTCAGAACACTTAAGAGTGAAGACTGATTAAAATCTTATAATGATCGAACATTACCTGACAGAATTTTAAATTCAAGGTTTCCTAAAACTGACAAAAATTGCTACGTTTTTGTTCTTCATAATGAAGTAAGAAAATTTGACAAAAAGTTGAAACAACATTCCTAAATATACAAAAGTAGAAACTAAAATTTTATATTACAACTGATCTGTCCATTCATTTTTGGTGAATGTCTAAACTTTCACAGTTTCAAGTTTGAAATCTCTTGTTTAGGGCATGATTACTAGGACATGAAACTGCCATAAGCATGTTTTAAAACATAAAACTTATTAGTTTCTTATTAATAAAATATCTGTTGTAGTTTCTTCCTCATACTTAGTTTGTTGGCTATTTCTTTAACTCTAGGAGTTTAAATATAGCATATATTAAAGCTAATATACATTATACATAATATAAAATATACTGTACAACATTTATAACTTATCACAAATTTCAATTATGTGTAGCACAACATAGCAATTAGGGGAAGAAATGTGTTTAGTTTTTACAGAGTATGTAAATTGCAAAGTGCTGCAGGTTACGATAGTGGCACATATAAACAAATGCTGACAAAAAGCTTCAGAGTAATGTATTTAAAAGATGTTGTGATTGTGACTGAATGCTATCAGAGCACTCATTAGATTCTTTTTTCAACTCAGACAATAAAATAATTTTGTTAAACTAACTTTATAGTTTTCATAAACTGTATATAATTGTCCTATATTATATACATTTTTAGTCACAAATGCAGTGCAAACATAAGTTACTGTAACACAAAACATGTGATATTATATGAAATGTAGGGTAGGTCTACTTCAAAAGATTGACTAACGGTTGCTGTAAATTAAACAGCAGCATAAATCATGTGGATGTTGGTAAAAAAACATGCTTGAGATGTGTGCATGATCCTCTTCTGTGATCATACTATAAGAATGTACAGATATACTGGATTACACACGAGTCCGACATGCATAAGTTGACATCATAACATACTGGATGAGTAGCATTTCCTGACGCACATTTTGCAGTGAAGGTAGAAAAGAAGATGGGATACATATATGGAACACACATACATATTTTAATAATAATGGATTACACACATAGTTATGAAGGCAAACAAAGATGGAACACAATGAATGCATTGTACGCGCTTCATCATAGGATGCAGTATTTACATGCTGCAAACAAAGTGTAAATACCTTGAGTAATACCGGTTGCAGTGAAATTGTCGAAAGTGTTTTTGATCCAAGCTGTTGCTGTTGCAATTGTTGTGGTTTATCGTAAAGACTGCAGGGGTTCTAAATAACAACATCCAAATGAACATGTGACAAATGCAATAGTACTGCTATAACAAATTCTAAACTAAAAATGACAGTATGAACATTATGGCCAAATATTAGTGTTGATGGTCAATAAAGTAATTGACAACTATGCACTTAATTCATAATGGTAAAAGAATATCATTCGTTTAATAATTTAGTAATCCTGATCGATTCTTAACAACATAATATCATTACTATAACAGATAATGCAATGAAAATATCAGTTTTTACTTAACAATTCCACAACTAATTAGTGTCAGCTAGTTGTAAAGCTACTTAAAAAAAATTACAAATATATAATATCATAACATACATTCACAAATACAAGAAATTGCTAGCTAAGTCAGCAAATATATAATTAGAAGGAAATACAAAAAATACATAAACAGTCTTAGTGAGAATACTGTTTGCATTGTAGTCATAAGTGCAAACAGTTATAATCGCAGAGGTCATAAGTCAGCTAGCAACTTTTAATGTATATAAATGGAATTGGCAATTAATTATTTAATTGTGTTTGCCGTGCCCCACGATCTTGGAGCGCCATTTATATTTAATGCAATTATGCTAATTATTATGAATTATTAAATTTGTAACGGTACAGAATTGTGAGCTACCCCAGTTTAATTTTATATTGCATCAATTCAATCACTTTTCAAATTGCCAGACTTTCACCTGTGAGGAGCCCCAGTACCAGCAATGCACATTGTTAGCCTAAACAATTGCCCAGACGTATTGCGTAACCGCCCAGCAGCAGGCTTTTTGTGAATCACAGTATGCAGTCTATCACCAGTTGTTGCATCAGCCAGTAGCAGATAGCAGTCTTCAACCAGAGCGGTCGTAAGTTAAATAGTGGCCTCGGGTGCAAGATAGGCCGTTAAAACAAATTTGGCCTATCTAGAAAAATGCGAAAACATTTATATAAAAGTACGCAAATAATAACGTGCGGCCAGTTCCATTGCAACTCACGGCTGAGTGGCCAGACAATCAGCAGACAGTTACCAGAACAAAAATGGTAGCCTCGGACGAGTTCTTGGTAGGCCGAAAAATACAAAAGTAGGCCTACCAAGTAATATAAAATGTACAAACAGTAAAGTGACGAGTAAATGGCGTAAGGTAATAATAAACTGTGTTTGGAGTGGAGAGTGATTAGTGACAACAGTTCCGGACAATATCGTGTACAACGTTTGGATATTACGCAAATAGGTAACAAGTGTAAAGACAGTTTCATTTGGCCAAAACATTATAATTAATAAAGAGCTCATTAATTAAATGTAAATGTAGATGAAATGTAAAAGAAATGTAAATGGAGTGAGTGTGTGTATGGGTTATCAAAAGTACTGGATCAATTAGAAAGATGTAGTAGTAGTCTATACCAAATTATTGGACTAAAATTAGTAAAACATTTTAAATATAAAGAAAACATAATAATCAATGATAGAGTAACTGGTAAAAATTAAAAGGTTCATTCTTCTATAAACATGTGTTAGTGTAGTTATTTCGCCGTAAACCATTTCCTAGTTTTCTGTGTTGACAACTCGTCTAATGAAATTTGGGATTTTCTGAGTTTTAAGGGTGGTCAGATAGCGGGATTATGTTACGATTTTTATAAGGGCAAGAGTGTTCAAAGTTTACATGTAAAACTAAAAAACATGTTGGCGACCTGGGTAATTTAATAAGGTAAGTTTTACGGGGACCATGACGGTAAGTAAAATTCTGGCAGCGGTAAGTATTGTTTTATGATGAGTGTATTTTTAGTTAAAAGGGTAGAAGGCGAGGGCCTTCACAAATTATCCAATTATAAGTTAATGAATTGGGTCTAATTAAATTCGTATGCCATTTATGTTTAACTGAATGGGGTTGTAATTGACATTTGTAGAGCCCCACTTTCTTTGGGTATCATTTATATTTAATATACATATAGAAAAGTAAATTATATTTGTCGGATTTGACTCAATATAGTTATCAAATCAATATGATTTACACGAGCATGTTAATCTGACATTTCAATGGTCGATTTGTGTGTGTCCACTGATAATTAGCATAATTCTTGAGACTCTTTGTAAGTTACAAGGTAAAATCACTTGGAACGTGATAAATTAATTGTCAAGGTTAATCGCAATAATGAACGCAAGATATATGTATATATGTAATAATTACTTATTTATTATATCATTGATTAAGTAAATTACTGAACCACAAATGAAATTATGTCCTGTAAATACATAACAAAACATATAATAACAAAATCACAATAATATTTGTTCGTTGTTTCCTGAAAACAAGACATATAGTACAGTAGAAGCCCAATATAGCGCGGTTGTCGGGTGACATACTTTCCCCCGCGTTATAGGCGTAACCGCGGTATATCGGAAGGTGACCTGTACAGTGACAAATGATGGGGAGGGAGGACCGGGAAAAAGGCTACAGCATAATGCACTACTATATACTGTACGTAAATTACGTCACCAAATGTAGAAATAAAAAATAAGAAAACTGTATTTTAATCCAATGGAATATAAAATACACTATTTATACATTGCTCACTCGACCTACTGTAGGCCTAATTGTTGGTCTTAAAAAAGTCCGTAATTGTTGTTTGACGGGATAATGCACAGCGTTTCTTTTCCGCGTATTGTTTTATAAACGCGAGGTGCAGCAGATGAACATTATTAGATTCACTTTGCCTCTCCATCCACGAAATTACTTTGTTTATGTGTTATCACTTCACTAACATAAACTTGCCTTTGACTCTCCGTTCTTCACACGATCAATTATTTTGAGTTTATCACTCACAGAATATGCTTTTCTTTTCTGCGACATCACAAAACTCTACACTATGCGAATTTATGACAAAGGCTATACACTTTGATAAGATAATATCAGAGTATGATCTTATACTGTACTGTAATATGAGGGAGAGAAGGGATTTAGTTGGCTGCTTGCCTTGGCATGAATTCTTAGAAACGTAGAGACTGTAAATAGCTCGGGCAATTGTTTATGTCTACAGGTACACTTGAACTGGCAATTCTGGCTGTTGTTTACAACGCCGTTTCCAACAACAAGCCTTTGTTTACAATAAACGCAACGCATTCCAATGTTGTGGCTACGGAAGTCACGATAAACAATTCATCATTTACTCACTCTCTACAAGTAAGAATTTTCGCTAATAACGGGCGACATACTCTTCACCGTGTTATATCCGAATCCGCGGTATATCAGACCGCGCTATATCGGGCTTCTACTGTACAATCAAATACAACACAATAATATACATATACAAACAATAAGCAATCAAATATATTTTATCCCTAGCTAAATGCGTTCATTATGCTCAGATGAATGACTTTAATATTAACATTATTAGATTTATGATTTATATAGATTTATATAGATCTCTTGGGGGTAGTTCTTTGAAAAGAAGAGACAGTGCAGTAGTATGTATCAACTAGCATTTAAGAAACATAAAGACTTATCTTGCAAAAGGCTTATCCACAAATTCCATCGGTGTAAGATTACATCCGTTGGTGGGTTCCTTATACATAGTAATCACTATTGATCGAAGAACACTTCACTTTCACTCACTGAAATTCCACTCGCGTTGTGTATACTTTCACTCACTGAAATTCCACTCGCGTTGTGTATAGTGTGGTGTTGGACTCTCCGCTGGCGTTACGTGTTTTATGGCTTCGTGTTTTAGATGCAATCATCGGCATTGAAGTGGTTTGCTTTTAGAGTTTTCTGTGTGCATGTTCATGTAGCTAACTATTTTGTCTACCTTGGGCGTAATGTATGCAATGTGCGTATTAGTGTTCGTGTTAATTCACTCAGTTCAGCTGCCCAAAATTGTGAATCATTATGGTTGAATAGTGTCTGAAATCGTCACCCACTGTTCTACTCTCGGATTGTTACTCACTCGTATTGCATTATGTTGCGTGTCGGTCGTAGTCTACACTCACGTAAATACACTTGTATTTAACGATAGTTATGTCTATTCGCACTATTGATTACTACGGTGAGTTCGGTAACTCACATAAACTATCGGACATACGTTTTGTAGAATTGTGATTGAGTTGAATGTCTAAGTCCGATTAAGACCGTGACTTGGTTACAATTTCACTGATTGATTAACCGAGTTAAAAGTTGAGTTAGTCGTGTAAACTATTTCAATTACTCGTATTACTACTCCATTACTACTGGTATTCAATTACTCTTGTACTACTACTACTGGGCTCCGCGTCCTCACAAACAGTTTTTATCAATCATTCTCCCCCAGAAGGCAATTTTCTCATCTCTACGCCTTTGGCCGTTGTTGATAGGTTCCTAAATTCCTACCACCTCGTAGATTTTTGTCATCGGTTTCCTGATTCGTCGTTCAAGTTGTCACTACTCTCTCCACCAGTTACTTTGGAAGATGCCAAACTCTGGTTGGCTGTCGGGCATCCCCGGAATATCCCAGCGACGAACGCTGTGCTGATTCTCAGAAACTAGAGCAATTCCCCGCCTGTCTATCAACCTTTGTTTCCACGTTGTCGAGGCACTCTGATATAGCTTTTGTTAAGAGTCTGCAGTGTCTTGGTCAATTGTTCATTTACCCTTCGCTCGTTCCGCCGATTATCAACTCTTCGTTGGGGGTCATCCCTGGACGGGTCCCACGCTTTCTAGTTGTAAATCTGACTGACGTCAGGGCGTGTTTTCATGCTGGGCTGTGTGTATCCCTAGTATTCATTGAATATCCGTTCTATTGACTACATATTTGTCAAGATTTCTCTGCACCCTTTGTTGCTGAGTGTTGCATTCATACATGTGCTCGTTACAACTTAACCCCACAGCATGTGTTCCATTTCACTTCTGCGTAACCAGGCTACTGGACTATGCCTTTTTTTGTCTGGTTTGTTTTGGTTTTGTAAATCGTAGCTAACTTCGTGCTGTCAACGACGTACCCTATTTTCTACTGTAGCGTGTACTCAGACGTTTTTTCATTGTCTTCCCACTGGCGTCGGGTCTGACGTATCCCTAATTCGTTCTTATTTACCACTCGGGCCTAGGTTTGTCAACTTGAGTGTGTGAGCGTGCCACTTGATCAAGAAATTATAAATTTTTAAAATTTTGATCACTATATTGTCCCCAAATTGGATTGGATGTTGGATTAACAGGAGACATCTGATCCAATTTCTGCGCTCTGTCCCAGTTGTGGACGTCTGCTTTGGAATGGACATGGTTGGATGACCTATATCTCTCATATGGTGCAATTAATAGTTATCCCTATCTTGGGGTCTTGCATGATTATGTGAATTTATTGCCGCCCATCTGAGTGAAATGAACGCATTTTCTACATTCTATCCGTCTATATGCGGATCATACAATATTATTTCATGTAAATAATTAAAATAAAATATTTGCATCTACTCATTAGACAGTTTGTTTCGTTATTGTCTACATTCTTTCGTTATACATATATAACATAATAAATTAGCTGAAGATTAGCTAGAAATTAAATCAATCGATCGTACATCGATGAATCACATAACAACAAAATGCTTTTAATTAACTACTAGTGTCTCATAACTATAGTCACTAAACAAATAAATATATACATACATAAGATTAACTTGTGACACATATTATAAATGATTACATTAATAAATGAAATATGCATAATAAATAAACAATTAAGGATTCATCATACCTCATGATGTGTACCTAGACGCTTATTCCTAAAGTTACAAAACGATTGTCTCATATTTAAATTATTAATTGTATAAGCAAACTACTCGATTCACTACATCTTTATCAAGTTATTATTTCACAATTATTTAATGTCCTGTATCATTGTATCATAATGTCCCTTTGATACATGGTACACGTTATCAAATTACTCTATACACATTGATGTTTAGATACCTAATTAACATTGTAAATAAAGAATACATCGTGATCACAAACACAATTGACATTGAAGTTTGAATTAAACACAGTATAGTAAAACTTAAATCATTCTTTGGCTAGCTGGACTGGCCTTGCGGGACAAATTACCTAATTCATGTATTCCGCTTTGTAGTCATCTAGCAGCCGGAGTCATTATTACTTTCTTGTATCATCCGTACCTCTTTCGCTGGCTCATGATATGCCTTAATTAGTCGCACGTTAAATCTTCCTCGTACTTTATTGCTGTTGCATTCCACGAGCTCGTACGTGGCCTCGTTTTAATTTCATTCATTAATATTCATATCTATTTATTTTCTTTGGTTTATGTATTCTCACACAACCAATCGTATTTAATATATTTTACTCAATATTATCTAACTTAATCATTAAATTTTCAGACATTCTTAAGATCGTCTTCTTAACACGTTTTCATTTATTCATTCTTAAATTTCTATTTGTGGAGACATAGTTGTATGTCCTGTTAATTTAGTGCAGTTACTTGCGCACTCATTTTGTTTGTAAATAGTAAGGGTATTTGACCTAGAGAAAGTCGTTACACACTTACCCTCCAGTTGGTTGCTTGTCTCGGCAACGCTGGTACAAAGCGTCCTACACTTCACAGTTCCAAGATTTATGACCTTTCTCTGTCTCTTTCTATGAGAGCGAGTGAAAAATGTGTCACACCGTCCCTTCTGACAACCTTCCTCAGGCATATACGCGTTAAACTGCTTCTCTCTCCTTTTGTGAGGGTGTGTTGGAAATATTTCGCACCCTCGCCTTAGACAACTTTTCCCAGCCGTACTTCCATTATTTACGTACGCATTGAGTAATTTTTGCCGTTTCTTCCAACTTCTCTTACCACTGCGTCCGTCGACTTTCACTTTTCTATCCGTACGTTCACGTATTATTATTTTGTTTTCTAGATTCCTAAGAAATCTTACCTCGAACGCTTGGACTCTTCTTTCAGTAGTATTACGACCTTTTACAACATTTTTAAGTCGTCTAGTGAATTTTATTCTTCTCCTCTTTTTCATAACATTTCTTGCCCAGGACGAATATGCATATGGATCTGGTAAGTCCTTCCGCTTCACATCATCCATGGCTTGCTTAAATTTGCATTCAGCTTTATAACATGCGGTGTTCGTTTCAACTTTGAACTTTCCTTTCATGCTTCTTATTGATGCAGCTCGACTACTTAGTCGATGTATGCCTCTTCCACAAGCATCTATCCTCGTGTTGTTCAATTTGTGCTTTTTACGCATTCTACTTGATGGTAGTAAATTTTTACTATCCCTATCCATGCCTGGATAATCATCTTCCGACATCGTCAGATACAAAGATACAAAGTCATTTCTCTTCTTAATCCACTTGTTTCTTGGATTGTTGCTGACACTTACGTTAGATCCCACAGTTGCTAAATTCTTAGTAGCTGACACGTCTGTGAAATCAACAGCGTTATCAGTATCTTGTACTTTCTGTACATCTTCGTAATTCTTATTCACCACTTCTTCCTGCTTCTTCTGGACTTCGCTTCTATCCACGTTCCAGGTACTCTTATATTCACGTATTTCTGTGCATATTTGCGCGAGCTGTTCGGCCATCTGTCGTCTGACATCTTCTTTATGATTGTCTAGTTTTTCTTCTAGTTTGTCAAGTTTCTCACTCTGTCTGTAGAATTTCTCATTAAGTACAGCGATATTTTTGTTCTGTTCTCTCGTTTTCTTCTAGATTGTCATTAATTACTTTAAAACTTTTATTGGTTTCTTCCTTCTGCTGGTCGAATTTCCCATTAATTAATTTCATGAAATCCATCAGTGAACGCATTGTCACCTCTTCTTGTGGTTGTTGGGACTCCTGTCCCCGCGCTCTGACCTCTGATGCCTCCTCAGTCATGTTCGGTTCGACCGTTGAGTTTTCTTCTCCGTTGTCGGGTACACCTAACTGGTTGTTGATGTCGAAGTTCATGCTGCCTGAACTACTGCTAGCCATTTTAGCTTTACTCCTTGTTAACATCCAGTCACCAGTCAAGCTAACCTTACACTATGAATATCTTATTGTATTATATTATTTTACTTAATCTAACTACAACTACTGCCTGCTCTCTTTTGCCATGCGATGGGCGCCATTTATATTTAATATATATTTAATGGAATTGGCAATTAATTATTTAATTGTGTTTGCCGTGCCCCACGATCTTGGAGCACCATTTATATTTAATGCAATTATGCTAATTATTATGAATTATTAAATTATCCAATTATAAGTTAATGAATTGGGTCTAATTAAATTCGTATGCCATTTATGTTTAACTGAATGGGGTTGTAATTGACATTTGTAGAGCCCCACTTTCTTTGGGTATCATTTATATTTAATACACATATAGAAAAGTAAATTATATTTGTCGGATTTCACTCAATATAGTTATCAAATCAATATGATTTACATGAGCATGTTAATCTGACATTTCAATGGTCGATTTGTGTGTATCCACTGATAATTAGCATAACTCTTGAGACTCTTTGTAAGTTACAAGGTAAAATCACTTGGAACGTGATAAATTAATTGTCAAGGTTAATCGCAATAATGAACGCAAGATATATGTATATATGCAATAATTACTTATTTATTATATCATTGATTAAGTAAATTACTGAACCACAAATGAAATTATGTCCTGTAAATACATAACAAAACATATAATAACAAAATCACAATAATATTCGTTCGTTGTTTCCTGAAAACAAGACATATAGTACAATCCAATACAACACAATAATATACATTGTTATAAGACGACGACTTGCGTCTTATAATGTGTCACGCAATATAAGCCGATTCGTTGCTATGAACGGGTATGTTCCCCTGTCTTTACTCTCTTAGGTCGTTTAATTTACTTAATTATTTAAATATCTGAGATATTTGGAGTTGTGGGATATAGTGATTTAATTAACTAATATTAACTTATCTCTCTAAAAAATATCAGTGTTAGTGTACTTGAAACTTAAATAATTAATGTGTTATTCTGTAATTTCGTTCAACCCTATTATACCTTGAAGAGAATTATGTATAATTTTGTATTTTTACGCTCTTTCTCTTCGGTGTCGGAGAATTCCGCTATAAGCGCTGTAGTACTGGAGCAACGAAACTTAGAGGTTATTTCACTGTTTATGTTAACCAATTATTCTATACTTAGTCAGTTACTTTTTTATTCCCAACTCATTAAATCATACTCCAAATGACAAGATTTTGCAACTATACAAAGGTTCTTTATTTGTTTACTTCTTTAACATTGAATAAGATATGTTCTAACTGGCATACACATAGGCTATAGATTGCGTGAATCGATTATTGATCAGTCCGATACTTTATTTAGATTCGGTTATATAATGTGTTTTAATTTGTAATTAACTTAATTCAGGGTGTGAAGGTTCTTGTAACTGTGGGGAAGATTAAAAATACATAGATAAGAATGCAAAATTTACAAATTTGAAGTGTTGTGTAGTTAATATGATTTATACAATAATAATTCACCAGATTAGAGCGAAGCGAATCGTGTAGGCGGTTGATCGATAACTTTACTGTTCTGGATTATTATGCCGTACGATATTCTTTCTTTGGTTTGATAAAATGGAATTCTTGTCCTGTCCACCTCGGAAATACAGCTCACTAGGTTGATTTACTGCCAGACTGGTTCCTTCTGCAATTTCTGGATCCAAATACGTTCTTCTCTCGTCTGAAGTAATTGGTGATGTTCCGTGTATTTATAAGGTTATTAGTTCCAGTGTAGTGTATATTATTGGTTGTGATACAGTTAACTCTTTATATTGGGTTTAATATATCGTCAACTCCTTTCGGATATGGGACAATTCAAGTCCTTCCTTGTAGAACCCAGTTATTTATTTTTTATTGTAATATCATACTATAACCTCGTTTGGTTAAACTGTACTGGCGTAAGTCAATGAGATTATCTTTAGTATTTTGGTGTATTACAAGAGTATCAAATACTTTAGTATATATTCCAATGATATTAGACAGTTCTTAGGTTTTTTAATCTCATCACATTCAGATCATCAAAAGCAATAATTGAAAATCAACAACTTCTTCATTTTCTGTAGTCCATAGCAACCCACTATTTTTCTTCCTTCTACATGTTTTGTATATAATGTTTATTTCATATATTTTTTGTCTATTCCTTATTAATTTGCTATCATATCGGAATATAACTTTACCGATAATTGGTTTATTATTTTCTACACATATTCTGCTGGTTTTTTGATATGATCCTGTTTCTTTTATATTTACTACCTTTTCGATATCAAACGTTATCAATCGATATCATGGCATTGTGGCATTATCATAATTTGTATAAATTGATATGGTTTATTATATATCATTACTAATTTAATGTTTTTTCCTAGCTCTTCGAACCGTATTCATTAATTATTATTAATTTATGTACCTAACCTTTATGTTATGAGTGGTTATATAGTGTTTTTGGCTGTTAGGCCTTTTATTGTATACGGACCTACCTGTGTTTATAACTGGTAAACAACTATAGCCCTTTTACATAAATTCATACATATAATCAAATCTTAACTATTAACATTTACATAAACAATTATTCTTTTCATATCTAATGACAATTTTATCTTGATCTATGGATCACATATAAGACAATTGAAATCTATTAACGCTAACTAGCTGCTTCACACATCATTCTACAACAGTAATTGAATAATACATCTTGTTTCATTACCTTTCACTAACTCAACAAGTAATTGGTATAACATAACATAAACTTTATCATAACATTCGTTGTCACAAAATAATATCATTTAATTCAGAATCCATACTTGCTATTGCTATAAGGTAAATTATTGTTTCATTTTTGTTTACTTTCATGGTCATTTACTTTGACAATTTCTGTACTATTCTACTTCTTACATTTCTCATCAGTATCACATTGATTTACTTTTCACTGAACATAGATCATTAACTATTATCTAACTTACAGGTTTGTTTATTCTCGTTATTTCTACCTTGCATCCTTATTTATCTTTATCTATAATTATAAATGTAATTATTAGACTTTTGTTTTATCATGGGGTTAGATACTGACTTGCTTATTATTTTGTTAATATAATATTCATGTAACATGGATGCCAGCATTTCTGTTGCGTTACATATGCTCCCCCTCCTAAAAAAGTTTAGTTTACCTGAATGAAGTTTAGGTCAAATAAACTTGTCTTTTTCACATGCCTTTTCTTCATCTCAATGTTAATGGTTGACGATGGGATTCTCAATGTAACTTCATTAGACTAGTATTAATACTTCTTTATTTAATAACATTTCATCATTTTAATTAACATTCTTGATCATTTTTAATTTCTGTAAACAGTATTTGTTGATAGTTGGCTACAATATTCAATGATACTTTAGGTTCACATCTCTTCTACTTATAATTACTGTAATCACTGTATTTCTCAATTATTCTTCTGTCATCTAATTTCTTTCTGTTTTCTTCGTCCTACTCTTCTGGAAACTGAGGTCATTCTTGCAACTATTCTAATATTCCTTAAATATTTAATTTCCCTAATAATCCCTAATATGTGCGTTGGTACAGTTCAGAGAGGCACTGTTTGGCTTCATACTCTGCTGCCCACACCACTCCTTAATATAGTACTGCTGGAATTCACCTACAGTCAGCTATAAAATATAATAATCTCCTAATAATCTCCTTAATTACTTAATAATAAATATTTGAGAAAAAATTTTTTTTCTTTGTTGCTTTTATATTTCTTTATTACAATCCTTCATACTTTGTGATTTCATTTTAGTTTCCTTAAACATTCTTTGATATTAAATCTGACAGTTATCATTTGTAATTATTTTTGTTTTTCTTTCTTGTTGTGATTATAACGCTAAGTATCTTCTTCATTTGTTTTTCTGATCTCAATATTTTCTAAATAGTTATTGTTTGATTATCATTATAACTGTGTTTCTGACTAGATACATTCCTTAGCTCAACTATTATTTTTCTTATCGTATTTCATTATTTTGGCTGTTTATATTTCAATGAATTATGTTCATAAATATATTTTTTTTTCGTTTTCTTTAATATTACATTGGTTACATTCAATCGTTTACTGAAGTTGTTTCCTTCACTTGGCAATGCGGTATGTATTTTAGGTCATATGATTTTTTTTTTTTGCATAGGTAGATTTGAGGTAAAAACTTTTATTTTGGGGTTTCATTATTCATTATTCACACTATTTCTTTGTAGACGTTTAGTAATAATTCTCGCTTTCTTCTGTAATCTTGGGGTTTCATTATTCATTATTTACACTATTTCTTTGTAGACGTTTAGTAATAATTCTCGCTTTCTTCTGTAATCTTGGGGTTTGTTATTAACTCTTCTTAATAGCTTCTTCATAACTATATTTTAATTCAGACTTACTTCATTTTGAATGACATTTTTTCTTTTATTTATTTTATTGTTCAAAAAATTCTCTTTTATTTACAAGTGTTTTTTTTCTTCAAAATCGATAATAAGTGGTTCTTATTTTATTTTAGAATTTAGTGGTTTTATTCAAATTCAAATTCTTTTTAAATTCCAAGTATTTTCTCTTCAAATCGATAATAAGTTGTTCTTATTGTATTTTAGAATTTAGTGGTAATATTTCTTTATGGACTCCTGATTGTATGTTCCCTTAATCCTTTTCGTGATAGGGTTCATTATTTCATATGTATTGTTATTATTATTTTTTGTTATCACATATGGCCCAGTATATAATAATAATTTTTTAGTTATTCCCTCTAGAGTGCTTGGTAGCTCCCTGTTTCTTATTAATATTTTCTCGCCCACTTGGTACTTAATTGGTTTTGGATTATTCTTTTCATATTTCCTTTTCTTCATTTCCGCCTTTTCCATCACTCGGTTATAAAATTTAACGGTTTCAAACTGATATTCTGGGTTATTTGGAAAGTTTATAATATCCTGGATTTCTCTAGGTGGAAGTCTTTCAAACATAACAGTATAAGGGGTATTTTCAATGGACTGATGGTAAGATATATTTAAGAACTCTTCGGTCATTGACAAGTATTCGTACCACCTTCTCTGTTGGTCATGACAGTAAGTTCGGAGTATTCTGCCAACTTCCCTCATTACACATTCTGCCGGATTACTGCTGGGGTGGTATACTGAAGTCTTATATGTTCTAATGTTGTGTTTTAAAAGATTATTTCTCTATTTACAGCCCTTGAATTGCGTACCATGATCGGTGATAATAGATGACGGTTTACCAATCTCTGTTATGTAACGTACAATGACTATTTCCAGAATTTTCTTGGTCGTGGCTCTGCTAATAGCGTAGAGTTTAGTGTATTTGGAAAAGTGATCAAAAATAATAATTATGAATTTATATCTACGGTTTCCTCCACTGCGTGGGAATGGTCCACATATATCCAGAAATACTTTCTCCAGCTTATATTTGGATGTGATAGGGATCATGACTCCCTCCTTCTTCTCATTATTATGTTTAACCATCTGGCAGATGTGACATGCTTGTATGGATTTTTGCACTTTTCTGGTTATATTTTTTATGTACACTTGTTCTTCCAGGGCTTTGACGATTTTCATGGCTCCCATGTGTCCATATCGTTCATGGTAATCCAATATCAATTTGTTTTCCACAGCGGTGGGAATTACTAGTTTCCAGCTTATTTGTTTAGGGGTGACCTTAATAAATAATCGATCATCATGTATACAGTAATATTTAGTAATAACTTCATCAGCATTTTGTATCTTCTGGCGTATGTTTATTAATTTGGGATCCGATTTTTGGTGTTGATTAATTTCATTTGTAATAATTTCTAAATCCTTCCGATTCTTAAGGACATGGTACACTTTTACAATTTGTTCCTTTTCTCCATCGAACGATTGGTCTTGTATGTTGATTCGGGACAAGATATCGGCAGCTACGTTCTTTCTTCCAGGTATATATTCCCAATCAATGCAATACTCTTGCAATGCAAGGACCCATCTAGTTAGCCGGCCATGACTAAGTTTACATCTTTTTAGAAATGAAATTGATTTATGGTCACTTCTTACAGTCACTGGGTATCCGAGTATGTAAGTTCTAAATTTATTGCATGCGTACACTACACTTAGCAGCTCCTTCTCGGTAACGTTATAATTGTGTTCGCAGTTGTTAAGCACTCTGCTGGCGAAGCTGATTACCATATGATGTCCTTCTTTATCTTCTTGATATAGGGTAGCTCCTAAACTAACATTGCTCGCATCACAATTTAAATAAAAGCGTTTGTTAAAATCAGGGTGGTACAACATAACTGTTCCTAAAAATTTCTTCTTGATTAATTGCAGAATTTTATCTTGTTCTGGTCCCCATGCCCACTTGTCTTTGGATGATAATTGTTTCTGAAACTTGGCAGTTACTTCTGAATAGTTATCTTGGAATTTTCGGTAATAGTTACAAATTCCAAGAAAGGATTGTAGTTGTTTTCTATTTTTTGGAGTAGGGAACAGTTGAATTGCTTCTACTTTTTCTGTTGAAGGTGTGATACCCTCCTCAGACAAATTAAAACCTAAGAACTTTACTTGATTGGCGATAAATTTAGATTTAATCAGCTTGAGTGTTATGTTGTTTTCGGATAATTTTCTCAGTACCTGTTCCACCCGCTCGCAATGTTCATCCCAATGTGAAGAAGTTATAAGTAGGTCATCTACATAGACCGTAGTGAACTGCAGTGTTTCTTGTCCCAATACTTGGTCCATACATTTTACAAATATTGCAACAGAATTAATTAGTCCGAAAGGTAGCCTTTTAAATTGATAGTTCTTTCCGTCAAAAAGGAACGCCATATATTTTCTACTATCTGGATGTAGTTCGACCTGCCAGTAACCGCATACCGTATCCCAAGTACTGATGTATTTAATGCCGTGGAATTTCTTTAAAATTTCTTCTATTTCGCCTGGTGAAGTCCTATCATTGATGATCATTTTATTTATTTCCCTAGCGTCCAGGCAAATTCTCACCTTTCCGTTCTTTTTCGGGACTGCCACTATGGGACTGGTATATGGTGATTGACTATATTCTATTATGTCATCTCGAATCATACGATTAATCTCGTTCCGGACTTCGTTTTTTATGGAATAAGCAATTGGGTATGATTTTCTGCGAAAGTCCACTGGTTCTTTAAAATTTATCACACACTGATATCCTTTTACTTTACCTGGAGCATTGGAGAATACATGTTTGTATTTATTATATATTTGAATTAAATTTTCGGCCTGTACCTTACTTACTTGTCGACAAGTTTTTTCCCTTTGGAATTCTCGGACCTCTTCTAACTTACTCTGCCACAGTTCGGGATCATCGTCCTCATATTGAATGACTTCTGGTATTTTATTTTTCTTACAAAAGTAGCTTTTTATGGCTAGACATCTGGTGTTAACTGGAACGGTTCTATTAGTGTCAATTAATTCGGCTGTCCATAATTCTTCTTCGGATGTTAAAGATATTATACCTTTATGTAAGTCAATTACTGCGGAATGCTGACGCAATACATTGCATCCAATCAATACATTGAACGGTAATCCCGTTGCGACCAAGAATCCTATTGGTAGGGTCATATTATTATTGGTAAGATCAAGCGATACTTGTTTTTTAACTGTTTTATTTTGCCTTCCAGTGGCTCCGATAATTATCACATTATTGACAGGTAATGTCGGTATGGGCAACTGGCCTTCTCGCTGTATTTTTCCAAGTTCAGTACTGTCTATCAACGATATGTTTGATCCAGTATCTATCATTATTGTAGATTGTACCCCATTTAATTTTGCTGTTACATATATGATTTCGTTATTACTATTACTGTTTACATGTTTCTTATCCTCTTCCAATAAATCTTCTCTGATATTCTTTAAATAGTGGTTATTAATTATAGTTATGGTATTATTATTCTTAATTTTGTTTACAAGTCGTTGTTCCCCAAGATTACGGTTCAGTGAAGGGTATTCATTATTTTTCACTGCCTCTATCAGTTTAAATGAGGGCTTACCCCCTCTTCTCTATTTTCATTTGGATTATTATGTTGATTTAGTACAGTTTCGGTGCGATCCTCCGTACTAGGTTCCGCTATCCTATAATTTCTTTCAGGTGGATAGTTGTCTTCACGCTGGGACTGGTCATAATGATTGTCATATCGGTGACTCCTTGGGTAATACCATCGCTGATTACCTTGAGGCCTGGAGTAGATATAATTAACGTTATGCCTATAATTATTGGGTCGTCTGTCCCCATCTCCTCTATTATTGCGGCTATCGCGGTAATTATAAGTATTATTTCCACGATAATTATAGTTCCTGGAATTATTATTCGCGTGTTCATTTTGGGTTATATTTGCATTAACGTTCTGCGCAGGTCGATTGTGATCATTATTATGAGAATTGGTTGGTGGCTCGTTATTATTATACTTCTGATATTTATAATTTAACATCCTATTTCTTTGGTATTGGTTCTCGTGCTCATAATTCTCAAGGAATTTGGCCATGGCTGAAATCGTTTTGATTTGGCTACACATACGTGCATTTTTTATCCCTTCCTCGTAATGGTAGGATAGTTGTATCACCAAACATTCTTCGGGAATTCTGGGCTCTAAGTTCCGTGCCATACATACTTTTCCTAGAAAGTATGAAGTAGGAGACTGGCCTATGTTTGTTTCGTATCGACCGTTACTCAAATTATTTCTAATCATGTTCTGGGTCGATTCAGACCAATATTTCTCTTTAAATTGTTTTTGAACTCGGTCATGTCCAGTATATCCGGGCGCACCGCTGTCCACCAATTATCATAGGTATCTTTAAATGTCTCATCAATCATACTGCGTATAATACTCCAGCGATTTTCTTTATTTTTTGTAATCATCTCTTCCAACCTCTTTAAAAATTCCATCGGATTGCGCTTGTAATTACGAAAATTAATCGACTCCCGGTTCTCGTGGTTATTTGTATGACTATGTTGGCATGTCCTATCCCGCCATGCATCTACTTCTTCTTGCAACTGTAATTCACGTCTACTAATTTCCTCTATTTTATTTTTACTGGTATTAATTTGACCTTCCATATTATTTAAATTGCCATATACTCTTTCGAGTCGTTCACCCATGTCTGTTTGTATTTGCGTAATCCCTTCTTTATTCTCCTCCCGTACCTGATGTACTTCGTTTTTAATTTGCTCATATTTTCCGACAGTTTCCTGTTGGAGTTCTTCGACCATTGTTTTACTTTCAATTTTTATGTCATTAATTTTACTTTGTAATTCTTCACGAACCTGTACTATTGTTTCGTTAGTTTTTTCTAACCCTTCATTTGTTTTGGCTATTTCTAATTTTCTTTCCTCATTATTTTGGTCTACCTTTTGGTTAATTGTTACATGAATCTTCTCAATTTTTTCATTAATTTGCCTTAAATTTTCTTCATGTGTTTGTAAGATGTCTTCTTTCATTTGTTTTAAACCCTCATCATTCCTATCTAACCTTTCGTTCATTTGTTTTGAGGTTTCTTTAATTTCCTCATTTGTTTTCCTCCTGTTTCCTAAATTGTTCCCTTGAGTCTTCCTTAATTTCCTCCTTTGTTTTCCTAAATTGTTCTCTTAAGTTTTCCTTATTTTCCTCATTTGTTTTCCTAAATTGTTCTCTTAAGTTTTCCTTATTTTCCTCATTTGTTTTCCTAAATTGTTCTGTCATAAATTTCATCATCTCCTGCCAACTTGGTACTTCTCTGGCTCCAGCTTTATCTATTTGGTCCCCTTGGGCATCTTCTTCCATTACTCCCTTTTCCTTGTCCATAATAATTTCAGTTTCCGCTATTTCGTCTGTCTGTTGTTCCATTTCACTATCTGTTATTAGTTCTATTTCCTGTTCTTGTTCATCTATTTCCTTCTCCGTTTCTCCTGCCCTCACCTTTGATCTACCTCTGGTATGCATGTTTATTCTCCCACAGTTGCCTGCTCTGGTTAAGTAATGTTATTATAATTATAGTTACTTAACTTAAGCCCTACACTGGTTGCGCGCCAATTTGTTATAAGACGACGACTTGCGTCTTATAATGTGTCACGCAATATAAGCCGATTCGTTGCTATGAACGGGTATGTTCCCCTGTCTTTACTCTCTTAGGTCGTTTAATTTACTTAATTATTTAAATATCTGAGATATTTGGAGTTGTGGGATATAGTGATTTAATTAACTAATATTAACTTATCTCTCTAAAAAATATCAGTGTTAGTGTACTTGAAACTTAAATAATTAATGTGTTATTCTGTAATTTCGTTCAACCCTATTATACCTTGAAGAGAATTATGTATAATTTTGTATTTTTACGCTCTCTCTCTTTGGTGTCGGAGAATTCCGCTATAAGCGCTGTAGTACCGGAGCAACGAAACTTAGAGGTTATTTCACTGTTTATGTTACCCAATTATTCTATACTTAGTCAGTTACTTTTTTATTCCCAACTCATTAAATCATACTCCAAATGACAAGATTTTGCAACTATACAAAGGTTCTTTATTTGTTTACTTCTTTAACATTGAATAAGATATGTTCTAACTAGCATACACATAGGCTATAGATTGCGTGAATCGATTATTGATCAGTCCGATACTTTATTTAGATTCGGTTATATAATGTGTTTTAATTTGTAATTAACTTAATTCAGGGTGTGAAGGTTCTTGTAACTGTGGGGAAGATTAAAAATACATAGATAAGAATGCAAGATTTACAAATTTGAAATGTTGTGTAGTTAATATGATTTATACAATAATAATTTACCAGATTAGAGCGAAGCGAATCGTGTAGGCGGCTGATCGATAACTTTACTGTTCTGGATTATTATGCCGTACGATATTCTTTCTTCGGTTTGATAAAATGGAATTCTTGTCCTGTCCACCTCGGAAATACAGCTCACTAGGTTGATTTACTGCCAGACTGGTTCCTTCTGCAATTTCTGGATCCAAATACGTTCTTCTCTCGTCTGAAGTAATTGGTGATGTTCCGTGTATTTATAAGGTTATTAGTTCCAGTGTAGTGTATATTATTGGTTGTGATACAGTTAACTCTTTATATTGGGTTTAATATATCGTCAACTCCTTTCGGATATGGGACAATTCAAGTCCTTCCTTGTAGAACCCAGTTATTTATTTTTTATTGTAATATCATACTATAACCTCGTTTGGTTAAACTGTACTGGCGTAAGTCAATGAGATTATCTTTAGTATTTTGGTGTATTACAAGAGTATCAAATACTTTAGTATATATTCCAATTATATTAGACAGTTCTTAGGTTTTTTAATCTCATCACATTCAGATCATCAAAAGCAATAATTGAAAATCAACAACTTCTTCATTTTCTGTAGTCCATAGCAACCCACTATTTTTCTTCCTTCTACATGTTTTGTATATAATGTTTATTTCATATATTTTTTGTCTATTCCTTATTAATTTGCTATCATATCGGAATATAACTTTACCGATAATTGGTTTATTATTTTCTACATATATTCTGCTGGTTTTTTGATATGATCCTGTTTCTTTTGTATTTACTACCTTTTCGATATCAAACGTTATCAATCGATATCATGGCATTGTGGCATTATCATAATTTGTATAAATTGATATGGTTTATTATATATCATTACTAATTTAATGTTTTTTCCTAGCTCTTCGAACCGTATTCATTAATTATTATTAATTTATGTACCTAACCTTTATGTTATGAGTGGTTATATAGTGTTTTTGGCTGTTAGGCCTTTTATTGTATACGGACCTACCTGTGTTTATAACTGGTAAACAACTATAGCCCTTTTACATAAATTCATACATATAATCAAATCTTAACTATTAACATTTACATAAACAATTATTCTTTTCATATCTAATGACAATTTTATCTTGATCTATGGATCACATATAAGACAATTGAAATCTATTAACGCTAACTAGCTGCTTCACACATCATTCTACAACAGTAATTGAATAATACATCTTGTTTCATTACCTTTCATTAACTCAACAAGTAATTGGTATAACATAACATAAACTTTATCATAACATTCGTTGTCACAAAATAATATCATTTAATTCAGAATCCTTACTTGCTATTGCTATAAGGTAAATTATTGTTTCATTTTTGTTTACTTTCATGGTCATTTACTTTGACAATTTCTGTACTATTCTACTTCTTACATTTCTCATCAGTATCACATTGATTTACTTTTCACTGAACATAGATCATTAACTATTATCTAACTTACAGGTTTGTTTATTCTCGTTATTTCTACCTTGCATCCTTATTTATCTTTATCTATAATTATAAATGTAATTATTAGACTTTTGTTTTATCATGGGGTTAGATATTGACTTGCTTATTATTTTGTTAATATAATATTCATGTAACATGGATGCCAGCATTTCTGTTGCGTTACATATGCTCCCCCTCCTAAAAAAGTTTAGTTTACCAGAATGAAGTTTAGGTCAAATAAACTTGTCTTTTTCACATGCCTTTTCTTCATCTCAATGTTAATGGTTGACGATGGGATTCTCAATGTAACTTCATTAGACTAGTATTAATACTTCTTTATTTAATAACATTTCATCATTTTAATTAACATTCTTGATCATTTTTAATTTCTGTAAACAGTATTTGTTGATAGTTGGCTACAATATTCAATGATACTTTAGGTTCACATCTCTTCTACTTATAATTACTGTAATCACTGTATTTCTCAATTATTCTTCTGTCATCTAATTTCTTTCTGTTTTCTTCGTCCTACTCTTCTGGAAACTGAGGTCATTCTTGCAACTATTCTAATATTCCTTAAATATTTAATTTCCCTAATAATCCCTAATATGTGCGTTGGTACAGTTCAGAGAGGCACTGTTTGGCTTCATACTCTGCTGCCCACACCACTCCTTAATATAGTACTGCTGGAATTCATCTACAGTCAGCTATAAAATATAATAATCTCCTAATAATCTCCTTAATTACTTAATAATAAATATTTGAGAAAAAATTTTTTTTCTTTGTTGCTTTTATATTTCTTTATTACAATCCTTCATACTTTGTGATTTCATTTTAGTTTCCTTAAACATTCTTTGATATTAAATCTGACAGTTATCATTTGTAATTATTTTTGTTTTTCTTTCTTGTTGTGATTATAACGCTAAGTATCTTCTTCATTTGTTTTTCTGATCTCAATATTTTCTAAATAGTTATTGTTTGATTATCATTATAACTGTGTTTCTGACTAGATACATTCCTTAGCTCAACTATTATTTTTCTTATCGTATTTCATTATTTTGGCTGTTTATATTTCAATGAATTATGTTCATAAATATATTTTTTTTTCGTTTTCTTTAATATTACATTGGTTACATTCAATCGTTTACTGAAGTTGTTTCCTTCACTTGGCAATGCGGTATGTATTTTAGGTCATATGATTTTTTTTTTTGCATAGGTAGATTTGAGGTAAAAACTTTTATTTTGGGGTTTCATTATTCATTATTCACACTATTTCTTTGTAGACGTTTAGTAATAATTCTCGCTTTCTTCTGTAATCTTGGGGTTTCATTATTCATTATTTACACTATTTCTTTGTAGACGTTTAGTAATAATTCTCGCTTTCTTCTGTAATCTTGGGGTTTGTTATTAACTCTTCTTAATACCTTCTTCATAACTATATTTTAATTCAGACTTACTTCATTTTGAATGACATTTTTTCTTTTATTTATTTTATTGTTCAAAAAATTCTCTTTTATTTACAAGTGTTTTTTTTCTTCAAAATCGATAATAAGTGGTTCTTATTTTATTTTAGAATTTAGTGGTTTTATTCAAATTCAAATTCTTTTTAAATTCCAAGTATTTTCTCTTCAAATCGATAATAAGTTGTTCTTATTGTATTTTAGAATTTAGTGGTAATATTTCTTTATGGACTCCTGATTGTATGTTCCCTTAATCCTTTTCGTGATAGGGTTCATTATTTCATATGTATTGTTATTATTATTTTTTGTTATCACATATGGCCCAGTATATAATAATAATTTTTTAGTTATTCCCTCTAGAGTGCTTGGTAGCTCCCTGTTTCTTATTAATATTTTCTCGCCCACTTGGTACTTAATTGGTTTTGGATTATTCTTTTCATATTTCCTTTTCTTCATTTCCGCCTTTTCCATCACTCGGTTATAAAATTTAACGGTTTCAAACTGATATTCTGGGTTATTTGGAAAGTTTATAATATCCTGGATTTCTCTAGGTGGAAGTCTTTCAAACATAACAGTATAAGGGGTATTTTCAATGGACTGATGGTAAGATATATTTAAGAACTCTTCGGTCATTGACAAGTATTCGTACCACCTTCTCTGTTGGTCATGACAGTAAGTTCGGAGTATTCTGCCAACTTCCCTCATTACACATTCTGCCGGATTACTGCTGGGGTGGTATACTGAAGTCTTATATGTTCTAATGTTGTGTTTTAAAAGATTATTTCTCCATTTACAGCCCTTGAATTGCGTACCATGATCGGTGATAATAGATGACGGTTTACCAATCTCTGTTATGTAACGTACAATGACTATTTCCAGAATTTTCTTGGTCGTGGCTCTGCTAATAGCGTAGAGTTTAGTGTATTTGGAAAAGTGATCAAAAATAATAATTATGAATTTATATCTACGGTTTCCTCCACTGCGTGGGAATGGTCCACATATATCCAGAAATACTTTCTCCAGCTTATATTTGGATGTGATAGGGATCATGACTCCCTCCTTCTTCTCATTATTATGTTTAACCATCTGGCAGATGTGACATGCTTGTATGGATTTTTGCACTTTTCTGGTTATATTTTTTATGTACACTTGTTCTTCCAGGGCTTTGACGATTTTCATGGCTCCCATGTGTCCATATCGTTCATGGTAATCCAATATCAATTTGTTTTCCACAGCGGTGGGAATTACTAGTTTCCAGCTTATTTGTTTAGGGGTGACCTTAATAAATAATCGATCATCATGTATACAGTAATATTTAGTAATAACTTCATCAGCATTTTGTATCTTCTGGCGTATGTTTATTAATTTGGGATCCGATTTTTGGTGTTGATTAATTTCATTTGTAATAATTTCTAAATCCTTCCGATTCTTAAGGACATGGTACACTTTTACAATTTGTTCCTTTTCTCCATCGAACGATTGGTCTTGTATGTTGATTCGGGACAAGATATCGGCAGCTACGTTCTTTCTTCCAGGTATATATTCCCAATCAATGCAATACTCTTGCAATGCAAGGACCCATCTAGTTAGCCGGCCATGACTAAGTTTACATCTTTTTAGAAATGAAATTGATTTATGGTCACTTCTTACAGTCACTGGGTATCCGAGTATGTAAGTTCTAAATTTATTGCATGCGTACACTACACTTAGCAGCTCCTTCTCGGTAACGTTATAATTGCGTTCGCAGTTGTTAAGCACTCTGCTGGCGAAGCTGATTACCATATGATGTCCTTCTTTATCTTCTTGATATAGGGTAGCTCCTAAACTAACATTGCTCGCATCACAATTTAAATAAAAGCGTTTGTTAAAATCAGGGTGGTACAACATAACTGTTCCTAAAAATTTCTTCTTGATTAATTGCAGAATTTTATCTTGTTCTGGTCCCCATGCCCACTTGTCTTTGGATGATAATTGTTTCTGAAACTTGGCAGTTACTTCTGAATAGTTATCTTGGAATTTTCGGTAATAGTTACAAATTCCAAGAAAGGATTGTAGTTGTTTTCTATTTTTTGGAGTAGGGAACAGTTGAATTGCTTCTACTTTTTCTGTTGAAGGTGTGATACCCTCCTCAGACAAATTAAAACCTAAGAACTTTACTTGATTGGCGATAAATTTAGATTTAATCAGCTTGAGTGTTATGTTGTTTTCGAATAATTTTCTCAGTACCTGTTCCACCCGCTCGCAATGTTCATCCCAATGTGAAGAAGTTATAAGTAGGTCATCTACATAGACCGTAGTGAACTGCAGTGTTTCTTGTCCCAATACTTGGTCCATACATTTTACAAATATTGCAACAGAATTAATTAGTCCGAAAGGTAGCCTTTTAAATTGATAGTTCTTTCCGTCAAAAAGGAACGCCATGTATTTTCTACTATCTGGATGTAGTTCGACCTGCCAGTAACCGCATACCGTATCCCAAGTACTGATGTATTTAATGCCGTGGAATTTCTTTAAAATTTCTTCTATTTCGCCTGGTGAAGTCCTATCATTGATGATCATTTTATTTATTTCCCTAGCGTCCAGGCAAATTCTCACCTTTCCGTTCTTTTTCGGGACTGCCACTATGGGACTGGTATATGGTGATTGACTATATTCTATTATGTCATCTCGAATCATACGATTAATCTCGTTCCGGACTTCGTTTTTTATGGAATAAGCAATTGGGTATGATTTTCTGCGAAAGTCCACTGGTTCTTTAAAATTTATCACACACTGATATCCTTTTACTTTACCTGGAGCATTGGAGAATACATGTTTGTATTTATTATATATTTGAATTAAATTTTCGGCCTGTACCTTACTTACTTGTCGACAAGTTTTTTCCCTTTGGAATTCTCGGACCTCTTCTAACTTACTCTGCCACAGTTCGGGATCATCGTCCTCATATTGAATGACTTCTGGTATTTTATTTTTCTTACAAAAGTAGCTTTTTATGGCTAGACATCTGGTGTTAACTGGAACGGTTCTATTAGTGTCAATTAATTCGGCTGTCCATAATTCTTCTTCGGATGTTAAAGATATTATACCTTTATGTAAGTCAATTACTGCGGAATGCTGACGCAATACATTGCATCCAATCAATACATTGAACGGTAATCCCGTTGCGACCAAGAATCCTATTGGTAGGGTCATATTATTATTGGTAAGATCAAGCGATACTTGTTTTTTAACTGTTTTATTTTGCCTTCCAGTGGCTCCGATAATTATCACATTATTGACAGGTAATGTCGGTATGGGCAACTGGCCTTCTCGCTGTATTTTTCCAAGTTCAGTACTGTCTATCAACGATATGTTTGATCCAGTATCTATCATTATTGTAGATTGTACCCCATTTAATTTTGCTGTTACATATATGATTTCGTTATTACTATTACTGTTTACATGTTTCTTATCCTCTTCCAATAAATCTTCTCTGATATTCTTTAAATAGTGGTTATTAATTATAGTTATGGTATTATTATTCTTAATTTTGTTTACAAGTCGTTGTTCCCCAAGATTACGGTTCAGTGAAGGGTATTCATTATTTTTCACTGCCTCTATCAGTTTAAATGAGGGCTTACCCCCTCTTCTCTATTTTCATTTGGATTATTATGTTGATTTAGTACAGTTTCGGTGCGATCCTCCGTACTAGGTTCCGCTATCCTATAATTTCTTTCAGGTGGATAGTTGTCTTCACGCTGGGACTGGTCATAATGATTGTCATATCGGTGACTCCTTGGGTAATACCATCGCTGATTACCTTGAGGCCTGGAGTAGATATAATTAACGTTATGCCTATAATTATTGGGTCGTCTGTCCCCATCTCCTCTATTATTGTGACTATCGCGGTAATTATAAGTATTATTTCCACGATAATTATAGTTCCTGGAATTATTATTCGCGTGTTCATTTTGGGTTATATTTGCATTAACGTTCTGCGCAGGTCGATTGTGATCATTATTATGAGAATTGGTTGGTGGCTCGTTATTATTATACTTCTGATATTTATAATTTAACATCCTATTTCTTTGGTATTGGTTCTCGTGCTCATAATTCTCAAGGAATTTGGCCATGGCTGAAATCGTTTTGATTTGGCTACACATACGTGCATTTTTTATCCCTTCCTCGTAATGGTAGGATAGTTGTATCACCAAACATTCTTCGGGAATTCTGGGCTCTAAGTTCCGTGCCATACATACTTTTCCTAGAAAGTATGAAGTAGGAGACTGGCCTATGTTTGTTTCGTATCGACCGTTACTCAAATTATTTCTAATCATGTTCTGGGTCGATTCAGACCAATATTTCTCTTTAAATTGTTTTTGAACTCGGTCATGTCCAGTATATCCGGGCGCACCGCTGTCCACCAATTATTATAGGTATCTTTAAATGTCTCATCAATCATACTGCGTATAATACTCCAGCGATTTTCTCTATTTTTTGTAATCATCTCTTCCAACCTCTTTAAAAATTCCATCGGATTGCGCTTGTAATTACGAAAATTAATCGACTCCCGGTTCTCGTGGTTATTTGTATGACTATGTTGGCATGTCCTATCCCGCCATGCATCTACTTCTTCTTGCAACTGTAATTCACGTCTACTAATTTCCTCTATTTTATTTTTACTGGTATTAATTTGACCTTCCATATTATTTAAATTGCCATATACTCTTTCGAGTCGTTCACCCATGTCTGTTTGTATTTGCGTAATCCCTTCTTTATTCTCCTCCCGTACCTGATGTACTTCGTTTTTAATTTGCTCATATTTTCCGACAGTTTCCTGTTGGAGTTCTTCGACCATTGTTTTACTTTCAATTTTTATGTCATTAATTTTACTTTGTAATTCTTCACGAACCTGTACTATTGTTTCGTTAGTTTTTTCTAACCCTTCATTTGTTTTGGCTATTTCTAATTTTCTTTCCTCATTATTTTGGTCTACCTTTTGGTTAATTGTTACATGAATCTTCTCAATTTTTTCATTAATTTGCCTTAAATTTTCTTCATGTGTTTGTAAGATGTCTTCTTTCATTTGTTTTAAACCCTCATCATTCCTATCTAACCTTTCGTTCATTTGTTTTGAGGTTTCTTTAATTTCCTTATTTGTTTTCCTCCTGTTTCCTAAATTGTTCCCTTGAGTCTTCCTTAATTTCCTCCTTTGTTTTCCTAAATTGTTCTCTTAAGTTTTCCTTATTTTCCTCATTTGTTTTCCTAAATTGTTCTCTTAAGTTTTCCTTATTTTCCTCATTTGTTTTCCTAAATTGTTCTGTCATAAATTTCATCATCTCCTGCCAACTTGGTACTTCTCTGGCTCCAGCTTTATCTATTTGGTCCCCTTGGGCATCTTCTTCCATTACTCCCTTTTCCTTGTCCATAATAATTTCAGTTTCCGCTATTTCGTCTGTCTGTTGTTCCATTTTACTATCTGTTATTAGTTCTATTTCCTGTTCTTGTTCATCTATTTCCTTCTCCGTTTCTCCTGCCCTCACCTTTGATCTACCTCTGGTATGCATGTTTATTCTCCCACAGTTGCCTGCTCTGGTTAAGTAATGTTATTATAATTATAGTTACTTAACTTAAGCCCTACACTGGTTGCGCGCCAATTTGTTATAAGACGACGACTTGCGTCTTATAATGTGTCACGCAATATAAGCCGATTCGTTGCTATGAACGGGTATGTTCCCCTGTCTTTACTCTCTTAGGTCGTTTAATTTACTTAATTATTTAAATATCTGAGATATTTGGAGTTGTGGGATATAGTGATTTAATTAACTAATATTAACTTATCTCTCTAAAAAATATCAGTGTTAGTGTACTTGAAACTTAAATAATTAATGTGTTATTCTGTAATTTCGTTCAACCCTATTATACCTTGAAGAGAATTATGTATAATTTTGTATTTTTACGCTCTCTCTCTTTGGTGTCGGAGAATTCCGCTATAAGCGCTGTAGTACCGGAGCAACGAAACTTAGAGGTTATTTCACTGTTTATGTTACCCAATTATTCTATACTTAGTCAGTTACTTTTTTATTCCCAACTCATTAAATCATACTCCAAATGACAAGATTTTGCAACTATACAAAGGTTCTTTATTTGTTTACTTCTTTAACATTGAATAAGATATGTTCTAACTAGCATACACATAGGCTATAGATTGCGTGAATCGATTATTGATCAGTCCGATACTTTATTTAGATTCGGTTATATAATGTGTTTTAATTTGTAATTAACTTAATTCAGGGTGTGAAGGTTCTTGTAACTGTGGGGAAGATTAAAAATACATAGATAAGAATGCAAGATTTACAAATTTGAAATGTTGTGTAGTTAATATGATTTATACAATAATAATTTACCAGATTAGAGCGAAGCGAATCGTGTAGGCGGCTGATCGATAACTTTACTGTTCTGGATTATTATGCCGTACGATATTCTTTCTTCGGTTTGATAAAATGGAATTCTTGTCCTGTCCACCTCGGAAATACAGCTCACTAGGTTGATTTACTGCCAGACTGGTTCCTTCTGCAATTTCTGGATCCAAATACGTTCTTCTCTCGTCTGAAGTAATTGGTGATGTTCCGTGTATTTATAAGGTTATTAGTTCCAGTGTAGTGTATATTATTGGTTGTGATACAGTTAACTCTTTATATTGGGTTTAATATATCGTCAACTCCTTTCGGATATGGGACAATTCAAGTCCTTCCTTGTAGAACCCAGTTATTTATTTTTTATTGTAATATCATACTATAACCTCGTTTGGTTAAACTGTACTGGCGTAAGTCAATGAGATTATCTTTAGTATTTTGGTGTATTACAAGAGTATCAAATACTTTAGTATATATTCCAATTATATTAGACAGTTCTTAGGTTTTTTAATCTCATCACATTCAGATCATCAAAAGCAATAATTGAAAATCAACAACTTCTTCATTTTCTGTAGTCCATAGCAACCCACTATTTTTCTTCCTTCTACATGTTTTGTATATAATGTTTATTTCATATATTTTTTGTCTATTCCTTATTAATTTGCTATCATATCGGAATATAACTTTACCGATAATTGGTTTATTATTTTCTACATATATTCTGCTGGTTTTTTGATATGATCCTGTTTCTTTTGTATTTACTACCTTTTCGATATCAAACGTTATCAATCGATATCATGGCATTGTGGCATTATCATAATTTGTATAAATTGATATGGTTTATTATATATCATTACTAATTTAATGTTTTTTCCTAGCTCTTCGAACCGTATTCATTAATTATTATTAATTTATGTACCTAACCTTTATGTTATGAGTGGTTATATAGTGTTTTTGGCTGTTAGGCCTTTTATTGTATACGGACCTACCTGTGTTTATAACTGGTAAACAACTATAGCCCTTTTACATAAATTCATACATATAATCAAATCTTAACTATTAACATTTACATAAACAATTATTCTTTTCATATCTAATGACAATTTTATCTTGATCTATGGATCACATATAAGACAACTGAAATCTATTAACGCTAACTAGCTGCTTCACACATCATTCTACAACAGTAATTGAATAATACATCTTGTTTCATTACCTTTCATTAACTCAACAAGTAATTGGTATAACATAACATAAACTTTATCATAACATTCGTTGTCACAAAATAATATCATTTAATTCAGAATCCTTACTTGCTATTGCTATAAGGTAAATTATTGTTTCATTTTTGTTTACTTTCATGGTCATTTACTTTGACAATTTCTGTACTATTCTACTTCTTACATTTCTCATCAGTATCACATTGATTTACTTTTCACTGAACATAGATCATTAACTATTATCTAACTTACAGGTTTGTTTATTCTCGTTATTTCTACCTTGCATCCTTATTTATCTTTATCTATAATTATAAATGTAATTATTAGACTTTTGTTTTATCATGGGGTTAGATATTGACTTGCTTATTATTTTGTTAATATAATATTCATGTAACATGGATGCCAGCATTTCTGTTGCGTTACATATGCTCCCCCTCCTAAAAAAGTTTAGTTTACCTGAATGAAGTTTAGGTCAAATAAACTTGTCTTTTTCACATGCCTTTTCTTCATCTCAATGTTAATGGTTGACGATGGGATTCTCAATGTAACTTCATTAGACTAGTATTAATACTTCTTTATTTAATAACATTTCATCATTTTAATTAACATTCTTGATCATTTTTAATTTCTGTAAACAGTATTTGTTGATAGTTGGCTACAATATTCAATGATACTTTAGGTTCACATCTCTTCTACTTATAATTACTGTAATCACTGTATTTCTCAATTATTCTTCTGTCATCTAATTTCTTTCTGTTTTCTTCGTCCTACTCTTCTGGAAACTGAGGTCATTCTTGCAACTATTCTAATATTCCTTAAATATTTAATTTCCCTAATAATCCCTAATATGTGCGTTGGTACAGTTCAGAGAGGCACTGTTTGGCTTCATACTCTGCTGCCCACACCACTCCTTAATATAGTACTGCTGGAATTCATCTACAGTCAGCTATAAAATATAATAATCTCCTAATAATCTCCTTAATTACTTAATAATAAATATTTGAGAAAAAATTTTTTTTCTTTGTTGCTTTTATATTTCTTTATTACAATCCTTCATACTTTGTGATTTCATTTTAGTTTCCTTAAACATTCTTTGATATTAAATCTGACAGTTATCATTTGTAATTATTTTTGTTTTTCTTTCTTGTTGTGATTATAACGCTAAGTATCTTCTTCATTTGTTTTTCTGATCTCAATATTTTCTAAATAGTTATTGTTTGATTATCATTATAACTGTGTTTCTGACTAGATACATTCCTTAGCTCAACTATTATTTTTCTTATCGTATTTCATTATTTTGGCTGTTTATATTTCAATGAATTATGTTCATAAATATATTTTTTTTTCGTTTTCTTTAATATTACATTGGTTACATTCAATCGTTTACTGAAGTTGTTTCCTTCACTTGGCAATGCGGTATGTATTTTAGGTCATATGATTTTTTTTTTTGCATAGGTAGATTTGAGGTAAAAACTTTTATTTTGGGGTTTCATTATTCATTATTCACACTATTTCTTTGTAGACGTTTAGTAATAATTCTCGCTTTCTTCTGTAATCTTGGGGTTTCATTATTCATTATTTACACTATTTCTTTGTAGACGTTTAGTAATAATTCTCGCTTTCTTCTGTAATCTTGGGGTTTGTTATTAACTCTTCTTAATACCTTCTTCATAACTATATTTTAATTCAGACTTACTTCATTTTGAATGACATTTTTTCTTTTATTTATTTTATTGTTCAAAAAATTCTCTTTTATTTACAAGTGTTTTTTTTCTTCAAAATCGATAATAAGTGGTTCTTATTTTATTTTAGAATTTAGTGGTTTTATTCAAATTCAAATTCTTTTTAAATTCCAAGTATTTTCTCTTCAAATCGATAATAAGTTGTTCTTATTGTATTTTAGAATTTAGTGGTAATATTTCTTTATGGACTCCTGATTGTATGTTCCCTTAATCCTTTTCGTGATAGGGTTCATTATTTCATATGTATTGTTATTATTATTTTTTGTTATCACATATGGCCCAGTATATAATAATAATTTTTTAGTTATTCCCTCTAGAGTGCTTGGTAGCTCCCTGTTTCTTATTAATATTTTCTCGCCCACTTGGTACTTAATTGGTTTTGGATTATTCTTTTCATATTTCCTTTTCTTCATTTCCGCCTTTTCCATCACTCGGTTATAAAATTTAACGGTTTCAAACTGATATTCTGGGTTATTTGGAAAGTTTATAATATCCTGGATTTCTCTAGGTGGAAGTCTTTCAAACATAACAGTATAAGGGGTATTTTCAATGGACTGATGGTAAGATATATTTAAGAACTCTTCGGTCATTGACAAGTATTCGTACCACCTTCTCTGTTGGTCATGACAGTAAGTTCGGAGTATTCTGCCAACTTCCCTCATTACACATTCTGCCGGATTACTGCTGGGGTGGTATACTGAAGTCTTATATGTTCTAATGTTGTGTTTTAAAAGATTATTTCTCCATTTACAGCCCTTGAATTGCGTACCATGATCGGTGATAATAGATGACGGTTTACCAATCTCTGTTATGTAACGTACAATGACTATTTCCAGAATTTTCTTGGTCGTGGCTCTGCTAATAGCGTAGAGTTTAGTGTATTTGGAAAAGTGATCAAAAATAATAATTATGAATTTATATCTACGGTTTCCTCCACTGCGTGGGAATGGTCCACATATATCCAGAAATACTTTCTCCAGCTTATATTTGGATGTGATAGGGATCATGACTCCCTCCTTCTTCTCATTATTATGTTTAACCATCTGGCAGATGTGACATGCTTGTATGGATTTTTGCACTTTTCTGGTTATATTTTTTATGTACACTTGTTCTTCCAGGGCTTTGACGATTTTCATGGCTCCCATGTGTCCATATCGTTCATGGTAATCCAATATCAATTTGTTTTCCACAGCGGTGGGAATTACTAGTTTCCAGCTTATTTGTTTAGGGGTGACCTTAATAAATAATCGATCATCATGTATACAGTAATATTTAGTAATAACTTCATCAGCATTTTGTATCTTCTGGCGTATGTTTATTAATTTGGGATCCGATTTTTGGTGTTGATTAATTTCATTTGTAATAATTTCTAAATCCTTCCGATTCTTAAGGACATGGTACACTTTTACAATTTGTTCCTTTTCTCCATCGAACGATTGGTCTTGTATGTTGATTCGGGACAAGATATCGGCAGCTACGTTCTTTCTTCCAGGTATATATTCCCAATCAATGCAATACTCTTGCAATGCAAGGACCCATCTAGTTAGCCGGCCATGACTAAGTTTACATCTTTTTAGAAATGAAATTGATTTATGGTCACTTCTTACAGTCACTGGGTATCCGAGTATGTAAGTTCTAAATTTATTGCATGCGTACACTACACTTAGCAGCTCCTTCTCGGTAACGTTATAATTGCGTTCGCAGTTGTTAAGCACTCTGCTGGCGAAGCTGATTACCATATGATGTCCTTCTTTATCTTCTTGATATAGGGTAGCTCCTAAACTAACATTGCTCGCATCACAATTTAAATAAAAGCGTTTGTTAAAATCAGGGTGGTACAACATAACTGTTCCTAAAAATTTCTTCTTGATTAATTGCAGAATTTTATCTTGTTCTGGTCCCCATGCCCACTTGTCTTTGGATGATAATTGTTTCTGAAACTTGGCAGTTACTTCTGAATAGTTATCTTGGAATTTTCGGTAATAGTTACAAATTCCAAGAAAGGATTGTAGTTGTTTTCTATTTTTTGGAGTAGGGAACAGTTGAATTGCTTCTACTTTTTCTGTTGAAGGTGTGATACCCTCCTCAGACAAATTAAAACCTAAGAACTTTACTTGATTGGCGATAAATTTAGATTTAATCAGCTTGAGTGTTATGTTGTTTTCGGATAATTTTCTCAGTACCTGTTCCACCCGCTCGCAATGTTCATCCCAATGTGAAGAAGTTATAAGTAGGTCATCTACATAGACCGTAGTGAACTGCAGTGTTTCTTGTCCCAATACTTGGTCCATACATTTTACAAATATTGCAACAGAATTAATTAGTCCGAAAGGTAGCCTTTTAAATTGATAGTTCTTTCCGTCAAAAAGGAACGCCATGTATTTTCTACTATCTGGATGTAGTTCGACCTGCCAGTAACCGCATACCGTATCCCAAGTACTGATGTATTTAATGCCGTGGAATTTCTTTAAAATTTCTTCTATTTCGCCTGGTGAAGTCCTATCATTGATGATCATTTTATTTATTTCCCTAGCGTCCAGGCAAATTCTCACCTTTCCGTTCTTTTTCGGGACTGCCACTATGGGACTGGTATATGGTGATTGACTATATTCTATTATGTCATCTCGAATCATACGATTAATCTCGTTCCGGACTTCGTTTTTTATGGAATAAGCAATTGGGTATGATTTTCTGCGAAAGTCCACTGGTTCTTTAAAATTTATCACACACTGATATCCTTTTACTTTACCTGGAGCATTGGAGAATACATGTTTGTATTTATTATATATTTGAATTAAATTTTCGGCCTGTACCTTACTTACTTGTCGACAAGTTTTTTCCCTTTGGAATTCTCGGACCTCTTCTAACTTACTCTGCCACAGTTCGGGATCATCGTCCTCATATTGAATGACTTCTGGTATTTTATTTTTCTTACAAAAGTAGCTTTTTATGGCTAGACATCTGGTGTTAACTGGAACGGTTCTATTAGTGTCAATTAATTCGGCTGTCCATAATTCTTCTTCGGATGTTAAAGATATTATACCTTTATGTAAGTCAATTACTGCGGAATGCTGACGCAATACATTGCATCCAATCAATACATTGAACGGTAATCCCGTTGCGACCAAGAATCCTATTGGTAGGGTCATATTATTATTGGTAAGATCAAGCGATACTTGTTTTTTAACTGTTTTATTTTGCCTTCCAGTGGCTCCGATAATTATCACATTATTGACAGGTAATGTCGGTATGGGCAACTGGCCTTCTCGCTGTATTTTTCCAAGTTCAGTACTGTCTATCAACGATATGTTTGATCCAGTATCTATCATTATTGTAGATTGTACCCCATTTAATTTTGCTGTTACATATATGATTTCGTTATTACTATTACTGTTTACATGTTTCTTATCCTCTTCCAATAAATCTTCTCTGATATTCTTTAAATAGTGGTTATTAATTATAGTTATGGTATTATTATTCTTAATTTTGTTTACAAGTCGTTGTTCCCCAAGATTACGGTTCAGTGAAGGGTATTCATTATTTTTCACTGCCTCTATCAGTTTAAATGAGGGCTTACCCCCTCTTCTCTATTTTCATTTGGATTATTATGTTGATTTAGTACAGTTTCGGTGCGATCCTCCGTACTAGGTTCCGCTATCCTATAATTTCTTTCAGGTGGATAGTTGTCTTCACGCTGGGACTGGTCATAATGATTGTCATATCGGTGACTCCTTGGGTAATACCATCGCTGATTACCTTGAGGCCTGGAGTAGATATAATTAACGTTATGCCTATAATTATTGGGTCGTCTGTCCCCATCTCCTCTATTATTGTGACTATCGCGGTAATTATAAGTATTATTTCCACGATAATTATAGTTCCTGGAATTATTATTCGCGTGTTCATTTTGGGTTATATTTGCATTAACGTTCTGCGCAGGTCGATTGTGATCATTATTATGAGAATTGGTTGGTGGCTCGTTATTATTATACTTCTGATATTTATAATTTAACATCCTATTTCTTTGGTATTGGTTCTCGTGCTCATAATTCTCAAGGAATTTGGCCATGGCTGAAATCGTTTTGATTTGGCTACACATACGTGCATTTTTTATCCCTTCCTCGTAATGGTAGGATAGTTGTATCACCAAACATTCTTCGGGAATTCTGGGCTCTAAGTTCCGTGCCATACATACTTTTCCTAGAAAGTATGAAGTAGGAGACTGGCCTATGTTTGTTTCGTATCGACCGTTACTCAAATTATTTCTAATCATGTTCTGGGTCGATTCAGACCAATATTTCTCTTTAAATTGTTTTTGAACTCGGTCATGTCCAGTATATCCGGGCGCACCGCTGTCCACCAATTATTATAGGTATCTTTAAATGTCTCATCAATCATACTGCGTATAATACTCCAGCGATTTTCTCTATTTTTTGTAATCATCTCTTCCAACCTCTTTAAAAATTCCATCGGATTGCGCTTGTAATTACGAAAATTAATCGACTCCCGGTTCTCGTGGTTATTTGTATGACTATGTTGGCATGTCCTATCCCGCCATGCATCTACTTCTTCTTGCAACTGTAATTCACGTCTACTAATTTCCTCTATTTTATTTTTACTGGTATTAATTTGACCTTCCATATTATTTAAATTGCCATATACTCTTTCGAGTCGTTCACCCATGTCTGTTTGTATTTGCGTAATCCCTTCTTTATTCTCCTCCCGTACCTGATGTACTTCGTTTTTAATTTGCTCATATTTTCCGACAGTTTCCTGTTGGAGTTCTTCGACCATTGTTTTACTTTCAATTTTTATGTCATTAATTTTACTTTGTAATTCTTCACGAACCTGTACTATTGTTTCGTTAGTTTTTTCTAACCCTTCATTTGTTTTGGCTATTTCTAATTTTCTTTCCTCATTATTTTGGTCTACCTTTTGGTTAATTGTTACATGAATCTTCTCAATTTTTTCATTAATTTGCCTTAAATTTTCTTCATGTGTTTGTAAGATGTCTTCTTTCATTTGTTTTAAACCCTCATCATTCCTATCTAACCTTTCGTTCATTTGTTTTGAGGTTTCTTTAATTTCCTCATTTGTTTTCCTCCTGTTTCCTAAATTGTTCCCTTGAGTCTTCCTTAATTTCCTCCTTTGTTTTCCTAAATTGTTCTCTTAAGTTTTCCTTATTTTCCTCATTTGTTTTCCTAAATTGTTCTCTTAAGTTTTCCTTATTTTCCTCATTTGTTTTCCTAAATTGTTCTGTCATAAATTTCATCATCTCCTGCCAACTTGGTACTTCTCTGGCTCCAGCTTTATCTATTTGGTCCCCTTGGGCATCTTCTTCCATTACTCCCTTTTCCTTGTCCATAATAATTTCAGTTTCCGCTATTTCGTCTGTCTGTTGTTCCATTTTACTATCTGTTATTAGTTCTATTTCCTGTTCTTGTTCATCTATTTCCTTCTCCGTTTCTCCTGCCCTCACCTTTGATCTACCTCTGGTATGCATGTTTATTCTCCCACAGTTGCCTGCTCTGGTTAAGTAATGTTATTATAATTATAGTTACTTAACTTAAGCCCTACACTGGTTGCGCGCCAATTTGTTATAAGACGACGACTTGCGTCTTATAATGTGTCACGCAATATAAGCCGATTCGTTGCTATGAACGGGTATGTTCCCCTGTCTTTACTCTCTTAGGTCGTTTAATTTACTTAATTATTTAAATATCTGAGATATTTGGAGTTGTGGGATATAGTGATTTAATTAACTAATATTAACTTATCTCTCTAAAAAATATCAGTGTTAGTGTACTTGAAACTTAAATAATTAATGTGTTATTCTGTAATTTCGTTCAACCCTATTATACCTTGAAGAGAATTATGTATAATTTTGTATTTTTACGCTCTCTCTCTTTGGTGTCGGAGAATTCCGCTATAAGCGCTGTAGTACCGGAGCAACGAAACTTAGAGGTTATTTCACTGTTTATGTTACCCAATTATTCTATACTTAGTCAGTTACTTTTTTATTCCCAACTCATTAAATCATACTCCAAATGACAAGATTTTGCAACTATACAAAGGTTCTTTATTTGTTTACTTCTTTAACATTGAATAAGATATGTTCTAACTAGCATACACATAGGCTATAGATTGCGTGAATCGATTATTGATCAGTCCGATACTTTATTTAGATTCGGTTATATAATGTGTTTTAATTTGTAATTAACTTAATTCAGGGTGTGAAGGTTCTTGTAACTGTGGGGAAGATTAAAAATACATAGATAAGAATGCAAGATTTACAAATTTGAAATGTTGTGTAGTTAATATGATTTATACAATAATAATTTACCAGATTAGAGCGAAGCGAATCGTGTAGGCGGCTGATCGATAACTTTACTGTTCTGGATTATTATGCCGTACGATATTCTTTCTTCGGTTTGATAAAATGGAATTCTTGTCCTGTCCACCTCGGAAATACAGCTCACTAGGTTGATTTACTGCCAGACTGGTTCCTTCTGCAATTTCTGGATCCAAATACGTTCTTCTCTCGTCTGAAGTAATTGGTGATGTTCCGTGTATTTATAAGGTTATTAGTTCCAGTGTAGTGTATATTATTGGTTGTGATACAGTTAACTCTTTATATTGGGTTTAATATATCGTCAACTCCTTTCGGATATGGGACAATTCAAGTCCTTCCTTGTAGAACCCAGTTATTTATTTTTTATTGTAATATCATACTATAACCTCGTTTGGTTAAACTGTACTGGCGTAAGTCAATGAGATTATCTTTAGTATTTTGGTGTATTACAAGAGTATCAAATACTTTAGTATATATTCCAATTATATTAGACAGTTCTTAGGTTTTTTAATCTCATCACATTCAGATCATCAAAAGCAATAATTGAAAATCAACAACTTCTTCATTTTCTGTAGTCCATAGCAACCCACTATTTTTCTTCCTTCTACATGTTTTGTATATAATGTTTATTTCATATATTTTTTGTCTATTCCTTATTAATTTGCTATCATATCGGAATATAACTTTACCGATAATTGGTTTATTATTTTCTACATATATTCTGCTGGTTTTTTGATATGATCCTGTTTCTTTTGTATTTACTACCTTTTCGATATCAAACGTTATCAATCGATATCATGGCATTGTGGCATTATCATAATTTGTATAAATTGATATGGTTTATTATATATCATTACTAATTTAATGTTTTTTCCTAGCTCTTCGAACCGTATTCATTAATTATTATTAATTTATGTACCTAACCTTTATGTTATGAGTGGTTATATAGTGTTTTTGGCTGTTAGGCCTTTTATTGTATACGGACCTACCTGTGTTTATAACTGGTAAACAACTATAGCCCTTTTACATAAATTCATACATATAATCAAATCTTAACTATTAACATTTACATAAACAATTATTCTTTTCATATCTAATGACAATTTTATCTTGATCTATGGATCACATATAAGACAATTGAAATCTATTAACGCTAACTAGCTGCTTCACACATCATTCTACAACAGTAATTGAATAATACATCTTGTTTCATTACCTTTCATTAACTCAACAAGTAATTGGTATAACATAACATAAACTTTATCATAACATTCGTTGTCACAAAATAATATCATTTAATTCAGAATCCTTACTTGCTATTGCTATAAGGTAAATTATTGTTTCATTTTTGTTTACTTTCATGGTCATTTACTTTGACAATTTCTGTACTATTCTACTTCTTACATTTCTCATCAGTATCACATTGATTTACTTTTCACTGAACATAGATCATTAACTATTATCTAACTTACAGGTTTGTTTATTCTCGTTATTTCTACCTTGCATCCTTATTTATCTTTATCTATAATTATAAATGTAATTATTAGACTTTTGTTTTATCATGGGGTTAGATATTGACTTGCTTATTATTTTGTTAATATAATATTCATGTAACATGGATGCCAGCATTTCTGTTGCGTTACATATGCTCCCCCTCCTAAAAAAGTTTAGTTTACCTGAATGAAGTTTAGGTCAAATAAACTTGTCTTTTTCACATGCCTTTTCTTCATCTCAATGTTAATGGTTGACGATGGGATTCTCAATGTAACTTCATTAGACTAGTATTAATACTTCTTTATTTAATAACATTTCATCATTTTAATTAACATTCTTGATCATTTTTAATTTCTGTAAACAGTATTTGTTGATAGTTGGCTACAATATTCAATGATACTTTAGGTTCACATCTCTTCTACTTATAATTACTGTAATCACTGTATTTCTCAATTATTCTTCTGTCATCTAATTTCTTTCTGTTTTCTTCGTCCTACTCTTCTGGAAACTGAGGTCATTCTTGCAACTATTCTAATATTCCTTAAATATTTAATTTCCCTAATAATCCCTAATATGTGCGTTGGTACAGTTCAGAGAGGCACTGTTTGGCTTCATACTCTGCTGCCCACACCACTCCTTAATATAGTACTGCTGGAATTCATCTACAGTCAGCTATAAAATATAATAATCTCCTAATAATCTCCTTAATTACTTAATAATAAATATTTGAGAAAAAATTTTTTTTCTTTGTTGCTTTTATATTTCTTTATTACAATCCTTCATACTTTGTGATTTCATTTTAGTTTCCTTAAACATTCTTTGATATTAAATCTGACAGTTATCATTTGTAATTATTTTTGTTTTTCTTTCTTGTTGTGATTATAACGCTAAGTATCTTCTTCATTTGTTTTTCTGATCTCAATATTTTCTAAATAGTTATTGTTTGATTATCATTATAACTGTGTTTCTGACTAGATACATTCCTTAGCTCAACTATTATTTTTCTTATCGTATTTCATTATTTTGGCTGTTTATATTTCAATGAATTATGTTCATAAATATATTTTTTTTTCGTTTTCTTTAATATTACATTGGTTACATTCAATCGTTTACTGAAGTTGTTTCCTTCACTTGGCAATGCGGTATGTATTTTAGGTCATATGATTTTTTTTTTTGCATAGGTAGATTTGAGGTAAAAACTTTTATTTTGGGGTTTCATTATTCATTATTCACACTATTTCTTTGTAGACGTTTAGTAATAATTCTCGCTTTCTTCTGTAATCTTGGGGTTTCATTATTCATTATTTACACTATTTCTTTGTAGACGTTTAGTAATAATTCTCGCTTTCTTCTGTAATCTTGGGGTTTGTTATTAACTCTTCTTAATACCTTCTTCATAACTATATTTTAATTCAGACTTACTTCATTTTGAATGACATTTTTTCTTTTATTTATTTTATTGTTCAAAAAATTCTCTTTTATTTACAAGTGTTTTTTTTCTTCAAAATCGATAATAAGTGGTTCTTATTTTATTTTAGAATTTAGTGGTTTTATTCAAATTCAAATTCTTTTTAAATTCCAAGTATTTTCTCTTCAAATCGATAATAAGTTGTTCTTATTGTATTTTAGAATTTAGTGGTAATATTTCTTTATGGACTCCTGATTGTATGTTCCCTTAATCCTTTTCGTGATAGGGTTCATTATTTCATATGTATTGTTATTATTATTTTTTGTTATCACATATGGCCCAGTATATAATAATAATTTTTTAGTTATTCCCTCTAGAGTGCTTGGTAGCTCCCTGTTTCTTATTAATATTTTCTCGCCCACTTGGTACTTAATTGGTTTTGGATTATTCTTTTCATATTTCCTTTTCTTCATTTCCGCCTTTTCCATCACTCGGTTATAAAATTTAACGGTTTCAAACTGATATTCTGGGTTATTTGGAAAGTTTATAATATCCTGGATTTCTCTAGGTGGAAGTCTTTCAAACATAACAGTATAAGGGGTATTTTCAATGGACTGATGGTAAGATATATTTAAGAACTCTTCGGTCATTGACAAGTATTCGTACCACCTTCTCTGTTGGTCATGACAGTAAGTTCGGAGTATTCTGCCAACTTCCCTCATTACACATTCTGCCGGATTACTGCTGGGGTGGTATACTGAAGTCTTATATGTTCTAATGTTGTGTTTTAAAAGATTATTTCTCCATTTACAGCCCTTGAATTGCGTACCATGATCGGTGATAATAGATGACGGTTTACCAATCTCTGTTATGTAACGTACAATGACTATTTCCAGAATTTTCTTGGTCGTGGCTCTGCTAATAGCGTAGAGTTTAGTGTATTTGGAAAAGTGATCAAAAATAATAATTATGAATTTATATCTACGGTTTCCTCCACTGCGTGGGAATGGTCCACATATATCCAGAAATACTTTCTCCAGCTTATATTTGGATGTGATAGGGATCATGACTCCCTCCTTCTTCTCATTATTATGTTTAACCATCTGGCAGATGTGACATGCTTGTATGGATTTTTGCACTTTTCTGGTTATATTTTTTATGTACACTTGTTCTTCCAGGGCTTTGACGATTTTCATGGCTCCCATGTGTCCATATCGTTCATGGTAATCCAATATCAATTTGTTTTCCACAGCGGTGGGAATTACTAGTTTCCAGCTTATTTGTTTAGGGGTGACCTTAATAAATAATCGATCATCATGTATACAGTAATATTTAGTAATAACTTCATCAGCATTTTGTATCTTCTGGCGTATGTTTATTAATTTGGGATCCGATTTTTGGTGTTGATTAATTTCATTTGTAATAATTTCTAAATCCTTCCGATTCTTAAGGACATGGTACACTTTTACAATTTGTTCCTTTTCTCCATCGAACGATTGGTCTTGTATGTTGATTCGGGACAAGATATCGGCAGCTACGTTCTTTCTTCCAGGTATATATTCCCAATCAATGCAATACTCTTGCAATGCAAGGACCCATCTAGTTAGCCGGCCATGACTAAGTTTACATCTTTTTAGAAATGAAATTGATTTATGGTCACTTCTTACAGTCACTGGGTATCCGAGTATGTAAGTTCTAAATTTATTGCATGCGTACACTACACTTAGCAGCTCCTTCTCGGTAACGTTATAATTGCGTTCGCAGTTGTTAAGCACTCTGCTGGCGAAGCTGATTACCATATGATGTCCTTCTTTATCTTCTTGATATAGGGTAGCTCCTAAACTAACATTGCTCGCATCACAATTTAAATAAAAGCGTTTGTTAAAATCAGGGTGGTACAACATAACTGTTCCTAAAAATTTCTTCTTGATTAATTGCAGAATTTTATCTTGTTCTGGTCCCCATGCCCACTTGTCTTTGGATGATAATTGTTTCTGAAACTTGGCAGTTACTTCTGAATAGTTATCTTGGAATTTTCGGTAATAGTTACAAATTCCAAGAAAGGATTGTAGTTGTTTTCTATTTTTTGGAGTAGGGAACAGTTGAATTGCTTCTACTTTTTCTGTTGAAGGTGTGATACCCTCCTCAGACAAATTAAAACCTAAGAACTTTACTTGATTGGCGATAAATTTAGATTTATTCAGCTTGAGTGTTATGTTGTTTTCGGATAACAATTTTACAATTTCACTGATTGATTAACCGAGTTAAAAGTTGAGTAAGTCGTGTAAACTATTTCAATTACTCGCATTACTACTCCATTACTACTGGTATTCAATTACTCTTCTACTACTACTACTGGGCTCCGCGTCCTCGCAAACAGTTTTTATCAATCATTCTCTCCCAGAAGGCAATTTTCTCATCTCTACGCCTTCGGCCGTTGTTGATAGGTTCCTAAATTCCTACCACCTCGTAGATTTTTGTCATCGGTTTCCTGATTCGTCGTTCAAGTTGTCACTACTCTCTTCACCAGTTCCTTTGGAAGATGCCAAACTCTGGTTGGCCGTCGGGCATCCCCGGAATATCCCAGCGACGAACGTTGTGCTGATTCTCAGAAACTAGAGCAATTCCCCGCCTGTCTATCAACCTTTGTTTCCACGTTGTCGAGGCACTCTGATATAGCTTTTGTTAAGAGTCTGCAGTGTCTTGGTCAATTGTTCATTTACCCTTCGCTCGTTCCGCCGATTATCAACTCTTCGTTGGGCGTCATCCCTGGACGGGTTCCACGCTTTCTAGTTGTAAATCTGACTGACGTCAGGGCGTGTTTTCATGCTGGGCTGTGTGTATCCCTAGTATTCATTGAATATCCGTTCTATTGTCTACATATTTGTCACGATTTCTCTGCACCCTTTGTTGCATTCATATATGTGCTCGTTACAACTTAACCCCACAGCATGTGTTCCATTTCACTTCTGCGTAACCAGGCTACTGGACTATGCCTTTTTTTGTCTGGTTTGTTTTGGCGTTGTAAATCGTAGCTAACTTCATGCTGTCAACGACGTACCCTATTTTCTATTGTAGCGTGTACTCAGACGTTTTTTCATTGTCTTCCCACTGGCGTCGGGTCTGACGTGTCCCTAATTCGTTCTTATTTACGACTCGGGCCTGGGTTTGTCAACTCGAGTGTGTGAGCGTGCCACTTGATCAAGAAATTATAAATTTTTAAAATTTTGATCACTATAAACTGTATAAATACATCTCTAATAATAAAAGTTATAATAAAGAAAATGTTTTTCATGTATAATGTCATCTTTCTATTTCCATGACAATTTTACAACACATCAATGACCAGTAATAGCATTATCTGTGTATAGCCCTAGACAATGAAAATGAAGGGATTGTGATAATACTTCTTATTTAAATTATAAATTTGTCCCTAGTTCGGATGTCATTTGTACTAGTACTTACCTTTTTATAAATTAATAAATAGATTTTATTAATTTAGTATGCATATGTAGGCCCTTGTAGCCGCCTGTTGTTAAATGAAATTATTGATGAAAATGAAAATTATTCAGACGACAACTTAATTTTTCTTATATATAAATTTATATGTAAAATAATAACATCTTTAAAACTACCATCCAAAATTTAATTAACCCAAACCAGCGCTTCTTATTTTATCATTTTTATTATTTTTATTCATGCTCGCATTCATACATATGCCCCATGCCCATTTGAGATCTCATTTTCTTTATTCAATGGTAAATAGAGTACTCTAAAAGAACATAATTTTGAATTTGATATACCACTCTGGTTACTGATCTGGCTTACGAAAGAGTCCAATGTTCCGTAGTGCCTTCCATCACTCAGCACATATTCGTCGCACCATCTTTTATCGAAACTGTTACTTTAATTATTTAATTACTCACTGTATAATCATGTTCCGATTTAAATTATACATTCGGTTTTAAAATCACATTTTGTTTGAGTTGCGGGTCCGCATTTTCGTTGCGGAACCCTTTTTACACAACCGGCCAGTTTTAAGCTGTATATGCGACTGGGGCAGATCGTACTGCGTTGAGTTCTTTGTTTCCATCACATGTTTGGCTCTGGAATGTTTCGTACGTGTTTTTCATGCTGTTCACAGCGTCACACCCATGCGTGCGTACGCGTGAATACGCCCCCTCACTGATAACTTTTACATTCCCAGACTCTTTAATTGCTTTTGTGCGACACGTATGTACGGCTTGGCTTGGTACCGCACTGACTGCAAGGTGTCAAAAAAAAATCCGTCGTTTGTGATCCAAATGTTGTTCAGCTTGAGTGGTTACTATATTTTACAATTATTTAAGAATAAAATAAACCCCAATAGTTTGTCCCGTTACAGGATCCAGGGAATGAAAAAGGGATTTGTCTGGGATGACTAAAATAAATCTGTTAACATGTGCTACACATCATATATAACTATGTAACTTTATATAAACATGCATCAACTCTTGATTTAAATGGAATAAATCCTATTGTAGTCCCAAGCCACGTGTTTGTTAACCAAATACACTGTACTCACCGTCTATGGCTTTTTTCCTTGATGTTTTTTCCCGTTTACATGTTTCAAGGCACTTGCCTCATCATCAGAACTTATAAAATCAATCTATGTCATAAATAATGACATTTGTCAAAATATTAAAAACAATCCGGCAATTAAACTATGTACATAAATTCGCTTTAAAAATGTTCGGTGTGCCTTGCAAGACAACGACCTTGAGTACGGTGTGATATTCTATTCACATACAAATACAAAATTTATTTTATTTTCCACCTACCTGTTTCGCCTTCCGCCAGGGTCCGCAACACGAACGTTCAAATGCAAGTATGATTATAGGTTATCGTAATAATTTAAGATGTTAAGATGTTACTGTCCGACTGCCTTACGTGCGGCCGGGCATTACTGACTCAGGTGAACAAATTTCGTCGCCGTTCACAGACTTCGTTGTCGAAGTTTTAGTGGCTGTACGGGTAACACAGGATTTACGTGGGCTGTGCGACGACGATATTTCACAGCCTTTACTTTCGTTTAGCGTGGATTATGCGCTTTGCAGATGTTGGCGTTTGTGCATGGGTGAGTGAGCGTCACACAGACGCAAAGTTCTAGGAATCGTATTATCATCAACAGCACGACATTCCTTTATATTGTTACATCACCCAGTTACAGTGTATCGTTTGTTTAGACTGCGAGTTAAATTCAAACTGGTGACTAGCCATATATGAAATGAATTGTGCAGTTTAATAAAATCAAACCCAAAATTAATAAAAAAACCTTCTAATTCGCCCCATTACAACGGCGCGTGTTGTCTTGCAAGGCACACCGAACATTTTTAAAGCGAATTTATGTACATAGTTTAATTGCCGTATTGTGTTTTTAATATTTTGACAAATGTCATTATTTATGACATAGATTGATTTTATAAGTTCTGATGATGAGGCAAGTGCCTTGAAACATGTAAACGGGAAAAAACATCAAGGAAAAAAGCCATAGACGGTGAGTACAGTGTATTTGGTATGCATCAACTCTATCTCTCTCTCTCTCTCTCTCTCTCCCCTCCTTACTCTTCTTTCATAACTTACATTAAGCCTACTCGCATTCAAGCTTTTACATTTTTTTATTGTTGTATTGGAGTGTTAGTGGTCTTAAATATTTCTACTAGTAATTTTATACAAACCACTATGTTGTCTTTGGTATTGACGAGCGCTTTCCATCTTCAGGTCATTTACCAACGACCACTGGTAAATGACCTGAAGATGGCTTGACTGCCGAAAGCACTCGTCAATACCAAAGACAACATAGTGGTTTGTATAATTTTACATTTTTGTCACTCCAAGAATAGCTAATCCACGACTAACCAGAATTTTTTATGGATTGGTAGAATTAAACAAGTGTTTTTGTTTATAATTCACTATTGTTTTTGATATGCAAATGTGAAAATTTATTGTTGAACAACAGTAGTCACAATTAACAGCTATTATTTGTTGAGTTCATGTTGGAATCACAAAACTAAACATAACCATTTGTATTTATTGTTCTGCTATATACAATTACACTTTTATGTTTTTACACTATAGTGTACATATTACTAGACTGACATGTGTTGTTCTGGATTGACTGAAGAAGACTGTTCTCTGTCATAAAACGTGTTTGCTAAAAGAAAACAAATCATACGGTGAACCTCACAATTGGCAGTACTAACTATGAACAAATTGTTCAGTAACTGAACAAATTAATGTAAATTGCTCACACATCACAACAATTGTGTACCTGATTCTGACAAAATAGCTGAGAGTTGAATAATGAGTCATATTATAAAAGGCTCTAGCTCGCTCCTGCTTCATTGCAACACTGGACTGTAATTCCTGAATGAACCTTACTTAAAATACATGCCATGTCAAAAGTAGCTATAAAATCTGAAAATGGGATGAATGGGTATGGAATGAAAACAAATGTAGGAAAAACAAAAGTGATGAGAATAAATTATAAGGAAGGCATGAGAGAACTGCGCAGGCAGATATTTGCAAAATTCAGTTATGCAATCCAATGTGTAACTGAATATCGCATATCACACCATTTGACACGGCTGATGATGTCATCTGCTTCGGAACTCCAATGATCTACTCAATAATGGTGGAAGTAAGGAATACCAGCCGATTCTGGAGCAAAGAAGGTATCTCACAACTTAACCAAAAAATGGATATACTCAACAGTCAAGGTAGGCGAGTGATTAAATTAATAAAGTTATTCATTATGCGCATAATAAAAGCAACAGGGATATAAATAAAATATTAATCAAAAGCGAATTTGTGTTTATGGGAATGTTTCTATAAGCTTGTACAAGTAAATTAAATAAAAGTCATGACCTATCTGTCATGTCATGACCTACAATCTATCTGTCATGACCTAACTTCATTGAACTGAAATATTAATTTTTTAATTTTTACAAAATTAAAAGTTGATGCAGTTTAATAAGATTACGATTGGATCATTAATCCAATTAGTATGTAATTATACTAATTATATATTATAACAATAGCTTAACAACTTATCATAGAAATATTTAACCATATTTTTTTTAAACAGTAAATAAATGGTTCAACAAGAAATTAATTTTACATTTACTTTTACATTACATAAAATCTGGTTTATTTTTTATCTGTGTAACATACAGTAATTTCCACTCATTTAAAACAATAAATTCATTTAAGCATTGATTTAAGTATAAAGCTATAAATTTGAAACAAAAAGCCAAAATCATAAGAACAGTAAAAGTACAAAGACAACTTAAGTTACCAAAGAGTACAGTATTTCTCTGTCAATGCGTTTAACTTACTTAAAAAAAAAAGGACAAAAATTTAAATAACAATGATGGTGGAAAGAAAAGACATGTTAGAAGGCCAGAATTTCTGTACATTAAACGGAAAGAGCATGTGTTAACATGGTTAGAGAAACATGTAGTTATAAAATTCTACTAAAAGATCAGTAAACTGGGACAAACACCAAGGAAAACGTTGGGGCAACGTCAGGAAAATGTTGAGAAATATGTCATTCAATACAAGTGCAAGCTGACTGGTAAGATTTGCAGATCAGAATCGGCTTTCTTTCAAGTGTGTGTGTGTGGTCTAAAATATGATTAAAAATTAGAAACAATTACAGAAAACTGATGGAAACATAATTTTACATGACACTCTTCATTCAAATTTTTTAAATGATTTTTAAACCATGGACGGACATTAAAAACTAAACCATAGCTGTTTTAAGAAAGCCGGCTTCAGAAAATGTAATGAAGAAATTAAAAATGCTAAAACATTGGAAAAAATATAATTGGTGAAATTGAACTTGAAAGGTGGAATGAACTCACTGTATCTTGTTGTTATTGTTGATATTTTCTATGTTTGCTATTGTGGGTGACGGTATAATATATTTTTTTATTGTTGTATTGGAGTGTTAGTGGTCTCAAATATTTCTACTAGTAATTTTGTACAAACCACTATGTTGTCTTTGGTATTGACAGTGTAATTTGTTAGCAGTGAAACCAGTAAAGATTACACTGTTCAAAATGTTAAATGGTTTACAGGCATATTTCACAGGTACATAGAATATTAGCAAAGAAATTTTTCTTTTATAAAATTGCTAAACTGCTATAATTGTTTTTATTATTTAGACAAAGCTTTTCGTCATTACTGACATCTTCAGGTCTTAAACAACGATTCTCAGGTCTTAAACAAGAACATCTCAGGTCTTAAAGGTTGTTTAAGACCTGAAGATGTCAGTAATGACGAAAAGCTTTGTCTAAATAATAAAAACAATTATAGCAGTTTAGCAATTTTATAAAAGAAAAGTAAGGATGGCTGCTAATTTAAACAATACGAAAAAAAAAAAAAAAATTTTTGACTACAATGGAAGATTTGAAGAGTGTATGTGGAAAATGAATTGCCATCTTGAGAGGCAGACAAAAATAACACCTTTTTTCTTTCTACCAATAATGTACAGTAACATAGTACTGAACACAATTTACATCTTCCAAATAAATACTGTGCTGTATTTAGTTTACATTTATTTTAATAAACTGAACCAATTTTGTTCTCTACTTTTTACAAGTATTACATTTCATTCTTGGATTTCGTTGTCCATGACGTGTCCATTGATTAACGAAATATAATTAAATCACTACCCACTCGGAACACAACTTTGTGTTCCGAGTCGGTAGTGATTTAATTATATCTATTAAATTCCAGTATTAGAGCATGTGTTAAAATACTTAAATACTATATGAATTTTAAATTTCACATTCAAATTAAATTACAGAGACAATACGATTAATCCTACACAAAATTCTGCAATTTGAAATTTGGTTAATTACAAATTATTTTGGATGTACCTTAGTTTTTGAATTAGTAAGGTTTTAATGTATTCAACATTACACAAAAATTCAAGAAGATAAAAAGCAATAAAAACAAAATTCGAATGGATGGCCAGAATGGAAAAATCTAACATTTAAGAAAGTTACCAACAACAAAATAATCTTATGAAGAAAGTAAAACTCCAAAAGACATAAAGGCTTTGATGTATTTGAAAACAGTTTTTAGAAGAAACTAAAATATCATTTATCTTTTGCAAATACAAAACAGTCTGCAACTTTTTATTTGCATGACTATCATAAGTACATAAAATACTTACTACAAAATATCAATCAATAAAATCTTGTTTAACAATACTCTTGAGCACTGCATGCATAATAATAATCTTGCTTGCATGCACATGATATATGACATACTTACCCTGAATCATTGTTTTCTCAACCTGTAATTGTTTTTACTTTTCATTTCATATGTGTGTGTGTGTGTGTGTGTGTACACGTATTTTTGTATAAATGAAATCGTACTTTAAAACTAATTGTTAATTTAAAAAATAGTAATTAAAAAACAACATATATATACGTACAACCAACTGACTTTCTCGATCCATAGCAATAGTTGACTGAATCACGGTGCGCAGAAGAGTTAACATAATTTCTGTGATGTCCCTTATTGTGGTTCCTGGTGGTGCTCGAAACAGTAAATCCATTATATCACTAAGTATCTTCACACACAGCTCAACCTGTTACAATACAAAGTAATTGCAAGAGGTATATTTAAGAGTAATTTAAAGTAATTTATCATACAATGGGTGAACATTTGGTGTTCACAATAATATCAACAAAATGTCAGTCAACAAAAAGTATTATTAAAGTTTCAACCAGACAGTCTATGACTCAAAATTCAAACTAAATACATACATACATCAGTCAACCGAAAGGGAAGAGAAAACCTTTGGCAACTTATATAGGAAGCAATAACATACCTCTTATAACATGACTGAAGATAATCTGAGTTAGATGATAGTTGTTTTCTCAACCTGTCTCTTGAGTTAGACAGGAAATAAGATGAGAGACAAATGACAGGAAACGCCAATACTTGGATAAAACTTCCTTTAGAAAATACTTATACACTTCATGTACACTAAAATTTATAAAACTCTAATGGTGAAATAAGTTTTCATGGGCTAATATGAAAAAGTTGAAAAGAAAGTTTTGAAATAGTTACAAAATTTGTAAGACTAGTATGAAAGGCTAAGTGTAGTATGATGGACAGGGAAGTAATTTGCTTTTTGTCCTATAGTAGTTTTTGTCCAAATTCCAAGTAAAAATGGCCACTACACAAAGAGACAGATTTATCTCTTTTTTTTCAACCTGTGCCTACAGGAGGTGCTGGATGAGGTTATCACCAGGAGCTGGGATTGAAGATTCATGTAAGAATTAATATACTTGTTTTTGCTAATAATATTACTATCATGAAAATTTGGTGATCTGAAAGTGCTGGTCAAAGTATTCTTTGAGAAGGCTGGCAGGTGGAGGCAAATGATTAAAAACTAAATTCATGGAGGTGAATAGTCAAACTAGAACTGACAGTGGTCAAGAAATACAAATTGACAAACATGTTTTCATGTGTTGTAACGGTACAGAATTGTGTGCTACCATAGTTTCAATTTAAATCAGTAAATTATTAATTGTCAGCATTCACCTGTGAGGTGCCCCTTGTAACCAGCAACATACAGTGTTATTGTTGATGTCTAGACAGCCCAGCCCAGACGTATTACGCAACAGCTCTCCAGCAATCTTTGTGAATCACAGTAAGCAGTCTATCACCAGAGTTTGCATCAGACAGAAGCAGCATACAGTTCATTAACAAGTAAAACGGTGGCCTCGGGAGTGTAAGATAGGCCGAAATTAAAGTAGGCCTATCATGTGAAACTATTAAAGTACAAACAATATAGCACGCCAGAAAATTAACCCTCCAAGTGCTCAAGCAACGTTACATCGGCCAACTTGATATTACCACACGTGGAGATATTAAATAAAATTAATGAACATTTAATTAAAACACAGTGAACTCATTATAAACAGTTGCGGGAGTGTGTGTGAACTAAGAAAGTGGTCAACTAGTTAAAAAAACTATCAGTGCTAGTACCGATAAAGTTACGTGGAGCGATACCATTATTAAATGTGAACAATGATTTTAGTAATCAGTAAAACTCAGTAACAGCAGAGATAAAATTACTCTAATGAGTATACAGCGACTTTCGAAGTAAGGGATAAAAAAACGAGCATCACCAGTTGGAGCAAAGCCCCTACCAGGATGAGTACCATATTATCATTTCAGAACTTTTAACTACTATGTTGTAACATTTACATTTACAGACATTTTATTAAACAATAGAGATCTCTAAGGGAAAAGATATAAATTCAATAAATAAAAATAAAACGTACTGGTTCATTATAAATATTCATTAAAAAATATAAATAATTTGTTGTAGTCTAAGAAATGTTATATTAAGAAATGTTCATTTTACTAATTTGTTTGATTTCATATGTTACTAATATGAAGATTCATATACTCGAAAAGAAATTAAAAACTTAATTGTTATCAACGTAAGATGAAATAATTAATTTGTCTAATAAATCAGAAGCAATTTGTTTAATAATAAACTGTGTTATTATATTTTTACCGTCCTTCCCAAACAACCCATCTGCAGCTGTTTTCGTCTGTAGGACTCTGGAAAAGAGCCCTAAGGTAAGAGTTTATTAATAAATGATATAATTTGAGTAGTTTTACTGGCGATATTAATGGTGATATGTTGAGTAATAGTTGTGGGGATAATGAGAGTAGAAAGTCAGTTGACGTTAGTAATGAAGTAGTAATAAGTACTGATGAGTTGGAGAAAGAATGGAGAGATAGTTTAAATGTAGAGTATGAACAGAGGGCATATTTTTCTTGTGGTATAGGTGAAAGAAAGGCTTCACAAGTGTTGCTGGAGGACAAGAGTTCCTCGATAGTTTTTGTAGAAGACAAAAGGTCTTCAAAATGTCAAATAAGTTGTTTGTGTTTATCTGGTAGGGTCAGATGGTGTTTAAATAATAAAGTGGTGTTGCCCTCTGTGTGAAGTGAGAATGTGAAATGTTGTGATGAAAGTGATTATGAGAGAAAGAAAGAGTTAGAGTGGTTTAAGCTAAATAGAGGTTATGGAGAGTTGATAGAGAAGATGAATATTAAGAGAATTATGATAAACAATGTAGATTTACCTTGTGCAGTAGTAAACAAAGACAATGATTATATTGATGATAATAACATACACTTACCTGTAGTGAGGGTCAGCGTATTAGTAACAGCTGACGAACTATAGCGATGAAAAATTAAAGGATGTGATTGTAATAACCAATACTTACGGAGACTTGACAAAAAAACAATAATGCAGATTAGATTTATGATATAGTAATAATGGGGGGTAACCCTATGTATTATTATTATGGTACAATGGAAAAAATAAATGTTTATGGTTATTACACAAATGATAGCCATATGATGTGTACAAATAAAAATGAAATGTGTTATGTGCTGAAAAGATTAATTTTCGACGATAGGGGGGGGGTAGATAAAAACTCAATGTATGGACATTTTAAATATTTTAGTTTATGATAATGATCTGGCTGATTTAGGTATTGAAGTGTGGTAAATAAAAACTATGACAAAAATTTGTAAATAAATGTGTAGTGTTAAATGTATTATGTCAAGATGATCTTGTTGTAATGTATATTATAGTTTATGTGTAACCCATGTTGGTAATAAGAATGAAGGGTATAATAATAAATATCTGATTTTACCAAATAATTAACAGGAGGTACGAAGGAATTTATTTTGTATTGTGTGCTTAAATTACAAGCGTTTTAAATAATGTAACTAAAGCCATATTGTTTTTAGTAGAGGTGAAATTAAAGTAATTTAAAAAGGTTAATTTTATTTATGAAGTAAAATTAATTTTGATATGAATTGTAACAAATAGTAAGTGAGTAACATGTCAGCACTAAAAGATTTATAGAAACTGAAAATTGAAGGAAGTACAAGTAAGTATTCAGTAGTGATGTAACTATGAATGTTTAGACTGAGTCAGTGTTTATAACAGTGTTTATAAAACCAGTCTGGCATACAACTGTTGATATAAACAGGTAGATTGTTTGTTTCATGCTTGAGTTGACAACAACAAGAATGTTGTAGTTTGATGAATCAGTGCTATGAGCAATTTCTATTATGAAATAAAAGAAATACCAGATGTGTTGAAGTGGAGGTAGCTTTTTATGAATAACACAAGGAAATGACGTAGTGTTCTGATTGTAATGCAATTAATATTTTTGTTTTGAACAAATGAGATTGATATAATGAGGAGTTGACGAATTAAATTAAATTAAATTGGTAATTAAATTAATTGAACAGGTGGATTTTAATAATGAATTTAAACTTATTTTGATTTGAATTTTGACTGTAATCGTAAAATAAATAATAATTGATGAAAACAATGATTAAAATGTTCATTAAAATTGAATACTGAAGTAAATCTTTGGGTAAAAAAAAATAATCAAAAAATTGTTTGGGGTTAATCAATGTGTTATTTTTGAGGGGTAATAATGTATTATGAAAATTATTTAATTTGTATGGAATTTATATGATTTAGCTGTAGGTAGACAGTAAGTTTATATTATCAAAATTAAAAACTAAACCAGCACTCTGTATATAAAAGAACCAGTACGGCTAAGAGGAAACGAATCAGTGGAGGACATGGTATAATGAAAGGCCTTTTTGTTAAATTTTTTAATTGGATGTTACTGAGTCAGGTGATACTGTGGCGGGTATCTGCCCAATCTTATGGTGTTGGGATCTCAAGCAGAGAAGTCCAGTAAGGTCGGATGGGTGCTGCCGCAGCAGATTGATTTTAATAAGGATTTAAGGGGGGGTCGCAGCGCCATATCCTCACTGATCCTCTTAGGTTTTAGGCAATGAGAGTTTGTATGCTTCGGCATACAACCTCTCATTGGGGGGGTATTGTAACGGTACAGAATTGTGTGCTACCATAGTTTCAATTTAAATCAGTAAATTATTAATTGTCAGCATTCACCTGTGAGGTGCCCCTTGTAACCAGCAACATACAGTGTTATTGTTGATGTCTAGACAGCCCAGCCCAGACATATTACGCAACAGCTCTCCAGCAATCTTTGTGAATCACAGTAAGCAGTCTATCACCAGAGTTTGCATCAGACAGAAGCAGCATACAGTTCATTAACAAGTAAAACGGTGGCCTCGGGAGTGTAAGATAGGCCGAAATTAAAGTAGGCCTATCATGTGAAACTATTAAAGTACAAACAATATAGCACGCCAGAAAATTAACCCTCCAAGTGCTCAAGCAACGTTACATCGGCCAACTTGATATTACCACACGTGGAGATATTAAATAAAATTAATGAACATTTAATTAAAACACAGTGAACTCATTATAAACAGTTGCGGGAGTGTGTGTGAACTAAGAAAGTGGTCAACTAGTTAAAAAAACTATCAGTGCTCGTACCGATAAAGTTACGTGGAGCGATACCATTATTAAATGTGAACAATGATTTTAGTAATCAGTAAAACTCAGTAACAGCAGAGATAAAATTACTCTAATGAGTATACAGCGACTTTCGAAGTAAGGGATAAAAAAACGAGCATCACCAGTTGGAGCAAAGCCCCTACCAGGATGAGTACCATATTATCATTTCAGAACTTTTAACTACTATGTTGTAACATTTACATTTACAGACATTTTATTAAACAATAGAGATCTCTAAGGGAAAAGATATAAATTCAATAAATAAAAATAAAACGTACTGGTTCATTATAAATATTCATTAAAAAATATAAATAATTTGTTGTAGTCTAAGAAATGTTATATTAAGAAATGTTCATTTTACTAATTTGTTTGATTTCATATGTTACTAATATGAAGATTCATATACTCGAAAAGAAATTAAAAACTTAATTGTTATCAATGTAAGATGAAATAATTAATTTGTCTAATAAATCAGAAGCAATTTGTTTAATAATAAACTGTGTTATTATATTTTTACCGTCCTTCCCAAACAACCCATCTGCAGCTGTTTTCGTCTGTAGGACTCTGGAAAAGAGCCCTAAGGTAAGAGTTTATTAATAAATGATATAATTTGAGTAGTTTTACTGGCGATATTAATGGTGATATGTTGAGTAATAGTTGTGGGGATAATGAGAGTAGAAAGTCAGTTGACGTTAGTAATGAAGTAGTAATAAGTACTGATGAGTTGGAGAAAGAATGGAGAGATAGTTTAAATGTAGAGTATGAACAGAGGGCATATTTTTCTTGTGGTATAGGTGAAAGAAAGGCTTCACAAGTGTTGCTGGAGGACAAGAGTTCCTCGATAGTTTTTGTAGAAGACAAAAGGTCTTCAAAATGTCAAATAAGTTGTTTGTGTTTATCTGGTAGGGTCAGATGGTGTTTAAATAATAAAGTGGTGTTGCCCTCTGTGTGAAGTGAGAATGTGAAATGTTGTGATGAAAGTGATTATGAGAGAAAGAAAGAGTTAGAGTGGTTTAAGCTAAATAGAGGTTATGGAGAGTTGATAGAGAAGATGAATATTAAGAGAATTATGATAAACAATGTAGATTTACCTTGTGCAGTAGTAAACAAAGACAATGATTATATTGATGATAATAACATACACTTACCTGTAGTGAGGGTCAGCGTATTAGTAACAGCTGACGAACTATAGCGATGAAAAATTAAAGGATGTGATTGTAATAACCAATACTTACGGAGACTTGACAAAAAAACAATAATGCAGATTAGATTTATGATATAGTAATAATGGGGGGTAACCCTATGTATTATTATTATGGTACAATGGAAAAAATAAATGTTTATGGTTATTACACAAATGATAGCCATATGATGTGTACAAATAAAAATGAAATGTGTTATGTGCTGAAAAGATTAATTTTCGACGATAGGGGGGGGGGTAGATAAAAACTCAATGTATGGACATTTTAAATATTTTAGTTTATGATAATGATCTGGCTGATTTAGGTATTGAAGTGTGGTAAATAAAAACTATGACAAAAATTTGTAAATAAATGTGTAGTGTTAAATGTATTATGTCAAGATGATCTTGTTGTAATGTATATTATAGTTTATGTGTAACCCATGTTGGTAATAAGAATGAAGGGTATAATAATAAATATCTGATTTTACCAAATAATTAACAGGAGGTACGAAGGAATTTATTTTGTATTGTGTGCTTAAATTACAAGCGTTTTAAATAATGTAACTAAAGCCATATTGTTTTTAGTAGAGGTGAAATTAAAGTAATTTAAAAAGGTTAATTTTATTTATGAAGTAAAATTAATTTTGATATGAATTGTAACAAATAGTAAGTGAGTAACATGTCAGCACTAAAAGATTTATAGAAACTGAAAATTGAAGGAAGTACAAGTAAGTATTCAGTAGTGATGTAACTATGAATGTTTAGACTGAGTCAGTGTTTATAACAGTGTTTATAAAACCAGTCTGGCATACAACTGTTGATATAAACAGGTAGATTGTTTGTTTCATGCTTGAGTTGACAACAACAAGAATGTTGTAGTTTGATGAATCAGTGCTATGAGCAATTTCTATTATGAAATAAAAGAAATACCAGATGTGTTGAAGTGGAGGTAGCTTTTTATGAATAACACAAGGAAATGACGTAGTGTTCTGATTGTAATGCAATTAATATTTTTGTTTTGAACAAATGAGATTGATATAATGAGGAGTTGACGAATTAAATTAAATTAAATTGGTAATTAAATTAATTGAACAGGTGGATTTTAATAATGAATTTAAACTTATTTTGATTTGAATTTTGACTGTAATCGTAAAATAAATAATAATTGATGAAAACAATGATTAAAATGTTCATTAAAATTGAATACTGAAGTAAATCTTTGGGTAAAAAAAAATAATCAAAAAATTGTTTGGGGTTAATCAATGTGTTATTTTTGAGGGGTAATAATGTATTATGAAAATTATTTAATTTGTATGGAATTTATATGATTTAGCTGTAGGTAGACAGTAAGTTTATATTATCAAAATTAAAAACTAAACCAGCACTCTGTATATAAAAGAACCAGTACGGCTAAGAGGAAACGAATCAGTGGAGGACATGGTATAATGAAAGGCCTTTTTGTTAAATTTTTTAATTGGATGTTACTGAGTCAGGTGATACTGTGGCGGGTATCTGCCCAATCTTATGGTGTTGGGATCTCAAGCAGAGAAGTCCAGTAAGGTCGGATGGGTGCTGCCGCAGCAGATATGATTTTAATAAGGATTTAAGGGGGGGTCGCAGCGCCATATCCTCACTGATCCTCTTAGGTTTTAGGCAATGAGAGTTTGTATGCTTCGGCATACAACCTCTCATTGGGGGGGTATTGTAACGGTACAGAATTGTGTGCTACCATAGTTTCAATTTAAATCAGTAAATTATTAATTGTCAGCATTCACCTGTGAGGTGCCCCTTGTAACCAGCAACATACAGTGTTATTGTTGATGTCTAGACAGCCCAGCCCAGACATATTACGCAACAGCTCTCCAGCAATCTTTGTGAATCACAGTAAGCAGTCTATCACCAGAGTTTGCATCAGACAGAAGCAGCATACAGTTCATTAACAAGTAAAACGGTGGCCTCGGGAGTGTAAGATAGGCCGAAATTAAAGTAGGCCTATCATGTGAAACTATTAAAGTACAAACAATATAGCACGCCAGAAAATTAACCCTCCAAGTGCTCAAGCAACGTTACATCGGCCAACTTGATATTACCACACGTGGAGATATTAAATCAAATTAATGAACATTTAATTAAAATACAGTGAACTCATTATAAACAGTTGCGGGAGTGTGTGTGAACTAAGAAAGTGGTCAACTAGTTAAAAAAACTATCAGTGCTAGTACCGATAAAGTTACGTGGAGCGATACCATTATTAAATGTGAACAATGATTTTAGTAATCAGTAAAACTCAGTAACAGCAGAGATAAAATTACTCTAATGAGTATACAGCGACTTTCGAAGTGAGGGATAAAAAAACGAGCATCACCAGTTGGAGCGAAGCCCCTACCAGGATGAGTACCATATTATCATTTCTGAACTTTTAACTACTATGTTGTAACATTTACATTTACAGACATTTTATTAAACAATAGAGATCTCTAAGGGAAAAGATATCAATTCAATAAATAAAAATAAAACGTACTGGTTCATTATAAATATTCATTAAAAAATATAAATAATTTGTTGTAGTCTAAGAAATGTTATATTAAGAAATGTTCATTTTACTAATTTGTTTGATTTCATATGTTACTAATATGAAGATTCATATACTCGAAAAGAAATTAAAAACTTAATTGTTATCAACGTAAGATGAAATAATTAATTTGTCTAATAAATCAGAAGCAATTTGTTTAATAATAAACTGTGTTATTATATTTTTACCGTCCTTCCCAAACAACCCATCTGCAGCTGTTTTCGTCTGTAGGACTCTGGAAAAGAGCCCTAAGGTAAGAGTTTATTAATAAATGATATAATTTGAGTAGTTTCACTGGCGCCCGAACAGGGACTCGAGTATTTTATTAAATTGACATAATTTATATTGTTTTATTGACGCCCGAGAACAGGGACTCGATTATATACATTAATAATTGATAGAATTTATATTGTTTCAGTGTACATTATGGTTATGGGCGTAACCCATAATTAATCGATTATCTTGAAAATGCAAGATGTTACTGTGTGAATATTATGCACGTCTTCTGGATAAACTGAACAAAAAAATTCATTTAAAAAAAGGACTAACAAAGAAATAAATTTTGTTTTATTAGGACGATGTGTTAACACAAAAATCTGCTTTGGCAATAGAGAAAACCATGAATTTGAAGGATGAACTGGTAGAACATCCACGCTTTTCACCAAAGGCCTCCTCAGACTTTCAACTGTTTCCAAATCTCAAGAACAGCAGTTGATGGGTATTTGGAGACCTTCCAGAAAGTCACTACATAAATAGGATAATGGCACTGGAGCATCATTGCTGGACTAAGTGTATTGCGTTAAAGGAGATTATATTGAAAAATAAAATTTATTTTGAACTGAAAAACTGGCTTTTTTTCTTGTGAGCCCAATAACCAAAAAGGGCAATCCTCATATTCAGGAGAGAGAGAGAGAGAGGGGGGGGGGCAAAAATGAAGAATCCACCAGGAAGGTCTACAAGATGAATGGAGTGGACTGCCAGGGTCTGGCAACCTTGAGAGCACAGGAGGATGATACAGGGTATAGTCTGTTGTGGAAGATGCTTGGCAAAGTCAAGTTTAGGGTTCTTCATTGGGAAAGTATGTAAATAAAATATAAAAAAGTAATAACAGTAAGAACTGTAAGAGTGGAATTAATTTCAACTTTAGGCAAAATGTTTCTTAAACATCACATCCAAGAGGTCAATGCTTGAAGAAGGCTGGAAATGTCTAGGGTAATTGGCTGTTCTGAGGTCTAAACTACACATATGATGGCAGACCCTACTTGTACAGTTTGAGTTAGCAACACTTCTTAACACCATACAATGAACTGAACTTACAAATATAAAACAAAAACGCTGAATAATCTGTCCACAGGTGGAGACAGTTTATGTTGTGTACCTGCTCATAATATATTAAAGGCAATGGATAGAAATCTTAATAATTTGTACTGCTCATTTACAGAATAAATTTTTATAAAAACAGAAATATTCATATGGATGGAAACATGTAAATCAGTACGCAGACAGTTCTGTACTACAACAATCCAAACTGCATGAAAATCAATAAGCCTTAATCCTCTCACAGGCAAATGACCCTGTAGAAGGTTGACATACCTAATTAAGATTCTTTGTTATCCAATGTTGTAATGGGGCTAAATCTACATAGTAATTTTACATAATAGCTTTATAAATTTTATAACATGTGCAGACGAGGCCTCCTTAAGATGACGCGATTGCCGGTAAATGTTTTCATGACTATATATGGTTATGCAGCAAATCTCAAGTTTATTTGTAGTCAGTGATTAATAATGAAGGAATGTTGTTGACGAAAATCAGTTCATGGCCAGTTAAAAAGGTGATACTAAGTTCAGCGAAACTTTTCAATACTGAGGACGAGACGTATAGCGGGGAGTGGAGTGAACCAGTGTAGATACGATACAAACGGAAATTTTTAACACTAAAAGTCAGTCGACCACCATCTTTTGCGCTGTGCAGCAGCAGTCTCGGGCGCCCACATAAACAGCAGAAAACATAATCAAACAGTGTGAAATTCTAACTAATATTGGAACGTAAGAAATATAAACCATAATAATAATAATCAGTGATCAGTAAAAAATTTGGAGTGACAGTTTCGGCCATAAAAACGTTAAAAGTGAAAACAACAAACAGTGCACGCCACAAGGAGATGTCCCATGTGATGAAACCTACGCACCATTAAAGGAAAGTAAATATAATTAAATACTGGCATTTTTAAATTGAGCTCAATAAAAAAGATATGTAGAAGTGTGAAAGTGTGCGTGATTGAGTGAATGAAAAAATATAGGCCTAACAAGAAGTGTTGAGTTTGTGTAATTCTTGATATACTTATTCGTATTTTGATGTAATAGTTGTTGGAAATCAGTTTTACGCCTTAAGGTGGAATAAGAGTGTTCATGATTTTTTTTTATGTTATCACAAGAAAATAAATAATGTTATATTTTACTCGATATACGCATTTTGTTATTTGTATTTGCCCACTGTTCTCTGCCAAAGTACATTAATAAACGAATGCCTGGATAAAACTTTACACATAAAAACAATGTTAAATTAATAATTAATTACTGGATAATACTTCAATGTATACACAGGACAGTTCCTTGTAATTTGTTTATATACTTATTTATTTTTCTGTTTATTTGTTTCCTTGTAATTTTAAAATGATTAGACTAATCATTTAAAAATAAGGTGTTGTAAAATTACCCGTCTTGTATCTAGGAGTATCAATAAGAAATTTTAGGAAAAAAAAATTAATGATATGGTTGTAACAGTACATTTTGACCCCATTACATAATTATGGGTTATAAGGGTGATTTGCAATGTTTTATTGTGTAACTATGAACATACAGAGTGGTTAGGTCCATTGTCCCAATATAAAGAGAGATCCAAGCAGAATCAGGCAGTGTATCATACCAAGGTCACCGTTGGAACGTGCGGGAGTCGGAAACAGCCATGGCGGAGATGGTGATGAAGTCCGTTACATATACATTGTGATTGGACAATAAAGTTATTCCGTCATAGAAAAAACAATGACGCACTGAAAACAATGCGTACGACTAGGGCGTTGTTCTGCAGAACAGAGCTTAATGACGTCAAAGTCACGCACACAAGCATAAAATTGTACATTAATCGGTCTCAGTTCATCACCGTCCACTAGAGAGGCCACAGCGATGTATCGCTGGTGGAATTAATTTTCATCAAAAGTTGTGAACAACAATTAGAATCTTGTAAAATGTGATATCAAACATGTAGTAGAGAACAGTAAACCAAAGTACATATTATAACACCTTTAATGTAGAGTCAGTGCAGAAAAATCTAACTTGTAATGAATTCAACACCGATCATACTCCTGGGATACATCTGAGGCCAGCGAGGGAGCGACGATCCGCTTACCACAGAGAAGTCACAATTTATCTCTCTTTATATTTATTCATGAGCTCAATAAATGAAATAATAAATTGTATAAAATGTAATTACAGTAACGTGTGAGTGAGCGTGTGATTGCACTAGGGCGTGGCCATGCCTATATACGTATAGGGCATTGGTTTGTGTTGATATACGATACTTTAACTGCAGTATAAAATAAAAAGGAATCTAACTAATTTTAATGATGAGGCTTCTCAGTACTGAATTAATTAAATTAATAAAAGAAAACAATGAAGAAAGATAGCCGCCATTTTGTTTTTTGAGTTAATACTGGCAGCCATTTTGGGCTAGGCCTTTATGTATGTTTTACGAATGTATAGTTTATTATGTGGGAAATTAAAACGAGTAGTTACAGTAGCTAAAGAGTTTGTGTCTTCATTGTGTCACTCTTTCTGTTTAAACAAATCTCGCTGTTACGAATCCTGGCACCCCTTAGGTAAAAAAGTGTTTAAAACGGAGAAGCACATGTTCACCGGCAAGGATCCCGGTAAGTACACATGTGTACCATGTTTTGACCAACATTATACATATATAAGTACCATAGTTTATGTATATAAAAAGAAAATCAGATGGTAGTTAACAGATGCCGCCCTCACTGGGACGTAAATATCTGTTAGTTAACAGATGGCGCCCTTACTGAGGACGATATAAATATTAATTTATATAAACAGCCAGATTTGAAAACAGAGAAGGTGGTGCAAAACAGAACATAACCAAAAAACACAAAAGGTTATGTTGACGAAACAAAACAACCAATAATTATATAATAAAAAAAATACAGAGAGTAATAGAAACAGCTAAATTATGGCAGAACACAATAATAGTATGTTAGGTGTAAACGACACACACACAGAGTCTGTTTTATTAGACAGAATAAGCGCGAGTTCGACGCCTAAGGCAGTCGAAAATAAAATATCATTAGAAGACCTGTTCGCATTGATTAAAACACAAAATAGTGTGTTAAAGGAGATTGACGAGAAGTTTGATAGCCTCGAAAATGAATTGAAAAAACAAAATAATGTGCAAGATGTAAAATTGAACCAATTAGAAGAGAGATTAGAAAAATTTAAAAACGAAATAAAGAAACAAAATTGTAACATTGACAAGGTAGACAAATCAGATAGAAATAAAGACAAGGTAAGTAGTGGTGAGAAGTATAATAGAATTACAAATATGGTGTTAGAAAATAATTGTGTGAGTATTGAGAGTGGTGATAAAAGTATAATGGGAGTAGAATTTGATAATGAAGTGATAAAAAGTGTTGATGAGTTAGAGAGAAAGTATAGAGAGAATTTACAGATAAAGGGGTTGCAGGGGGTAAAATTGTCCCTTAATGTTGTAGTAGGGGGTGAAGTAAAGACTTCACGTGTGTTTAGGAAGGACGAGAGTGCCTTCAATGCGTATTTGGAAGACAAAAGGTCTACAAATAAAGTGGTCCCTGGGTTTTTTTGTGCACTTCACAGGTGGTGCAGTGATAAAGTAGTAGAGTCCCCTGCATATATGGAGAGAGAGTGTGTAGCTTGGTATGATGGTGAGAAATGTTTTGAGAGAGAGAGAAAGAGAGAAATTGAGATATATAAAGTAAAGAAAAATTATGAAGAGTTTAGGAAAAGGTTAGGTGTAGAGATGATATATAATAAAAATAATAAGTACTTACCTTGTAATGAAGCGGATATAGCAGTAATAGGAGGTGATAATGAAAATAATGACTTTATAACATACCTAGTGGTGACGAATTATACTGGAGGTGACAGGACAATGACCAATCATGACAGATTAAATGAGTTTGTGGAAAATAATGAAAACTTGAATGGTATATGCATTTATGATGTTAATATAAGAGATTCAATAATAAGCAATGTATATAGATATAAGATAAGACTATTGTTTGATGATATGGGGTAATTGTTTATTGTGTTATGAACATTTAATTGTGTGGACAGTGTTTTTAAAAATGGACTGACTAGGACTGATTATGGTGAATGATTTAATGATTATGTGAATTGTATATTTTGTGTATTGATGTCTATGTATTTGTGTATTTTTACTGTTGTGTATTTTATGTAATTTTTATGTAAACATGTATTGTACGATTTTAAATAATTGGAGGAAGTTAATAATGATTTTAAAGGATATTATGAGAATTCAGATTCTAATGGTTAGTAGATGATTATGTATTTGGATATGAAAGGTGTTGTTAGCAGATAAGTGATGAATTTCTAATGGTATATTAATGTTGAAATGTTATAAAGAGTTTGGGGATAGTGATAAATCAGGGCATTGGAGTTAGTTAGATAGAGTTATTGGGAGTTAGGGAAAATAAAGTGTTGAGATGCTGATAATGTATAAAGAGGTGTTAGATATTTTAGGGACACAGTGGTTAGTAATTATATGTAGAGTTGAGTGATGTGCGTGGTAATTATATTTGTTGTTGTTGGTGATATTTTGTAATAAGGGTATTGGTGTAGGAGTCCAACGAGAGATGTTGAGACAGGAGGGATCGTTGTGTGCCGGAAAGGGTTATCTGAAAGGGTCAGAAACCGATAAGGGAATGAGTTGGTTAGAGGGAATACACACATACTAGTACAAAAAAGGCGCGGTGCCAGAGGTTTTAAATGGGATTCGTGAAGGGGGTTATTAAGAGATATTGGTGTCAAAATATATATTAATGGTTAGAAGCGGTTGTTAGTAGAAAAAAGGGGTAGTAAGGTTAGGTTGACAGATGCCAAAATAAGCTAGAGAAAAATGAATAATAGAGAGTCACCCAAACGAGTAAGGATAGAAGGGTTAGAAAAGGAGAATTCATGATAGGAAGGTAATTGTAACTGAAAGGTAAGGATACATTTGAAATTGTTGTATAGAATCTAATGAATGTCAAATAATTGAAGTTAATTGAGAATTGATGTTATAAAGTTTTGGTACAAGTCATGTAAACTGTTTAATGTAAGCTAAATGTAACAATGTTAATATGTAATGTACAATGTTTTATGATGTTTTATTATGTTGATAGCAATAGAGTGTGTGGTTAGGAGGTCACTACAGGGGTAATGACGGTAACCAGTGTTAAGATATAGTATATTCTGAAGTTGGAAGTTTAAAGTTAAAAATGAAGTTAAATGAAATAGTCTAGTAAGCTGCCATTTACAAAAATAGATAAATGATTATAAGTTGAGCAACAAAGTTTAAAGTAAAGGTGTCTGCCATGATAGTTGTAAGTTGAATTTATAGAAATAAGTAGGTGAAGGTATTTTGGGGTATACTAAAGAATTGTTGATATATTGTGTTATATGTAGTTACCTATATAGGTTGTTTATTTTCTTACAAGGAAGTAGTTGAATTTGGTGGTGGAAAAAATCGATGTATTTTAAGTCTTGTTGTGGATAAGTGAAACTTTTGAATAAAAAAAAAAAAAAAAAAAAACCAATGCCCGAACACAAACCAATGTATCTAAAAGGGAACATATCAGTTGTAGATATGGAAGTGTACTGGACCACTATTTTAATTTTGTATGCAATGTTTCAGAGTTTTGTGGTGTTGTGACCGCAGTCCTGGGCTGGCTGGCGCGTCAGAACAGGAGTGTAGAGTGCCTCATGGCCTTATGGTGTAGGGATCTCTCCGGAGAAGTCCAGTAAGGTCAGAGGGTGCGACCAGCATCATAGGACCAAGGGTAAGTGATGATAAAATTTTTATATAATAACAATACAGGGGGTTGTGGTGACATATCTAGACCGATCCTTTTAGGAAAGTGTGAATGAGTCAAGGAAATTTTTTGTGTTCCGACGCAAAAATTTTCCTTGAGGGGGTTTGTAACAGTACATTTTGACCCCATTACATAATTATGGGTTATAAGGGTGATTTGCAATGTTTTATTGTGTAACTATGAACATACAGAGTGGTTAGGTCCATTGTCCCAATATAAAGAGAGATCCAAGCAGAATCAGGCAGTGTATCATACCAAGGTCACCGTTGGAACGTGCGGGAGTCGGAAACAGCCATGGCGGAGATGGTGATGAAGTCCGTTACATATACATTGTGATTGGACAATAAAGTTATTCCGTCATAGAAAAAACAATGACGCACTGAAAACAATGCGTACGACTAGGGCGTTGTTCTGCAGAACAGAGCTTAATGACGTCAAAGTCACGCACACAAGCATAAAATTGTACATTAATCGGTCTCAGTTCATCACCGTCCACTAGAGAGGCCACAGCGATGTATCGCTGGTGGAATTAATTTTCATCAAAAGTTGTGAACAACAATTAGAATCTTGTAAAATGTGATATCAAACATGTAGTAGAGAACAGTAAACCAAAGTACATATTATAACACCTTTAATGTAGAGTCAGTGCAGAAAAATCTAACTTGTAATGAATTCAACACCGATCATACTCCTGGGATACATCTGAGGCCAGCGAGGGAGCGACGATCCGCTTACCACAGAGAAGTCACAATTTATCTCTCTTTATATTTATTCATGAGCTCAATAAATGAAATAATAAATTGTATAAAATGTAATTACAGTAACGTGTGAGTGAGCGTGTGATTGCACTAGGGCGTGGCCATGCCTATATACGTATAGGGCATTGGTTTGTGTTGATATACGATACTTTAACTGCAGTATAAAATAAAAAGGAATCTAACTAATTTTAATGATGAGGCTTCTCAGTACTGAATTAATTAAATTAATAAAAGAAAACAATGAAGAAAGATAGCCGCCATTTTGTTTTTTGAGTTAATACTGGCAGCCATTTTGGGTTAGGCCTTTATGTATGTTTTACGAATGTATAGTTTATTATGTGGGAAATTAAAACGAGTAGTTACAGTAGCTAAAGAGTTTGTGTCTTCATTGTGTCACTTTTTCTGTTTAAACAAATCTCGCTGTTACGAATCCTGGCACCCCTTAGGTAAAAAAGTGTTTAAAACGGAGAAGCACATGTTCACCGGCAAGGATCCCGGTAAGTACACATGTGTACCATGTTTTGACCAACATTATACATATATAAGTACCATAGTTTATGTATATAAAAAGAATAATAGCTGGTAGTTAACATGGTGAACATTACACACTCTATACTATGTAAAGTATGGGCAAATCTGCCAAGATTAATATCATTTTAATTAACACAGAAAGCATAAAAACAAAAACAAACAAAAAATACTAAACAGAAGACAACATTATGATTAGGTGGTTAATTTGTTTGGTTACAGTTGACTTGACTATATAGTTACCATGGTAACAAAACTGAAGTTTTTTATTTTTGTTCTTACTACAAAAAAGTAGTATAAATTATACTATATGTGTTTAGGACAAAAGTAGTTTGTATTATCAAACACTTATTCTATTGTGGTAATAGAAATTTCTTGTCATATAGTAATAGTAGAGGAATTTTAATTTTTAAGTAACACATTCTTTCCACATTTAGGATTTTTGTTTTGTTTAAATAACTGTTTTGGCAATTAATGTTAACAGAAATTTTTAGACAGTAAGATCTCAATCTGGCACCATAATTAAAAGGCACTAACTCTTCAAACACATTTTACTCTTCTCTTTACATTTCATAATTTGGTAAAGTTTATTGGCATTTATCACTCATGAAAGATATCTGCATGTGTTCACACCATGTATGCAGTGTGCATGCCTGTTCACACACACCACACATACACACACACACACACAATAAACTGAAAATAGAGTTTTGTTTAGTTTTGAAGGCATGGGCAGTAAAATCTGGTTTCACATGAAACACAATTTTTCCCCACTATAACATTCTTTTTGAATGCAGAAATAAAAAGTGAAAATACATAAGACACCTATGATGTGATTAATTCAATCCATACCACAAACTGCATCCCGATCCCATGTCCAGAAATATCTTCTATAAGTTTAGTCTCAACTGTCTTTGTTTGATAGTGTTATCATCATATACAAAAATTATCTGTATGTACTCAAATTTACTTGATAAATTTCCTTCATCAGATTTAAACCAAAATTAAAATTAAAAACTCAAAGCATGTTGTTTTAATATCTCTCAAAGAGTTAAACACTATCTGAAAATTTTATCTCAGACGTTTCACTAGTAATTTTTTTCACTTAATAGTTACCATCATGGGAAAAACTGAAAATCTCCCAACTCTCTCTCTCTCTACATAATTACATAATTTACAAAGTTGCATACAATACAATTTATATACCTAACTACTTTTTAACAAAATTAATACAATACTAAATTAATTGTTTAAACATTGGTAATTTCTTAAACTGTTACAATTAATTTTACTATTTACATCAACTACAGTAATTGTTGCTACTTATAAAACCAGTACTTACTTCTTCGGTGAGATCGTTGAGGTTATGTAACTTGTCGGTGACAGCACCCAACACCTTGGCAAGCTTCGCTACAGATTTCGACTTGTTGCGAAACTCAACACTGCTACGCGCCTTTTAAACAGTGCACTACACCTTTACACTTTACACCTTTTACATACACACATACACGCACACACAAAATAACACCACAAACAGAAAAAAATTAACAGTGACAAACACAAGAAAAGAATTCTCAATAAACAAACACAATATTGAAAACAAGGTTTTTTTATGAACTTACATATTTCAGCATCTTGTTTCTTTACAATTCCATTCAAAAATTGTTTTAATTAAGAAAATTATCTGAAATTACATTTTTGTTTGTATAAATTTAGTTTCAATTGTATGTTATCAAAGTAATTATATATGAATATAAAGTTTACACATATTAAATAGGTAGAATTTATTTCAGTGCGAGTTCAGAGTGTCATAATATGAATGTGAGAATAAAATTCTGTCTCAGAGAGTTCCCCTAACAACCTATACCTTGAAGAATGAGTCATTGCCTGCAATATAACTATCTGTTTTTTGTTGGCAACACTGTAATTTCTGTGTACACCACTTGTTTGAACAGCCGTGCAGTAACATTAATGTATAGTTTGCTTGTCATGTGCACCAAAGAAGAGCAGTGTTCACAGATATCAGTTTTTAGTGAGCAAACAGTATATCAAGCATCGAAATCTGTTGCCATACACTTTCAGCAATATCAAAATAGCAGATTATCACAACATTAAGTTATTGTCAAGAAGCAAGCAGGAGCTGGACACTCGCCAGAATCATGATGGGCGATAACGTAGACAAGGAAGGTACTGATACACACAGACAAGTGACTAAAATTAGAGCGGCAAATTGGACAGCCTGCATAAGAAATCATCCATAATTTACTTGGTTTGCATGAAGTGTTGCATGTGTGGATTAATGCTCAGCCAAAAATGTTTTTTTATGGCATCACGAGAATAGTTGAAAAGCAAGGGGATTGCACTGAAAAATAATGTTAGTGAAAATTTTATATTTTCATTCAAGTGGAATTTGTATCTGCATTGTAGGTAATTACTGACTCACACTCATACATAACACTAAGTATCTGCAACAGTATGTCCGGAGTTAAATTGTTTGGTTTACACAAAAGATTGTGGGAATTGCATGATACAATTTTATGAAAATCTTTACTTCCAAAACTTTTGACATAACTCAAATGAACTTTTTTAACACAGCCTCATACCAATCAACAAACATCATGAGTACATAATATAGATGCACTAATATAGTTGCATTATAGTAACTGTATGATACTATTTTATGAAAAGTTTCAGTTCCAATATTTTTGATATCATAAAATATTATGTCAACGTTTACTCAATGAACTGTTTTTATTAACGCAACCTTACACCAGGCAATGAAAATTAGGTACCGATGAAGAAGTACTAATACATTTATATACAAAGACTCTTCAATAAATATTCCACATGGTAGTATAAGTAACAGAGATGCATGATGACAATGATGACTTTAGCGATAATAACTTTCACTGTAAACTAGTTGACTTGGAAGACATCAAAATCATAGCATCAAAGAAAAGAGTCGGTGAGATCTGTAAAAACTTTTCTCTATATGAAGTCACAAGGTTTAAAACGGAGAAAGTACACACTTGTGTTGATTACTGCCTCGCTACTGTCAAGGTATCATGTAATACTCCATCTCATAAAATATTAGAAGCAAATGAAACTTCAGGTCCAAGTAAATATAAAATTATTTTATCATATCACATACTATATTCATAACTATGAAACTTATTTGTGATACAACAACTGAAGTCAGGATATATTTACAGAGTTCCACCTAATTAAATCCACTTTATGTTTACATATTTTTCTTGGCATTACTGTTAAAGCCAACTCTAAATTGTCCACCAATGGATTGTCCACTTGTAGCTTAACCACAGTGCATTCCTAATGAATAATAGAGTATATAGTTCCAACAGGGTCCCTAGAGTGTTCACCACATCCTGCATATTGTATGCCAGATTTCTCTGGTCATTGTCATTTAGGCCTCTGCTCATCACAGACTGTTGAATGCCTAGTACCCAAGTAAGCCTAGCTCTACTCTTCTGTGCCACATAATTAAATATTCTTCATGGCTACTGTTCATTTTGCATTCTTCTCATGAGCCAATACCATTAGAATTGCCACCTTTCTATATATTCCATTAACCTTTCTATTTATTTGTCTCCTAGGAGAAAATAGCACTAGGTTAGAAATGAGAAAGTTGAATATACTGAGTGACCCATGGCATAGCACTACCTGGAAAGTCAAGATGACAGTTGTGTGACATTGTAATACTGTGTCAGTTACACAGTATGTTACAGAAGTTATAGTTTCTGTTATGAAATACTGAAAGACAGAAAGAAACGTTATTTCACAATTTAGAAAATAATAATTAAATTATATTTTTTTATTCTGTCTATTAATTTTTAGTATACAATTATAATTGTACATTTTTTATTAACTAGAGCCAGTGAAAAACATGTAGGCATTACTACATAACATAACTTACACACATATCAATATATTGTGGTAGAAATCTCTTCTGTATGTGTTATTTTAGTTGTTAGCAATTTAAAGAATTAGCATCAACTTTTTTATTTACTATAACTTTTTGTTTTTCTTTTATCCGTGGTACTGGACAATTAATAATTGGCCACATGTGCAAATAAAATTCTTCTTCTGGCATTCCAACGAGTTGAATTTTAGCCTGCTCAATAATTTCCCTCCGTTCTATCCTCTCACCACACAATCTTCTCCTGTCTCTGACATTCACACCTATCAAATCATCTATCCATCTTTTCTAGGTCTTCCACTAATTCCTCTGCCCACTGGTTTTCAATCTGTGATTCTTTTGGTCGTTGCACTATCAACCTTTCGTCTTACGGGATCCAGCCATTCTAATCTTCTACTGTTGATGAACTGGACTATGTCAACACTATGTATTAATTCATCCAGTTCATAATTTGTTTGTATCCTCCAGGACCCATCTTCAGTCTGCCAAGATCCAAAGACCTTTCTTAAATTTTATGCTTAAATAGTGCAAATAAAATTAGCTTAACAAAATTAGTTTCATTTGTTCAGTCAGCCTCTTTCAACTTTAGCTATTTAAACTTATAATTTTAGGGTTAAAAATTTTAGGATTAAAATTTTAGGGTTGATAACCCAGTGGCTCTATGAAAGATGCCCTGCCTGGAGAAGTGTTCCGCTTCTTATATGTCATTCTACACCACTGCACTATTGCTATGCTATTTGACAACACTATGAAGCTACTCTGGCCAGAAGGTGTAAAATTGGAAACATTCTTCTCTTTGGGAACAATAACAATGTCTATGCAAGTAAAAACCAAAAGATTAATATCGCTTTACACAAAAACAGTTTGCATCACATATGCCTTGAAACTTTTTGGGGGGTATTCAGTTGAAGCAACTACCCAGATTCTGATAGAATAATTTTATACCACATACAAAACAGTACTTGTGAAAGCTCCATGCTAAATACAAACAAGGAACAGTCACTACTCTGACTGAAATGTACATGAGCTTTAGAGGGTTTGGGTTACACCAACCATACAAAACATTAAGTTTCATAATGATAATCTGATTTCTAAGAACTGTGTACCTGGCTTTGAATGTGTGTTCAATAAACCTCATTATATATGAAAAAAATATTCATTAAACATTTTATATTGAATATCAAGGTATAGAATTTGTTATCACTAAAAATACTACCATAATCCAACTGAACTGGTCCCATTGATTCTGTTTCCAGAATAACAGCAAATAACCACTGAGTTCTAGACAGCATTAGTTTTAATATTTTCAACCGGTGGCTTTATGATAACCTTTGAAATGGATAATTACAATTATATATGAGATATTAATTTTATCTCTTCAGTTCTTGTCACTGTTGTTTAGATACTCTGTGTGTTCCAATATTTGGAATATTAATTTTGGAATAAAATGTTAATTTTACAACATTATGATTATGTGTTGTGTTGTTACAATAGTGTCAAATTAAAAATGTACAAGAACACAATATGGGCATAAAAGAAACTTGAACTTCTTTCTATCCAAGCCTGGTGGAAATTTTATACTTCAAGAATTTAGTGTTTATCATATCAAGAAATTAGTCTTCACGATTTTTTTTAAACAAATTCAAATTTTATAATTTTGTGGGTCAGAAAATTTTGTAAAAATACATTTTCCTTAATTTGATGCAGTGACTATTAAATATTGATATTTAATATCCTTAATATTAATATTTTTGACTGAATTTTCAGTACAATTTTCTGTTCATGGGAAATTAGTTTAACATTTTCAATACAAAATTGTTTGGCAAGAAACTTATTATTTTTATGCCACTGATTTTTTACAGTCAGATATTATCAGAACAAATTATGTTTGTCTTTGACAAATACAAATGTATTAAGTTTTACCATAATAATACACTTCAGTACAGATGAAAAAATTATCTTAACTAGATTTATATTGTAAACTAAATAAAACAATGCTTCTATAACAGATTTTAATGAGTTTCAAATTTGTCTCCACACTTGAACTGACTGTTATTTATAAATTAAAATAAATGAAACGCATTAACAAAATGAAAAAAGTATATTACACACAAAACACAGCATCAAATGAAATAAATTTTAGAATAAGATTAAAATGAAATGCTAATATCTTATAATGACATGTCATCACCTATCAAAAAGTGTCTAATTACTATTTTTCAGTGTTTATTAACTTATCTTTATAAAGACATTAGGTAAACAAAATTTTAATATTTTAAAATAATTTAAAATTGATTAATTTGTTTGAAATTAAATTTTAATTCGAAACTGAAACGAATGCAACCATGAGTTTCAAATTTGTCTCCACACTTGAACTGACTGTTATTTATAAATTAAAATAAATGAAACGCATTAACAAAATGAAAAAAGTATATTACACACAAAACACAGCATCAAATGAAATAAATTTTAGAATAAGATTAAAATGAAATGCTAATATCTTATAATGACATGTCATCACCTATCAAAAAGTGTCTAATTACTATTTTTCAGTGTTTATTAACTTATCTTTATAAAGACATAAGGTAAACAAAATTTTAATATTTTAAAATAATTTAAAATTGATTAATTTGTTTGAAATTAAATTTTAATTCGAAACTGAAACGAATGCAACCACCATGCATTGTGCATTTGAAAGCAACAACACACACATATAACACATTAGTTTTAAAAAAAATTTTGTAAGTTCATAAGCCCCTTTCTGCCAAGCATTCCTTGTGCTTTAACAAACCAGCTATTTGGAAGGACACACACATGAGCATACACATATACAAATTATCAACATGTTTTTGCCCCTGGAACTCACAATAAAACTTCAACTTCATTGATGACTTCTTTGGTTAAAATTCATAACTCAATGTTTCATAGTTGAAACATTACTAAATCAACAGAGCTTCTTTCTTATCCTTGTATTAAAGTTTTAGCACCTAAACACATTTCACAGAAGGTTTTTCTGCATCAACAGAAATTGAATGTTCTAACAAGTAAATGATTTTAACAACTTCAATTTCAACTATTGTGAATCAAAAGTCAAACTGAACATTCATTAAAATAGTCTTGGTTTCTATGAAATACATACAGGTAATACAACTTTAATACAGTGAAACCTTGATATAACGCTCTTCTGCGGGTCAGCCAAAAAGCGCTTTATATCGAGGGTCGCTTTATATAAAGGTCCCAAGTTTAACTATTTAATTTGCTGGGACCGTGAAAATGAGCGTTACATCAAGGGCCGCATTATATCACAGGGGTGTTATATCGAGGTTCCAATGTACTTACATACGGAAGAAATTACTTTTATAGTTAATTATGTCTGAATGAAAATTAAGAGTCACACACACACACACACACACACTCACACACACACACACGCACACACGCGCACGCACACACACACACACACACACACACACACTTTGGGTTCTTGTGAATGTGGAATATCAGTCTTGACACAGCATTAAAAAGTTATTTTCATATGCAAGCATAAAAACTGTACTGGAATAATTTTTGAAATAATAATGGAATTGTATTGGAATAATTCACACATCATGAATAAGTTTCTGTAAAAAATAGATTGAATAACAGCTAATCAATTTTTATTTTTATTCCAATGATTTCAATTTAAATAATCAATTGTTTATATAATTAACTGTTTAAAAAATGTTTAATGTAGCTCTGCATGTTTAAAATTATTTAATTGTTATTAATACTATTACATTTTTTTAATAGACATCTTTTCTTTTTTTTGTATTTAGAATTCAATCAGCCCTCTCCAACTTGTATTGCTAAGCCATTCTCAGAAAATCTTCTCTAAGAACAAATTATAAGCAATAGAGAACTTGCACGCTACACGATAATTCTAAGGAACCTTGATTTTCCATGGTTAAAAAACTGAAAGCAGACGCACAGGCAGAAACAAGTATGGGGCGGTACAAAAACATAGACAAATTTCCAGTTGTTATTATTATCTCAAAGTACTTAGCATATAAATCCTAAATAACTGTTAATGGAGAAATGTAAAGAAGTCAAATAATTAGAAGCACAATCTAACACTAATTTAAAGCATTTTGAACAAACAGGATGAAAATTGTCACAAGAAATGCATTTTGAAATTTTAAAACAAAAAGCAAAATTCGACAAGTCAATCACAGATTTAAGAAAATACTGCTGTTTTTTTAAGGTTTTGCAATAGTGACAAAAGTATTATCTAAGAAATAAGGAATAATAATTTATTCTTTAAGCTTCAATAATAAACTGCATCTAACAAAATCACGGAGTGACAAATAGACAGCTTACTTACATCTCACATTAGGGTCACTAAAAGGTCAGTTCCTTGTTGCATGCTATAAATTAAAAATAGACATGCTGTGGCATAAAAACAGACAAAGCTTTATTGAGAACCAGTACAGAAAGTACAAAAACATAGGAGGAAGACAAGTTCTCCCTATCACAAAAGGCAAAGAATTTTTCAAAACAATTATCACCAAAATCCGACAAGTATGAAGTCACAAGATATGTTTAATATTGGCAGATTTTGTGATGCCAATGATACAAGTGACTTATGAAGAAAATCTGTGTGCCCGTGCACACACACAGAAAATTAACAAGTGTTTTCCATATTTTTTTGGAAATTAGTACAAAATAAATGATAAGGCACATTTAATGCAGACGCAATAGGAGAAAAAGATCCTCAAATAATGCAGTTTCTTATAAGCATGCAAAAACTGTCACACACATTCGCACACATGTGAATTTTGCATTCAAAGAATGGATGGTTCAGGTTTTTATAAATCTGTTATAAAAGCAATTATCCACCCGTATAATACGATGAAAATGAGAATGAAGACTTTTCCTTCCTATTCTAAATATAATGGCAGTGTCTGTACAGTGTAAAAAAAATGGTTTATAATACAATGTCATGTGCTTTTTTTTTGTATTTATTACATCTGTGTTATGTTGGCTATATTTACCTTTCTTGTTAATGTTTAATCTAATACTTAGTCTAGTAGTTCATATTGATTGTTTCCCAATTCTGCACAAATATGTATTGCTGACATCTATGAAACCTTTATTGTATTCTAGTATTCGTTTTGTAAGCTACAAGACTTACAATGTTGCAGCAACTGATATAAAAATTTAAACAAAAAAAGGATACATTACAATTTACTTTCAAGTACTTTATGGTATTAAACTTGATACTTAAACTTTTTAAAATGTGCATTACCACATTAAACTGATGTTATCTTTAACTGACTACCTACCCTTGTTTCATCAACAGTTAACACTGGCCAAATGGTAGTGGTCTTACCACAGAGGGAATAAAACATTCATGATCTTTCAAACATAAAAATAAATATCGGTATGGAGAACCATACATGACTTCCATATTCTAAGATTTATAATCTGAAATATGCTTGCCTCCCAAGCACGATATATTTTCTAATATATACATAATTTACATTAAAATGAAAAAATTATAATTTTATTGCCTTGCAACAAAATTATTTTATTTTCAACAATTACCATTGATTGAAAAAGTTTAAATGAATTTTCAAGTACTTTACTCTTGTTAAAACGTAAAAGGCTGCAGTTAAACTACCCCTTCCCCTTCCCCTTAACCGATCTTCACCAAAATCTAATGGCCTTGAGTCCTCTACAATTCACTGACGTATACAAAAAATTATTTGATTCTGTTTGAATTTGCGGCAGTTATCGTTTGCCATAGAAAATACGCTTGATAAAAAACGTTGCAGGTAAACTACCCCTTCCCCTTAACCGATCTTCACCAAAAACAATAGGTCTTGAGTACTCTACAAATCAGGGCTGTATGCAGAAAATTATTTGATTCTGTTTGAATTTGCGGCTGTTATCGTTTGCCATAGAAAATACCCTTGTTAAAAAAACGTTGTAGGTAAACTACCCCTTTCCCTTAACCGATCTTCACCAAAAACAATAGGTCTTGAGAACTCTACAATTTAGGGCTGTATGCAAATAATCTTTTGATTCTGTTTGAATTTGCGGCTGTTATCGTTTGCCATAGGAAATACCCTTGTTAAAACATAAAACGTTACAGGTAAACTACCCCTTTCCCTTAACCGATCTTCACCAAAAACAATAGGTCTTGAGAACTCTACAATTCAGGGCTGTATGCGAAACATTATTTGATTCTGTTTGAATTTGCGGTTGTTATCGTTTGCCAAAAAAAAATTTCCCTTGATAAAAAAAAACCGTTGCAGGTAAACTACCCCTTTCCCTCAACCGATCTTTACCAAAAACAATAGGTCGTGAGTACTCTACAAATCAGCGCTGTATGCAACAAATTATTTGATTCTGTTTGAATTTGCGGCAGTTATCGTTTGCCATAGAAAAAAAATCTACAGACACACAGACACTTTTCGGAAAACGACTTTTTTTCATGTTTTGAGTGTAGTAGAATCAGAATCTGCAATAATCTCGAACACAATTTTTTTTGCCATCACCATACTTCCATTCCTTAAGGAATATGGAAGTAAAATATCGGTATGGAGAACCATACATGACTTCCATATTCTAAGATTTATATTTAAAATCATTTTCAGCGAAACAGCCAGGGAAGGAATTTTAACAAAAAAATACTTCTTTGTTGCCAATAACGTAGTACACATATAAAAAAAATTATCCCCTCCCCCTTCAACTATAATTTTGATTTATAGAAAATTACCCCCAGCCCGTTCAACTAGCCTCTTCATTTATAGATATTTCATCTACGTTTCTACAGTGGATTATTAAGATCTTATCAGGATACTTTATCAAAATTAAGTACTTTACTCATGTTACAACAAAAAATGTTTCAGGTAAACTGCCCTTTCCCCGTAACCGATCTTCACCAAAATCAACAGACATTGAGTTCTCTATAGCTCAGGCACATATGTAAAAAATTATTTGATTCTGTTTGAATTTACGGCAGTTATGGTTCGTCATATAAAAAATTACCCATGTTAAAACATAAAACATGAGATTTATAAAACATGTCTAAGATTTATATTTAAAATCATTTTAGAAATAAAATATTTTCATAGAACCTACTAACGCTGGGGAAATCTGAGGAGCCAATCAGAGTTGGGCCTACCTGTCACTCTGCTGAATTTGGTGGAAAGCCCTGTCACTGTAGTCAAAGTATCAGCCTTGACAGGGTCCTCTTTTTCTGCAAAATGGGAGAGGCTTGAGATGGAGTGAGTGACATGGTCCCCACCTCAATGAAGAACCCATTGTTTTATAAAAATATATTTAAATTTTGAAAACTGAAAATTCTTTTCTTGTTGTAAATATTTATATTTTATAATCAAAATGACTTTATTTTTGTTACCTGGCAACAAAATTATTTTATTTTCAACAATTACCATTGTTTCAAAAAGTTTAAATAAATTTTCAAGTACTTTACTCTTGTTAAAACGTAGAAGGTTGCAGGTAAACTACCCCTTCCCCTTAACCGTTCTTCACCACAATCGAAAGTCCTTGAGACCTCTACAATTGAGGGACGTATGCAAAAAATTATTTGATTCTGTTTGAATTTGCGGCTGTTATCGTTTGCCATAGAAAATACGCTTGATAAAAACCTTGCAGGTAAACTACCCCTTCCCCTCAACCGATCTTCACCAAAAACAACAGGTCTTGAGTACTCTACAAATCAGGGCTGTATGTAGAAAATTATTTGATTCTGTTTGAATTTGCGGCTGTTATCGTTTGCCATAGAAAATACCCTTGTTAAAAAAACGTTGTAGGTAAACTACCCCTTTCCCTTAACCGATCTTCACCAAAAACAATAGGTCTTGAGAACTCTACAATTTACAGCTGTATGCAAATAATCTTTTGATTCTGTTTGAATTTGCGGCTGTTATCGTTTGCCATAGGAAATACCCTTGTTAAAACATAAAACGTTACAGGTAAACTACCCCTTTCCCTTAACCGATCTTCACCAAAAACAATAGGTCTTGAGAACTCTACAATTCAGGGCTGTATGCGAAACATTATTTGATTCTGTTTGAATTTGCGGCTGTTATCGTTTGCCAAAAAAAAAAATTTCCCTTGATAAAAAAAAACCGTTGCAGGTAAACTACCCCTTTCCCTCAATCGATCTTCACCAAAAACAATAGGTCGTGAGTACTCTACAAATCAGGGCTGTATGCAAAAAATTATTTGATTCTGTTTGAATTTGCGGCAGTTATCGTTTGCCATAGAAAAAAAATCTACAGACACCCAGACACACAGACAGACACACACACAGACACTTTTTGGAAAACGACTTTTTTTCATGTTTTGAGTGTAGTAGAATCAGAATCTGCAATAATCTCGAACACGATTTTTTTTGCCATCACCATACTTCCATTCCTTAAGGAATATGGAAGTAAAAATTATAATTTTATTGCCTGGCAACAAAATTATTTTATTTTTACTTCCATATTCCTTAAGGAATGGAAGTATGGTGATGGCAAAAAAAATCGTGTTCGAGATTATTGCAGATTCTGATTCTACTACACTCAAAACATGAAAAAAAGTCGTTTTCCGAAAATTGTCTGTGTTTGTGTGTGTGTGTGTGTCTGTGTCTGTCTGTCTGTGTGTCTGTGTAGATTTTTTTTCTATGGCAAACGATAACTGCCGCAAATTGAAACAGAATCAAACAATTTTTTGCACACAGCCCTGATTTGTAGAGTACTCACGACCTATTGTTTTTGGTGAACATCGGTTGAGGGAAAGGGGTAGTTTACCTGCAACGGTTTTTTTTATCAAGGGAAATTTTTTTGTTTTGCAAACGATAACAGCCGCAAATTCAAACAGAATCAAATAATGTTTCGCATACAGCCCTGAATTGTAGAGTTCTCAAGACCTATTGTTTTTGGTGAAGATCGGTTAAGGGAAAGGGGTAGTTTACCTGTAACGTTTTATGTTTTAACAAGGGTATTTCCTATGGCAAACGATAACAGCCACAAATTCAAACAGAATCAAAAGATTATTTGCATACAGCCCTAAATTGTAGAGTTCTCAAGACCTATTGTTTTTGGTGAAGATCGGTTAAGGGAAAGGGGTAGTTTACCTACAACGTTTTTTTAACAAGGGTATTTTCTATGACAAACGATAACAGCCGCAAATTCGAACAGAATCAAATAATTTTCTACATACAGCCCTGATTTGTAGAGTACTCAAGACCTGTTGTTTTTGGTGAAGATCGGTTGAGGGGAAGGGGTAGTTTACCTGCAACGTTTTTTATCAAGCGTATTTTCTATGGCAAACGATAACAGCCGCAAATTCAAACAGAATCAAATAATTTTTTGCATACGTCCCTCAATTGTAGAGGTCTCAAGGACTTTCGATTGTGGTGAAGATCGGTTAAGGGGAAGGGGTAGTTTACCTGCAACCTTTTACGTTTTAACAAGAGTAAAGTACTTGAAAATTTATTTAAACTTTTTGAAACAATGGTAATTGTTGAAAATAAAATAATTTTGTTGCCAGGTAACAAAAATAAAGTCATTTTGATTATAAAATATAAATATTTACAACAAGAAAAGAATTTTCAGTTTTCAAAATTTAAATATATTTTTATAAAACAATGGGTTCTCATTGAGGTGGGGACCATGTCACTCACTCCATCTCAAGCCTCTCCCATTTTGCAGATAAAGAGGACCCTGTCAAGGCTGATACTTCGACTACAGTGACAGGGCTTTCCACCAAATTCAGCAGAGTGACAGGTAGGCCCAACTCTGATTGGCTCCTCAGATTTCCCCAGCGCTAGTAGGTTCTATAAAAATATTTTATTTCAAAAATGATTTTAAATATAAATCTTAGATATGTTTTATAAATCTCATGTTTTATGTTTTAACATGGGTAATTTTTTATATGACGAACCATAACTGCCGTAAATTCAAACAGAATCAAATAACTTTTACTTCCATATTCCTTAAGGATGGATAAGGATAAGGTATGGTGATGGCAAAAAAAATCGTGTTCGAGATTATTGCAGATTCTGATTCTACTACACTCAAAACATGAAAAAAAGTGGTTTTCCGAAAAGTGTCTGTGTGTGTCTCTGTCTGTGTGTGTGTCTGTCTGTAGATTTTTTACTTCCATATTCCTTAAGGAATGGAAGTATGGTGATTTTCTATGGCAAACGATAACTGCCGCAAATTCAAACAGAATCAAATAATTTTTTGCATACAGCCCTGATTTGTAGAGGACTCGCGACCTATTGTTTTTGGTGAAGATCGGTTGAGGGAAAGGGGTAGTTTACCTGCAACGGTTTTTTTTTATCAAGGGAAATTTTTTTTTTTTTGCAAACGATAACAGCCGCAAATTCAAACAGAATCAAATAATGTTTCGCATACAGCCCTGAATTGTAGAGTTCTCAAGATCTATTGTTTTTGGTGAAGATCGGTTAAGGGAAAGGGGTAGTTTACCTGTACGTTTTATGTTTTAACAAGGGTATTTCCTTTGGCAAACGATAACTGCCGCAAATTCAAACAGAATCAAATAATTTTTTGCATACAGCCCTGATTTGTAGAGTACTCAAGACCTATTGTTTTTGGTGAAGATTGGTTGAGGGGAAGGGGTAGTTTACCTGCAACGGTTTTTTTTATCAAGGGAAATTTTTTTTTTTTGGCAAACAATAACAGCCGCAAATTCAAACAGAATCAAATAATGTTTCGCATACAGCCCTGAATTGTAGAGTTCTCAAGGCCTATTGTTTTTGGTGAAGATCGGTTAAGCGAAAGGGGTAGTTTACCTACAACGTTTTTTTAACAAGGGTATTTTCTATGGCAAATGATAACAGCCGCAAATTCAAACACAATCAAATAATTTTCTGCATACAGCCCTGAATTGTAGAGTTCTCAAGACCTATCGTTTTTGGTGAAGATCGGTTAAGGGAAAGGGGTAGTTTACCTGCAACGGTTTTTTATCAAAAGTAATTTTTACTTCCATATTCCTTAAGGAATGGAAGTATGGTGATGGCAAAAAAAATTGTGTTCGAGATTATTGCAGATTCTGATTCTACTACACTCAAAACATGAAAAAAAGTGGTTTTCCGAAAAGTGTCTGTGTGTGTGTCTGTCTGTAGATTTTTTTTCTATGGCAAACGATAACTGCCGCAAATTCGAACAGAATCAAATAATTTTTTGCATACAGTCTTGATTTGTAGAGGACTCGCGACCTATTGTTTTTGGTGAAGATCGGTTGAGGGGAAGGGCTAGTTTACCTGCAACGGTTTTTTTTATCAAGGGAAATTTTTTTTTTTTGGCAAACGATAACAGCCGCAAATTCAAACAGAATCAAATAATGTTTCGCATACAGCCCTGAATTGTAGAGTTCTCAAGGCCTATTGTTTTTGGTGAAGATCGGTTAAGCAAAAGGGGTAGTTTACCTACAACGTTTTTTTAGCAAGGGTATTTTCTATGGCAAACGATAACAGCCGCAAATTCAAACAGAATCAAATAATTTTCTGCATACAGCCCTGAATTGTAGAGTACTCAAGACCTATTGTTTTTGGTGAAGATCGGTTAAGGGGAAGGGGTAGTTTACCTGCAACGTTTTTTATCAAGCGTATTTTTTATGGCAAACGATAACTGCCGCAAATTCAAACAGAATCAAATAATTTTTTGCATACGTCAGTGAATTGTAGAGGACTCAAGGCCTTTAGATTTTGGTGAAGATCAGTTAAGGGGAAGGGGTAGTTTACCTGCAACCTTTTACGTTTTAACAAGAGTAAAGTACTTGAAAATTCATTTAAACTTTTTCAAACAATGGTAATTGTTGAAAATAAAATAATTTTGTTGCCAGGCAATCTGAAAATTTCAGATTTTGTACCACAAAATCTGAAAAGATTATACGATAGTTTATGAAATGGTTAATAATACGTCAGTGGAAGGTGTAATGAGAAATTAGCAGAAATGGAAACCTGGGGAATGTTAACTGTTCTGTAGATACAATTTTGTCAGAATGTTTGGAAATGATCATCAACATTGAAGAAAAAGTAAGCATATTAAGAAACATATGTAAGTACTTATTATAAAAAAATAATGTTTGTTTTTTGATAAAGTCATTTTGATTATAAAATATAAATATTTACAACAAGAAAAGAATTTTCAGTTTTCAAAATTTAAATATATTTTTATAAAACAATGGGTTCTTCATTGAGGTGGGGACCATGTCACTCACTCCATCTCAAGCCTCCTCTCCCATTTTGCAGAAAAAGAGGACCCTGTCTAGGCTGATACTTTGACGACAGTGACAGGGCTTTCCACCAAATTCAGCAGAGTGACAGGTAGGCCCAACTCTGATTGGCTCCTCAGATTTCCCCAGCGTTAGTAGGTTCTATGAAAATATTTTATTTCAAAAATGATTTTAAATATAAATCTTAGATATGTTTTATAAATCTCATGTTTTATGTTTTAACATGGGTAATTTTTTATATGACGAACCATAACTGCCGTAAATTCAAACAGAATCAAATAATTTTTTACATATGTGCCTGAGCTATAGAGAACTCAATGTCTGTTGATTTTGGTGAAGATCGGTTATGGGGAAAGGGCAGTTTACCTGAAACATTTTTTGTTGTAACATGAGTAAAGTACTTAATTTTGATAAAGTATCCTGATAAGATATTAATAATCCACTGTAGAAACGTAGATGAAATATCTATAAATGAAGAGGCTAGTTGAACGGGCTGGGGGTAATTTTCTATAAATCAAAATTATAGTTGAAGGGGGAGGGGATAATTTTTACTTCCATATTTCCTTAAGGAATGGAAGTATGGTGATGGCAAAAAAAATTGTGGTCGAGATTATTGCAGATTCTGATTCTACTACACTCAAAACATGAAAAAAAGTAGTTTTCCGAAAAGTGTCTGTGTGTGTGTGTGTGTGTGTGTCTGTAGATTTTTTTCTATGGCAAACGATAACTGCCGCAAATTCAAACAGAATCAAATAATTTTTTGCATACAGCCCTGATTTGTAGAGGACTCGCGACCTATTGTTTTTGGTGAAGATCGGTTGAGGGAAAGGGGTAGTTTACCTGCAACGGTTTTTTTTTATCAAGGGAAATTTTTTTTTTTGGCAAACGATAACAGCCGCAAATTCAAACAGAATCAAATAATGTTTCGTATACAGCCCTGAATTGTAGAGTTCTCAAGACCTTTTGTTTTTGGTGAAGATCGGTTAAGGGAAAAGGGTAGTTTACTTGTAACGTTTTATGTTTTAACAAGGGTATTTCCTATGGCAAACGATAACAGCCGCAAATTCAAACAGAATCAAAAGATTATTTGCATACAGCCCTAAATTGTAGAGTTCTCAAGACCTATTGTTTTTGGTGAAGATCGGTTAAGGGAAAGGGGTAGTTTACCTACAACGTTTTTTTAACAAGGGTATTTTCTATGGCAAACGATAACAGCCGCAAATTCAAACAGAAACAAATAATTTTCTGCATACAGCCCTGATTTGTAGAGTACTCAAGAAATAATTGTTTGTGGTGAAGATCAGTTGAGGGGAAGGGGTAGTTTACCAGCAACGTTTTTTATCAAGCGTATTTTCTATGGCAAACGATAACTGCCGCAAATTCAAACAGAATCAAATAATTTTTTGCATACAGCCCTGATTTGTAGAGTACTCGCGGCCTATTGTTTGTGGTGAAGATCGGTTGAGGGGAAGGGGTAGTTTACCGGCACGGTTTTTTTTATCAAGGGAAATTTTTTTTTTTTGGCAAACGATAACAGCCGCAAATTCAAACAGACTTAAATAATGTTTCGTATACAGCCCTAAATTGTAGAGTTCTCAAGACCTATTGTTTTTGGTGAAGATCGGTTGAGGGGAAGGGGTAGTTTACCTGCACCGTTTTTTTATCAAGCGTATTTTCTATGGCAAACGATAACAGCCGCAAATTCGAACAGAATCAAATAATTTTTTGCATACATCCCTGAATTGTAGAGGTCTCAAGGACGATCGATTTTGGTGAAGATCGGTTAAGGGGAAGGGGTAGTTTACCTGCAACGTTTTTTTAACAAGGGTATTTTCTATGGCAAACGATAACAGCCGCAAATTCAAACAGAATCAAATAATGTTTTGCATACAGCCCTGATTTGTAGAGTACTCAAGATCTATTGTTTTTGGTGAAGATCGGTTAAGGGGAAGGGGTAGTTTACCTGCACCGTTTTTTTATCAAGCGTATTTTCTATGGCAAACGATAACAGCCGCAAATTCGAACAGAATCAAATAATTTTTTGCATACATCCCTGAATTGTAGAGGTCTCAAGGACGATCGATTTTGGTGAAGATCGGTTAAGGGGAAGGGGTAGTTTACCAGCAACCTTTTACGTTTTAACAAGAGTAAAGTACTTGCAAATTTATTTAAACTTTTTGAAACAATGGTAACTGTTAAAAATAAAATAATTTTGTTGCCAGGCAATAAAATTAAAATTTTTTAATTTTAATGTAATATAATATTTTTCATTTAATACGGCAATAAAAAGGCAGTTAAGACACAAACACACAATTCACATTATTTCTGGCCTCACTCATGTTTATTTTCTTACGTTTGCACGCTTTTACTTCCATATTCCTTAAGGAATGGAAGTATGGTGATGGCAAAAAAAATCGTGTTCGAGATTATTGCAGATTCTGATTCTACTACACTCAAAACATGAAAATAAGTCGTTTTCCGAAAAGTGTCTGTGTGTGTGTCTGTCTGTGTGTCTGTCTGTCTGTAGATTTTTTTTCTTTGGCAAACGATAACTGCCGCAAATTCAAACAGAATCAAATAATTTTTTGCATACAGCCCTGATTTACAGAGTACTCGCGACCTATTGTTTTTGGTGAAGATCGGTTGAGGGAAAGGGGTAGTTTACCTGCAACGGTTTTTTTTTAGCAAGGGTAATTTTGTTTGTTTGGCAAACGATAACAGCCGCAAATTCAAACAGAATCAAATAATGTTTCGCATACAGCCCTGAATTGTAGAGTTCTCAAGATCTGCTGATTTTGGTGAAGATCGGTTAAGGGAAAGGGGTAGTTTACCTGTAACGTTTTATGTTTTAACAAGGGTATTTCCTATGGCAAACGATAACAGCCGCAAATTCAAACATAATCAAATAATGTTTTGCATACTGCCCTAAATTGTAGAGTTCCCAAGACCTGTTGTTTTTGGTGAAGATCGGTTGAGGGAAAGGGGTAGTTTACCTGCAACGTTTTTTTAACAAGGGTATTTTCTATGGCAAACGATAACAGCCGCAAATTCAAACAGAATCAAATAATGTTTTGCATACAGCCCTGATTTGTAGAGTACTCAAGACCTATTGTTTTTGGTGAAGATCGGTTAAGGGAAAGGGGTAGTTTACCTGCAACGTTTTTTTATCAAGCGTATTTTCTATGGCAAACGATAACAGCCGCAAATTCAAACAGAATCAAATAAATGTTTGCATACATCCCTGAATTGTAGAGGTCTCAATGACTTTCGATTTTGGCTAAGATCGGTTAAGGGGAAGGGGTAGTTTACCTACAACCTTTTACGTTTTAACAAGAGTAAAGTACTTGAAAATTTATTTAAACTTTTTGAAGCAATGGTAATTGTTAAAAATAAAATAATTTTGTTGCCAGGCAATAAAATTATAATTTTTTCATTTTAATGTAATATAATATTTTTCATTTAATACAGCAATAAAAAGGCAGGTAAGACACAGCCTGGCTGTTTGGCTGAAAATGATTTTAAATATAAATCTTAGAATATGGAAGTCATGTATGGTTCTCCATACCGATATTTTTTATGTGTACTACGTTATTGGCAACAAAGAAGTATTTTTTTGTTAAAATTCCTTCCCTGGCTGTTTCGCTGAAAATGATTTTAAATATAAATCTTAGAATATGGAAGTCATGTATGGTTTTCCATACCGATATTTAACAATTACCATTGTTTGAAAAAGTTTAAATGAATTTTCAAGTACTTTACTGTTGTTAAAACGTAAAAGGTTGAAGGTAAACTACGCCTTTCCCTTAACCGATCTTCACCAAAATCAATAGGTCTTGAGAACTCTACAATTCAGGGCTGTATGCGAAACATTATTTAATTCTGTTTGAATCTGCGGCTGTTATCGTTTGCCAAAAAAAACATGGAAGTAAAAATACCCTTGATAAAAAAAACCGTTGCAGGTAAACTACCCCTTTCCCTCAACCGATCTTCACCAAAAACAATAGGTCGTGAGTACTCTACAAATCAGGGCTGTATGCAAAAAGTTATTTGATTCTGTTTGAATTTGCGGCTGTTATCGTTTGCCATAGAAAAAAATCTGCAGACAGACACTTTTCGAAAAACGATTTTTTTTCATGTTTTGAGTGTAGTACAATCAGAATCTGGAATAATCTCGAACACGATTTTTTTTGCCATCACCATACTTCCATTTCCTTAAGGAACATGGAAGTAATATAATTAAAAATATCGGTATGGAGAACCATACATGACTTCCATGTTCTAAGATTTATATTTAAAATCATATTCGAAATGAAATATTTCCATAGAAACTACGTCTTTCTACTTATTGCTTCAGCATTAACCACAGTACTGTGGTCACTAACGTATACCACCTCACGTTTTCGCACTCGATTTTCACCGATGATGGCAGTCGATAGCACTGCCGAAAAGTCTGGTTTTGCAGGAAACATTGAACTATGGCTAAAGAGCCCGGGAAGCAATTTTAACCATAAAGTACTTCTTTGTTGCCGATAACGTAGTACACATATAAATATCGGTATGGAGAACCATACATGACTTCCATATTCTAAGATTTATTTTTAAAATCATTTTCAGCCAAACAGCCAGGCTGTGTCTTACCTGCCTTTTTATTGCTGTATTAAATGAAAAATATTATATTACATTAAAATGAAAAAATTATAATTTTATTGCCTGGCAACAAAATTATTTTATTTTTAACAATTACCATTGTTTCAAAAAGTTTAAATAAATTTTCAAGTACTTTACTCTTGTTAAAACGTAAAAGGTTGCAGGTAAACTACCCCTTCCCCTTAACCGATCTTCACCAAAATCGAAAGTCATTGAGACCTCTACAATTCAGGGACGTATGCAAAACATTATTTGATTCTGTTTGAATTTGCGGCTGTTATTGTTTACCATAGAAAATACGCTTGATAAAAAAACGTTGCAGGTAAACTACCCCTTCCCCTTAACCGATCTTCACCAAAAACAACAGGTCTTGAGTACTCTACAAATCAGGGCTGTATGCAAAACATTATTTTATTCTGTTTGAATTTGCGGCTGTTATCGTTTGCCATAGAAAATACCCTTGTTAAAAAAACGTTGCAGGTAAACTACCCCTTTCCCTTAACCGATCTTCACCAAAATCAACAGATCTTGAGAACTCTACAATTCAGGGCCGTATGCGAAACATTATTTGATTCTGTTTGAATTTGCGGCTGTTATCGTTTGCCAAACAAAAAAAATTACCCTTGCTAAAAAAAAACCGTTGCAGGTAAACTACCCCTTTCCCTTAACCGATCTTCACCAAAAACAATAGGTCGCGAGTACTCTGCAAATCAGGGCTGCATGCAAAAAATTATTTGATTCTGTTTGAATTTGCGGCAGTTATCGTTTGCCATAGAAAAAAAATCTACAGACAGACAGACAGACACAGACAGACAGATAGACAGACAGACACACACACAGACACTTTTCGGAAAACGACTTTTTTTCATGTTTTGAGTGTAGTAGAATCAGAATCTGCAATAATCTCGAACACGATTTTTTTTGCCATCACCATACTTCCATTCCTTAAGGAATATGGAAGTAAAAAATTCTCCCCTCCACCTTCAACTATAATTATTAATAATAGAAAATTACCCCCACCCCGTTCACCTTACCTCTTCATTTATAGATATTTCATCTACGTTTCTACAGTGGATTACTATGAGCTTCTTATCAGGATACTTTATTTATAAAAATGAAGTACTTTACTCTTGTTAAATCATAAAATGTTTCAGGTAAACTACCCCTTTCGCTTAACCGATCTTTTCCAAAATCAACAGACCTTCCGTCCTCTACAATTCAGGGAAGGATGCAAAAAAATATTTGATTCTGTTTGAATCTGCGGCAGTTATCGTTCGTCATGGAAACATTTCTCTTGTTACAACATAAAATGTTGCAGGTAAACTACCCCTTTCTCTTAACTGATCTTCATCAAAATCAATAGACCTTGAGCTCTCTGCAACTCAGGAAAGGGTGCAAAAAATTATTTGATTCTCATTGAATTTTCGGCAGTTATTGTTCGTCATAAAAAAATTACCCTTTTTAAAACATAAAACGTTGCTGACAAACTACCCCTTCCCTTAACCGATCTTCAACAAAATCAACAGACCTTGAGTTCTCTTTAGTTCAAAAAGGTATGCAAAAACCTAGTTGATTCTGTTTGAATTTACGGCAGTTATCGTTCGTCATATAAAAAATTACCCTTGTTAAAACATAAAATGTTGCTGGGAAACTACCCCTTTACCTTAACCGATCTTCACCAACACCAATAGGTAATGAGAACTCTACAATACAGGGCTGTATGCAAAACATCATTTGATTCTGTTTGAATTTGCGGCTGTTATCGTTTACTATAGAAAAAAATTACCCTTGATAAAAAACCGTTGCAGGTAAACTACCCCTTCCCCTTAACCGATCTTCACCAAAACGGCAGGTCTTGGGTACTCTACAATTCAGGCCTGTATGCAAACAATTATTTGATTCTGTTTGAATTTGCGGCTGTTATCGTTTGCCATAGAAAACACCCTTGATAAAACATAAAACGTTGCTGGTAAACTACCCTATTCCATTAACCGATCTTCACCAATAACAATAGGTCTTGAGAACTCTACAATTCAGGGCTGTATGCAAGACATTAGTTGATTCTCTTTTAATTTACGGCAGTTATCGTTCGTCACAGAAAAAATACCCTTGTTAAAACATAAAACGTTGCAGGTAAACTACCCCTTTCCCTTAACCGATCTTCAACAAAATCAACAGACCTTGAGTTCTGTATGATTCAAAAAGGTATGCAGAAGAGTAGTTGATTCTGTTTTAACGTACGGCAGTTATCGTTCGTCAAAAAAAAAATTACCCTTGATAAAACTTAAAACGTTGCAGGTAAACTACCCCTTTTCCTTAACCGATCTTCACCAAGACCAATAGGTATTGAGAACTCTACAATACAGGGCTGTATGCAAATCATCATTTGATTCTGTTTGATTTTGCGGCTGTTATCGTTTACCATAGAAAAGAACACGATTTTTTTTGCCATCACCATACTTCCATTCCTTAAGGAATATGGAAGTAAAATATCGGTATGGAGAACCATACATGACTTCCATATTCTAAGATTTATATTTAAAATCATTTTCAGCCAAACAGCCAGGCTGTGCCTTACCTGCCTTTTTATTGCTGTATTAAATGAAAAATATTATATTACATTAAAATGAAAAAATTATAATTTTATTGCCTGGCAACAAAATTATTTTATTTTTAACAATTACCATTGTTTCAAAAAGTTTAAATAAATTTTCAAGTACTTTACTCTTGTTAAAACGTATAAGGTTGCAGGTAAACTACCCCTTCCCCTTAACCGATCTTCACCAAAATCGAAAGTCATTGAGACCTCTACAATTCAGGGACGTATGCAAAAAATTATTTGATTCTGTTTGAATTTGCGGCTGTTATCGTTTGCCATAGAAAATACGCTTGATAAAAAAACGTTGCAGGTAAACTACCTCTTCCCCTTAACCGATCTTCACCAAAAACAATAGGTCTTGAGTACTCTACAAATCAGGACTGTATGCAAAACATTATTTGATTCTGTTTGAATTTGCGGCTGTTATCGTTTGCCATAGAAAATACCCTTGTTAAAAAAACGTTGCAGGTAAACTACCCCTTTCCCTCAACCGATCTTCACCAAAAACAATAGGTCTTGAGAAATCTACAATTCAGGGCTGTATGCGAAACATTATTTGATTCTGTTTGAATTTGCGGCTGTTATCGTTTGCCAAAAAAAAAAAAATTTCCCTTGATAAAAAAAAGCGTTGCAGGTAAACTACCCCTTCCCCTCAACCGATCTTCACCAAAAACAATAGGTCGCGAGTACTCTACAAATCAGGGCTGTATGCAAAAAATTATTTGATTCTGTTTGAATTTGCGGCAGTTGTCGTTTGCCATAGAAAATACGCATGATAAAAAACGTTGCTGGTAAACTACCCCTTCCCCTCAACCGATCTTCACCAAAAACAATAGGTCTTGAGTACTCTACAAATCAGGGCTGTATGCAGAAAATTATTTGATTCTGTTTGAATTTGCGGCTGTTATCGTTTGCCATAGAAAATACCCTTGCTAAAAAAACGTTGTAGGTAAACTACCCCTTTCCCTTAACCGATCTTCACCAAAAACAAAAGGTATTGAGAACTCTACAATTTAGGGCTGTATGCAAATAATCTTTTCATTCTGTTTGAATTTGCGGCTGTTATCGTTTGCCATAGGAAATACCCTTGTTAAAACATAAAACGTTACAGGTAAACTACCCCTTTCCCTTAACCGATCTTCACCAAAAACAATAGGTCTTGAGAACTCTACAATTCAGGGCTGTATGCGAAACATTATTTGATTCTGTTTGAATTTGCGGCTGTTATCGTTTGCCAAACAAACAAAATTACCCTTGCTAAAAAAAAAACCGTTGCAGGTAAACTACCCCTTTCCCTCAACCGATCTTCACCAAAAACAATAGGTCGCGAGAACTCTGCAAAACCGGGCTGTATGCAAAAAATTATTTGATTCTGTTTGAATTTGCGGCAGTTATCGTTTGCCATAGAAAAAAAATCTACAGACAGACAGACAGACACACAGACAGACAGACACACAGACAGACACACAGACACTTTTCGGAAAACGACTTTTTTTCATGTTTTGAGTGTAGTAGAATCAGAATCTGCAATAATCTCGAACACGATTTTTTTTGCCATCACCATACTTCCATTCCTTAAGGAATATGGAAGTAAAATTACCCTTGATAAAAAACCGTTGCAGGTAAACTACCCCTTTCCCTTAACTAATCTTCACCAAAAACGATAGGTCTTGAGACCTCTGCAATTCAGGGCTGTATGCAAAATATTATATGATTTTGTTTGAATTTGCGGCTGTTATCGTTTGCCATACAAAATACCCTTGATAAAACAAAAAACGTGGCTGGTAAACTACCCCTTTCCCTTAAACGATCTTCACCAAAAACAATAGGGCTTTAGTACTCAAGAAATTAGGGCTGTATGCAAAAACTTATTTGATTATGTTTGAATTTGCGGCTGTTATCGTTTGCCATAGAAAATACCCTTGTTAAAACATAAAACGTTGCAGGTAAACTACCCCTTTCCCTTAACTGATCTTTACCAAAATCAACAGATCTTGAGAACTCTACAATTCAGGGCTGTATGCGAAACATTATTTGATTCTGTTTGAATTTGCGGCTGTTATCGTTTGCCAAACAAACAAAATTACCCTTGATAAAAAAAAACCGTTGCAGGTAAACTACCCCTTTCCCTCAACCGATCTTCACCAAAAACAATAGGTCGCGAGTACCCTACAAATCAGGGCTGTATGCCAAAAATTATTTGATTCTGTTTGAATTTGCGGCTGTTATCGTTTGCCATAGAAAAAAAATCTACATACAGACACACACACAGAGACTTTTCGAAAAATGATTTTTTTTCATGTTTTGAGTGTAGTACAATCATATTCTGCAATAATCTCGAACACGATTTTTTTTGCCATCACCATACTTCCATTTCCTTAAGGAACATGGAAGTAAAAAGCACTGTTCTATAAAAAATGTCAAGTTATATAACTGTGAGTGGTGCACAATAATGTTTACCTGACACCTAAATAACAACAGATCATTCTAAATGGCATAATGTTCCTACTCGGTGTGATTTTCATTTACTGAAAGTGCAAATTTTGAACAGTAAATCATAAACACTCATCAAATGTACTACGAGGGCTATCCAGAAAGTAACAGACGTTTTGAAATAAAAAATTTACAAAATGAAAAAACAAAATTTTATTATATACATTTGAAAGGTACACTCTTAAGCTATTTTTCTACATAATCGCCATTCAAATTAAGGCACTTATCATACCGTGGCACAAGTTTTTCAATACTGTCTCTGTAGAAATCTGCCGCCTGCGATTTCAACCACTGGTTTACACCGGCATGCAGTTCGGCGTCAGTATCAAAGCGTTGTGTAGCGAGCCATGTCTTCATCGCTGGGAAGAGGTGATAGTCGCTCGGCGCCAAATCCGGGCTGTATGGTGTATGATCGAACACCTCCCATCCAAAACCATCGAAGAGCTCTCGGGTACGATTGGCCGTGTGTGGACGTGCGTTGTCATGAAAAAACAAAACCTTCGCACTAAGTTTTCCCCGACGCTTGTTTTGTATCACGCGCCTTAACTTTCTCAGTGTTTCACAATACCTCTCTGAGTTAATTGTTGTGCCACGTTCAAGAAAATCAACGAGAATCACTCCTTCAGAGTCCCAAAACACAGTAGCCATGATCTTTCTTGCTGACAGCGTTTGCAAACACTTCCTTGGTTTCTTGGGAGAATTTGTGTGTCCCCATTCCATCGACTGCCTTTTTGTTTCACTATTGACATGCTTCACCCAAGTCTCGTCCCCAGTTACAATACGATCGATAACTTTGTTACCATTTTTGTCGTAATCTTCGAGGAAAGTTAGTGCTGCAGCCAATCTCTGTTTTTTGTGGTCTTCCGTTAGGATTTTCGGAATCCACCTAGCACAAAATTTGTGGTAACCAAGCTTTTCCGCCACAATTTCATGCACCAAACTCCGTGAAATTTGGGGAAAATGTTTCAAAAGTTCCGTAATCGTGAAACGACGATCTTCACGAATTTTGTCGTTGATTTTCATCACCAGTTCATCAGTCACAAGGCTAGGTCTACCACTGTGGTCCTCATCGTGAACACTGGTACGGCCATTTTTAAAATCAATGCACCATTGCCTCACTCGGCTTTCACTCATTATTCCTTTTCCGTACACATCACAAAGTTGGCGATAAATTTCAATTGGTTTGTGATTTTTTGCCAACAAAAACCTAATCACAGAACGCACCTCACAAGTGGCGGGATTTTCTATTGCAGCGCACATTTTAACATGTCACAGAGAGCAAAGTAAGAGGGGCACAGACCGCACGCTACCACAGCTGGATGCGTACTGAGTGTAGGAACGTTCTGACACCAAGATGGCGGCTCTATCCCCGCCCACCGCCGCGGTCGGTCAAAACGTCTGTTACTTTCTGGATAGCCCTCGTACTTTAAGGAAAAACATTGTTACTATAACATGAAAATATCACGATAACCTTATTTTGATTGAGTATATATTCCAAAATAGTACAAGCTGTTCAGTTGTAAATTACACAAAATGATTCTGATATTTTGAAACACAAAACCATGTTTTACACATGTTATAAAATGATTTGAAGGCTTTGTGTTGGCAGACATAACAAATAATCCTAGAGACTGAGGGCTGATCACTTCAAAAATTACCAACATGATCACAAACTCTAAAGTTGGGTTATCTGATCAACAAATTATTCTATAAAATTTTAAAATCTCATACTGCCATCAGCATATATCCAATAGCCAAATAGGATTTGGGCAAGAGAACAATCCTCATAAACCTTCAAAAAGTTTTAACGGTACATGACTCTAGGGCACAATAAATTTGAAATCCTGCTCCAATAAAAAGCAACAAAGTATATTATGAAGGCAGAGGTGCATGTGTGTGAGTGTGTATGTATGAAAAAAAAATTAATAAATTAAGAAAATATTAATAAATGGGGTAATATGATGACAATAAATTTATTGAGATGAGCAATAATCAAATTAATAAGTTAAATGAAAGTGAGGATAAAGCAGTGTGAAGATTGTTGCCTACATTGACTCGCGTAATCAGAACAGTGTTTGAGCGGAAAGTAATTCGCTATTTATCTTACAAACAAAAATATCCTCTGACCTATTGGAGGCCGAAAATTGTGAAAATGGGGCTGTTTGGAGATACTAGATGGAATAAAACCTTTAGTGAAGCCATCAAGAACAAGTATGGTAGCAGAATAGTTTCATTGTCTAAAGTTTCACCACATGGTGATGCGGGTGGACCACTTTTAGTCATGACGTGAGAGAGCGTGGACGTTTCTGTGCAGTGGAGCAAAACTGAGTTTGTGGAAGTATTTAAACATATATTGGCGCATGTGTATGTACTCGCAAACATTAAAATAGTGCCAAGTAGTAATCGGAATAAAATTGTAAGACGGAAAACTGCTAGAAAGTTCAAAATATTGAAAAGTTTTAATGCAGACAATGAACTGAGCATGTGGCCTCAGTTATAGCATCATGAGTGCAAGACGAACTGGTTAGTGAATATTCTCGGACTGCAAACTTCAAAATTAATTATTAAAATGTAAAAAGTAATTAAAAAAAGGTTCCAATAATGTGCTAAGAGCGTGAAATTTTGGGGGGGGGGGATAAACTACAACACTGGGAATTTGCAATAAGAGGTGACTACATCTTTGAGGTACGCCAGGGGTAGAGACGTAATACGCCATCAGCATCAGTAAATAAGTTTAGCATAAAGAAACTCCAAAAGCAGGTATACGTGGACATACCTCATAACAAAAAATTCCCATCTCAAAACGTATTTTTGATAAAACATTTGGGATTAATGTGCGTGTGTATGTGTGTGTGACAGAGAGAACTAATCCATAGAGGGTAAAAAATTATGCCCATCAAGTGTTGGTAACTGGTCTCAGGACTTTGGGCTCAAAATGAAATATGTATGCAATGTATAAGTATTTTAGTCTTAGTAAAGAAAGTATTCACTTTGAAGGAACAAAATGCAATGTGTATGCAATGTATAAGTATTATAATCTTTGTAAAGAAAGGACTAATCTTTGAAAGGCCTAAATGTTTTATAGCCAAGTTTTATTAACTGTTTGTACTCAGAAAAAAGCAATGATAGAAAACGATTCTGTAACAACACCATCCTTCATAGAACACCATGGTTCGAAGAGTTTCTGTATTTGTTAGATTTGACTAAAAAATGTAGATTCATTTTCCAACTGAAGTTGTCGAAAGTGGCTAAAAAATTTTAATTATTGGAAACAATATTTTTACATGTTTATTGGAAAACAATATTATACTGGAACATCGTATGTTTTGTATGGTGTTATTTGAGAATACAGAATCAATGATGACAGTTTAAGTGTTTTTATTTGTCACCTGACCCTCACCTAACCTGTGCTCGTGAACCCGCCTAAATGAGCTTGGCCCTCCCTGTTTTCTGGTAAATAGTTTTTTAGCATCTCCGTTGCTGGGAATGTGATACGGCTCACACACTGTCTATCAAGTGTGGGTGAATCTTTTTTACTGCTACAAAGTGACACCAGAAAAAGGTTCTTTATAAGTAGAATCCTCTTGAGATTTCATCATCAGTGCTGATAACAATCTAGGTTTTCTGAACTCAATTGTAATTGGTGGCATTTTAGGTGTTGGCAGTATAATTAACAATGAAAGAAACATGACATATAATTCTACTTTAACATGTACTCTAACCAAGATACTCCACATTTAAAAATACAGAGTGGAGACCAGCAAATATATGACAGTTTTGAGTCTGTGACAGTCAAGGTCTCAGAAACAAAGACTTTATGTAACCAGACATCACCAGCCAATAACCATTAATATAGAGGGGCCACAGAACAGCTGATGTATCAGTGTAAGTAATATTTTAATTACAGAAAGCTATAAAAGTAAGAGATAGCACATGTTTTGGAGTTATGCAGTGCATAACAAAATGTTTAACACGCTGAAAATATTGAACTATAAGAGCCATTTTGGAGTGCCACCCCCATAAGATAAAATTTTCTTTAAAAAAAAATTTTAATGCACCTGACAGCTGCTATACCTTATGACTACTTTAAGGATGTGTTGATCCAGTCATAACTCAAGCGTGATCAATTTAGTCATCTTAGTCAATAAATTAAATAAATTGTTGTTGGAAACAAAAAACTATAAATCAACAATATTTAAAAAGATTTCAAGTTTAGTATACTGAACTTCGAATCTCTACGTAATGTAATAACATCTATCAAGAACACCTACAACCATTTGATAAATAATTTTTATAAAAATATTATAAAATCCAAATGTTTTACTTATCACCACAGGCCCTTCACACTCACAATGATTATCTTTGAACACTGAATAAATGAAACATTTACTTCTTTAATGATACATATAAAATTAACAAACTGCTTCTTTTTTATTTAAAAACTTTGTACTTGAAATAATAATGCTGCATGTTTAGTGAATTAAATAATTAAACATATCGTTTTGCCACTGTTACTGTTTTAAGTATTAATAACAAAACCATGATCAAATGAATCCATGAAGTTGGTGAAAGTGCACAGACACGATTATTGCAGTGTGACGTGACATTTGCCAAGGCGTTGCTCTGATGTAGACAAGCGTTAAATAAACAAAAGCAATACACAAACACATACCTGATGCTGCGCTGGCAAGATATGCAGGTTGCATTCCCCAACATATGCTGTGTTCACAAAGTGTTACTATGTATATCAGCAATTGTATTAATTCAACAGTATCTAATACAATCTTACACGATAAATTATAACTGAAATAATTTTATTGATATTTATTTGCAAAAAACACCTCAGACAAGGTCTACTACCAGAGAAACTACACACTGCACCCATAAAGACATAAAAAATAATAAATATTATTTTGTTTACAACATATTTTGATTTGTTTCTATACATTTCTGAACACAAATTTTAATAAAACTCAAGTCTCCTAATATCATCACGTAAAAGTATACTTAATAACCAGAAAAAACTTTGTTCTAAATAGTTAAAATGTTTAGACTTATCTTTATCTTCATCTGTTCAAAATTAATTGGACCAATTCCCCATTAATTAGTACTTTTCATTCCAACTTTCCTGTAACTTCTTTCTTTTCCCTTTAGACCTGTACTTTATTATGTTTCCAGATTCTGTTTCTATCCATGTATCTTGAATTTTCCTGTTTACTTTTTCACACATCATACTTTTAACTATTTATACATTCAGTTCTTCCCTTTTGTCTATATTTCTCACTCTAATCATCCTAGCGCATACTCAATTTTCATAAAAATCCAATTCTATTACCTACAGTTTAAGACAAGTATTTTTCAAGTTACTTTTACTCTATTCAAACAAAAATTATATAATTACACTCATAAATATATGTCAAAAGTTTATTTTTTGGGAGGGAGAAGTCTACTGATATTATACTTGTTACTACCTCTACCTCTTTGTTACTATACCAGAATTCACTTTGTAAATACAACTGCTGATATACACAATGTATGTGTTCATATCTTACCCTTTGTAAAATTACTGATAAAGATGTTCCAAAGTAAACTGATACCAGAGCAGAGGTCAAAAATATTTTTGTACAGGATGACAAATAATTTCAGAGCATATGCACATGCACGTACACATAAACACAAACACAAAAGCTGAGTTTTTCATATAGCATTAACACAAATAAATAACTCAAACACAGAGGGAGAGTGAGGGAGATGATACGGAGAAGAAGAGAAGGGGGAGCTATAGAGAACAATACAAGTAAGACTGAAAGATAATGGGGACGTGCAGTAACCAACCAGTTTATTCGTACATCTGCTTACAAATCCAGAACTGTTAGAATGGAATGAAGAATCAGCTATATGTTCACGTCTGACATCCTTATGCATTTGTTGTTTTTGAAACCTCTTACTGACTGTCTTTTGTATTTATCTTGCAATTTCAAAGTTAGTTAGATTATATGACATACAACTGATAATAATGAGAGTTTTTAACCACAGACCTGTTTTAACAGAAGAGTGGGCTTTATTTTAATGCCTCAATCGCTACAATGATACAAGTTTTCTTCATCATTCAAGACCGCTCCTTCCATACCGCTTTCCACTCTACACCATAAGCTGTTTCTGATTCACATGCCTTTATCATCCAACATAGATAAAAGGCTAGTCAATTACTATTTTAAGGCACCGATACATAATTTAAAGCAAATACTATACACCACTGCCTCACATTATAGTTTTCTGTAGCAGCATAGACCTGAATGCATGTTGTTTCCAACCTTATACCAATGTGACTTTGTTTAATGAAGGTATTTATATTTAAGTGACAGTGCAGTAGCTCAGTGACAGAAAGCTTGCTTTATGAGATGCTACCCAAAAGTTACCAAAATTGAAACATCCTGATAAAAAGAAGTGTGGTACAGCATTGTGCTGCTAGATGCCTCTACCAGTATTACTAAGGAACCAGTATAGTGTTTATTGTTGCCATAAAAGTCGTATTTGTTAAGGTTGTGGTGACTGCCAACAAAACTAACTTAAATGAGCATGAAGAGTTTGTGTTTAATTTTGTTTTAAAGTTACAAAGACAGCAGCAGTGACAAACATGTTTTTGGCAGCTACGGGGAAGATTCAAACTGACAAGTGTTTTCAACATTTCAAAAATGGCAGAATATCCATTAAACGTAATGAACGTTCTGGATGTCCTTTAACTGGCATCATCAATGCAAATATTGCCCCACGTTCATACACAATTCTTGAAGATTTTATCAAACAGATGAATGGCGTTTTTAAGGCTGTTTTGTCATACAAGACTGGCCAGCAAACTTTGTTGGGAAAATTTGGACTACCCCGAATAGCAGAAAAATTTGTTCCCTGTCTGCAAATTTGATCAATCAAAAAAGAACATCAAGTATATGCATGCGGGGAGCTTAAAGAATGTTGTCAAAATGACTCAAAAATTTATTTCAGATTGTTAATGGTGATGAAACATCAGTTCACAGGTATGATCCAGAAATGAAACAGTAATCATCTCAGTGGAAGTTACCAAGTTCATACAGACAAAAAAAGTGCACGTTTGGACCAACATGAAGTCAATGCTCAGTTGCATTTTTGATGTCAATACCGTTATCCATGGGGCTAGATAGTCAATCGGTAATTTTACTATGACACTTTGAGGCAGCTTCAAAAACAAGTTCAATGGAAAAGTTCTGAGATGTGAGCCAAACAAACATGGAGTGTCGCATCATGATAATGTGCCAGTTCACTCACCACTCATTGTGTGTGTTTTCAACTTCAACGAACATAACTACCATTCCCTGTCCCTCGGATTCACCGCTAGCCCCCCTCGGATTTCATGTTTCCAAAATGGAAAAATAAAAATGGAGCTCAAGGGGAAACGATATGACATGAAAATGTAGTTTAAGAGGAAATGATTCAAAGATATCATAGTATATACTGAAAATGGAAGGCTGCTGAAAAACGACTTCCAGAAGTGTCTTCACACATTAAAATCGAGGCGAGACTGATGCACCAATGCCACAGGCAATTAATCTGAAGGAGATTATGTCAACTATTATCTTTCATAAGTGTACGATTTTTCACTAAATTAAATACATTTTGAGAACTTCAGGAGAGCCCCTTGTACAAAACATTCTTTCATTACGCTGGGCTGTGGGTTTAGCTCAAGCTTGAGTCAATCTCATTGTTGGAGAAATTTGACACTCTGATATCAGTGAGCCTTCATCAGTAACAATGTGATACTTATACATGAACTCCCCCCCCCCGCTCTTCACTGCACATGGTTATAAGCAGACTGGTTTCTCTCTAGTGTGGTAGCATGGCTGTGGCTGTTGCAGCTAGAATGTGCAACAGCTTATGAGCCTAATGCTTGAGGGAAAATGGTGATAATTACTATACATTTCAATAAAATGTTTAAACAATAATATGTGAGTTAGGACGAATGCTCTTTCAAATTACCCTCATAATGACTCTGGCCAAGGGGGCTACCCTTTTACACAATTTACAAGTACATTTTGTTAATTTATTAACATCTTAAAAAGTCAACAAACAGACATATGATGCTAACAAAATGTAAATGTAAATCAATCCTGATACACTTTTCATTAACTTGTAAATACCTTCAAAAGAAACAGGGCAGTGATATAAACTGGAAAAATACAATTAATGACAAAATCTGAGTTTTGGGGGGAGGGGAGAAAAATACCGTACACAAGGAATAAATTCAGAATATTATACTGGCTGCTGTGGAGAAATTTCAAGATTGATCTGCACAATAAACTGCCTCTCTCTAATAAACTGTGAAACCAGTTTGGACCTATGGCACACAGCTTGACAGCTGTACAAAAACAAGTAATGTCGAACTCACCCAAACATTTTAAAATAAGGTACTGAAAGTGTTGTTACTGCATCACAGCGTAAATGTAATGACACTATTCATTACACTCTAAAATGATGTGACAGAAGAAACCAAGAAGTATGCAGTGAAGCACTGAAGTCTCTTTAACTAATTAGAATTAATATTTAGCATTACCTGTATTTGACAATTACAGAAGTCTCTTTGACAAGATGAGAATATTGAAGTAGTTTATGTTCTTGATACTAGTGAAGTTTTGTGTCACTAAAATGAATCCGTATTGCCTTTTGTAAACTGATATGAATTAGAAGCACGTTGATTCATTAGAGCTATTAACAATATAGGATATTACAATAATAATAGGATGGTACAAGAATTTTGCTGAGACACAGTGGCTGACAAATAGGTGTGCACTTGTCAACTCATACTTCTCCTAACACTGTTTGCACATTGAAGCCACCACGTCTGACCAAATACCTGTACTTCACAGCTCATAATGCTTAATGTATGATAGAAAAAATGAAAAATAAGCTGTGAGCTTACTTGTAATATAACTAATATGTAACTACAACTTTATTGCATTAAACTGACCCAATATATACACGAACACATATAAATAAATACACATGCATGTGCCTATGAATGCATAACATGTACACACATACTCACAATCATAAGTATATCCTGACACTGGACCATACAGTCACTAATTTTTTTGTAATTACTGTTTTCATGTTTTTTATGAAGCCGATTCATCAGGTTCTCAAAATTATAATGTGTAATAACACACCTATTTTTCTGACCCCTGCTCTATTGAAAAGTTACTAAAATAACGTAAATGTTAATGTGTTACTTATATAGTATAAAAACAAACAAACAGAAGTTACCTGCTTCATGGCGTTCTGTATTGTTGATACAACATATCCATGCAGCCAAAAAACAATACAAACAACATTCATCAGATACAATCGTATTAGTAAACATCCCAGTGCACATTGTTATTTCTTATATCTTAATTGATATACACACAAATTGTATTAATTACACAAACAAAACACATATATGTTAACTAAAATTATGATTGTTACGACTAACACAACTATAACTGAGTAAATATCTGTATAACATGTCTGACTAAATTCTAGTGGCCAATATGAGGCCCTAAAATTTCTGAAAATACCTTGCAACTCTCACACTCCATTACTTTTGGACAGTCTGTCTACTCTTCTCTTAAATAATAATCTTACTATAAGCTGTATCTTTCATTTTCTGGTTACTACTGTAAGGCTGCTTTCACACGAGACACTCAGTGTCTGGACACTGCATATACCCTTAAATGAACGGAAGCATTCAGATAGGGTGACATAGTGGCACACAACTAGACACTGTGACCTATCAGTGTCTGTGACAACAAGTGGCTCAGCCACAACCCTGTGTCTCACCCACTGCTAGAAGCTAGATTGTAGTGTTCAGACGGGACACAAGTTTCTGCCACTCTCAAGGCTGTTTACTGTAAGCATCGCTTTTTATTACAAAACTGTTTTATAATAGCTATTATAACTCTGTGTGTGTGTGTGTGTGTTATAAGTGTGTATACTATAACTATGTGTATATAATTGTATATATAAAACAAAAATGGCTAGCAAGTCCTTTGATATAGAGGTGCTTACTGAACTAATACGTGAAAGACCTGTACTATGGGATGTTCGGAGTGAGGAGTATGCAAATAAAATAAAAAAATAACATTGCTGGAATGAAGTACTTTGTGGCATGGATGGGAAAAAGAAAATTCCTTTTTCAAGCCTACATGCAACAATAGAATGCACCCACATCTTCCTATTACGTTTTCTTGTTTTTCATGACAAAACAACAGCAACAACAGCAATTTGTAGCAACCAACCTTGGGTTCCAACATCACTACGACAGCAAAAGCATATACGGAACTCCTCAGAAAATGCGGATTTGGGTGGAGTTAGAACAGTGCCTCTGATGACAGAGACACAGCTGTGCCTGGGTTGTGACTGTGTCCACACACTGAGTGTCTCGTCTGAAAACAGCCTAAAGCTCCAATTAACCATAATATTCTTATACTGCATTTGTTCATATATTTTTGAGTGTGTATTTGAGCCACTTCAGACAGGTACACCTTCCGATACTCATTAACTCCATATGTTGCTATTCTTGAATCACAATCTGAAGATCTCACATTCTTCAAAGCCACAAAAAGAAGCTTATATGAGCTTGTTGTATTCCATTATTTTTGTATATCAATTTCTTTAAAAACTTTGGTATACTTCTGTTTAACACTGAACATAATTACTGTGTCAGGCTTTTCTAGCTTGTTGTTAAATCAGACAGATATTGTACTTATAATGTCGTAAAATGTATAAGTTTATTTACAAAACAGATTCTATAAGTGCATATAGTAGACTCCTTATTCCCTTGTGGATTACTAAGTGGTATGAGTCTTCTGACTTCACGGTCTGAAGGAAATTCAAACACTTAGTAATAAATATAAAACAAACCTGACAGCACGATACATATACCTACATATTTAAATGATACCTGATTCCACACTAAAACTGTGCTGTATCTAACTTCATATGTATGCTGCCTTAGAAGCACAGATTTCTGTTAAATAGTACTCAAGCCACACCGATAATTTAACAGCAAACTGATCATTGTAGTCTTACAGACTGATGTTTATATTTAAATGATTCAACTATTTCTTCTTCTTCTTCTTCTTCTTCTATCTTTTTTATTATCCTCCTTGGTCTTGTACAAGGACAAGAACACACTACATGTTTATTATGACTATGTCTCACTGCACTCTTTCTGCAGGATTCCTTATTGTTCCACACACTGCAAGCTAACCTCTATTTCTTGACACTTCTTTCATTTATATCCTACATATATACGCTTTCATATTTCATACATAGTATACTATTCATATAGTATTTCATATTTCATATATACACTTTCATATATACTACATATTTCATAGCACCGACCCAGATTCTGAATCTCCTTTAAACTCCATGGCTCAATTCCAGACACCATTTACATTGTGTTCCATCACTTCGGCCATTACATGTCTTTATTTTTGGTTATAAACAAACATGTTTTTGTAAAAAATATCTTCTCCAAAGTACTAATTTCTTAACTATTCAAAGTGAAAAACCAATACAGTACATCTATTTTCACACTCGAAAGATAATTAATTGATTTCAGCATCTTTATACAGGGAAAATTAAAAAATAATCATAAAACTTTATGCATTGCTAATGAGCTTAATTCATATTGTTGGCTTTCAAACCATTCAATTTTCTGCAGCTGTTTAAAACCTGACAAGACTATTTGTTTTGCAGTCAGAACTTAGAGCTTCAGTAAAAATCATCCCAGACAAGCAGCCAATCACTCTTGTCTATTTAACGGGATTTATGTATCCATTCCACAAGTAAAATACTTTATACACTTATTGAAAAAAACAACTGATGACAGCTGAAACAGCTCATAATCTTGTCTTATCAAACTTACAATCCTTACATACAGTGGAAATCGTTTAACGCGAAAACGGTTACCACAAAATATAGGTTAACACGAAATACCACTCGGGTACCGATCGCCGTTTGTTATGTACAGTGTATTATTTGTATGGTTAACACGAAAGGTTTACCTGAAAAATATCGGTTAACACGAAAAATTTTTGTTAAAAATAATTTTTTTTTGGCTGGCTTTTAAGTAACTGCATACAAAATAAAGCCACACAAGTACGCCCAAAAGCTTGTTTTCGATGTAACGGAATCCATTCTTCATCTCTCAAAGAGAAAGAGCAGGTAGTGACCATAGTTTGTTTTGTCTACCTGTTTTGTTTTGTCTTCAGTACAAAGTTCTATTTACAGTACGTACTGTATACAGTGTATCGTTGTTTACGAGAAACCATAGCCTCTCCTTCAGCACCAAATGTGTTGTTCATTGACCACAAATAAACCGTTATCACTTACATTAACTACCTACTCTATAGGGTGTGGTGAGTTCAGTTCAGTTCAGTTTTATTCTGTGCGTGTACAGCGGTGGTAAAGTTTGTGGTACGGTACCGATAACATTTTAGTGTAAAAAATTTACTCAGTTGTGAGGATTAACTGTTTACTTTTTTACTGTACAAACTTTTTAGTCTTTTACAGCCAGTTAAGTGACGTTAAGCGTGTGACGTGTACGTGTTAAGTGAAGTTACGCTTTCGTAAATTACGTTTTTGCAGTCCGGAAGTAAAATGGAGAAGAAAGTGCGTAAACAAAGTGCCCTCTCTTTAGAAAAAAAAGTTGAACTCCTCCAAGCTGTTAATGAGGGTATTCGAACTAAAACAGAAATCTGTAAAACATTCGGTATACCAAACTCGACGTTATCCACGATTATAAAAAATAGAGATAAAACTTTAGAACTGTATGAGTCGGGCAAGTTTGAACCAGGCAGAAAACGTTTCCGTAAGGCAAACCACGAAAACTTAGAGGCTGCTCTTCTTGTTTGGTTTAAGCAAGCAAGATCACAAGATGCTCCTATTTCTGGACCACTACTGATGGAGAAAGCAAACGTTTTTGCTGAACAGATGAACTTAAATTTCACTGCAAATCCTGGCCGGCTAGAAAGGTTTAAAAACGAAATGGCATAACCTTTAAAAACATCTGTGGCGAATCAAGACAGGTGTCACACGAAATGACATCATCGTGGTTGCAATCTACGCTGCCTGCAATTTTAAAAGACTATCCACGTAAGGATATTTACAACGCCGATGAAACAGGACTATTTTTCCGTTGTATGCCCAATAAAACACTTTCATTCAAAGGGGAGCAGTGCTCTGGTGGTAAAAAATCCAAAGAGAGAGTGACAGTGATGGTAGGTTGCAATGCTGATGGGTCAGAAAAACTTCCGTTACTTGTTATAGGAAAAAGTTTAAAGCCGCGTTGTTTTAAAAATGTTAAAAAGTTGCCAGTAGAATATAGAGCTAACAAACAAGCGTGGATGACGTCTAAAATTTTTACCGAATGGCTGGTTTCGTTAGAAAAACATTTCACTTCTCAGAAGAGGAAAATTGTGTTAATTATTGACACCTGCCCACCCATGTGACCTAAAATTGATGGCAATTAAACTTGTTTTTCTACCACCGAACACGACTAGTGTCCTACAACCTTGTGATCAAGGTATTATTCAAAATTTAAAATTTCAGTACAGAAAGTTACTTCTGCGGAAATACTTGGCCACTATTGAGGGGAAAAAAGATTTCTGTGTAAATGTTCTGGATGCTTGTAACTTGTTAAGAACAGCGTGGAACCTCGTGACGCCTACAACAATTCAAAATTGTTTCGCTCATGCTTGATTCATTTTGAATTCAGAAACTGAACAATCCGAAAAAAATGAAATTGATCCTACACTATCTGAAATGTTTAATCGTGTGTCATCTGTATTAAATGTTTCAATTTCTCTAAATGAGTACGTGACTGTCGACGAGAACGTAACTACGGCTCCCGTATTAACAGATACCGATATCGTGGAAACAGTGCAAGTTGACAACTGTGAAGGTGATGATAGTGACGACGAACTTGACACGGAAAATGATAGTGAAAATGTTCCTACCGCTACCGATATGCTTTCGTTGCTGAGCCGTGTTCGTCGATATTTTGAAGCCAACTCGGAAGGTGAAATGTTTGAACACGTTGATAAATTAGAACAATTTGTTGAAAATAAAATAGTGCAAAATTGTGTGCAAAAGAAAATAACGGATTATTTTAAATAAAGATAAACACGAAAACTACAGTAAAGTTGAAAGACATACAGTAGTCTATAAGAAAACCTAAATCATAGGACTAAATTTAGAACAGCTAATAATAATTTTAAGAAAAATTAACAATAATAAACCATGAGGATAAATAAAAGGTTGTAGGCCTACTTGTTGCATTTTACTAGACAGTACAATAAATAATCTACAGTACACTATTTGTTCACTTCCTCATTTTGTTTTACTTTTTGTTCGCTTAACGCGAAATTCGGTTTACATGAAAAAAATAACTGGTCCCCGTCATTTCGTGTTAACCGATTTCCACTGTATTTGTATATAAAGCACACCCTTTATAGAGTCTAACTGTGTGTATAATTCTAAAGTTTTATACTTAATGCTGAGGATACACTGCATGTTATTTTTGCACTTCGAAGACCCTCTGTTCACAAATGCTATTAGATAATACTTTTTTTCTGACTGACATATATATTTATTTTCCCCATTAACAAACAAAACACAATTAACAAATAAACATTCAGCAATACCCAATTAGTTCATGCACATAACAAGAGTGAGTGAACTCACTACAGTAAGTGCCCAGTAAATGTGCTCTGGCCATGCCAATCACTAGCAGTGTACCACAGCTACATTTTTTTTTTTTTTGCAACTGAAAGTATACTGAAAAAAATTTTCTCATATGGAGAATTAATTTATATGTTTTACATAAAAGTTGTGGATTTCCAATTCAAAATTAATTATTATTTCAAAGCTGTTGTAATCTTCAGAAAACAAAGGTATCAAAAGTTGGAATTACTTAAAACTATTCAACAAGTTTGTTAAAAACAACCGATAAAACAAAATTCTATAACAAGTATTTGCAGTAAAATATTCGCCCTAATAAAGAACACTTAATACTGTTGAAATGCATTGAACACAATTTTAGTTTTGTGTACATACCTCATCTCTCGCCTCCAATAGCTCTTTGATGCGTGTCATGATCACAGGCAGCAGTATTGCACGACACTCACTGTCAAGAAATAGCTGGCTATGTACAATATCATTTACTGTCATCATTTTTTGTTTGGCCAGTCTCTGTGGTGGTAAATTGTTGATCAGCTCCATCAACAGTGAACTGCAAACAAAGCAACAGTTTTTACTTTCTGCCAAATGAGGTCTGCAAAAGGAAGTACATGACAGGATTTGTGTGAAACCATGAATAAATGATTATATGCATTCATTTCCGCGTGTGATGGGTTGCGGGAAAGATGAGAGTGGGATGAATGGAGGAAGCTGGTGGAAGAGGGCAAGAGGAATGGAAAACTGTAAGAGAACTGACTTATCACTACTATGGAGACTGAGAAGTCCAAAGAGGAGCTATAATTCTGCAAAGGGACTTTATGATGATTGTAACGGGACAGATTAGGGACGAGAATAATTTTGAATAATTTTAAAATGTTGTAAATGCAAGCATCAGTCAACCTTTGGGGAACCTCTGCTTTAACAAAGATGCATACAATGTTATGAGAGACCAGTCTGTTTATGTCTAGATAGTTTGTCTAGACATATTACGTAATCACTTGCAACTCAGGCTGTCTGTGAATTACGGAAAAATACGTAATTGCCACAAGCCAGTTTCAACAGGAGGCAACAGGCAGTTATCGTTGGACCAGTCGATAAAGAGATATAGAGCCGTGCGGGTCAGTAAATGAGCGCGCGGTTCCAGTAACCAGTGTGTGAACAAGTAAAAGTGGACTTTCTATTCCAGTAAACCATGTGTAATTACCCATTTGGAAAAAATCCTTCAGACCGCGCGGTCAACAACAACAAGTACTGGCGAGTAAGTTACGTCGGCCGACACAATTGTTAAAAGCGAAATGTGATAAAACGCGGTTCTAGTAACCAGTGAACAATCAACGCCAGTCAAAAGAAAAAATAACTTTAACCATCTACAACTGACTTTCAGAGTGCGGGGTGAAATAAGTGCCTCAACAGTTGAACCAGGTCTACAACCAGGCTCAGCACCCATATAATCAATTTTTAATTCCAAATCGTTAACAACATTCAAATGTATACCTGGGGATGTTTCAAATAATAATGAGATCTTAATAAATGGGGTTTATTCGAATATTAATGTAAAAAAAAGTGTGTGTGTGTGTGTGTGTGTGTGTGTGTGTGTGTGTGTGTGTGGTAGTATAAAGGTTACGTACTGGTTCGTCTCAACATTCATATTGAAACAAATCTCTCAATTTAAGGTGTGTTAAGATGCGACGATGATGCCTCACGTTGCGAGCGTCAATTTGTAAAGAAACTAATATCTGCCGGTACTAGCGAGAATGTCCGTCTTATTCAAACCCCACTGTTGTAATCAATTTAGTAACGAACTGCTTGTTAATTATGTGAGGACGTATGTTATATTGTATGATACCAGCTGGAGACGTCAAATTGTAACGAAATCTTGTCTATAAGCGTAATTAGTTATAAGAGACTCCGGTGTAACAAACGCCAAGTAATACGTTGTAGGTGGCGATTCGTAACAATTAAAGTGCTGTTACCTGGTTTAATTAATATGTTATTAACTAATATACCTTGCGGTTGTGACCAGTGAAACCCTCAGAACACAGATTATTAAGTCCACAAACTTAGAATTATGTTCCTGAATTTATAATGGTATTATTCTGTAGACTTAATTTAATTCTCAGTGGTTGTTTAATATGAGCAATATATACGGGGTATTTACTGAATGTAAGTGGTTTTTGTCTCAACCCTAGTCCCTCAACGATAAAAATTTCATTCAAATTTAGTATGACAAAACCCGTTAGTTCAGCAATCTCCCGTCTCACCAGCTGCAAACTTGGAGCGCTGTTATTAAAAATAAGTATACTTATAGGTTAGTTACTCGGAGTTTTTGTATCAATCTGTTAATAAATTATTACACCAACTACATATAGTATTTTCTCTGCAATGATTAAAACGTTATCTAATACAACAAATGTACTTTATTTATTTTTCTCTGGTATTTAACAAGTTACGTTGTCTCAGACAAACAATAAGACGATCCAATCGACTATCCCAACATATATCGATTCTTAATTATTCGAACTCTAAAAAAAAAAAACATATATACTTTGAAAATAATGACAAATAATTCTTATACCAGGGTTCGTGTAGTTCTTTGAACCATTAGTAAGGCCAGGTAAAACGCATAATTAAGGTTGTTCAATTTACAAAAGAATAAAATTATTTACTTAAAATACAATGATATGAAAATAATTTGTTTTTTTACCCAAGCGGCGAAAGCTTCATTAGGCGGTGAATGTTTGTCAACAATGGTCAAAATGCAGTTTATATCGTCTTCACCCAGTAAAACTGCTCTGGTCTTCAATGAATGGATGATGATAATCCTACAGGAACTCTTGTGCTTCGATTCTTCTTTTGCGTCTTCACAATTCTTGGTCCCAACGAACTGGAATTAGGATCTCAGCTTACGCTGTCAATGAGGTTATTTCGTCAACCGAATCTTCTGTATTTCCAAATATTTCCGTTAATTCAGGCTTCAACTCTTTATTGGTCTTCAATTTATAGCATGAATTGGTTTGATACCAAATTCAGCGGAATTATTTAGTGAATGAGGTGAGACGCTTTCAGTTCTTTTTTATTGTATTCATTGATAATTTATAGGGTTATTTAATTTGTATGATTCATTAACATTCCAGTATAATTGTTTTGCAAAAATGCTTTTTCAATTTGGATATATATTTTCTTTATATTTATTCATATATTTTAAATATATCGGTTCATCTCAACCTAATAGCTTGTAACAATCAATCCCATCTATTCAAAATCAACAACTTATTAAAAATCAGTTGCCTTAACAACCATGTTTTCTATATATCCTTGAGCCGGCATTATAGAATATTACTACTCCTTTCCAATAAAATACTCCATGCTTGGATTAATATTGAATCACATAAAATTCTCCCCTAACCTTCCTTATTAAACAGTAAATGTTTTACTAGAGTTTCGTTGGACTGGGTTTACTAAAAAGGTATTAATTTCCTTTCACTAATATGGAATTTAGGCCTATAGATTCATTTACAACCATTATAACATTATTTGGTTTTTAACTTAATTTTCTTTTTACCTGACCTACTGTACAATTAATTATTGATTACATAGTTAATTACATGAATTTTAATTTACTGGTGGTTAGTTGTTTTTACTTTAATCAATTGGTTCTGGAACTCTTTATTAATTTATGACATAATTGTCAGAACTACTTGTTAGACTTGAAACACTGGTCACACTCCTGATCCAGTTTATAAACATTAATTAGAACAACAGTATCTTTCAATTTTATACAATACTGACAACTTAGTACAGTGCCTAACATTGGTAACTATACTGTGCTGTATAAAAACAAATCTAATATAAAATATAAACATAATTATTGAGTAAGTATTATTATCAAACAACATCATTTCATTTTTAACACATTCAACATACAATATAAATATTCTGTAGACCTTAACATGTCACAGTACAAAACAAATATTTCATTACATCCAATCATTCATTGGTCTGGCTCTTTTACATTTAATATTAGTCATTGCCTCCTTTTTACTTGAGGTCCTTCTCAAACATATGAACTATCGAACAACCTTAAGTCAGGGTATGGTCTTTGACCATATTTCATTCAGTCTTTTATGTAACGTTGGGGAACCTCAACTATGTTGCGTTACATAACACCCCCCCTTCGAAATAAGTTTATTTTGGTATAAACAAAGTTTAGCAAGAAATAAACTTCTAATTTGTATCTGGCCAATTGGTTTCCTATTTATAGTACTTTTATATTTCCCAATTATTCGTTATTTTATTATCATTTCTTCGTTCCTTCTTAAAGTCAATTATTTCCCAAGTTTAAATCTTATTTCTATAATCATTCTTGTGACATTCTTCATTAATTATACATTTTGGATCTGGTTTTATTTAATTCTCTATATTTATTTGTGAGTTTTCCCTCTAATATTTAATTTTCCTAAACCTCCCTAACATTATAACTGGAATCGAATCGGTGGTGCTCTATCGGCTAACCAATTACCGTCGTCCGTTACATACTTTCTGGGATCAGAGGAACATCATCTCTGCCCAGTTAAATGATTGCTGGAATATTCTACAGTCAATCTTCATTAATAAACCTCGTAAGGTAGTCATCATGTGACCTTCAATAAAATAATAAATAATAATCATATTCTAGGGATTATTCACTGTACTTTAATTCAGATCATATTATTTCTTCATATTAATTCTTCCTTCTATTATACACTTTTTCTCTCCAATACTTGGCTATTTTATTGACATTTATTAATTGGGTTTTGTCTTCGGATAATTCTGAACCATTTGTTTTTTCTTTTCTGGTGGCCTTTCGATGGTTCCATTTTGGCTTCTTCATTCTCTTATCTTCATTGGCTCATATTCCTTTGTGATCAATACAGCTGGTTATGAGATTTTGGTCAGTACTATACATTACATTATGTAGCTATATTCTTCTGGCACAATCATTATTATTTCTTTTACATTCGAAATTACATTTCTCACTATTATGTTACATTAAAAAAAAAAACTCATTTCGTCTTCTGGTTTTGATGATTTTTATTAGGTTGAATTAGTGTAAAATTTTTTCTTCTTTCATATCAGTTTAAAGCAATTTCTTCTAAATTGTATAGTAAGGTGTTCTTACTTATTTTTCGACTTTGGTTGTTCTTTTTATCTTCAAAATTCTCTTTCTTATATAACTCATAAATTGTTTTCTTAGATACTTGTTTGTAAGTTGAGCTTACTTCATTTTTTTTTTTTTTTTTTTTTTTTTTTTTTTTTTTTTGGGTATTTATTCTTTTTTCATTTTAAATCATACTGTTTCTGAATAATTATTGAGTAAGTTGTTCTTACGTCTTTTGGAATTTTGGGTTTTTAGTTACAATGGGTTGCTTGGTCCTGTATCCATAAAATCCGTCCCTTTTAATTATATTCTGTTTGGAATCTGTTTAACCATGGTCCATTATTTCCTCTATACTGGTTGTTCGGGTCTCTCTATTGTATAGAGTTATTTCTGTCCTTGTGACATATCTCATTATTGTACAGTTCTTGCCTCTTGTCACTATAAAATTGTCATTTATAGTCAAGCTCATCATTGTCCTTTGAACTGATTCTTCTGTACTGTCTCTTAATTGTTCTGATGGTTCATACATAAATTCCATAAGTCTTCCATGCTCCTTAGTTAGTTTTGGCCTTTTTGGTCCTTCTAGTCCATCTGGGAATTTAAGTGTGGTTCGTTTAAAGTTTCTTAATTGCCTTACTTCTCTGTTTTCCGTAATCGGTCTATTATGTAGCTGAACCAATCCCCTTTTAATCATTTCCAATTCTTCCCGTGTATTTATTAATTTCCTTTTACACATTTGTCTTATTCTCACTATCTTCATTTCATCATGAATCCGTTCTATTCTTCCGGTTCTATCAATCGGTATCTTGTCAAATTTTTCTTGGGCCTTCGCTTGTATGTTTCCTATTTGAGTAATTTTGGTCTCTACTTCTACTCTGAGTTGCATGATGGGTTCATCTGTCTTTTCCAGATCCACCTTAATTTCATTTATTTGCTGTCTTACCTCCACTTCATAGCTATCAACTCCTTTGCTCCGTGTTTCATTGACAATTATAATACTTCCATTGATGACTTCCCTCAATGCTAGGCCTTGTTCATTGATGATTTGCCGCAACTCCTTATTATGGTTTTCAATTTTCTCATCCATTCGTTTGTTATTCTCCAGAATCTGCCTCAAACTCTCATCATTCCTGTCAAACTTTTCATTCATCTGCTTGATTAAATTTTTGCTCAAAATTTCGTTTTGTTTTCTTGAGTTCTCATTAATACTGTCTATTTTATTTTCCAGCTTTTCATTGATTTGTCTAAAATCGGCCTTCAACTGTTCATTATTTTCATTTATGGTTTGTCTCAAAAGTTCACTAGTACTTTCCTTAATACTGTCTATTTTATTTTCCAGCTTTTCTGACCTTTCGTTTATACTATCTATTTTTTCATTAGTTTGTCTATTATCTTCTTGGATCTTGTTATTCCCTTCCATTATAATTCTTAACATCTCCTGCATACTCATGTCTTCCTTTCGGGCAGATTTATCTGGTTGATCCCCTTGAGCATCTTCTTCCACTATTTCCGTTTCCGGGTCCATAACTACTTCGGTTTCTTCCGTATCACCTGTCTGTTGATCCATTTCAGTATCTGTACCTACCTCTGTTTCTTCTTCCCTCCTATCTTCTTCTGTCTCTTGTTCCTTCTCCATTCTTTTCGTAAGAGCTCTCGTATGCATTCCTGTGCCTCTAATGGTTGCCTGCTCAAGTTAAGTAACAAATAATATGAGTTTTTACTTAACTAAAGCCCACTCGTTGAGCGGCAATTTGAAACAAATCTCTCAATTTAAGGTGTGTTAAGATGCGACGATGATGCCTCACGTTGCGAGCGTCAATTTGTAAAGAAACTAATATGTGCCGGTACTAGCGAGAATGTCCGTCTTATTCAAACCCCACTGTTGTAATCAATTTAGTAACGAACTGCTTGTTAATTATGTGAGGACGTATGTTATATTGTATGATACCAGCTGGAGACGTCAAATTGTAACGAAATCTTGTCTATAAGCGTAATTAGTTATAAGAGACTCCGGTGTAACAAACGCCAAGTAATACGTTGTAGGTGGCGATTCGTAACAAATAAAGTGCTGTTACCTGGTTTAATTAATATGTTATTAACTAATATACCTTGCGGTTGTGACCAGTGAAACCCTCAGAACACAGATTATTAAGTCCACAAACTTAGAATTATGTTCCTGAATTTATAATGGTATTATTCTGTAGACTTAATTTAATTCTCAGTGGTTGTTTAATATGAGCAATATATATGGGGTATTTACTGAATGTAAGTGGTTTTTGTCTCAACCCTAGTCCCTCAACGATAAAAATTTCATTCAAATTTAGTATGACAAAACCCGTTAGTTCAGCAATCTCCCGTCTCACCAGCTGCAAACTTGGAGCGCTGTTATTAAAAATAAGTATACTTATAGGTTAGTTACTCGGAGTTTTTGTATCAATCTGTTAATAAATTATTACACCAACTACATATAGTATTTTCTCTGCAATGATTAAAACGTTATCTAATACAACAAATGTACTTTATTTATTTTTCTCTGGTATTTAACAAGTTACGTTGTCTCAGACAAACAATAAGACGATCCAATCGACTATCCCAACATATATCGATTCTTAATTATTCGAACTCTAAAAAAAAAAAAATATATACTTTGAAAATAATGACAAATAATTCTTATACCAGGGTTCGTGTAGTTCTTTGAACCATTAGTAAGGCCAGGTAAAACGCATAATTAAGGTTGTTCAATTTACAAAAGAATAAAATTATTTACTTAAAATACAATGATATGAAAATAATTTGTTTTTTTACCCAAGCGGCGAAAGCTTCATTAGGCGGTGAATGTTTGTCAACAACGGTCAAAATGCAGTTTATATCGTCTTCACCCAGTAAAACTGCTCTGGTCTTCAATGAATGGATGATGATAATCCTACAGGAACTCTTGTGCTTCGATTCTTCTTTTGCGTCTTCACAATTCTTGGTCCCAACGAACTGGAATTAGGATCTCAGCTTACGCTGTCAATGAGGTTATTTCGTCAACCGAATCTTCTGTATTTCCAAATATTTCCGTTAATTCAGGCTTCAACTCTTTATTGGTCTTCAATTTATAGCATGAATTGGTTTGATACCAAATTCAGCGGAATTATTTAGTGAATGAGGTGAGACGCTTTCAGTTCTTTTTTATTGTATTCATTGATAATTTATAGGGTTATTTAATTTGTATGATTCATTAACATTCCAGTATAATTGTTTTGCAAAAATGCTTTTTCAATTTGGATATATATTTTCTTTATATTTATTCATATATTTTAAATATATCGGTTCATCTCAACCTAATAGCTTGTAACAATCAGTCCCATCTATTCAAAATCAACAACTTATTAAAAATCAGTTGCCTTAACAACCATGTTTTCTATATATCCTTGAGCCGGCATTATAGAATATTACTACTCCTTTCCAATAAAATACTCCATGCTTGGATTAATATTGAATCACATAAAATTCTCCCCTAACCTTCCTTATTAAACAGTAAATGTTTTACTAGAGTTTCGTTGGACTGGGTTTACTAAAAAGGTATTAATTTCCTTTCACTAATATGGAATTTAGGCCTATAGATTCATTTACAACCATTATAACATTATTTGGTTTTTAACTTAATTTTCTTTTTACCTGACCTACTGTACAATTAATTATTGATTACATAGTTAATTACATGAATTTTAATTTACTGGTGGTTAGTTGTTTTTACTTTAATCAATTGGTTCTGGAACTCTTTATTAATTTATGACATAATTGTCAGAACTACTTGTTAGACTTGAAACACTGGTCACACTCCTGATCCAGTTTATAAACATTAATTAGAACAACAGTATCTTTCAATTTTATACAATACTGACAACTTAGTACAGTGCCTAACATTGGTAACTATACTGTGCTGTATAAAAACAAATCTAATATAAAATATAAACATAATTATTGAGTAAGTATTATTATCAAACAACATCATTTCATTTTTAACACATTCAACATACAATATAAATATTCTGTAGACCTTAACATGTCACAGTACAAAACAAATATTTCATTACATCCAATCATTCATTGGTCTGGCTCTTTTACATTTAATATTAGTCATTGCCTCCTTTTTACTTGAGGTCCTTCTCAAACATATGAACTATCGAACAACCTTAAGTCAGGGTATGGTCTTTGACCATATTTCATTCAGTCTTTTATGTAACGTTGGGGAACCTCAACTATGTTGCGTTACAATATCCAACTAGTGATATCACTCATAATAGTATTTAAAAAACTTAATAGAGATAAGAATGAATTTCATGGTTTAGTATAAAATAGTTGTACAGCCTTTTATAGAACGTAAAAGAAGGGTGTGAGGTTTTGATAGCAAATAAACACAAGCATGTGATTTAGACAGTATAAAATGTGTTAGCATAATTATTTTGCAACTCAAACCTAAATAATCACTCTGCAACATTTTCGTCTATAGAACCCTGGAGGTGGAACCCGAAGGTAAGAAAAAGGAGTAAAATTTAATAAATCTGTGCAAAGCATTTAATTGAGTTGTCACAAATGACGTCCGAACTAAGGACGAATTTATTATTTAAATTTTATTGAGTTGTCACAAATGGTGCCGCGATCTTAGAGACGGTTTGTATGATTTATTTTATACAAACTAGACCTAATTTTAGTTGCAGAGACGGATTATTTGGAAGTGATGGCGGTTTTGTAGGTTAGAAAGTGATACAGTATAATTGTATGTGTAAGCCACAATAATATAAAAAATGGAAAATAATAGTGATGAAGTCAACTGAACTGACTTAACTAACACTAGTACAATCAAGTAAATACGATAATAACCGAAACGGTAGTAAACGAAATAAGCCTATCCGAATCCGTAACAATGGAAGGCGCTATGATTCATTCAACGCCTATCCAAAATAAACAATTTGACAAATAACGATATAATGCATATGATACAATTAATGTTAGAAAAGCAAAGCACAATGTTAAGCAATAAATTCGAGGTCCAGAATAATAAATTTGATGAAGGAAGTAACAAATTCGGAACCAAGTTTAATGAACAGAATAATAAATTTGATGCATTAAGTAGTGACATCAATAAACATTTTGATATGAATGATAGTAAGTTCAATGAGTTAAAGAATGATATCAATACAGCAAAGGTAAAGTTTGATGAATTAACTAGGTAAACTACCTAGTTGTTGATTAGTTGAGTACTATTTAACAATTAATTTGGTGAATTCACTGTGTAAACATATTGATGAATGGTGCAATACAGTGAAAAAACAAATGCAAGATGATGTAGATAACGTTACAAGTGCAACTTGTCCCAGATTTTCCTTAACCCCCTTTTTCTAACCTCCAAAAAAAATTTATTTTATTTTTTTTCTGGGAAGGCGTCACTTAATATTTAAGACTAGGCTCGTGGCCTAGATGGAAATAAAATGTGCTCAGCCCATAGTGACAGGTCTTGCAAGAAAACACTTGATCAACAATAACAAGATTTTATTTATGCAGCTTGAATTTTAAACAATTGCTTTTACAATCATCTTTGGTTTGAGTTTCCTTTAATTCTTAACATCAATTCAAATATCTATTTAAAGCCACATGGTGGTTTAATTACAACAAGAATATTTCAAAGTATCTCCAACAATTAAATAATGACATGCCAAACTACTGAATTTATTATATTTATTATAAACTTGTATTTCTGTATTTTACTTTCAAAAGAATTGTTTTTATTGCATTAGTAATGCATGAACCATTCATTAACATACGATAATTATAATTATCTGGAGCAGACAATCCATGATCATTAGATAATACGATAATAATTAAATTCAAAGAAAACTAATTACTTAAGTGTGTTGCAGTACTTTATAATCTACCTGTTCCCCAGCACTAGGATTAATCGCATTAAAATCGAAACCAGTGATCACAGTAAACCGAGGTTGAAGTTTGTTAATTAAATATTAAAATATGTCGCTTCTTTTTTTTAAGTTAATTAAATATAAGAATATTATAGTACTATTATAAATTGAGTAGTCAAGCTGAACCGAATAATAACTAACTAAATCAACAAGAATTTTAAATTTAGAAAATAAGAAACCAAAATTGGAACCTGCAGGTTCACAAGTCATATGACAGGCAGATGCAAGTACTCTCCGGGTATTACATTTTCTTAAGGTCTGGATTTTGTCAATAAGTGAATTTTAAATTTGGTTTTCTCTTTTGCAGTAATATAATTAGATATTTATATTAGACAATGGTAACCCTTGACTCTATGCAAATTCAATACACAAATAGTTATAAGTTATTCATAACACAGTCATCACTGTCCACGCTTTAGCATGTCTTCACAGAACATGACAGTAATGTTAACTCTGAAGCATGAGTCTAATTTCTAGAAATAGGTTTCTGCGTGTGTGTGTGTTACCCGATAACCTGCGGAGCATTTCGTGTGTGAAGTTTATAAAATAAAGGAAAGTTCCCACCTGATCTTTCGGATTGCACTAAGAATATTCCTGCATTTTCGGTGGGGTGTGAAGAGCGATGTCGGATGGTGTGACGGCGTTGGGGCTTCTTACGCAGGCTCTGTGGATGGGCGAAGATGTAGCGTGCCCATCTCGTCGACCCCTTTCCTCCCGACTAAAGCAGGGAAACCTGAAGCTCTTTATCGAATTATCTAGTCATAGTGGTGTCACATGTTACACCGTCACAATCCAAGCCGCACCAAGTTGAAAGAGAAAAAGAGGCCGATGAAGATGCTGCACGAACTTATAAAAACTAAAATATTGCTGCCTAAATCTCGTTGTCAAGCAGACGCCACTGCCAGCCAAATGACATCACCAATCAAGGTCGCAGCGGACGACTGAATCTCGATATCGAAAGTGGGCATTGTAACATGCAGCGATAATGCATCGAATGCACGGAAAATACAATTAAACTGGCCGTGGTGTTTACCTTTCAATATAACCATGGCACACAAGAAATACCGGTAAGTGTAGTGAGAATGTAATTAATGAAGTAACGGAGAACAAGATGAGTAATGTGGTTAAAATAAGTGAGGATTCTAGTGGGGAAAGAATTACGAATAATAATGGTGGTAGTTTAAAGGCAAAACAGGTGACAATAGACAAGGTGAGTAACAAGGTTAATGAGGTTAATTATGATGATGTTAACCAAGTATTTGAAAAGGCTGTATCTAGGAATGATACGGTAAATAGTGTTATTGAGTTAAAAAGGGAGTCTGAAAAGAGTGTAAATGTAGAGTGGGTACAGGGGGCAAATTTTTCTGGGGTTAAAGGTGGAGTAAAGACTTCACAAGTGGTTTATGAGGATAAGAGATCCTCACTAGGACATTTGGGCGACAATGGGCCAGCAAATGGTCAATTAAGTTGTTTGTGTGTATCTGGTAAGGCCAGATGGTTTTATAATAATATGGTCTTGCCCTCTGAGTGGAGTGAGAAAGTGAGATGTGGTTGTGGAAGCGATTTTAAGAGAGAGAAAGAGGTAGTGATATTTAAGTTAAATAGAAGTTATGAAGGATTAGTTAAGAAGTTAAATAATGAGAGAATTATTACAAATAATAAAGACTTACCTTGTGTAGTAGTAAACGATGATTATATCGATATTGATGATAATATACACTTACCTGTTGGGAGAATTAGCGTACTAGTAACAGATGATGGCTATAATGATAAAAACATAAACTATTTAATTGTGACAAATGATACCGAAGGAGACTTAACCATACCCAATGTAGACATGGCATATGATAAAATAATAATTGGGGATAACCCTGGGGATTATTATTATGGTAAAATGGATAAAAAAGATTTAAATGGTTATTACATAAATGGTAATCATACAATGTATGTAAATAAAAATGAATTGTGTATGTTCAACATAGACTAATTTTCGATGATGGTGGTTAAACATTTATTACTAATGAACACTTAAATATGAGAGTTAATGGTAATTACGTGGCTGACTTATATAATGAGATGTGGTAAATAATAACATATGACTAAAATTTGTAAATACATTTATATTGGTGTTAAGTGTATTGGGACAAGGTTATATTGTTGGAATGTATACAATAGTTTATGTAACACATGTTTGTAGTAAGGATGGATGTTATAATAATAATAATATTTTATTTGACCAAATAATTAACAGAAGGTTGTAATGAGGCAAAAAGGAGGGTTTGATTTTATTTAAATTTATTCAGATTTTGTTTTCCATCAGCGGGGCTAGTCCAATGTAAAATCCGGCTATTCAAACAAAGAACAGTAGAGTGAACTTTTGAGTGAGGTGTTGTAATGGAATGCAATACTGCGTAGTTAAATTCGATGTTTTGTCATGTATAAATACGCGCAACACCATCATGCGCGCAGAGGCGACGCTTACAGACTCAGCCTCGCCACGAAAAAATGGCAAGGCGGAATAATTATTTCAGCAACGTGCTTTTGAGACAGCGGATGTTACTGAGAGACTCCACCTACCACAGTCTCTATATCATCGTTGTTTGACATCATCAACACCTGGGCACATTGGAAATCCACGTTACCTGTGCTACTACAAAAAATTTTTGTCACATGAAGGCTGTGGTTTCCGGCTGCCTCACAGAGTAGTAGTGGGAAGGGGTGCGCTGTGTGCCCGTCTCAGTCGACTTAACTACAGGCCACGCGTGGTCAGAACAAAACTTTTCGTGCGAACAAATCGGGTCGGCCGACCGAATCAGTGCACATAAAATATGTGTAAAGTAGTAAGAATTATTTAAATAACTATGGAACAGTGAAAATTTTAATACAAGTGATAACTCAACCGTTTCGGACATTGAATTAGAAAACTTTGTGTGTCGCGCCATGCGGCCGACAGGAACGCAGCTATACAAGTAACCGTATACAATAAAATATATTTTTGTTATATAAAAAGGGGGTTTTAAAAGAACGAATGAGAGAGTGAAGCAAGCTGGGTTCGCCTTACTTAGATTTAATAATTAAAACAAGTAGACTACATTGAAATAAAAGTTTGAAATAATGTTTTATGTTTGTATGTTCTAACAAATGCTTTAATAGCAATTGAGAGAGATAGTAATGTACTAATATGGAGAGAAAAGGTGAATAGTAAAGAATTTGAAGTAGTATCAAAATGAAATAAAATGAGAGTTCTATTATATAAATGAGAGTAGTGTACGTTATTGATGCAACCTTGAAATCATATTGATATTCACAGTTCGTGTGACGGACCTGGCCTAACTTAAGGTAGGTGAGATATTTAAATATTATTTTATGAAATGTATTAAAACGTAACATCACAGATGGTGCCTCGAACTTCGGACGAGTTTTTATAAATTAAAGTTTATAAAAAAACCGCACCTACATGTGAATAACGTGATTTGAAGGTTAAGAAAAAATACATACAAATTTTAGCATACGTACGTACATAGCATACATAAAATAGTAAGTCAATGTTAGGTTAAGTATAAGATGTTGTATGTGTAAGTTAAGAATCATTTAACCAAAAATCAGTAAAGTTATAATTTAAAAATGGCAGGTAGTAATAACGAGAATGAGATAAATGAAATTGACGTAATTGTAGGCGACGAAGCCGAAAATAAAGCGATGTTTGAAAATATGGCAACTGAATCGGCTGACAAAAGCGATTCAGGTATTCAAACAGAGGCACTGTTAATAAGTGACAGTAATGTAGACGAATCGGTAATAATGAGTAAAGCAAAAGCAGAATCTACTCCTGTAATAAGTAAAGTAAAAGAGTTGTCACTGGACGATATATATATATTGTAACGATCTATCGATGTTACTAATTTTAATCAATCTGTAAATCTGTTAATTTACAGTTGTTATTAATGAATATATCTTTCGGTTGTGACCGATGAAACCTCCTGAAAATATATTATTAGGCAAACATAATTATAATTATGTTCCTTTAATTTATAATCATACTACAATATAGATTTAACTTAGTTTTCAGTGGTTGGGTAATATTAGCGATATGTACAGAGTATTGACTGAATGTAATGGGTATTCTTGTCAACCCTAGTCACTCTATGTTAGAAAATTCTATTCAAATTTTGTACTAAACACAAGCTAGTTCAGCAATCTCCCGTTCCACCAGCTGCAAGCGTTTAGCGCTGTTACTTGTAATAAGCGTACTTATAGGTTAGTTGTTCATCGGGTTTGAATCAACCTTTTTGTAAATTATTCCAACCACTACATATAATATTTATTCTGCAATAACTTCAAACGTTATCTCATACAATAAAGATCCTTTATTAATTTTCTCTATTAATTCACAGTCCACGTTATCTCAAAAATAATAATATAATCAAATCGATCACACAAAAATATATCGATTATCAATTAATCAAATTCTATAGACTTATACCAATGAAAAATAATAATAAATAGTTCTTATCCCAGGGTTCGTAAAGTTCTTGGAACCATTAGTAAGGCCAGGTAAAATGCATAATTAAGGTTACTCAAGTATTACAAAACAAAATTATTTACTCTAAATATAGTGAAATTAAAATAGGTTGTTTTTTACCGAGTCGGCGAAAACTTCGACTGGCCGTGGACGTCTATAAACAGTTGACAAGACTCAGCTTAACTCATCTTCAGCCAGTAAAAGTGTTCTGGCTTTTAATAAAATTGATTGTGGAGTGTAATGGGAAGCTCTCACGAATTCTTCGGACTTCTGTTTTTCTCCTCTGATCTTGATAATTGTCGGTCCCGGTGGAATGAAAATAGTATCCCGGCTTCTTCTGCAAATGAAGGTTAACTCTGCCAAATGAGGCCTTCTTGTTGTTTCAATAATTCCGTTAGTTCGGACTTTAATTCTCTTAACTGATCTTCTGGTTATAGGAGGAATTGGTTTGATACCGACTCCAGCGGAATTATTTGGTGAATGAGGTGAGGGGTTTCCAACTCTTTTTTAACTGTATTCAGTTACAATTGTGAAGTCTATTTAGTTTTATTACTTATCAGTATTAAGATAGAATTATGTTTCAAAGAGGGTTTTAATTTTGATTCATTTTTCTTCCGAATTTATTATTCAATTTTTTTAAATGTATCGGCCCATCTCAACCTAATAGCTTGTAACAATCAGAACGAATGATTCAATATAAACAACTCATGTACATTTCAGTTGCCTTAACAACCACTTTTCCCTGTCATTGGGTGAAATTATATATCCTTGAGCCAGAATTATAGAATATTACTACTCTTTTTCAATAAAATACTCCATGCTGGGATTAATACTAAATTATCTCAAATTCTCACCTAACCTTCCTTCTTAAACAGTAAATGTTTTACCATAGTTTCATTGGACTGGACTTCTTAAAAAGGTATTAATTTCCTTTCACAAATATGAAATTTAGGCCTATAGGTTTTCTTAAACTGTTATAACATTGATTGGTTTTTTAACTTAATTTTCTTTTACCTGACCTACTGTACAATTAATTATTGGTTAATGGTTAATTACATTAATTTTAATTTCCTGGTGTTTACTTTATTACATTAATTAACTGGTCCTGGAACCCTTCATTAGTTTACAATATAATTGTCAGAACTACTTGCCAAACCTTAAACACTGATTGCCCTCCTGGCCAAGTTTACAAATGTTAATTAAAACAACAGCATTATTCAATTTTAGACAATACTTAAAACTTAGTATAATGCCTAACACTGGTAACTATACTTGATTGTCTAAAGACAAATTTAACATAAATATAAACATAATCATTGATGAAGTATTTCTATTAAACAACATCAGTTCATTCCTACCATACTCAAAATATAACATAAATATTCTGTAAACATTAAGATGTTACATTATAAAAACAAGCATAATTTATTATATTTAACTATTAATTGGTATGGTTTTTTATATTCAACATTAATTATTGCCTCTTTTGACTTGAGGCACTTCTCAGATGCATTAACTACTGAGCAACCTTAATTCAGGGTATGGTCCTTGACCATGTTTCATTCAATTTTGTATGTAACGTTGGGGACCTCAACTCTGTTACGTTACATAACACCCCCCCTTCGAAAGAAGTTTATTTTGTCTTAACAAAGTTTAATACAAAATAAACGCACAACTTGTATCTGGCCAATTGGTTCCACTATTCATAATACTTTTTTATTTCCGACTGGTTGTATGTACCTTTCACCCTATTATTTGCGGGATCCAATACTACGTAAGTATTGTTCTGATTGTCCTGGCTTATTATAAAAGGTCCAACATATAATAGCAACAATTTCTTTGCTATTCCTTCGAAACTGCTTGGTTGCTGACGATTTCTTATCAAAATTTTTTCTCCGATGGTGTATTTAATAATATTTTTCCGGGTAGCGTCCTGTTTTTTTCTTCGGGTTTCCAGTTTATGAAGTAGCTTATTATACACATGGGTAAGGTCCAATTCTTCTTCAGGTCCTTCAGGGAATGGTATTAAATTGGTAATTTCTCGAGGTGGTGGTTTTGAAAACATCATCTGGTATGGTGTAACACCAATGGTTTCGTGATGAGCAATATTTAAAAAGGTGGTTTCGGTTTCATGTAAGAATTCACTCCATTTACTATGATTATCATAACAATAAGTACGAAGTACTCGTCCTACCTCTCTGAGTACCCTTTCTGCTGGATTACTACTAGGATGATAAATTGAAGTTTTGTATGTTTTAATTCCTCGATTGGACATCTCTAACTTCCATCTTCGACCCTTGAACTGGGTTCCATGGTCCGTTATTATGGAATATGGAGTGCCTACGTCTATAATGTACTTTTCTGCGACGACCTTGATGATAACATTGGTGGATGCCTTGCTGATGGGATACAATTTCGTATAACGTGTGAAATGGTCCAAGATGATGACAATGTATTTATATCGGCGCCTGCCTCCACTACGTGGGAAAGGTCCGCAAATGTCAAGAAATGTTTTTTCCAATTTTCTTTCTGAAGTAATAGTTATTAAAGCTCCCTCCTTCCGTTCATTGTTTACCTTAACCCTTTGACATATTCCACATCGTTTTATTAATTCGCTTACCTTCTTGTTCAAACCCTTAATGTATACATGCTCCTCTAGTGCCTTCACTACCTTGATGGAACCCATGTGTCCATACATTTGATGGTAAATCTTTATTATTAATGGTTCTGTAGATTTGGGAATGTATAATTTCCATTTATTCTTTTCAACAGGAGACTTTATGAAGATTAATCCTTGATAATTTTGATAATATTGCATAATTATAGCATCATTATTCCGGAGGCGTTCTTGTATAGTGGACAATCTCTGATCCTTTGCTTGTTCTTCTTGAATTTTGGTCAGCACTTCTACTAATTCTTCTCTAGCGGATATTATACGGTATATTTTTCCAACATCCTCTCTTTCAATTTCAAAAGTACCATTTTCCAGGTTTACCCTAGATAGAGCGTCAGCTACAGTATTCTGTTTTCCTGGCACATATTCCCATGTTATGTTGTATTCCTGGAGAGCCAATATCCAACGAGTTAATCTGCCGTGGTTTAGTTTGCATCTCTGTATAAATGATATGGATTTGTGGTCGGACCGTATTGTTAAAGGATAACCTAATACATATGTGCGGAATTTATTGCAGGCAAATACAACACTCAATAATTCTTTTTCCGTGACACTGTAATTTCTTTCACATTGATTTAGGACTCGACTGGCAAAACTTATTACTTGGTGGTCTCCTTCTGGATCTTCCTGATATAGCTCAGCACCCAGGCTCACATCACTGGCGTCACAATTTATAAAAAATGGTTTATCAAAATCAGGATGGCGCAGGATGATATTTTGTAAAAATTTCTCTTTAATTAAAATGAATATCTCATCATCTTCCTCCTTCCACTTCCATTTATGTTTAGATGACAGCAAGTGTTTAAATCTTGCTGTTAATTGGGAGTAATTCCTTTGGAATTTCCTGTAATAGTTGCACACTCCTAGGAATGATTGTAGCTGTCTAATATTTTTAGGTTTGGGGAAGTTTTGAATGGCTTCCACTTTTTCAGGGGATGTTGATATTCCATTTTCAGAGAGTATGAAACCTAAGAATTGTAATTGATTTGTTATTAATTTTGACTTATTCAATTTCAATGTAATGCTGCTTTTTTCTAACTTGCTTAACACCATTTCCACACGTCGGCAATGTTCCTCCCATGTGGTTGAAGTTACTAGTATATCGTCTACATATACTGTTGTGAAGGCTAACACTTCTTCACCCAGAACCTGGTCCATGCACTTAATAAAAACCGCCACAGAGTTTACTAACCCAAAAGGAAGACATTTAAAATGATAATTTCTACCTTCAAATATAAAGGCAATATAATTCCTACTGTTGGGATGTAACTCCACCTGCCAGTACCCACAAACAGCATCCCATATGCTCATATATCTGCAATTCTTAAATTTCTTCATTAACTCTTCAATTTCTCCTGGTGAGGTTCTATCATTGATTATATTTTTATTTATTTCCCTGGCGTCTAAACATAAACGTACTGTAACATCCTTCTTCTTTATAGCTACTATAGGGCTGGTGTATGGTGATGAACTATATTCAATTATGTCCTGTTCCATCATACTTTGTATTTCCCTTCTCACTGCTGGTTTTAGGGATTGTGGTATAGGATATGATTTACGGTTAAAATTAATAGGTTGCTTAAATGACAATTCACAAATAAAATTCCTGGCTTTCCCTGGCAAATCCGAAAATACTTTTTTATATCTGTTATAAATCTTTATTAATTGATTCCTTTGTTCAGGTGTTACTCTATTATTATTATTATTGACAGTTTTAAACAAATAAATCTCTTGCAATTTTTCCTTCCATTCATTCTCTTTAGTACAGGTTAATTCCTCAAAAGGTGCTTTATATTCCATTTCATCATCACGCATCAAAGTAAAAGAATGTCTTTGGTGAGTGGCATTTTTATGATCCACTATTTCACTTGACCATTCTCCATTTTCATGGTACAGGGTTATTTTTCCTCTGCCCATATTAATAATAGCTGAGTGGCGCCGCAGCGTATCACACCCTAGCATTGCTTTAAATGGTAGTCCTTGGGCTACCATAAACACCATAGGAATAGTTTTACCTCCACTAGATACTTCCATCATTACTTGCTGCCATATTGTTTTATTTGGTCTGCCAGTAGCACCTATAATAACCATGTTGTTAACTGGTAAGGTTGGTATATTTTTCTTATACTTCTCCCTTATTCGGTTATATTCTACCTTGTCCAGTAGTGACACATTCGCGCCAGTATCAATTACTATCTCTGTCATAACTCCCTGCAATTCAGCCATAATGTATATAATTTGATTGTCAGTTTTATTCTCTGACGGTAACACTTCTTCCGTTAAATCATTTCGTATATCCTTTAAATAATTGTTCCTTGTAATTTTTATAATTTGATTAATTTCCTTATGCTTTTGTACATACCCTTCCAATCCCAGCAGCGAGGGGTTACTAGATACTTCCACTGCTGTACTTAGTTTTCCATCCTATCCTGCGGACGATCGTCCCTTGCAGTGGTTCCTGGGTTGCCATCATCAGGTCTAAAATCTCTATGGGCTTCTTGGTGTCTAGGCAGATCCTCCTCCCGATTTCGATTATTGGGTAGATTTCGTTGGTCGTTGTTGGCACGATTATTGTTCCAATACTCTCTCCCATTGTCCCAATTCCTGCGGCCTGTTCTGTATCTGTTATTCTCATGATTAGTATAGTGATTATTTGGGTAATAATTGTTATGATAACGATTGTTCATTAATTGGTCATTCACCCTTCTGTGATAATTATTATTGTTAAATCGATTTGTCCCTGGACGCGACTCTTGATTTGTCTCTTCCCTTCTATTGTGGTAATATTCACCTTGCCGTCGGGACCTTTGATAATAGTCTTCCATTTCGTAACTGGCTAATAAGGTTTCCATTGTTTCTACGGTCTTTACTTGTCCACTGCGTCTGGCACGAACTATCTCTTCTTCAAAATGGTATGACAATTTATTTACCAAACACTCCTCTGGTATCCGCGGTTCCAAATGACGTGCTAAACATACCTTTCCCAAAAAGTAAGTAGTTGGTGACTGCTCTTGATTAAAATTAAATCTCCCGTTAGTAATGTTATCTCTAATCATGTTCTGTACAGAATCTGACCAGTATTTTGACTTAAAAGTCCTTTTAAATTCCTCATAATCACTAAGTTCATTTCGGACAGCCGACCACCAATTATCATTTATACTTTTGAAGCATTCATCTAAATAACTTTTTATTACGTTCCATCGAGTTACTTTAATTCGGTTAAACCATTCGTCTACTCTCTCCAGGAATTCTATGGGATTTCCCCTATAAATTTTAAAATTGATATTATCTTTATGCTCAGGGGCTATGTGATGTGCTAGATACATTGGTCTATTTTGTAAAATCTCTATTGATTCCTTTATATTACTTATTTCCTGATTTTTTATATTTTCTATAGTCTCTTTATTTTGAACTACTTTGGTTTTTTATTTGTGTCATTTCATTATTTACCAATTCAATTTTCCCAGCTATATTAATTTGCACCCCGTCCAATTTCTCTTGTGCTTCTAATTGTACTTGATTTATCATAGTTTTGTTGGTATTTTCCCCATGATTAATTTTGGCCTCTACTTCCATTGCAAGTTGTACTATGGTTTCATCTGTCTTTTCCAGACTCCCCTTAATTTCATCTATTTGCTGTCTTACTTCCGCTTCATTATTATCTACCCTTTTATTGAGTGTTTCATTGACACTTGCAACCCTTTCATTGATATCTTCCCTCAATATTTGGTTCTGTTCATTTATAATCTGCCGCAACTCCTTATTATTGTTTTCAATTTTCTCATCTATTTGTTTATTATTTTCCTGAATCTGCTTTAATCTCTCATCATTCTTGTCAAACCTTTCATTAATTTGGTTTAAACTTTCATTTATTAGCCGGTTATTCTCATCATTCTCCTCTTTATTTTTGTCAAACTTCTCATTCATTAATTTGATTAAATTCTCACTCAAAATTTCATTTTGTTTCTTTGAGTTTTCGTTAATACTGTCTATTTTTTCGTTAGTTTGTCTATTATCTTCTTTGATACTGTCTATTTTTTCGTTAGTTTGTCTATTATCTTCTTTGATACTGTCTAATTTTTCATTAGTTTGTTTATTATCCTCCTTCATACTACTCATTAGTTCCATTAATTTTTCCCAATTTAATCCTCCCCTGGCTTCCTCTTTATCTGGTTGGTCCCCTTGGGTATCCTCTTCAACTATATCCTTCTCTGTGATAATTGCTTCAGTTTCTTCTTTATCACCCATTGTTTGTTCCATTTCACTGTCCGTAAATGTTTCTACCTCTCGTTCCTGTCCACCTTCTTCCTTCTCCTTCTCTTCTGCCCCCTTCTTCGATCTGCCTCTGGTATTATGCATTCCTGTGCCTCTAATGGTTGCCTGCTCAAGTTAAGTAACAATTAATATGATTTTTTACTTAACTAAAGCCCCACGTTGGGCGCCAATTTGTAACGATCTATCGATGTTACTAATTTTAATCAATCTGTAAATCTGTTAATTTACAGTTGTTATTAATGAATATATCTTTCGGTTGTGACCGATGAAACCTCCTGAAAATATATTATTAGGCAAACATAATTATAATTATGTTCCTTTAATTTATAATCATACTACAATATAGATTTAACTTAGTTTTCAGTGGTTGGGTAATATTAGCGATATGTACAGAGTATTGACTGAATGTAATGGTTATTCTTGTCAACCCTAGTCACTCGATGTTAGAAAATTCTATTCAAATTTTGTACTAAACACAAGCTAGTTCAGTAATCTCCCGTTCCACCAGCTGCAAGCGTTTAGCGCTGTTACTTGTAATAAGCGTACTTATAGGTTAGTTGTTCATCGGGTTTGAATCAACCTTTTTGTAAATTATTCCAACCACTACACATAATATTTATTCTGCAATAACTTCAAACGTTATCTCATACAATAAAGATCCTTTATTAATTTTCTCTATTAATTCACAGTCCACGTTATCTCAAAAATAATAATATAATCAAATCGATCACACAAAAATATATCGATTATCAATTAATCAAATTCTATAGACTTATACAAATGAAAAATAATAATAAATAGTTCTTATCCCAGGGTTCGTAAAGTTCTTGGAACCATTAGTAAGGCCAGGTAAAATGCATAATTAAGGTTACTCAAGTATTACAAAACAAAATTATTTACTCTAAATATAGTGAAATTAAAATAGGTTGTTTTTACCGAGTCGGCAAAAACTTCGACTGGCCGTGGACGTCTATAAACAGTTGACAAGACTCAGCTTAACTCATCTTCATCCAGTAAAAGTGTTCTGGCTTTTAATAAAATTGATTGTGGAGTGTAATGGGAAGCTCTCAGGAATTCTTCGGACTTCTGTTTTTCTCCTATGATCTTGATAATTGTCGGTCCCGGTGGAATGAAAATAGTATCCCGGCTTCTTCTGCAAATGAAGGTTAACTCTGCCAAATGAGGCCTTCTTGTTTTTTCAATAATTCCGTTAGTTCGGACTTTAATTCTCTTAACTGATCTTCTGGTTATAGGAGGAATTGGTTTGATACCGACTCCAACGGAATTATTTGGTGAATGAGGTGAGGGGTTTCCAACTCTTTTTTAACTGTATTCAGTTACAATTGTGAAGTCTATTTAGTTTTATTACTTATCAGTATTAAGATAGAATTATGTTTCAAAGAGGGTTTTTAATTTTGATTCATTTTTCTTCCGAATTTATTATTCAATTTTTTTAAATGTATCGGCCCATCTCAACCTAATAGCTTGTAACAATCAGAACGAATGATTCAATATAAACAACTCATGTACATTTCAGTTGCCTTAACAACCACTTTTCCCTGTCATTGGGTGAAATTATATATCCTTGAGCCAGAATTATAGAATATTACTACTCTTTTTCAGTAAAATACTCCATGCTGGGATTAATACTAAATTATCTCAAATTCTCACCTAACCTTCCTTCTTAAACAGTACATGTTTTACCATAGTTTCATTGGACTGGACTTCTTAAAAAGGTATTAATTTCCTTTCACAAATATGAAATTTAGGCCTATAGGTTTTCTTAAACTGTTATAACATTGATTGGTTTTTTAACTTAATTTTCTTTTACCTGACCTACTGTACAATTAAGTATTGGTTAATGGTTAATTACATTAATTTTAATTTCCTGGTGTTTACTTTATTACATTAATTAACTGGTCCTGGAACCCTTCATTAGTTTACAATATAATTGTCAGAACTACTTGTCAAACCTTAAACACTGATTGCCCTCCTGGCCAAGTTTACAAATGTTAATTAAAACAACAGCATTATTCAATTTTAGACAATACTTAAAACTTAGTATAATGCCTAACACTGGTAACTATACTTGATTGTCTAAAGACAAATTTAACATAAATATAAACATAATCATTGATGAAGTATTTCTATTAAACAACATCAGTTCATTCCTACCATACTCAAAATATAACATAAATATTCTGTAAACATTAAGATGTTACATTATAAAAACAAGCATAATTTATTATATTTAACTATTAATTGGTATGATTTTTTATATTCAACATTAATTATTGCCTCTTTTGACTTGAGGCACTTCTCAGATGCATTAACTACTGAGCAACCTTAATTCAGGGTATGGTCCTTGACCATGTTTCATTCAATTTTTTATGTAACGTTGGGGACCTCAACTCTGTTACGTTACAATATATATATATTGTGTCGGGACTAGTCCGTACGGTTCAAGTCCCCACTGTTGAGTTTGTTAATCTGTAATGGGACGAGTACGAGCGTCTCGTTATGTTCACACAATGTAAGCCTATTCGTTGCTATGAACGGGTATGTTCCCCTGTCTTTACTCTCTTAGGTCGTTTAATTTACTTAATTATTTAAATATCTGAGATATTTGGAATTGTGGGATATATTGATGTAATTAATTAATATTAACTTAGCTCTCTAAAAAATATCAGTGTTAGTGTACTTGAAACTTAAATAATTAATGCGTTATTCTGTAATTTCGTTCAACCCTATTATACCTTGAAGAGAATTATGTATAATTTTGTATTTTTACGCTCTCTCTTTGGTGTCGGATAATTCCGCTATAAGCGCTGTAGTACTGGAGCAACGAAACTTATAGGTTATTTCACTGTTTATGTTAACCAATTATTCTATACTTAGTCAGTTACTTTTTATTCCCAACTCATTAAATCATACTCCAAATGACAAGATTTTGCAACTATATAAAGGTTCTTTATTTGTTTACTTCTTTAACATTGAATAAGATATGTTCTAACTGACATACGCTTGGGCTATAGATTGCGTGAATCGATTATTGATTATTCCGATCCTTTATTTAAATTCAGTTATATAGTGTGTTTTAATTTGTAATTAATTTAATTCAGGGTGTGAAGGTTCTTGTAACTGTGGGGAAGATTAAAAATACATAGATAAGAATGCAAGATTTACAAATTTGAAGTGTTGTGTAGTTAATATGATTAATATAATAATAATTTACCAGACTAGAACGAAGCCAATCGTGTAGGCGGTTGATTGATAAATTTACTGTTCTGGACGATTATGCCGTACAATATTCTTTCTTCGGTTTAATACAATGGAATTCTTGACCTGTCCACCTCGGAAATACAGCTCTCTGGATTGATTTACAGCCCGATTGATGCTTCTTCTGCAATTCCTGGATCCAAATACGTTCTTCTTTAGGTTGAAGTATTTAGTGATGTTCTGTGTATTTGAAAGGTTATGAGTTCTAGTGTAGTGTATTTTATTAGTTGTGATATATTTGTCTCTTTCTATTTGGTTTATTATACCGCCAATTCCTTTCGGATATGGGACAATTCAAGTCCTTCCTTGTAGAATCCAGTTATTTATTTTCTATTGTGATTTCATACTATTGTCTTGTTTGGTTAATTTGTACTGGCAAGATTCAAGAATATTATCTTTAGTATTTTAATTATGATAACTGTGTCAAATATTTCAGAATATTCAGATTATATGAGATATTTCTTAGATTTTCAATCTCATCACATTCAGATCATCAAAAACAATTATTGACAAATCAACAAATTCTTCTTTTCCTGTAGTCCCTAGCAACACATGATTTTTCTTCCTTTCACATGTTTTGAATATAGTGTTTATTTCATATATTTTTTGTCTATTCCTTATCAATTTGCTATCCTATCGGAATGTAACTTTACCGATAGTTGGTTTATTATTTTCTACACATATTCTGCTGGTTTTTTGATATAAGCCTGTTTCTTTTATATTTACTACCTTTTCGATATTAAATGTTATCAATCGATATTATGGCATTATCATAATTTGTATAAATTGATATGGTTTATTATATATCATTATTAATTTAATGTTTTTTTCTAGCTCTTCAAACCGTATTCATTAATTATTATTAATTTATGTACCTAACCTTTATGTTATGAGTGGTTATATAGTGGTTTTGGCTGTTAGGCCTTTTATTGTAAACGGATCTACCTGTGTTTATAACTGGTAAACATCTATAGCCCCTTTTACATAAATTCATACATATAATCAAATCTTAACTATTAACATTTACATAAACAATTATTTTTTTCCAACTCTAATGACAATTTTATCTTGACCTATGGGTCACATATAAGAAAATTCAAATCTATTAACGTTAACTAGCTGCTTCACACTTCATTCTACAACAGTAATTGAATAATACATCTTGTTTCATTACCTTTCATTAACTCAACACATATTTGGTATAACATAACATAAACTTTATCATAACATTTGTTGTCACAAAATAATATCTTTTAACTCAAAATCCTTACTTGCTATTACTATAAAGTAAATTATTGTTTCATTTTTTGTTTGCTTTTCACTGAACATATATCATTAACTATTATCTAACTTACAGGTTTGTTTATTCTTGTTAATACTACCTTGCATCCTTATTTACCTTTATCTATAATTATAAATGTAATTATTAGATTTTTGTTCTATCATGGGGTTAGATATTGACTTGTTTATTATTCTGTTAACCTTGTTTTTATGTAACATGGATGCTAGCATTTCTGTTGCGTTACATATGCTCCCCCTCCTAAAAAAGTTTGGTTTACCTGAATGAAGTTTAGGTCAAATAAACTTGTCTTTTTCACATGCCTTTTCTTCATCTCAATGTTAATGGTTGACGATGGGATTCTCAATGTAACTTCATTAGACTAGTATTAATACTTCTTTATTTAATAACATTTCATCATTTTAATTAACATTCTTGATCATTTTTAATTTCTGTAAACAGTATTTGTTGATAGTTGGCTACAATATTCAATGATACATTAGTTTCACATCTCTTCTACTTATAATTACTATAATCACTGTATTTCTCAATTATTCTTCTGTCAATTAATTTCTTTCTGTTTTCTTCGTCCTACTCTTTTGGAAACTGAGGTCATTCTTGCAACTATTCTAATATTCCTTAAATATTTAATTTCCCTAACAATCCCTAATATATGCGTTGGTACAGTTCAGAGAGGCACTGTTTGGCTTCATACTCTGCTGCCCACACCACATCTTAATATAGTACTGCTGGAATTCATCTACAGTCAGCTATAAAATATAATAATCTCCTAATAATCTCTTTAATTATTTAATAATAAATATTTGGGAAAAATTTTTTTTCTTTGTTGCTTTTATATTTCTTCATTACTATCCTTCATACTTTGTGATTCCATTTTAGTTCCTTAAACATTCTTTGATATTAAATTTGACAGTTATCATTTGTAATCATTTTTGTTTTCATTTTTGTTGTGATTATAATGCTAAGTATCTTCTTCATTTGTTTTTTCTGATCTCAATATTTTCTAAATAGTTATTGTGTGATGATCATTATAACTGTGTTTCTGACTAAATACATTCCTTAGCACAACTATTCTTCTTCTTATCGTATTTCATTATTTTGGCTGTTTATATTTCAATGACTTATGTTCATAAATATTTTTTTTTTCTTCTTGTTTTCTTTAATATTACATTGGTTACAATCAATCATTTACTGAAGTTGTTTCTTTCACTTGGCAATGCGGTATGTATTTTTAGGTCATATGATTTTTCTTTTATTGTTTTGTATAGGTAGATTTGAGGTAAAAACTTTTATCTTGGGGTTTCATTATTTATCATTCACATTATTTCCTTGTAGACGTTTAGTAATAATTCTCGCTTTCTTCTGTAATCTTGGGGTTTGTTATTCATTATTCACACTATTTCTTTATAAACATTTAATAATAATTCTCGCTTTCTTCTGTAATCTTGGGGTTTCATTATTCATTATTCACACTATTTCTTTATAGACATTTAGTAATAATTCTCGCTTTCTTCTGTAATCTTGGGGTTTCATTATTCATTATTCACACTATTTCTTTATAAACATTTAATAATAATTCTCGCTTTATTCTGTAATCTTGGGGTTTGTTATTCATTATTCACACTATTTCTTTATAAACATTTAATAATAATTCTCGCTTTCTTCTGTAATCTTGGGGTTTGTTATTCATTATTCACACTATTTCTTTATAAACATTTAATAATAATTCTCGCTTTCTTCTGTGATCTTGGGGTTTCATTATTCATTATTCACACTATTTCTTTATAAACATTTAATAATAATTCTCGCTTTCTTCTGTAATCTAGGGGTTTCATTATTTACTCTTCTTAATACCTTCTTCATAACTATATTTTAATTCAGACTTACTTCATTTTGAATGACACATTTTTTTTTTCTATTTATTTTATTGTTCAAAAAATTCTCTTTTATTTACAAGTGTTTTTTTCTTCAAAATCGATAATAAGTGGTTCATATCGTATTTGAGAATTTAGTGGTAGTATTCAACTCAAATTCTTTTTAAATTCCAAGTATTTTCTCTTCAAGACTGGTAATAAGTTGTTCTTATTGTATTTTAGAATTTATTCATAATATTTCTTTTTGGATTTAGTAATTTTTTTTTTCTTACTAAATTCGTTTTATATATAATAGTTACTTCAAATAATTTTTTGGTAAGTTGGTCTTACTGTCTTTTAGAATTTTGCTGTTACATATATGATTTCGTTATTACTATTACTGTTTACATGTTTCTTATCCTCTTCCAATAAATCTTCTCTGATATTCTTTAAATAGTGGTTATTAATTATAGTTATGGTATGATTACTCTTAATTTTGTTTACAAGTCGTTGTTCCCCAAGATTACGGTTCAGTGAAGGGTATTCATTATTTTTCACTGCCTCTACTAGTTTAAATGAGGGCTTACCCCCTCTTCTCTACTTTCATTTGGATTATTGTGTTGATTTAGTACAGTTTCGGTGCGATCCTCCGTATTAGGTTCCGCTATCCTATAATTTCTTTCAGGTGGATAGTTGTTTTCACGCCGGGACTGGTAATAATGATTGTCATATCGGTGACTCCTTGGGTAATACCATCACTGATTACCTTGAGGCCTGGAGTAGATATAATTGACGTTATGCCTATAATTATTGGGTCGTCTGTCCCCATCTCCTCTATTATTGCGACTATCGCGATAATTATAAGTATTATTGCCATGATAATTATAGTTCCTGGAATTATTATTCGCGTGCTCATATTGGGTCCTATTGGCATTAACGTTCTGTGCAGGTCGATTGTGATCATTATTATGAGAATTGGTTGGTGGCGCGTTATTATTATACTTCTGATATTTATAATTTAACATCCTATTTCTTTGGTATTGGTTCTCGTGCTCATAATTCTCCAGGAATTTGGCCATGGCTGGAATCGTTTTGATTTGACTACACATACGTGCATTTTTTATCCCTTCCTCGTAATGGTAGGATAGTTGTATCACCAAACATTCTTCGGGAATTCTGGGCTCTAAGTTCCGTGCCATACATACTTTTCCTAGAAAGTATGAAGTAGGAGACTGGCCTATGTTTGTTTCGTATCGACCGTTACTCAAATTATTCCTAATCATGTTCTGGGTCAATTCAGACCAATATTTCTCTTTAAATTGTTTTTTGAACTCAGTCATGTCCAGTATATCCGGGCGCACTGCTGTCCACCAATTATCATAAGTATCTTTAAATGTTTCATCAATCATACTGCGTATAATACTCCAGCGATTTTCTCTATTTCTTGTGATCACCTCTTCCAATCTCTTTAAAAATTCCATCGGATTGCGCTTGTAATTACGAAAATTAATCGACTCCCGGTTCTCGTGGTTATTTGTATGACTATGTTGGCATGTCCTATCTCGCCATGAATCTACTTCTTCTTGTAATTGTAATTCACGTCTACTAATTTCCTCTATTTTATTTTTACTGGTATTAATTTGACCTTCCATACTGTTTAAATTGCCATAGACTCTTTCGAGTCGTTCGCCCATGTCTGTCTGTATTTGCGTAATACCTTCCTTATTCTCTTCCCGTACCTGATGTACTTCATTTTTAATTTGCTCATATTTTCCGACAGTTTCCTGTTGGATTTCCTCGACCATTGTTTTACTCTCAATTTTTATGTCATTAATTTTATTTTGTAGTTCTTCACGAACCTGTACTATTGTTTCGTTAGTTTTTTCTAACACTTCATTTGTTTTGGCTATTTCTAATTTTCTTTCCTCATTATTTTGGTCCACCTTCTGGTTAACCAACTGGTCCACCTTCTGTGAACCTTCTGGTGTCACATGAAGATTCTCAATTTTTTCATTAATCTGCCTTAAATTCTCTTCATGTATTTGTAGGATGTCTTCCTTCATTTGTTTTATACCCTCATCATTCCTATCTAACCTTTTGTGAATTTGGTTTAATCTTTCGTTCATTTGTTTTGAGTTTTCCTTATTTTCCTCATTTGTTTTCCTAAACTGTTCTCTTAAGTTTTCCTTATTTTACTCATTTGTTTTCCTAAACTGTTCTCTTAAGTTTTCCTCCTGCTGCTTTGATTTTTCCAATAGTAGTTTAAACATTTCCTGTATACTCAAGTCTTCCTTTTGGTTGGGCTTATCTGGTTGGTCCCCTTGGGCATCTTCTTCCATTACTCCCTTTTCCTTGTCCGCGATTATTTCAGTTTCCGTTATTTCGTCTGTCTGTTGTTCCATTTCACTATCTGTTATTATTTCTATTTCCTGTTCTTGTTCACCTTCTTCCTTCTCAGTATCTTCTGCCCTCCTCTTTGATCTACCTCTGGTATCATACATTTTTATTCTCCCACAGTTGCCTGCTCTGGTTAAGTAATATTAATATAGTTATAGTTACTTAACTTAAGCCCTACACTGGTTGAGCGCCAATTTGTTATACCTCGGGATTATCCCTGAAAATGCTCCACGGTTGTGAGCGCCAATTTGTTATAAGACGAGTCCGAGCGTCTCGTTATGTTCACACAATGTAAGCCTATTTGTTGCTATGAACGGGTATGTTCCCCTGTCTTTACTCTCTTAGGTCGTTTAATTTACTTAATTATTTAAATATCTGAGATATTTGGAGTTGTGGGATATATTGATGTAATTAATTAATATTAACTTAGCTCTCTAAAAAATATCAGTGTTAGTGTACTTGAAACTTAAATAATTAATGCGTTATTCTGTAATTTCGTTCAACCCTATTATACCTTGAAGAGAATTATGTATAATTTTGTATTTTTACGCTCTCTCTTTGGTGTCGGATAATTCCGCTATAAGCGCTGTAGTACTGGAGCAACGAAACTTATAGGTTATTTCACTGTTTATATTAACCAATTATTCTATACTTAGTCAGTTACTTTTTATTCCCAACTCATTAAATCATACTCCAAATGACAAGATTTTGCAACTATATAAAGGTTCTTTATTTGTTTACTTCTTTAACATTGAATAAGATATGTTCTAACTGACATACGCTTGGGCTATAGATTGCGTGAATCGATTATTGATTATTCCGATCCTTTATTTAAATTCAGTTATATAGTGTGTTTTATTTGTAATTAATTTAATTCAGGGTGTGAAGGTTCTTGTAACTGTGGGGAAGATTAAAAATACATAGATAAGAATGCAAGATTTACAAATTTGAAGTGTTGTGTAGTTAATATGATTAATATAATAATAATTTACCAGACTTGAACGAAGCCAATCGTGTAGGCGGTTGATTGATAAATTTACTGTTCTGGACGATTATGCCGTACAATATTCTTTCTTCGGTTTAACACAATGGAATTCTTGTCCTGTCCACCTCAGAAATACAGCTCTCTGGATTGATTTACAGCCCGATTGATGCTTCTTCTGCAATTCCTGGATCCAAATACGTTCTTCTTTAGGTTGAAGTATTTAGTGATGTTCCGTGTATTTGAAAGGTTATGAGTTCTAGTGTAGTGTATTTTATTAGTTGTGATATATTTGTCTCTTTCTATTTGGTTTATTATACCGTCAATTCCTTTCGGATATGGGACAATTTGTGCCGTTCTAATATAGAGCGGCAAATCTTCAGTAAGTATAAGTCAGGAAAACGTTATAGGTAGTACGGAATTATAGCTGTGTAATTCGTTCTGCACTCTTTCCGTGAAGATAAGCCCTACAGATTAACATCTTGATCGGTGTCGGCACCTGCCGCCTACTCGCGGTATGAAAACTCCAGGTGCTGCTTTCTGGCGACAAGCGCCGAAGGCAAACGAGTACGAAGCTGGAACTTCTGATTAAGGGCGTCTCACAAAATACGCCGTGGTTGACGGTCGACTACGTTTTACTCCGGTAGAGAAAAATGATTTTCTATACATCTTCTTCACGCTATGATTAGCTAATTCTCTACACGACTGCGGTGAGTCTCACTTACTTTCATATTAATAGACTGTAAAAGTTCACTAGAGAAAACTGTTTTTAACAAGCCTAAGTAAGCGATTTCTGTTCACCTGTACGCAACCGCATGGCGTTGTGCAATATACAATTTGATGGTAAAATTTTTAAGACTTTATAAAACTATATTTCATTCAAGTGTCAGAATTTCGGCACTAACAAGTAAAGTAAATTTAAATACAAATATTTAAGTATAAATTTATCTAACATCGATGTAACGAGATTCGTGTTACGTTCATCTAGGTTATTGCACAAGGCGTAGTTGGTTTAGATAGCATACAAGTTTTACTACAATTAACAGTAAGACTTTATTAATATCGGGGAACTTACGCAGGCACGTTTTGAAAGTAAATAGTGTCCAATTTATATTATTTTCTATAGTAAAAACTATGTATTTGAAATCACTTCTTAACCACATGGTAGCTACATATTCACACTATGTATAAAGTTTATGAAATGGTACAAAACCATAATTAATTGTCAAATTGCAAACAGGGTAACTCACATTAGGTGAAGTTAGTATTATGAAGAATTACTGTTATAAAGATTTTCAAATAAGGCATGTTGGCCATATAAATTCTGTCAAGTTAAATTTAAGTAGCTCAATAGCTATGTTAACTTTATATATGTATTTTGGAGGGTGTGCAAACTTTAGTGGGGCATTGTGTTGTGTACTCTGACTAAAAATATATAATGGTGTGTAATTAGGGTTCACCGATATAGACGAGAACAAGACCTACTACATGGCTGAACGATTAACACCTTAAAGCTCCTGTTCGCTACCGGAGGAATGTGGAGGACACACCAACACCTATAATGTCAACCACGAGATTGCCACTTTCATAAAAACCCCTCATGGACGAAATCAGGTGATACAAAACCAATTATTAATTACACATAGAGTCAGCACTCAATAATACCCAGTGACCAGTTATATATATCTATCAACTACAACATTTCAAGTTTTAAACAGTTAATTGGATCTCCAATTCATGGGAAAGTTTAGTGTGTGAACTGGGTGCAAAATTAATTGTAAATTTCAGTATATTTCTGGTAAAATTGTCAGGTCAGAGACTGGCATGCCTACAGTGCAACATCCAACATAGATTTTCCTCTTATTTCATTATATGGGTTTCTTTACAGATTTTAAGGCATTCTTTCTATTAGTAATTTATCGTGTTCAATTCAGTTGTATATATATATATTTTCTTAATTTAAAAATCAGTTTAATTCAAATTGTATAAAAAATTACTGGGGAGGTAGGTGCATTTTCCACAAGTTTCAACCAGAAGAAATGCATGTTGATGCACTTTTGAACTTGTTTGTTGAGACAAGTTGAAAGATGAATCAACTGGCTATTAACATGTCGGTCTCTGGGCCAAGTGTATTTTTCATAGGGTTATAATATTATGCAATATTTCTATTTTTTTATTACTTGGCAATGTTTCAGTATATATAAATTCTTAAATTATTTATGATAACTGGGGGGTGTTCATTATTTTAAATTTTTTTTATTCCTCACAGTAATAGAGCCCAGTAGGGCAGTATTGTATAACTGCATTAGGCACTTAGCCAAAATTTTGAATGTTATTATGTCCTGGGGACTACTGTATGCTTAAGCATTATCTAATACACGTGATGTGTAATCAACCAACACCATGGGGGTAATATAAAAATAAATTTGTAATCCTAACAGGGATAATTATAAAAGAAGTAAGAATTTATATACACCATGGGGGTAATATAAAAAAGGGCGTGGCAAGATATCCTTATGTATATTGTATTGTATACTATTGTATAATGTATTTGTATTGTGGAACATGTTATGTTTGTATATTTGTGTGTACATTTTGGGGGTTATAAGTATTATGCATTTAGTGTATTTTTGGTGGGGACTTTAGATATAGGGTTTGTTGGTTCATTGTCTTTTTTATAAAAGAAAGTTAATACATGGAATCATGTAGTATATCCTTTTCATTTTTTATAACAGGTATTCTATCTCAAATAATCATTGCTGATCATTTCTTTAAGAAAATAATTTATTTTATTTAACTTAATAACAAGTATATGAATTGTCACCCTTTAAAATTTATTTAATTTGTTTGAGTAATTCTTATCATAATTAATATTAGCAAGGAATCTATACCATTTATCTTCATTAAGTTATATGAAGCATTCTAAAAGGAACATAAAATAAATTTTATATTTTATTAATATTTTCATGGAAACCTTATTTCAAGGTTAGTTATGGTTTTAAATTTCAATTCATTGGTAGAGTGATATAGCAAATTCTTTTCTTGGTATTAATAAATATTTTCAGGTGGCCTTGTTGAGAAAGTATCCTTTATTTAATTTACTATTTAAGGGAATTATAGATTATTATTGTTGGGTTTGTTTATTTTTATTAATTTGTTTACTGAGATAGAATAATAAAAGGGATTTGTTAATTGTTTAATTCATGAGTTTTCATTGCAAGTCCCGTCTCACTGGATCAAGCGCATTTTTGGCTTCTCTAGGCTTTAGCCTAGTTATAATTAACTTGTGGCCCCTCTTTAAAAAAAAAAAAAAAAAAAAAAAAAAAAATCATATCTTTTTTTTACTGCCTAAGTCAAAGAGGGGTTACATTTGGTAGCAGAGCGTGGTTGAGATTAGGGTCAACCCGTGGGTCCTGTGGGTGTGATGGGCTTGCAAACTTAGGAAACATTTTGGAACTCCCAAAATGTTAAGTTCCAATGGAACTTAGGAAAATTTTCAAAAGGCCCTATATCTAAAGTTGAAAATATTTTTGTTAGGTTTAAGGTTTTGAGATATATGTATATGTACTTGCCCGCCTTGAATAGTTGATTGTGCCACGTGGTGAGAAATTTTAGAAGGGGAAATCCCTGGGGAAAGGGGACTTATCGCAGTTCGGTGCCTGGTTGGAGTATTACCTTGCCCATATTTGGGGAGGTGTTGTTTTTTAATTATGCGGTATGGCCCGATCAGCAGTCGGTTTCTTCCGATATATGCGGTAGCCGGAGTAACATTGAGAAATTGTTTAAATAAATTTTCGTTGGTCGGTGTTTTTGTCGTGTTGTGTGTGTGTGTCGCGTTCCATTTGTCTAGTGTAATAGAGTGAGAGCAGTTCAGTTAGTGGGCTAGTTTCTCGCAACAGTAGGTGGACCCGCAGTCCACTTGAAGGAGTTTAGTACTTGAGTTTTTCTTATTCCAGTCTTATTATTGTCATTATTTTTGTAAGGTGTCAGGTATTTGTAGGGTGTTGTGTTTTGTTGATGGTGTATTTCGAATTGTTCAATTTTGGCGGCGCTATGCTTTCAGAAATTGCCCCACCCTCTTTCAGGAGTTCTCCAGAAACTTTCGGTGGTAGATGGCTTTGATGGGGACCAGCTGCTGATGTTCTTGGATCTTGTCCTGCAGTTGGCAGATTATCCGGGTGTATCCGATGGGGAGGTCTTGTCCCTTATATACCCGTATTGCCGGGGTTCGTTGGCAGGGTTGGTCACCAACACTTGGCGTCGGGGCGGCACGGTCGACACTTTTCATGGGGAAGTGTTGGATTACTTCATACCACTTCAACGACGTTCCCAGCTTAAGTGGGATTTATTCTATTGTTTACAGGCCAACGGAGAGACGTTGGGGGACTACGTGCAGGACATACGGAAAGCTGCCCGGGTATTAAGATTAAGGTTGCCCGAGACCGAAGTCATAGATGTAATTATGGAAGGACTGAATCCCCAAGAGAGATACCGTTTAATATTTGCAGGACGTCCACGTTGTTTCGCGGAGCTGGCCCGGTTTTGTGTTGTTTCGAATACTGTCCGAGCAGGGGACGAGTACCGGGGAAGAGCCAAGAACGACCAACATGGTGGTTGGAGAAAAACTGAATACCCCGGAGGCAATGGAGGCTACAAGGGGGTGGCAAGTGAGAAGACTGTAGCTACGGTTACAGCAGATAAAATAAATAAATATGAAACGAACAGGGAAAGAAGAAGTTACTTGAGTAAACCAACATCGGCAAGTAGGGAGCCGGTAGCAAGCTATTCCTATTTTGAGAGTAGGGTAACTTTGAAGGTTCCAGAGGTCGCAGTATTTGTTCTGGTATTATTCGTAACGGATCCAGATCCGGTAACATCATCATCGCCTACGCCGGAAGATGAGAAGTCACTTGATGGTGGAGCTTTACCATCGTCAGTAGAATTTAATTTAGACATTGCACATGGACCTGGACAACTGGATTCCAGGTTGGGTAATGTTGAGGAAGTTGTAGTTGCTGAGAGTGGTGAAGAAGAGGAATCGAAGGAGGAGGCAGAAGAGTGGTCTGCACATGCTACGCAGGGGAGTGTAAGTGTAAGTGGTAGGGAGGCTGCAAGTGTTTCTGAGGTTGGGGATGGACAAGAGGATGTCCAGTCTGCAAGTGTGGTAGAAATAGATGAGGTAGAAGTTGGGGAGAAACGGGGAGGCAGCTTTGTAGAGTTTGTGAGTGAGAATGATGTAGTGTGTGAAGATGTGCAGACGCTTTCAGTAAGTAGTGTTGAGGATTCCGAGGAATGGAAAGAAGTTTCGGGCGGACCAGGTGAGCAACTAGACGATGAAGATGTGCAGTGTCGTGATGGTGATTTGGATTATGTAGAGGAGAAAAAGGAAGAGGTGGAAGAAAGAGAACCAGGGGAAATTGTAGAAGAGAAGAAGGTAGAAGTAGAGGAGTTAGAGGTTGAGGATAATCCAAATCGGGGTAAAAGTAGTCAGGTAAGTTACCTGGATTCTATTTTAGATAAAATAAATCAGTACTGCTCAACACGAGATAGTTTCTCAGAGAGTGACGTCCAAAAGGAACGAGTTCCTAAAGTTCGTCATAAGAAGGTGAGACAAAGCGGTTAACGGGTAGCGGGTAGATGTTCCCCACAGTCCCAGTGGTGTTCATCTGCTTCAGGGTTGCGCCCCTGCCTCCGCGAGCCTTGGTTTTCTCCACCCATCCTTATTTTCGGAGGGAACCATGTCCTTATCCTTAGTCCTAGCTGTTGAACTTTCAATGATCCTTGTCCTTTTCATCTTCCCGATTTTCCTACCCCTCCCCTTAGAAAACAAAATAAAAACCAAAAAATAAATTAAAAATTAGAAAGGAAAAAGCAAAAAAAATTAGAAAAGGAAAAAAATATCCGAGAGGAGTTAGAGAGAAGTTAGTTGGAAGAGTTGTGACTACGTGGGTAGTGAGTTTAGTGTCGTTTTCATTTTTCTTTGTGGTAGTTTGTCGTTGATTTTTGTAGGGTCCTGGCCATGCCGCATTCCCTAGTTGCTTTCCGTGGTAAGTTAGTTTGAATTAAGTGTAGGTTGTTTGATGTTGCTGTGGTGAAGTAAAACCCCCTCGTTAGTTATGCAGTATTGAAGTGTAAGTGAAGGGATAGATGTTTGCGTGCCCTCTATGCGGTTTTCTCTGTCCGGCTAATAGGGGCCGTCCGCCCTACTATAGGGATGATTTTTTTAACGACCAGTTAGATATGTCAAGGATTTGTGATGCCTTGTTTTGCAGCATATGGCTGGTTAGTCCAGAGGTGGACAGTAGTGTCATGGGCACTCACATATCAAGGTATTAGTTACCTTGTTTTGGTCTTCGGACGCGTATTGTGAGTGGCAGCAGGAGGAGTAGGTGGTGGTCACCAGAGAGGGTGACGTGTTGGGGCGGTCCTGTGGGCTTGGCCTGGCGGAGAGGGTCGCGTGGGGATGGTTGCATTGGCGTTGAGATTTTCCAGTCCTGTGAAAAAGGGGGGGGTAGTTGTTGTCCTGAGTGGGTATTAGTTTGGGTCTCAGTTTGGGGAGGCCTTGGGAGATCAGAACTCAGACGGTACCATTGGTAAGACCCTTTCGTCTTTTCTCCTTCTTCTCTTGTGCTGTGTGCTGACTCTGATCAAGTAAGCATGCAGTACCCGCACACTTACATATTACATGCCTTCTTTCCTCTTCCTTCGTTTTCTTTCTGAGCCTCTATTCTCCCAAGAGCGATTAAATTTCTGAGATTTCCGAGGACTAGCCAAGAGGCTGTGAGTTAACGTTGGGGCAACTATGTTGCCCTTTTGGGGTGAGGGTGTGCCGTTCTAATATAGAGCGGCAAATCTTCAGTAATTATAAGTCAGGAAAACGTTATAGGCAGTACGAAATTATAGCTGTGTAATTCATTCTGCACTCTTTCCGTGAAGATAAGCCCTACAGATTAACGTCTTGATCGGTGTCGGCACCTGCCGCCTACTCGCGGTATGAAAACTCCAGGTGCTGCTTTCTGGCGACAAGCGCCGAAGGCAAACGAGTACGAAGCTGGAACTTCTGATTAAGGGCGTCTCACAAAATACGCCGTGGTTGACGGTCGACTACGTTTTACTCCGGTAGAGAAAAATGATTTTCTATACATCTTCTTCACGCTATGATTAGCTAATTCTCTACACGACTGCGGTGAGTCTCACTTACTTTCATATTAATAGACTATAAAAGTTCACTAGAGAAAACTGTTTTTAACAAGCCTAAGTAAGCGATTTCTGTTCACCTGTACGCAACCGCATGGCGTTGTGCAATATACAATTTGATGGTAAAATTTTTAAGACTTTATAAAACTATATTTCATTCATGTGTCAGAATTTCGGCACTAAAAAGTAAAGTAAATTTAAATACAAATATTTAAGTTTAAAATTTATCTAACATCGATGTAACGAGATTCGTGTTACGTTCATCTAGGTTATTGCACAAGGCGTAGTTGGTTTAGATAGCATACAAGTTTTACTACAATTAACAGTAAGACTTTATTAATATCGGGGAACTTACTCAGGCACGTTTTGAAAGTAAATAGTGTCCAATTTATATTATTTTCTATAGTAAAAACTATGTATTTGAAATCACTTCTTAACCACATGGTAGCTACATATTCACACTATGTATAAAGTTTATGAAATGGTACAAAGCCATAATTAATTGTCAAATTGCAAACAGGGTAACTCACATTAGGTGAAGTTAGTATTATGAAGAATTACTGTTATAAAGATTTTCAAATAAGGCATGTTGGCCATATAAATTTTGTCAAGTTAAATTTAAGTAGCTCAATAGCTATGTTAACTTTATATATGTATTTTGGAGGGTGTGCAAACTTTAGTGGGGCATTGTGTTGTGTACTCTGACTAAAAATATATAATGGTGTGTAATAAGGGTTCACCGATATAGACGAGAACAAGACCTACTACATGGCTGAACGATTAACACCTTAAAGCTCCTGTTCGCTACCGGAGGAATGTGGAGGACACACCAACACCTATAATGTCAACCACGAGATTGCCACTTTCATAAAAACCCCTCATGGACGAAATCAGGTGATACAAAACCAATTATTAATTACACATAGAGTCAGCACTCAATAATACCCAGTGACCAGTTATATATATCTATCAACTACAACATTTCAAGTTTTAAACAGTTAATTGGATCTCCAATTCATGGGAAAGTTTAGTGTGTGAACTGGGTGCAAAATTAATTGTAAATTTCAGTATATTTCTGGTAAAATTGTCAGGTCAGAGACTGGCATGCCTACAGTGCAACATCCAACATAGATTTTCCTCTTATTTCATTATATGGGTTTCTTTACAGATTTTAAGGCATTCTTTCTATTAGTAATTTATCGTGTTCAATTCAGTTGTATATATATATATTTTCTTAATTTAAAAATCAGTTTAATTCAAATTGTATAAAAAATTACTGGGGAGGTAGGTGCATTTTCCACAAGTTTCAACCAGAAGAAATGCATGTTGATGCACTTTTGAACTTGTTTGTTGAGACAAGTTGAAAGATGAATCAACTGGCTATTAACATGTCGGTCTCTGGGCCAAGTGTATTTTTCATAGGGTTATAATATTATGCAATATTTCTATTTTTTTATTACTTGGCAATGTTTCAGTATATATAAATTCTTAAATTATTTATGATAACTGGGGGGTGTTCATTATTTTAAATTTTTTTTATTCCTCACAGTAATAGAGCCCAGTAGGGCAGTATTGTATAACTGCATTAGGCACTTAGCCAAAATTTTGAATGTTATTGTCCTGGGGACTACTGTATGCTTAAGCATTATCTAATACACGTGATGTGTAATCAACCAACACCATGGGGGTAATATAAAAATAAATTTGTAATCCTAACAGGGATAATTATAAAAGAAGTAAGAATTTATATACACCATGGGGGTAATATAAAAAAGGGCGTGGCAAGAGATCCTTATGTATATTGTATTGTATACTATTGTATAATGTATTTGTATTGTGGAACATGTTATGTTTGTATATTTTTGTGTACATTTTGGGGGTTATAAGTATTATGCATTTAGTGTATTTTTGGTGGGGACTTTAGATATAGGGTTTGTTGGTTCGTTGTCTTTTTTATAAAAGAAAGTTAATACATGGAATCATGTAGATATATCCTTTTCATTTTTTATAACAGGTATTCTATCTCAAATAATCATTGCTGATCATTTCTTTAAGAAAATAATTTATTTTATTTAACTTAATAACAAGTATATGAATTGTCACCCTTTAAAATTTATTTAATTTGTTTGAGTAATTATTATCATAATTAATATTAGCAAGGAATCTATACCATTTATCTTCATTAAGTTATATGAAGCATTCTAAAAGGAACATAAAATAAATTTTATATTTTATTAATATTTTCATGGAAACCTTATTTCAAGGTTAGTTATGGTTTTAAATTTCAATTCATTGGTAGAGTGACATAGCAAATTCTTTTCTTGGTATTAATAAATATTTTCAGGTGGCCTTGTTGAGAAAGTATACTTTATTTAATTTACTATTTAAGGGAATTATAGATTATTATTGTTGGGTTTGTTTATTTTTATTAATTTGTTTACTGAGATAGAATAATAAAAGGGATTTGTTAATTATTTAATTCATGAGTTTTCATTGCAAGTCCCGTCTCACTGGATCCAGCGCATTTTTTGCTTCTCTAGGCTTTAGCCTAGTTATAATTAACTTGTGGCCCCTCTTTAAAAAAAAAAAAAAAAAAAAAAAAAAAAAAAAAAAATCATCTTTTTTTTTACTGCCTAAGTCAAAGAGGGGTTACATTTGGTAGCAGAGCGTGGTTGAGATTAGGGTCAACCCGTGGGTCCTGTGGGTGTGATGGGGCTTGCAAACTTAGGAAACATTTTGGAACTCCCAAAATGTTAAGTTCCAATGGAACTTAGGAAAATTTTCAAAAGGCCCTATATCTAAAGTTGAAAATATTTTTGTTAGGTTTAAGGTTTTGAGATATATGTATATGTACTTGCCCGCCTTGAATAGTTGATAGTGCCACGTGGTGAGAAATTTTAGAAGGGGAAATCCCTGGGGAAAGGGGACTTATCGCAGTTCGGTGCCTGGTTGGAGTATTACCTTGCCCATATTTGGGGAGGTGTTGTTTTTTAATTATGCGGTATGGCCCGATCAGCAGTCGGTTTCTTCCGATATATGCGGTAGCCGGAGTAACATTGAGAAATTGTTTAAATAAATTTTCGTTGGTCGGTGTTTTTGTCGTGTTGTGTGTGTGTCGCGTTCCATTTGTCTAGTGTAATAGAGTGAGAGCAGTTCAGTTAGTGGGCTAGTTTCTCGCAACAGTAGGTGGACCCGTAGTCCACTTGAAGGAGTTTAGTACTTGAGTTTTTCTTATTCCAGTCTTATTATTGTCATTATTTTTGTAAGGTGTCAGGTATTTGTAGGGTGTTGTGTTTTGTTGATGGTGTATTTCGAATTGTTCAATTCTGGCGGCGCTATGCTTTCAGAAATTGCCCCACCCTCTTTCAGGAGTTCTCCAGAAACTTTCGGTGGTAGATGGCTTTGATGGGGACCAGCTGCTGGTTTTCTTGGATCTTGTCCTGCAGTTGGCAGATTATCCGGGTGTATCCGATGGGGAGGTCTTGTCCCTTATATACCCGTATTGCCGGGGTTCGTTGGCAGGGTTGGTCACCAACACTTGGCGTCGGGGCGGCACGGTCGACACTTTTCATGGGGAAGTGTTGGATTACTTCATACCACTTCAACGACGTTCCCAGCTTAAGTGGGATTTATTCTATTGTTTACAGGCCAACGGAGAGACGTTGGGGGACTACGTGCAGGACATACGGAAAGCTGCCCGGGTATTAAGATTAAGGTTGCCCGAGACCGAAGTCATAGATGTAATTATGGAAGGACTGAATCCCCAAGAGAGATCCAGTTTAATATTTGCAGGACGTCCACGTTGTTTCGCGGAGCTGGCCCGGTTTTGTGTTGTTTCGAATACTGTCCGAGCAGGGGACGAGTACCGGGGAAGAGCCAAGAACGACCAACATGGCGGTTGGAGAAAAACTGAATACCCCGGAGGCAATGGAGGCTACAAGGGGGTGGCAAGTGAGAAGACTGTAGCTACGGTTACAGCAGATAAAATAAATAAATATGAAACGAACAGGGAAAGAAGAAGTTACTTGAGTAAACCAACATCGGCAAGTAGGGAGCCGGTAGCAAGCTATCCCTATTTTGAGAGTAGGGTAACTTTGAAGGTTCCAGAGGTCGCAGTATTTGTTCCGGTATTATTCGTGACGGATCCAGATCCGGTAACATCATCATCGCCTACGCCGGAAGATGAGAAGTCACTTGATGGTGGAGCTTTACCATCGTCAGTAGAATTTAATTTAGACATTGCACATGGACCTGGACAACTGGATTCCAGGTTGGGTAATGTTGAGGAAGTTGTAGTTGCTGAGAGTGGTGAAGAAGAGGAATCGAAGGAGGAGGCAGAAGAGTGGTCTGCACATGCTACGCAGGGGAGTGTAAGTGTAAGTGGTAGGGAGGCTGCAAGTGTTTCTGAGGTTGAGGATGGACAAGAGGATGTCCAGTCTGCAAGTGTGGTAGAAATAGATGAGGTAGAAGTTGGGGAGAAACGGGGAGGCAGCGTTGTAGAGTTTGTGAGTGAGAATGATGTAGTGTGTGAAGATGTGCAGACGCTTTCTGTAAGTAGTGTTGAGGATTCCGAGGAATGGAAAGAAGTTTCGGGCGGACCAGGTGAGCAACTAGACGATGAAGATGTGCAGTGTCGTGATGGTGATTTGGATTATGCAGAGGAGAAAAAGGAAGAGGTGGAAGAAAGAGAACCAGGGGAAATTTTAGAAGAGAAGAAGGTAGAAGTAGAGGAGTTAGAGGTTGAGGATAATCCAAATCGGGGTAAAAGTAGTCAGGTAAGTTACCTGGATTCTATTTTAGATGAAATAAATCAGTACTGCTCAACACGAGATAGTTTCTCAGAGAGTGACGTCCAAAAGGAACGAGTTCCTAAAGTTCGTCCTAAGAAGGTGAGACAAAGCGGTTAACGGGTAGCGGGTAGATGTTCCCCACAGTCCCAGTGGTGTTCATCTGCTTCAGGGTTGCGCCCCTGCCTCCGCGAGCCTTGGTTTTCTCCACCCATCCTTATTTTCGGAGGGAACCATGTCCTTATCCTTAGTCCTAGCTGTTGAACTTTCAATGATCCTTGTCCTTTTTATCTTCCCGATTTTCCTACCCCTCCCCTTAGAAAACAAAATAAAAACCAAAAAATAAATTAAAAATTAGAAAGGAAAAAGCAAAAAAAAATTAGAAAAGGAAAAAAATATCCGAGAGGAGTTAGAGAGAAGTTAGTTGGAAGAGTTGTGACTACGTGGGTAGTGAGTTTAGTGTCGTTTTCATTTTTCTTTGTGGTAGTTTGTCGTTGATTTTTGTAGGGTCCTGGCCATGCCGCATTCCCTAGTTGCTTTCCGTGGTAGGTTAGTTTGAATTAAGTGTAGGTTGTTCGATGTTGCTGTGCTGAAGTAAAACCCCCTCGTTAGTTATGCAGTATTGAAGTGTAAGTGAAGGGATAGATGTTTGCGTGCCCTCTATGCGGTTTTCTCTGTCCGGCTAATAGGGGCCATCCGCCCTAGTATAGGGATGTTTTTTTTTAATGACCAGTTAGATATGTCAAGGATTTGTGATGCCTTGTTTTGCAGCATATGGCTGGTTAGTCCAGAGGTGGACAGTAGTGTCATGGGCACTCACATATCAAGGTATTAGTTACCTTGTTTTGGTCTTCGGACGCGTATTGTGAGTGGCAGCAGGAGGAGTAGGTGGTGGTCACCAGAGAGGGTGACGTGTTGGGGCGGTCCTGTGGGCTTGGCCTGGCGGAGAGGGTCGCGTGGGGATGGTTGCATTGGCGTTGAGATTTTCCAGTCCTGTGAAAAAGGGGGGGTAGTTGTTGTCCTGAGTGGGTATTAGTTTGGGTCTCAGTTTGGGGAGGCCTTGGGAGATCAGAACTCAGACGGTACCATTGGTAAGACCCTTTCGTCTTTTCTCCTTCTTCTCTTGTGCTGTGTGCTGACTCTGATCAAGTAAGCATGCAGTACCCGCACACTTACATATTACATGCCTTCTTTCCTCTTCCTTCGTTTTCTTTCTGAGCCTCTATTCTCCCAAGAGCGATTAAATTTCTGAGATTTCCGAGGACTAGCCAAGAGGCTGTGAGTTAACGTTGGGGCAACTATGTTGCCCTTTTGGGGTGAGGGTGTGCCGTTCTAATATAGAGCGGCAAATCTTCAGTAATTATAAGTCAGGAAAACGTTATAGGCAGTACGAAATTATAGCTGTGTAATTCGTTCTGCACTCTTTCCGTGAAGATAAGCCCTACAGATTAACGTCTTGATCGGTGTCGGCACCTGCCGCCTACTCGCGGTATGAAAACTCCAGGTGCTGCTTTCTGGCGACAAGCGCCGAAGGCAAACGAGTACGAAGCTGGAACTTCTGATTAAGGGCGTCTCACAAAATACGCCGTGGTTGACGGTCGACTACGTTTTACTCCGGTAGAGAAAAATGATTTTCTATACATCTTCTTCACGCTATGATTAGCTAATTCTATACACGACTGCGGTGAGTCTCACTTACTTTCATATTAATAGAATATAAAAGTTCACTAGAGAAAACTGTTTTTAACAAGCCTAAGTAAGCGATTTCTGTTCACCTGTACGCAACCGCATGGCGTTGTGCAATATACAATTTGATGGTAAAATTTTTAAGACTTTATAAAACTATATTTCATTCACGTGTCAGAATTTCGGCACTAAAAAGTAAAGTAAATTTAAATACAAATATTTAAGTTTAAAATTTATCTAACATCGATGTAACGAGATTCGTGTTACGTTCATCTAGGTTATTGCACAAGGCGTAGTTGGTTTAGATAGCATACAAGTTTTACTACAATTAACAGTAAGACTTTATTAATATCGGGGAACTTACTCAGGTACGTTTTGAAAGTAAATAGTGTCCAATTTATATTATTTTCTATAGTAAAAACTATGTATTTGAAATCACTTCTTAACCACATGGTAGCTACATACACTATGTATAAAGTTTATGAAATGGTACAAAGCCATAATTAATTGTCAAATTGCAAACAGGGTAACTCAGATTAGGTGAAGTTAGTATTATGAAGAATTACTGTTATAAAGATTTTCAAATAAGGCATGTTGGCCATATAAATTTTGTCAAGTTAAATTTAAGTAGCTCCATAGCTATGTTAACTTTATATATGTATTTTGGAGGGTGTGCAAACTTTAGTGGGGCATTGTGTTGTGTACTCTGACTAAAAATATATAATGGTGTGTAATTAGGGTTCACCGATATAGATGAGAACAAGACCTACTACATGGCTGAACGATTAACACCTTAAAGCTCCTGTTCGCTACCGGAGGAATGTGGAGGACACACCAACACCTATAATGTCAACCACGAGATTGCCACTTTCATAAAAACCCCTCATGGACGAAATCAGGTGATACAAAACCAATTATTAATTACACATAGAGTCAGCACTCAATAATACCCAGTGACCAGTTATATATATCTATCAACTACAACATTTCAAGTTTTAAACAGTTAATTGGATCTCCAATTCATGGGAAAGTTTAGTGTGTGAACTGGGTGCAAAATTAATTGTAAATTTCAGTATATTTCTGGTAAAATTGTCAGGTCAGAGACTGGCATGCCTACAGTGCAACATCCAACATAGATTTTCCTCTTATTTCATTATATGGGTTTCTTTACAGATTTTAAGGCATTCTTTCTATTAGTAATTTATCGTGTTCAATTCAGTTGTATATATATATATTTTCTTAATTTAAAAATCAGTTTAATTCAAATTGTATAAAAAATTACTGGGGAGGTAGGTGCATTTTCCACAAGTTTCAACCAGAAGAAATGCATGTTGATGCACTTTTGAACTTGTTTGTTGAGACAAGTTGAAAGATGAATCAACTGGCTATTAACATGTCGGTCTCTGGGCCAAGTGTATTTTTCATAGGGTTATAATATTATGCAATATTTCTATTTTTTTATTACTTGGCAATGTTTCAGTATATATAAATTCTTAAATTATTTATGATAACTGGGGGGTGTTCATTATTTTAAATTTTTTTTATTCCTCACAGTAATAGAGCCCAGTAGGGCAGTATTGTATAACTGCATTAGGCACTTAGCCAAAATTTTGAATGTTATTATGTCCTGGGGACTACTGTATGCTTAAGCATTATCTAATACACGTGATGTGTAATCAACCAACACCATGGGGGTAATATAAAAATAAATTTGTAATCCTAACAGGGATAATTATAAAAGAAGTAAGAATTTATATACACCATGGGGGTAATATAAAAAAGGGCGTGGCAAGAGATCCTTATGTATATTGTATTGTATACTATTGTATAATGTATTTGTATTGTGGAACATGTTATGTTTGTATATTTTTGTGTACATTTTGGGGGTTATAAGTATTATGCATTTAGTGTATTTTTGGTGGGGACTTTAGATATAGGGTTTGTTGGTTCGTTGTCTTTTTTATAAAAGAAAGTTAATACATGGAATCATGTAGATATATCCTTTTAATTTTTTATAACAGGTATTCTATCTCAAATAATCATTGCTGATCATTTCTTTAAGAAAATAATTTATTTTATTTAACTTAATAACAAGTATATGAATTGTCACCCTTTAAAATTTATTTAATTTGTTTGAGTAATTATTATCATAATTAATATTAGCAAGGAATCTATACCATTTATCTTCATTAAGTTATATGAAGCATTCTAAAAGGAACATAAAATAAATTTTATATTTTATTAATATTTTCATGGAAACCTTATTTCAAGGTTAGTTATGGTTTTAAATTTCAATTCATTGGTAGAGTGACATAGCAAATTCTTTTCTTGGTATTAATAAATATTTTCAGGTGGCCTTGTTGAGAAAGTATACTTTATTTAATTTACTATTTAAGGGAATTATAGATTATTATTGTTGGGTTTGTTTATTTTTATTAATTTGTTTACTGAGATAGAATAATAAAAGGGATTTGTTAATTGTTTAATTCATGAGTTTTCATTGCAAGTCCCGTCTCACTGGATCCAGCGCATTTTTGGCTTCTCTAGGCTTTAGCCTAGTTATAATTAACTTGTGGCCCCTCTTAAAAAAAAAAAAAAAAAAAAAAAAAAAAAAAAAAAAAAAAAAATTTAGGTTTAAGGTTTTGAGATATATGTATATGTACTTGCCCGCCTTGAATAGTTGATAGTGCCACGTGGTGAGAAATTTTAGAAGGGGAAATCCCTGGGGAAAGGGGACTTATCGCAGTTCGGTGCCTGGTTGGAGTATTACCTTGCCCATATTTGGGGAGGTGTTGTTTTTTAATTATGCGGTATGGCCCGATCAGCAGTCGGTTTCTTCCGATATATGCGGTAGCCGGAGTAACATTGAGAAATTGTTTAAATAAATTTTCGTTGGTCGGTGTTTTTGTCGTGTTGTGTGTGTGTCGCGTTCCATTTGTCTAGTGTAATAGAGTGAGAGCAGTTCAGTTAGTGGGCTAGTTTCTCGCAACAGTAGGTGGACCCGCAGTCCACTTGAAGGAGTTTAGTACTTGAGTTTTTCTTATTCCAGTCTTATTATTGTCATTATTTTTGTAAGGTGTCAGATATTTGTAGGGTGTTGTGTTTTGTTGATGGTGTATTTCGAATTGTTCAATTCTGGCGGCGCTATGCTTTCAGAAATTGCCCCACCCTCTTTCAGGAGTTCTCCAGAAACTTTCGGTGGTAGATGGCTTTGATGGGGACCAGCTGCTGGTTTTCTTGGATCTTGTCCTGCAGTTGGCAGATTATCCGGGTGTATCCGATGGGGAGGTCTTGTCCCTTATATACCCGTATTGCCGGGGTTCGTTGGCAGGGTTGGTCACCAACACTTGGCGTCGGGGCGGCACGGTCGACACTTTTCATGGGGAAGTGTTGGATTACTTCATACCACTTCAACGACGTTCCCAGCTTAAGTGGGATTTATTCTATTGTTTACAGGCCAACGGAGAGACGTTGGGGGACTACGTGCAGGACATACGGAAAGCTGCCCGGGTATTAAGATTAAGGTTGCCCGAGACCGAAGTCATAGATGTAATTATGGAAGGACTGAATCCCCAAGAGAGATCCCGTTTAATATTTGCAGGACGTCTACGTTGTTTCGCGGAGCTGGCCCGGTTTTGTGTTGTTTCGAATACTGTCCGAGCAGGGGACGAGTACCGGGGAAGAGCCAAGAACGACCAACATGGCGGTTGGAGAAAAACTGAATACCCCGGAGGCAATGGAGGCTACAAGGGGGTGGCAAGTGAGAAGACTGTAGCTACGGTTACAGCAGATAAAATAAATAAATATGAAACGAACAGGGAAAGAAGAAGTTACTTGAGTAAACCAACATCGGCAAGTAGGGAGCCGGTAGCAAGCTATTCCTATTTTGAGAGTAGGGTAACTTTGAAGGTTCCAGAGGTCGCAGTATTTGTTCCGGTATTATTCGTGACGGATCCAGATCCGGTAACATCATCATCACCTACGCCGGAAGATGAGAAGTCACTTGATGGTGGAGCTTTACCATCGTCAGTAGAATTTAATTTAGACATTGCACATGGACCTGGACAACTGGATTCCAGGTTGGGTAATGTTGAGGAAGTTGTAGTTGCTGAGAGTGGTGAAGAAGAGGAATCGAAGGAGGAGGCAGAAGAGTGGTCTGCACATGCTACGCAGGGGAGTGTAAGTGTAAGTGGTAGGGAGGCTGCAAGTGTTTCTGAGGTTGGGGATGGACAAGAGGATGTCCAGTCTGCAAGTGTGGTAGAAATAGATGAGGTAGAAGTTGGGGAGAAACGGGGAGGCAGCGTTGTAGAGTTTGTGAGTGAGAATGATGTAGTGTGTGAAGATGTGCAGACGCTTTCTGTAAGTAGTGTTGAGGATTCCGAGGAATGGAAAGAAGTTTCGGGCGGACCAGGTGAGCAACTAGACGATGAAGATGTGCAGTGTCGTGATGGTGATTTGGATTATGTAGAGGAGAAAAAGGAAGAGGTGGAAGAAAGAGAACCAGGGGAAATTGTAGAAGAGAAGAAGGTAGAAGTAGAGGAGTTAGAGGTTGAGGATAATCCAAATCGGGGTAAAAGTAGTCAGGTAAGTTACCTGGATTCTATTTTAGATGAAATAAATCAGTACTGCTCAACACGAGATAGTTTCTCAGAGAGTGACGTCCAAAAGGAACGAGTTCCTACAGTTCGTCATAAGAAGGTGAGACAAAGCGGTTAACGGGTAGCGGGTAGATGTTCCCCACAGTCCCAGTGGTGTTCATCTGCTTCAGGGTTGCACCCCTGCCTCCGCGAGCCTTGGTTTTCTCCACCCATCCTTATTTTCGGAGGGAACCATGTCCTTATCCTTAGTCCTAGCTGTTGAACTTTCAATGATCCTTGTCCTTTTTATCTTCCCGATTTTCCTACCCCTCCCCTTAGAAAACAAAATAAAAACCAAAAAATAAATTAAAAATTAGAAAGGAAAAAGCAAAAAAAAATTAGAAAAGGAAAAAAATATCCGAGAGGAGTTAGAGAGAAGTTAGTTGGAAGAGTTGTGACTACGTGGGTAGTGAGTTTAGTGTCGTTTTCATTTTTCTTTGTGGTAGTTTGTCGTTGATTTTTGTAGGGTCCTGGCCATGCCGCATTCCCTAGTTGCTTTCCGTGGTAGGTTAGTTTGAATTAAGTGTAGGTTGTTCGATGTTGCTGTGCTGAAGTAAAACCCCCTCGTTAGTTATGCAGTATTGAAGTGTAAGTGAAGGGATAGATGTTTGCGTGCCCTCTATGCGGTTTTCTCTGTCCGGCTAATAGGGGCCGTCCGCCCTAGTATAGGGATGTTTTTTTTTTAATGACCAGTTAGATATGTCAAGGATTTGTGATGCCTTGTTTTGCAGCATATGGCTGGTTAGTCCAGAGGTGAACAGTAGTGTCATGGGCACTCACATATCAAGGTATTAGTTACCTTGTTTTGGTCTTCGGACGCGTATGTGAGTGGCAGCAGGAGGAGTAGGTGGTGGTCACCAGAGAGGGTGACGTGTTGGGGCGGTCCTGTGGGCTTGGCCTGGCGGAGAGGGTCGCGTGGGGATGGTTGCATTGGCGTTGAGATTTTCCAGTCCTGTGAAAAAGGGGGGGTAGTTGTTGTCCTGAGTGGGTATTAGTTTGGGTCTCAGTTTGGGGAGGCCTTGGGAGATCAGAACTCAGACGGTACCATTGGTAAGACCCTTTCGTCTTTTCTCCTTCTTCTCTTGTGCTGTGTGCTGACTCTGATCAAGTAAGCATGCAGTACCCGCACACTTACATATTACATGCCTTCTTTCCTCTTCCTTCGTTTTCTTTCTGAGCCTCTATTCTCCCAAGAGCGATTAAATTTCTGAGATTTCCGAGGACTAGCCAAGAGGCTGTGAGTTAACGTTGGGGCAACTATGTTGCCCTTTTGGGGTGAGGGTGTGCCGTTCTAATATAGAGCGGCAAATCTTCAGTAATTATAAGTCAGGAAAACGTTATAGGCAGTACGAAATTATAGCTGTGTAATTCGTTCTGCACTCTTTCCGTGAAGATAAGCCCTACAGATTAACGTCTTGATCGGTGTCGGCACCTGCCGCCTACTCGCGGTATGAAAACTCCAGGTGCTGCTTTCTGGCGACAAGCGCCGAAGGCAAACGAGTACGAAGCTGGAACTTCTGATTAAGGGCGTCTCACAAAATACGCCGTGGTTGACGGTCGACTACGTTTTACTCCGGTAGAGAAAAATGATTTTCTATACATCTTCTTCACGCTATGATTAGCTAATTCTCTACACGACTGCGGTGAGTCTCACTTACTTTCATATTAATAGACTATAAAAGTTCACTAGAGAAAACTGTTTTTAACAAGCCTAAGTAAGCGATTTCTGTTCACCTGTACGCAACCGCATGGCGTTGTGCAATATACAATTTGATGGTAAAATTTTTAAGACTTTATAAAACTATATTTCATTCACGTGTCAGAATTTCGGCACTAAAAAGTAAAGTAAATTTAAATACAAATATTTAAGTTTAAAATTTATCTAACATCGATGTAACGAGATTCGTGTTACGTTCATCTAGGTTATTGCACAAGGCGTAGTTGGTTTAGATAGCATACAAGTTTTACTACAATTAACAGTAAGACTTTATTAATATCGGGGAACTTACTCAGGCACATTTTGAAAGTAAATAGTGTCCAATTTATATTATTTTCTATAGTAAAAACTATGTATTTGAAATCACTTCTTAACCACATGGTAGCTACATATTCACACTATGTATAAAGTTTATGAAATGGTACAAAGCCATAATTAATTGTCAAATTGCAAACAGGGTAACTCACATTAGGTGAAGTTAGTATTATGAAGAATTACTGTTATAAAGATTTTCAAATAAGGCATGTTGGCCATATAAATTTTGTCAAGTTAAATTTAAGTAGCTCAATAGCTATGTTAACTTTATATATGTATTTTGGAGGGTGTGCAAACTTTAGTGGGGCATTGTGTTGTGTACTCTGACTAAAAATATATAATGGTGTGTAATAAGGGTTCACCGATATAGACGAGAACAAGACCTACTACATGGCTGAACGATTAACACCTTAAAGCTCCTGTTCGCTACCGGAGGAATGTGGAGGACACACCAACACCTATAATGTCAACCACGAGATTGCCACTTTCATAAAAACCCCTCATGGACGAAATCAGGTGATACAAAACCAATTATTAATTACACATAGAGTCAGCACTCAATAATACCCAGTGACCAGTTATATATATCTATCAACTACAACATTTCAAGTTTTAAACAGTTAATTGGATCTCCAATTCATGGGAAAGTTTAGTGTGTGAACTGGGTGCAAAATTAATTGTAAATTTCAGTATATTTCTGGTAAAATTGTCAGGTCAGAGACTGGCATGCCTACAGTGCAACATCCAACATAGATTTTCCTCTTATTTCATTATATGGGTTTCTTTACAGATTTTAAGGCATTCTTTCTATTAGTAATTTATCGTGTTCAATTCAGTTGTATATATATATATTTTCTTAATTTAAAAATCAGTTTAATTCAAATTGTATAAAAAATTACTGGGGAGGTAGGTGCATTTTCCACAAGTTTCAACCAGAAGAAATGCATGTTGATGCACTTTTGAACTTGTTTGTTGAGACAAGTTGAAAGATGAATCAACTGGCTATTAACATGTCGGTCTCTGGGCCAAGTGTATTTTTCATAGGGTTATAATATTATGCAATATTTCTATTTTTTTATTACTTGGCAATGTTTCAGTATATATAAATTCTTAAATTATTTATGATAACTGGGGGGTGTTCATTATTTTAAATTTTTTTTATTCCTCACAGTAATAGAGCCCAGTAGGGCAGTATTGTATAACTGCATTAGGCACTTAGCCAAAATTTTGAATGTTATTATGTCCTGGGGACTACTGTATGCTTAAGCATTATCTAATACACGTGATGTGTAATCAACCAACACCATGGGGGTAATATAAAAATAAATTTGTAATCCTAACAGGGATAATTATAAAAGAAGTAAGAATTTATATACACCATGGGGGTAATATAAAAAAGGGCGTGGCAAGAGATCCTTATGTATATTGTATTGTATACTATTGTATAATGTATTTGTATTGTGGAACATGTTATGTTTGTATATTTGTGTGTACATTTTGGGGGTTATAAGTATTATGCATTTAGTGTATTTTTGGTGGGGACTTTAGATATAGGGTTTGTTGGTTCATTGTCTTTTTTATAAAAGAAAGTTAATACATGGAATCATGTAGATATATCCTTTTCATTTTTTATAACAGGTATTCTATCTCAAATAATCATTGCTGATCATTTCTTTAAGAAAATAATTTATTTTATTTAACTTAATAACAAGTATATGAATTGTCACCCTTTAAAATTTATTTAATTTGTTTGAGTAATTATTATCATAATTAATATTAGCAAGGAATCTATACCATTTATCTTCATTAAGTTATATGAAGCATTCTAAAAGGAACATAAAATAAATTTTATATTTTATTAATATTTTCATGGAAACCTTATTTCAAGGTTAGTTATGGTTTTAAATTTCAATTCATTGGTAGAGTGACATAGCAAATTCTTTTCTTGGTATTAATAAATATTTTCAGGTGGCCTTGTTGAGAAAGTATACTTTATTTAATTTACTATTTAAGGGAATTATAGATTATTATTGTTGGGTTTGTTTATTTTTATTAATTTGTTTACTGAGATAGAATAATAAAAGGGATTTGTTAATTGTTTAATTCATGAGTTTTCATTGCAAGTCCCGTCTCACTGGATCCAGCGCATTTTTGGCTTCTCTAGGCTTTAGCCTAGTTATAATTAACTTGTGGCCCCTCTTAAAAAAAAAAAAAAAAAAAAAAAAAAAAAAAAAAAAAAAATTTAGGTTTAAGGTTTTGAGATATATGTATATGTACTTGCCCGCCTTGAATAGTTGATAGTGCCACGTGGTGAGAAATTTTAGAAGGGGAAATCCCTGGGGAAAGGGGACTTATCGCAGTTCGGTGCCTGGTTGGAGTATTACCTTGCCCATATTTGGGGAGGTGTTGTTTTTTAATTATGCGGTATGGCCCGATCAGCAGTCGGTTTCTTCCGATATATGCGGTAGCCGGAGTAACATTGAGAAATTGTTTAAATAAATTTTCGTTGGTCGGTGTTTTTGTCGTGTTGTGTGTGTGTCGCGTTCCATTTGTCTAGTGTAATAGAGTGAGAGCAGTTCAGTTAGTGGGCTAGTTTCTCGCAACAGTAGGTGGACCCGCAGTCCACTTGAAGGAGTTTAGTACTTGAGTTTTTCTTATTCCAGTCTTATTATTGTCATTATTTTTGTAAGGTGTCAGATATTTGTAGGGTGTTGTGTTTTGTTGATGGTGTATTTCGAATTGTTCAATTCTGGCGGCGCTATGCTTTCAGAAATTGCCCCACCCTCTTTCAGGAGTTCTCCAGAAACTTTCGGTGGTAGATGGCTTTGATGGGGACCAGCTGCTGGTTTTCTTGGATCTTGTCCTGCAGTTGGCAGATTATCCGGGTGTATCCGATGGGGAGGTCTTGTCCCTTATATACCCGTATTGCCGGGGTTCGTTGGCAGGGTTGGTCACCAACACTTGGCGTCGGGGCGGCACGGTCGACACTTTTCATGGGGAAGTGTTGGATTACTTCATACCACTTCAACGACGTTCCCAGCTTAAGTGGGATTTATTCTATTGTTTACAGGCCAACGGAGAGACGTTGGGGGACTACGTGCAGGACATACGGAAAGCTGCCCGGGTATTAAGATTAAGGTTGCCCGAGACCGAAGTCATAGATGTAATTATGGAAGGACTGAATCCCCAAGAGAGATCCCGTTTAATATTTGCAGGACGTCTACGTTGTTTCGCGGAGCTGGCCCGGTTTTGTGTTGTTTCGAATACTGTCCGAGCAGGGGACGAGTACCGGGGAAGAGCCAAGAACGACCAACATGGCGGTTGGAGAAAAACTGAATACCCCGGAGGCAATGGAGGCTACAAGGGGGTGGCAAGTGAGAAGACTGTAGCTACGGTTACAGCAGATAAAATAAATAAATATGAAACGAACAGGGAAAGAAGAAGTTACTTGAGTAAACCAACATCGGCAAGTAGGGAGCCGGTAGCAAGCTATTCCTATTTTGAGAGTAGGGTAACTTTGAAGGTTCCAGAGGTCGCAGTATTTGTTCCGGTATTATTCGTGACGGATCCAGATCCGGTAACATCATCATCGCCTACGCCGGAAGATGAGAAGTCACTTGATGGTGGAGCTTTACCATCGTCAGTAGAATTTAATTTAGACATTGCACATGGACCTGGACAACTGGATTCCAGGTTGGGTAATGTTGAGGAAGTTGTAGTTGCTGAGAGTGGTGAAGAAGAGGAATCAAAGGAGGAGGCAGAAGAGTGGTCTGCACATGCTACGCAGGGGAGTGTAAGTGTAAGTGGTAGGGAGGCTGCAAGTGTTTCTGAGGTTGGGGATGGACAAGAGGATGTCCAGTCTGCAAGTGTGGTAGAAATAGATGAGGTAGAAGTTGGGGAGAAACGGGGAGGCAGCGTTGTAGAGTTTGTGAGTGAGAATGATGTAGTGTGTGAAGATGTGCAGACGCTTTCTGTAAGTAGTGTTGAGGATTCCGAGGAATGGAAAGAAGTTTCGGGCGGACCAGGTGAGCAACTAGACGATGAAGATGTGCAGTGTCGTGATGGTGATTTGGATTATGTAGAGGAGAAAAAGGAAGAGGTGGAAGAAAGAGAACCAGGGGAAATTGTAGAAGAGAAGAAGGTAGAAGTAGAGGAGTTAGAGGTTGAGGATAATCCAAATCGGGGTAAAAGTAGTCAGGTAAGTTACCTGGATTCTATTTTAGATGAAATAAATCAGTACTGCTCAACACGAGATAGTTTCTCAGAGAGTGACGTCCAAAAGGAACGAGTTCCTACAGTTCGTCATAAGAAGGTGAGACAAAGCGGTTAACGGGTAGCGGGTAGATGTTCCCCACAGTCCCAGTGGTGTTCATCTGCTTCAGGGTTGCACCCCTGCCTCCGCGAGCCTTGGTTTTCTCCACCCATCCTTATTTTCGGAGGGAACCATGTCCTTATCCTTAGTCCTAGCTGTTGAACTTTCAATGATCCTTGTCCTTTTTATCTTCCCGATTTTCCTACCCCTCCCCTTAGAAAACAAAATAAAAACCAAAAAATAAATTAAAAATTAGAAAGGAAAAAGCAAAAAAAAATTAGAAAAGGAAAAAAATATCCGAGAGGAGTTAGAGAGAAGTTAGTTGGAAGAGTTGTGACTACGTGGGTAGTGAGTTTAGTGTCGTTTTCATTTTTCTTTGTGGTAGTTTGTCGTTGATTTTTGTAGGGTCCTGGCCATGCCGCATTCCCTAGTTGCTTTCCGTGGTAGGTTAGTTTGAATTAAGTGTAGGTTGTTCGATGTTGCTGTGCTGAAGTAAAACCCCCTCGTTAGTTATGCAGTATTGAAGTGTAAGTGAAGGGATAGATGTTTGCGTGCCCTCTATGCGGTTTTCTCTGTCCGGCTAATAGGGGCCGTCCGCCCTAGTATAGGGATGTTTTTTTTTTAATGACCAGTTAGATATGTCAAGGATTTGTGATGCCTTGTTTTGCAGCATATGGCTGGTTAGTCCAGAGGTGAACAGTAGTGTCATGGGCACTCACATATCAAGGTATTAGTTACCTTGTTTTGGTCTTCGGACGCGTATGTGAGTGGCAGCAGGAGGAGTAGGTGGTGGTCACCAGAGAGGGTGACGTGTTGGGGCGGTCCTGTGGGCTTGGCCTGGCGGAGAGGGTCGCGTGGGGATGGTTGCATTGGCGTTGAGATTTTCCAGTCCTGTGAAAAAGGGGGGGTAGTTGTTGTCCTGAGTGGGTATTAGTTTGGGTCTCAGTTTGGGGAGGCCTTGGGAGATCAGAACTCAGACGGTACCATTGGTAAGACCCTTTCGTCTTTTCTCCTTCTTCTCTTGTGCTGTGTGCTGACTCTGATCAAGTAAGCATGCAGTACCCGCACACTTACATATTACATGCCTTCTTTCCTCTTCCTTCGTTTTCTTTCTGAGCCTCTATTCTCCCAAGAGCGATTAAATTTCTGAGATTTCCGAGGACTAGCCAAGAGGCTGTGAGTTAACGTTGGGGCAACTATGTTGCCCTTTTGGGGTGAGGGTGTGCCGTTCTAATATAGAGCGGCAAATCTTCAGTAATTATAAGTCAGGAAAACGTTATAGGCAGTACGAAATTATAGCTGTGTAATTCGTTCTGCACTCTTTCCGTGAAGATAAGCCCTACAGATTAACGTCTTGATCGGTGTCGGCACCTGCCGCCTACTCGCGGTATGAAAACTCCAGGTGCTGCTTTCTGGCGACAAGCGCCGAAGGCAAACGAGTACGAAGCTGGAACTTCTGATTAAGGGCGTCTCACAAAATACGCCGTGGTTGACGGTCGACTACGTTTTACTCCGGTAGAGAAAAATGATTTTCTATACATCTTCTTCACGCTATGATTAGCTAATTCTCTACACGACTGCGGTGAGTCTCACTTACTTTCATATTAATAGACTATAAAAGTTCACTAGAGAAAACTGTTTTTAACAAGCCTAAGTAAGCGATTTCTGTTCACCTGTACGCAACCGCATGGCGTTGTGCAATATACAATTTGATGGTAAAATTTTTAAGACTTTATAAAACTATATTTCATTCACGTGTCAGAATTTCGGCACTAAAAAGTAAAGTAAATTTAAATACAAATATTTAAGTTTAAAATTTATCTAACATCGATGTAACGAGATTCGTGTTACGTTCATCTAGGTTATTGCACAAGGCGTAGTTGGTTTAGATAGCATACAAGTTTTACTACAATTAACAGTAAGACTTTATTAATATCGGGGAACTTACTCAGGCACGTTTTGAAAGTAAATAGTGTCCAATTTATATTATTTTCTATAGTAAAAACTATGTATTTGAAATCACTTCTTAACCACATGGTAGCTACATATTCACACTATGTATAAAGTTTATGAAATGGTACAAAGCCATAATTAATTGTCAAATTGCAAACAGGGTAACTCACATTAGGTGAAGTTAGTATTATGAAGAATTACTGTTATAAAGATTTTCAAATAAGGCATGTTGGCCATATAAATTTTGTCAAGTTAAATTTAAGTAGCTCAATAGCTATGTTAACTTTATATATGTATTTTGGAGGGTGTGCAAACTTTAGTGGGGCATTGTGTTGTGTACTCTGACTAAAAATATATAATGGTGTGTAATAAGGGTTCACCGATATAGACGAGAACAAGACCTACTACATGGCTGAACGATTAACACCTTAAAGCTCCTGTTCGCTACCGGAGGAATGTGGAGGACACACCAACACCTATAATGTCAACCACGAGATTGCCACTTTCATAAAAACCCCTCATGGACGAAATCAGGTGATACAAAACCAATTATTAATTACACATAGAGTCAGCACTCAATAATACCCAGTGACCAGTTATATATATCTATCAACTACAACATTTCAAGTTTTAAACAGTTAATTGGATCTCCAATTCATGGGAAAGTTTAGTGTGTGAACTGGGTGCAAAATTAATTGTAAATTTCAGTATATTTCTGGTAAAATTGTCAGGTCAGAGACTGGCATGCCTACAGTGCAACATCCAACATAGATTTTCCTCTTATTTCATTATATGGGTTTCTTTACAGATTTTAAGGCATTCTTTCTATTAGTAATTTATCGTGTTCAATTCAGTTGTATATATATATTTTCTTAATTTAAAAATCAGTTTAATTCAAATTGTATAAAAAATTACTGGGGAGGTAGGTGCATTTTCCACAAGTTTCAACCAGAAGAAATGCATGTTGATGCACTTTTGAACTTGTTTGTTGAGACAAGTTGAAAGATGAATCAACTGGCTATTAACATGTCGGTCTCTGGGCCAAGTGTATTTTTCATAGGGTTATAATATTATGCAATATTTCTATTTTTTTATTACTTGGCAATGTTTCAGTATATATAAATTCTTAAATTATTTATGATAACTGGGGGGTGTTCATTATTTTAAATTTTTTTTATTCCTCACAGTAATAGAGCCCAGTAGGGCAGTATTGTATAACTGCATTAGGCACTTAGCCAAAATTTTGAATGTTATTATGTCCTGGGGACTACTGTATGCTTAAGCATTATCTAATACACGTGATGTGTAATCAACCAACACCATGGGGGTAATATAAAAATAAATTTGTAATCCTAACAGGGATAATTATAAAAGAAGTAAGAATTTATATACACCATGGGGGTAATATAAAAAAGGGCGTGGCAAGAGATCCTTATGTATATTGTATTGTATACTATTGTATAATGTATTTGTATTGTGGAACATGTTATGTTTGTATATTTGTGTGTACATTTTGGGGGTTATAAGTATTATGCATTTAGTGTATTTTTGGTGGGGACTTTAGATATAGGGTTTGTTGGTTCATTGTCTTTTTTATAAAAGAAAGTTAATACATGGAATCATGTAGATATATCCTTTTCATTTTTTATAACAGGTATTCTATCTCAAATAATCATTGCTGATCATTTCTTTAAGAAAATAATTTATTTTATTTAACTTAATAACAAGTATATGAATTGTCACCCTTTAAAATTTATTTAATTTGTTTGAGTAATTATTATCATAATTAATATTAGCAAGGAATCTATACCATTTATCTTCATTAAGTTATATGAAGCATTCTAAAAGGAACATAAAATAAATTTTATATTTTATTAATATTTTCATGGAAACCTTATTTCAAGGTTAGTTATGGTTTTAAATTTCAATTCATTGGTAGAGTGACATAGCAAATTCTTTTCTTGGTATTAATAAATATTTTCAGGTGGCCTTGTTGAGAAAGTATACTTTATTTAATTTACTATTTAAGGGAATTATAGATTATTATTGTTGGGTTTGTTTATTTTTATTAATTTGTTTACTGAGATAGAATAATAAAAGGGATTTGTTAATTGTTTAATTCATGAGTTTTCATTGCAAGTCCCGTCTCACTGGATCCAGCGCATTTTTGGCTTCTCTAGGCTTTAGCCTAGTTATAATTAACTTGTGGCCCCTCTTAAAAAAAAAAAAAAAAAAAAAAAAAAAAAAAAAAAAAAAAAATTTAGGTTTAAGGTTTTGAGATATATGTATATGTACTTGCCCGCCTTGAATAGTTGATAGTGCCACGTGGTGAGAAATTTTAGAAGGGGAAATCCCTGGGGAAAGGGGACTTATCGCAGTTCGGTGCCTGGTTGGAGTATTACCTTGCCCATATTTGGGGAGGTGTTGTTTTTTAATTATGCGGTATGGCCCGATCAGCAGTCGGTTTCTTCCGATATATGCGGTAGCCGGAGTAACATTGAGAAATTGTTTAAATAAATTTTCGTTGGTCGGTGTTTTTGTCGTGTTGTGTGTGTGTCGCGTTCCATTTGTCTAGTGTAATAGAGTGAGAGCAGTTCAGTTAGTGGGCTAGTTTCTCGCAACAGTAGGTGGACCCGCAGTCCACTTGAAGGAGTTTAGTACTTGAGTTTTTCTTATTCCAGTCTTATTATTGTCATTATTTTTGTAAGGTGTCAGATATTTGTAGGGTGTTGTGTTTTGTTGATGGTGTATTTCGAATTGTTCAATTCTGGCGGCGCTATGCTTTCAGAAATTGCCCCACCCTCTTTCAGGAGTTCTCCAGAAACTTTCGGTGGTAGATGGCTTTGATGGGGACCAGCTGCTGGTTTTCTTGGATCTTGTCCTGCAGTTGGCAGATTATCCAGGTGTATCCGATGGGGAGGTCTTGTCCCTTATATACCCGTATTGCCGGGGTTCGTTGGCAGGGTTGGTCACCAACACTTGGCGTCGGGGCGGCACGGTCGACACTTTTCATGGGGAAGTGTTGGATTACTTCATACCACTTCAACGACGTTCCCAGCTTAAGTGGGATTTATTCTATTGTTTACAGGCCAACGGAGAGACGTTGGGGGACTACGTGCAGGACATACGGAAAGCTGCCCGGGTATTAAGATTAAGGTTGCCCGAGACCGAAGTCATAGATGTAATTATGGAAGGACTGAATCCCCAAGAGAGATCCCGTTTAATATTTGCAGGACGTCTACGTTGTTTCGCGGAGCTGGCCCGGTTTTGTGTTGTTTCGAATACTGTCCGAGCAGGGGACGAGTACCGGGGAAGAGCCAAGAACGACCAACATGGCGGTTGGAGAAAAACTGAATACCCCGGAGGCAATGGAGGCTACAAGGGGGTGGCAAGTGAGAAGACTGTAGCTACGGTTACAGCAGATAAAATAAATAAATATGAAACGAACAGGGAAAGAAGAAGTTACTTGAGTAAACCAACATCGGCAAGTAGGGAGCCGGTAGCAAGCTATTCCTATTTTGAGAGTAGGGTAACTTTGAAGGTTCCAGAGGTCGCAGTATTTGTTCCGGTATTATTCGTGACGGATCCAGATCCGGTAACATCATCATCGCCTACGCCGGAAGATGAGAAGTCACTTGATGGTGGAGCTTTACCATCGTCAGTAGAATTTAATTTAGACATTGCACATGGACCTGGACAACTGGATTCCAGGTTGGGTAATGTTGAGGAAGTTGTAGTTGCTGAGAGTGGTGAAGAAGAGGAATCGAAGGAGGAGGCAGAAGAGTGGTCTGCACATGCTACGCAGGGGAGTGTAAGTGTAAGTGGTAGGGAGGCTGCAAGTGTTTCTGAGGTTGGGGATGGACAAGAGGATGTCCAGTCTGCAAGTGTGGTAGAAATAGATGAGGTAGAAGTTGGGGAGAAACGGGGAGGCAGCGTTGTAGAGTTTGTGAGTGAGAATGATGTAGTGTGTGAAGATGTGCAGACGCTTTCTGTAAGTAGTGTTGAGGATTCCGAGGAATGGAAAGAAGTTTCGGGCGGACCAGGTGAGCAACTAGACGATGAAGATGTGCAGTGTCGTGATGGTGATTTGGATTATGTAGAGGAGAAAAAGGAAGAGGTGGAAGAAAGAGAACCAGGGGAAATTGTAGAAGAGAAGAAGGTAGAAGTAGAGGAGTTAGAGGTTGAGGATAATCCAAATCGGGGTAAAAGTAGTCAGGTAAGTTACCTGGATTCTATTTTAGATGAAATAAATCAGTACTGCTCAACACGAGGTAGTTTCTCAGAGAGTGACGTCCAAAAGGAACGAGTTCCTACAGTTCGTCATAAGAAGGTGAGACAAAGCGGTTAACGGGTAGCGGGTAGATGTTCCCCACAGTCCCAGTGGTGTTCATCTGCTTCAGGGTTGCACCCCTGCCTCCGCGAGCCTTGGTTTTCTCCACCCATCCTTATTTTCGGAGGGAACCATGTCCTTATCCTTAGTCCTAGCTGTTGAACTTTCAATGATCCTTGTCCTTTTTATCTTCCCGATTTTCCTACCCCTCCCCTTAGAAAACAAAATAAAAACCAAAAAATAAATTAAAAATTAGAAAGGAAAAAGCAAAAAAAAATTAGAAAAGGAAAAAAATATCCGAGAGGAGTTAGAGAGAAGTTAGTTGGAAGAGTTGTGACTACGTGGGTAGTGAGTTTAGTGTCGTTTTCATTTTTCTTTGTGGTAGTTTGTCGTTGATTTTTGTAGGGTCCTGGCCATGCCGCATTCCCTAGTTGCTTTCCGTGGTAGGTTAGTTTGAATTAAGTGTAGGTTGTTCGATGTTGCTGTGCTGAAGTAAAACCCCCTCGTTAGTTATGCAGTATTGAAGTGTAAGTGAAGGGATAGATGTTTGCGTGCCCTCTATGCGGTTTTCTCTGTCCGGCTAATAGGGGCCGTCCGCCCTAGTATAGGGATGTTTTTTTTTTAATGACCAGTTAGATATGTCAAGGATTTGTGATGCCTTGTTTTGCAGCATATGGCTGGTTAGTCCAGAGGTGAACAGTAGTGTCATGGGCACTCACATATCAAGGTATTAGTTACCTTGTTTTGGTCTTCGGACGCGTATGTGAGTGGCAGCAGGAGGAGTAGGTGGTGGTCACCAGAGAGGGTGACGTGTTGGGGCGGTCCTGTGGGCTTGGCCTGGCGGAGAGGGTCGCGTGGGGATGGTTGCATTGGCGTTGAGATTTTCCAGTCCTGTGAAAAAGGGGGGGTAGTTGTTGTCCTGAGTGGGTATTAGTTTGGGTCTCAGTTTGGGGAGGCCTTGGGAGATCAGAACTCAGACGGTACCATTGGTAAGACCCTTTCGTCTTTTCTCCTTCTTCTCTTGTGCTGTGTGCTGACTCTGATCAAGTAAGCATGCAGTACCCGCACACTTACATATTACATGCCTTCTTTCCTCTTCCTTCGTTTTCTTTCTGAGCCTCTATTCTCCCAAGAGCGATTAAATTTCTGAGATTTCCGAGGACTAGCCAAGAGGCTGTGAGTTAACGTTGGGGCAACTATGTTGCCCTTTTGGGGTGAGGGTGTGCCGTTCTAATATAGAGCGGCAAATCTTCAGTAATTATAAGTCAGGAAAACGTTATAGGCAGTACGAAATTATAGCTGTGTAATTCGTTCTGCACTCTTTCCGTGAAGATAAGCCCTACAGATTAACGTCTTGATCGGTGTCGGCACCTGCCGCCTACTCGCGGTATGAAAACTCCAGGTGCTGCTTTCTGGCGACAAGCGCCGAAGGCAAACGAGTACGAAGCTGGAACTTCTGATTAAGGGCGTCTCACAAAATACGCCGTGGTTGACGGTCGACTACGTTTTACTCCGGTAGAGAAAAATGATTTTCTATACATCTTCTTCACGCTATGATTAGCTAATTCTCTACACGACTGCGGTGAGTCTCACTTACTTTCATATTAATAGACTATAAAAGTTCACTAGAGAAAACTGTTTTTAACAAGCCTAAGTAAGCGATTTCTGTTCACCTGTACGCAACCGCATGGCGTTGTGCAATATACAATTTGATGGTAAAATTTTTAAGACTTTATAAAACTATATTTCATTCACGTGTCAGAATTTCGGCACTAAAAAGTAAAGTAAATTTAAATACAAATATTTAAGTTTAAAATTTATCTAACATCGATGTAACGAGATTCGTGTTACGTTCATCTAGGTTATTGCACAAGGCGTAGTTGGTTTAGATAGCATACAAGTTTTACTACAATTAACAGTAAGACTTTATTAATATCGGGGAACTTACTCAGGCACGTTTTGAAAGTAAATAGTGTCCAATTTATATTATTTTCTATAGTAAAAACTATGTATTTGAAATCACTTCTTAACCACATGGTAGCTACATATTCACACTATGTATAAAGTTTATGAAATGGTACAAAGCCATAATTAATTGTCAAATTGCAAACAGGGTAACTCACATTAGGTGAAGTTAGTATTATGAAGAATTACTGTTATAAAGATTTTCAAATAAGGCATGTTGGCCATATAAATTTTGTCAAGTTAAATTTAAGTAGCTCAATAGCTATGTTAACTTTATATATGTATTTTGGAGGGTGTGCAAACTTTAGTGGGGCATTGTGTTGTGTACTCTGACTAAAAATATATAATGGTGTGTAATAAGGGTTCACCGATATAGACGAGAACAAGACCTACTACATGGCTGAACGATTAACACCTTAAAGCTCCTGTTCGCTACCGGAGGAATGTGGAGGACACACCAACACCTATAATGTCAACCACGAGATTGCCACTTTCATAAAAACCCCTCATGGACGAAATCAGGTGATACAAAACCAATTATTAATTACACATAGAGTCAGCACTCAATAATACCCAGTGACCAGTTATATATATCTATCAACTACAACATTTCAAGTTTTAAACAGTTAATTGGATCTCCAATTCATGGGAAAGTTTAGTGTGTGAACTGGGTGCAAAATTAATTGTAAATTTCAGTATATTTCTGGTAAAATTGTCAGGTCAGAGACTGGCATGCCTACAGTGCAACATCCAACATAGATTTTCCTCTTATTTCATTATATGGGTTTCTTTACAGATTTTAAGGCATTCTTTCTATTAGTAATTTATCGTGTTCAATTCAGTTGTATATATATATATTTTCTTAATTTAAAAATCAGTTTAATTCAAATTGTATAAAAAATTACTGGGGAGGTAGGTGCATTTTCCACAAGTTTCAACCAGAAGAAATGCATGTTGATGCACTTTTGAACTTGTTTGTTGAGACAAGTTGAAAGATGAATCAACTGGCTATTAACATGTCGGTCTCTGGGCCAAGTGTATTTTTCATAGGGTTATAATATTATGCAATATTTCTATTTTTTTATTACTTGGCAATGTTTCAGTATATATAAATTCTTAAATTATTTATGATAACTGGGGGGTGTTCATTATTTTAAATTTTTTTTATTCCTCACAGTAATAGAGCCCAGTAGGGCAGTATTGTATAACTGCATTAGGCACTTAGCCAAAATTTTGAATGTTATTATGTCCTGGGGACTACTGTATGCTTAAGCATTATCTAATACACGTGATGTGTAATCAACCAACACCATGGGGGTAATATAAAAATAAATTTGTAATCCTAACAGGGATAATTATAAAAGAAGTAAGAATTTATATACACCATGGGGGTAATATAAAAAAGGGCGTGGCAAGAGATCCTTATGTATATTGTATTGTATACTATTGTATAATGTATTTGTATTGTGGAACATGTTATGTTTGTATATTTGTGTGTACATTTTGGGGGTTATAAGTATTATGCATTTAGTGTATTTTTGGTGGGGACTTTAGATATAGGGTTTGTTGGTTCATTGTCTTTTTTATAAAAGAAAGTTAATACATGGAATCATGTAGATATATCCTTTTCATTTTTTATAACAGGTATTCTATCTCAAATAATCATTGCTGATCATTTCTTTAAGAAAATAATTTATTTTATTTAACTTAATAACAAGTATATGAATTGTCACCCTTTAAAATTTATTTAATTTGTTTGAGTAATTATTATCATAATTAATATTAGCAAGGAATCTATACCATTTATCTTCATTAAGTTATATGAAGCATTCTAAAAGGAACATAAAATAAATTTTATATTTTATTAATATTTTCATGGAAACCTTATTTCAAGGTTAGTTATGGTTTTAAATTTCAATTCATTGGTAGAGTGACATAGCAAATTCTTTTCTTGGTATTAATAAATATTTTCAGGTGGCCTTGTTGAGAAAGTATACTTTATTTAATTTACTATTTAAGGGAATTATAGATTATTATTGTTGGGTTTGTTTATTTTTATTAATTTGTTTACTGAGATAGAATAATAAAAGGGATTTGTTAATTGTTTAATTCATGAGTTTTCATTGCAAGTCCCGTCTCACTGGATCCAGCGCATTTTTGGCTTCTCTAGGCTTTAGCCTAGTTATAATTAACTTGTGGCCCCTCTTAAAAAAAAAAAAAAAAAAAAAAAAAAAAAAAATTTAGGTTTAAGGTTTTGAGATATATGTATATGTACTTGCCCGCCTTGAATAGTTGATAGTGCCACGTGGTGAGAAATTTTAGAAGGGGAAATCCCTGGGGAAAGGGGACTTATCGCAGTTCGGTGCCTGGTTGGAGTATTACCTTGCCCATATTTGGGGAGGTGTTGTTTTTTAATTATGCGGTATGGCCCGATCAGCAGTCGGTTTCTTCCGATATATGCGGTAGCCGGAGTAACATTGAGAAATTGTTTAAATAAATTTTCGTTGGTCGGTGTTTTTGTCGTGTTGTGTGTGTGTCGCGTTCCATTTGTCTAGTGTAATAGAGTGAGAGCAGTTCAGTTAGTGGGCTAGTTTCTCGCAACAGTAGGTGGACCCGCAGTCCACTTGAAGGAGTTTAGTACTTGAGTTTTTCTTATTCCAGTCTTATTATTGTCATTATTTTTGTAAGGTGTCAGATATTTGTAGGGTGTTGTGTTTTGTTGATGGTGTATTTCGAATTGTTCAATTCTGGCGGCGCTATGCTTTCAGAAATTGCCCCACCCTCTTTCAGGAGTTCTCCAGAAACTTTCGGTGGTAGATGGCTTTGATGGGGACCAGCTGCTGGTTTTCTTGGATCTTGTCCTGCAGTTGGCAGATTATCCGGGTGTATCCGATGGGGAGGTCTTGTCCCTTATATACCCGTATTGCCGGGGTTCGTTGGCAGGGTTGGTCACCAACACTTGGCGTCGGGGCGGCACGGTCGACACTTTTCATGGGGAAGTGTTGGATTACTTCATACCACTTCAACGACGTTCCCAGCTTAAGTGGGATTTATTCTATTGTTTACAGGCCAACGGAGAGACGTTGGGGGACTACGTGCAGGACATACGGAAAGCTGCCCGGGTATTAAGATTAAGGTTGCCCGAGACCGAAGTCATAGATGTAATTATGGAAGGACTGAATCCCCAAGAGAGATCCCGTTTAATATTTGCAGGACGTCTACGTTGTTTCGCGGAGCTGGCCCGGTTTTGTGTTGTTTCGAATACTGTCCGAGCAGGGGACGAGTACCGGGGAAGAGCCAAGAACGACCAACATGGCGGTTGGAGAAAAACTGAATACCCCGGAGGCAATGGAGGCTACAAGGGGGTGGCAAGTGAGAAGACTGTAGCTACGGTTACAGCAGATAAAATAAATAAATATGAAACGAACAGGGAAAGAAGAAGTTACTTGAGTAAACCAACATCGGCAAGTAGGGAGCCGGTAGCAAGCTATTCCTATTTTGAGAGTAGGGTAACTTTGAAGGTTCCAGAGGTCGCAGTATTTGTTCCGGTATTATTCGTGACGGATCCAGATCCGGTAACATCATCATCGCCTACGCCGGAAGATGAGAAGTCACTTGATGGTGGAGCTTTACCATCGTCAGTAGAATTTAATTTAGACATTGCACATGGACCTGGACAACTGGATTCCAGGTTGGGTAATGTTGAGGAAGTTGTAGTTGCTGAGAGTGGTGAAGAAGAGGAATCGAAGGAGGAGGCAGAAGAGTGGTCTGCACATGCTACGCAGGGGAGTGTAAGTGTAAGTGGTAGGGAGGCTGCAAGTGTTTCTGAGGTTGGGGATGGACAAGAGGATGTCCAGTCTGCAAGTGTGGTAGAAATAGATGAGGTAGAAGTTGGGGAGAAACGGGGAGGCAGCGTTGTAGAGTTTGTGAGTGAGAATGATGTAGTGTGTGAAGATGTGCAGACGCTTTCTGTAAGTAGTGTTGAGGATTCCGAGGAATGGAAAGAAGTTTCGGGCGGACCAGGTGAGCAACTAGACGATGAAGATGTGCAGTGTCGTGATGGTGATTTGGATTATGTAGAGGAGAAAAAGGAAGAGGTGGAAGAAAGAGAACCAGGGGAAATTGTAGAAGAGAAGAAGGTAGAAGTAGAGGAGTTAGAGGTTGAGGATAATCCAAATCGGGGTAAAAGTAGTCAGGTAAGTTACCTGGATTCTATTTTAGATGAAATAAATCAGTACTGCTCAACACGAGATAGTTTCTCAGAGAGTGACGTCCAAAAGGAACGAGTTCCTACAGTTCGTCATAAGAAGGTGAGACAAAGCGGTTAACGGGTAGCGGGTAGATGTTCCCCACAGTCCCAGTGGTGTTCATCTGCTTCAGGGTTGCACCCCTGCCTCCGCGAGCCTTGGTTTTCTCCACCCATCCTTATTTTCGGAGGGAACCATGTCCTTATCCTTAGTCCTAGCTGTTGAACTTTCAATGATCCTTGTCCTTTTTATCTTCCCGATTTTCCTACCCCTCCCCTTAGAAAACAAAATAAAAACCAAAAAATAAATTAAAAATTAGAAAGGAAAAAGCAAAAAAAAATTAGAAAAGGAAAAAAATATCCGAGAGGAGTTAGAGAGAAGTTAGTTGGAAGAGTTGTGACTACGTGGGTAGTGAGTTTAGTGTCGTTTTCATTTTTCTTTGTGGTAGTTTGTCGTTGATTTTTGTAGGGTCCTGGCCATGCCGCATTCCCTAGTTGCTTTCCGTGGTAGGTTAGTTTGAATTAAGTGTAGGTTGTTCGATGTTGCTGTGCTGAAGTAAAACCCCCTCGTTAGTTATGCAGTATTGAAGTGTAAGTGAAGGGATAGATGTTTGCGTGCCCTCTATGCGGTTTTCTCTGTCCGGCTAATAGGGGCCGTCCGCCCTAGTATAGGGATGTTTTTTTTTTAATGACCAGTTAGATATGTCAAGGATTTGTGATGCCTTGTTTTGCAGCATATGGCTGGTTAGTCCAGAGGTGAACAGTAGTGTCATGGGCACTCACATATCAAGGTATTAGTTACCTTGTTTTGGTCTTCGGACGCGTATGTGAGTGGCAGCAGGAGGAGTAGGTGGTGGTCACCAGAGAGGGTGACGTGTTGGGGCGGTCCTGTGGGCTTGGCCTGGCGGAGAGGGTCGCGTGGGGATGGTTGCATTGGCGTTGAGATTTTCCAGTCCTGTGAAAAAGGGGGGGTAGTTGTTGTCCTGAGTGGGTATTAGTTTGGGTCTCAGTTTGGGGAGGCCTTGGGAGATCAGAACTCAGACGGTACCATTGGTAAGACCCTTTCGTCTTTTCTCCTTCTTCTCTTGTGCTGTGTGCTGACTCTGATCAAGTAAGCATGCAGTACCCGCACACTTACATATTACATGCCTTCTTTCCTCTTCCTTCGTTTTCTTTCTGAGCCTCTATTCTCCCAAGAGCGATTAAATTTCTGAGATTTCCGAGGACTAGCCAAGAGGCTGTGAGTTAACGTTGGGGCAACTATGTTGCCCTTTTGGGGTGAGGGTGTGCCGTTCTAATATAGAGCGGCAAATCTTCAGTAATTATAAGTCAGGAAAACGTTATAGGCAGTACGAAATTATAGCTGTGTAATTCGTTCTGCACTCTTTCCGTGAAGATAAGCCCTACAGATTAACGTCTTGATCGGTGTCGGCACCTGCCGCCTACTCGCGGTATGAAAACTCCAGGTGCTGCTTTCTGGCGACAAGCGCCGAAGGCAAACGAGTACGAAGCTGGAACTTCTGATTAAGGGCGTCTCACAAAATACGCCGTGGTTGACGGTCGACTACGTTTTACTCCGGTAGAGAAAAATGATTTTCTATACATCTTCTTCACGCTATGATTAGCTAATTCTCTACACGACTGCGGTGAGTCTCACTTACTTTCATATTAATAGACTATAAAAGTTCACTAGAGAAAACTGTTTTTAACAAGCCTAAGTAAGCGATTTCTGTTCACCTGTACGCAACCGCATGGCGTTGTGCAATATACAATTTGATGGTAAAATTTTTAAGACTTTATAAAACTATATTTCATTCACGTGTCAGAATTTCGGCACTAAAAAGTAAAGTAAATTTAAATACAAATATTTAAGTTTAAAATTTATCTAACATCGATGTAACGAGATTCGTGTTACGTTCATCTAGGTTATTGCACAAGGCGTAGTTGGTTTAGATAGCATACAAGTTTTACTACAATTAACAGTAAGACTTTATTAATATCGGGGAACTTACTCAGGCACGTTTTGAAAGTAAATAGTGTCCAATTTATATTATTTTCTATAGTAAAAACTATGTATTTGAAATCACTTCTTAACCACATGGTAGCTACATATTCACACTATGTATAAAGTTTATGAAATGGTACAAAGCCATAATTAATTGTCAAATTGCAAACAGGGTAACTCACATTAGGTGAAGTTAGTATTATGAAGAATTACTGTTATAAAGATTTTCAAATAAGGCATGTTGGCCATATAAATTTTGTCAAGTTAAATTTAAGTAGCTCAATAGCTATGTTAACTTTATATATGTATTTTGGAGGGTGTGCAAACTTTAGTGGGGCATTGTGTTGTGTACTCTGACTAAAAATATATAATGGTGTGTAATAAGGGTTCACCGATATAGACGAGAACAAGACCTACTACATGGCTGAACGATTAACACCTTAAAGCTCCTGTTCGCTACCGGAGGAATGTGGAGGACACACCAACACCTATAATGTCAACCACGAGATTGCCACTTTCATAAAAACCCCTCATGGACGAAATCAGGTGATACAAAACCAATTATTAATTACACATAGAGTCAGCACTCAATAATACCCAGTGACCAGTTATATATATCTATCAACTACAACATTTCAAGTTTTAAACAGTTAATTGGATCTCCAATTCATGGGAAAGTTTAGTGTGTGAACTGGGTGCAAAATTAATTGTAAATTTCAGTATATTTCTGGTAAAATTGTCAGGTCAGAGACTGGCATGCCTACAGTGCAACATCCAACATAGATTTTCCTCTTATTTCATTATATGGGTTTCTTTACAGATTTTAAGGCATTCTTTCTATTAGTAATTTATCGTGTTCAATTCAGTTGTATATATATATATTTTCTTAATTTAAAAATCAGTTTAATTCAAATTGTATAAAAAATTACTGGGGAGGTAGGTGCATTTTCCACAAGTTTCAACCAGAAGAAATGCATGTTGATGCACTTTTGAACTTGTTTGTTGAGACAAGTTGAAAGATGAATCAACTGGCTATTAACATGTCGGTCTCTGGGCCAAGTGTATTTTTCATAGGGTTATAATATTATGCAATATTTCTATTTTTTTATTACTTGGCAATGTTTCAGTATATATAAATTCTTAAATTATTTATGATAACTGGGGGGTGTTCATTATTTTAAATTTTTTTTATTCCTCACAGTAATAGAGCCCAGTAGGGCAGTATTGTATAACTGCATTAGGCACTTAGCCAAAATTTTGAATGTTATTATGTCCTGGGGACTACTGTATGCTTAAGCATTATCTAATACACGTGATGTGTAATCAACCAACACCATGGGGGTAATATAAAAATAAATTTGTAATCCTAACAGGGATAATTATAAAAGAAGTAAGAATTTATATACACCATGGGGGTAATATAAAAAAGGGCGTGGCAAGAGATCCTTATGTATATTGTATTGTATACTATTGTATAATGTATTTGTATTGTGGAACATGTTATGTTTGTATATTTGTGTGTACATTTTGGGGGTTATAAGTACTATGCATTTAGTGTATTTTTGGTGGGGACTTTAGATATAGGGTTTGTTGGTTCATTGTCTTTTTTATAAAAGAAAGTTAATACATGGAATCATGTAGATATATCCTTTTCATTTTTTATAACAGGTATTCTATCTCAAATAATCATTGCTGATCATTTCTTTAAGAAAATAATTTATTTTATTTAACTTAATAACAAGTATATGAATTGTCACCCTTTAAAATTTATTTAATTTGTTTGAGTAATTATTATCATAATTAATATTAGCAAGGAATCTATACCATTTATCTTCATTAAGTTATATGAAGCATTCTAAAAGGAACATAAAATAAATTTTATATTTTATTAATATTTTCATGGAAACCTTATTTCAAGGTTAGTTATGGTTTTAAATTTCAATTCATTGGTAGAGTGACATAGCAAATTCTTTTCTTGGTATTAATAAATATTTTCAGGTGGCCTTGTTGAGAAAGTATACTTTATTTAATTTACTATTTAAGGGAATTATAGATTATTATTGTTGGGTTTGTTTATTTTTATTAATTTGTTTACTGAGATAGAATAATAAAAGGGATTTGTTAATTGTTTAATTCATGAGTTTTCATTGCAAGTCCCGTCTCACTGGATCCAGCGCATTTTTGGCTTCTCTAGGCTTTAGCCTAGTTATAATTAACTTGTGGCCCCTCTTAAAAAAAAAAAAAAAAAATTTAGGTTTAAGGTTTTGAGATATATGTATATGTACTTGCCCGCCTTGAATAGTTGATAGTGCCACGTGGTGAGAAATTTTAGAAGGGGAAATCCCTGGGGAAAGGGGACTTATCGCAGTTCGGTGCCTGGTTGGAGTATTACCTTGCCCATATTTGGGGAGGTGTTGTTTTTTAATTATGCGGTATGGCCCGATCAGCAGTCGGTTTCTTCCGATATATGCGGTAGCCGGAGTAACATTGAGAAATTGTTTAAATAAATTTTCGTTGGTCGGTGTTTTTGTCGTGTTGTGTGTGTGTCGCGTTCCATTTGTCTAGTGTAATAGAGTGAGAGCAGTTCAGTTGGTGGGCTAGTTTCTCGCAACAGTAGGTGGACCCGCAGTCCACTTGAAGGAGTTTAGTACTTGAGTTTTTCTTATTCCAGTCTTATTATTGTCATTATTTTTGTAAGGTGTCAGATATTTGTAGGGTGTTGTGTTTTGTTGATGGTGTATTTCGAATTGTTCAATTCTGGCGGCGCTATGCTTTCAGAAATTGCCCCACCCTCTTTCAGGAGTTCTCCAGAAACTTTCGGTGGTAGATGGCTTTGATGGGGACCAGCTGCTGGTTTTCTTGGATCTTGTCCTGCAGTTGGCAGATTATCCGGGTGTATCCGATGGGGAGGTCTTGTCCCTTATATACCCGTATTGCCGGGGTTCGTTGGCAGGGTTGGTCACCAACACTTGGCGTCGGGGCGGCACGGTCGACACTTTTCATGGGGAAGTGTTGGATTACTTCATACCACTTCAACGACGTTCCCAGCTTAAGTGGGATTTATTCTATTGTTTACAGGCCAACGGAGAGACGTTGGGGGACTACGTGCAGGACATACGGAAAGCTGCCCGGGTATTAAGATTAAGGTTGCCCGAGACCGAAGTCATAGATGTAATTATGGAAGGACTGAATCCCCAAGAGAGATCCCGTTTAATATTTGCAGGACGTCTACGTTGTTTCGCGGAGCTGGCCCGGTTTTGTGTTGTTTCGAATACTGTCCGAGCAGGGGACGAGTACCGGGGAAGAGCCAAGAACGACCAACATGGCGGTTGGAGAAAAACTGAATACCCCGGAGGCAATGGAGGCTACAAGGGGGTGGCAAGTGAGAAGACTGTAGCTACGGTTACAGCAGATAAAATAAATAAATATGAAACGAACAGGGAAAGAAGAAGTTACTTGAGTAAACCAACATCGGCAAGTAGGGAGCCGGTAGCAAGCTATTCCTATTTTGAGAGTAGGGTAACTTTGAAGGTTCCAGAGGTCGCAGTATTTGTTCCGGTATTATTCGTGACGGATCCAGATCCGGTAACATCATCATCGCCTACGCCGGAAGATGAGAAGTCACTTGATGGTGGAGCTTTACCATCGTCAGTAGAATTTAATTTAGACATTGCACATGGACCTGGACAACTGGATTCCAGGTTGGGTAATGTTGAGGAAGTTGTAGTTGCTGAGAGTGGTGAAGAAGAGGAATCGAAGGAGGAGGCAGAAGAGTGGTCTGCACATGCTACGCAGGGGAGTGTAAGTGTAAGTGGTAGGGAGGCTGCAAGTGTTTCTGAGGTTGGGGATGGACAAGAGGATGTCCAGTCTGCAAGTGTGGTAGAAATAGATGAGGTAGAAGTTGGGGAGAAACGGGGAGGCAGCGTTGTAGAGTTTGTGAGTGAGAATGATGTAGTGTGTGAAGATGTGCAGACGCTTTCTGTAAGTAGTGTTGAGGATTCCGAGGAATGGAAAGAAGTTTCGGGCGGACCAGGTGAGCAACTAGACGATGAAGATGTGCAGTGTCGTGATGGTGATTTGGATTATGTAGAGGAGAAAAAGGAAGAGGTGGAAGAAAGAGAACCAGGGGAAATTGTAGAAGAGAAGAAGGTAGAAGTAGAGGAGTTAGAGGTTGAGGATAATCCAAATCGGGGTAAAAGTAGTCAGGTAAGTTACCTGGATTCTATTTTAGATGAAATAAATCAGTACTGCTCAACACGAGATAGTTTCTCAGAGAGTGACGTCCAAAAGGAACGAGTTCCTACAGTTCGTCATAAGAAGGTGAGACAAAGCGGTTAACGGGTAGCGGGTAGATGTTCCCCACAGTCCCAGTGGTGTTCATCTGCTTCAGGGTTGCACCCCTGCCTCCGCGAGCCTTGGTTTTCTCCACCCATCCTTATTTTCGGAGGGAACCATGTCCTTATCCTTAGTCCTAGCTGTTGAACTTTCAATGATCCTTGTCCTTTTTATCTTCCCGATTTTCCTACCCCTCCCCTTAGAAAACAAAATAAAAACCAAAAAATAAATTAAAAATTAGAAAGGAAAAAGCAAAAAAAAATTAGAAAAGGAAAAAAATATCCGAGAGGAGTTAGAGAGAAGTTAGTTGGAAGAGTTGTGACTACGTGGGTAGTGAGTTTAGTGTCGTTTTCATTTTTCTTTGTGGTAGTTTGTCGTTGATTTTTGTAGGGTCCTGGCCATGCCGCATTCCCTAGTTGCTTTCCGTGGTAGGTTAGTTTGAATTAAGTGTAGGTTGTTCGATGTTGCTGTGCTGAAGTAAAACCCCCTCGTTAGTTATGCAGTATTGAAGTGTAAGTGAAGGGATAGATGTTTGCGTGCCCTCTATGCGGTTTTCTCTGTCCGGCTAATAGGGGCCGTCCGCCCTAGTATAGGGATTTTTTTTTTAATGACCAGTTAGATATGTCAAGGATTTGTGATGCCTTGTTTTGCAGCATATGGCTGGTTAGTCCAGAGGTGAACAGTAGTGTCATGGGCACTCACATATCAAGGTATTAGTTACCTTGTTTTGGTCTTCGGACGCGTGAGTGGCAGCAGGAGGAGTAGGTGGTGGTCACCAGAGAGGGTGACGTGTTGGGGCGGTCCTGTGGGCTTGGCCTGGCGGAGAGGGTCGCGTGGGGATGGTTGCATTGGCGTTGAGATTTTCCAGTCCTGTGAAAAAGGGGGGGTAGTTGTTGTCCTGAGTGGGTATTAGTTTGGGTCTCAGTTTGGGGAGGCCTTGGGAGATCAGAACTCAGACGGTACCATTGGTAAGACCCTTTCGTCTTTTCTCCTTCTTCTCTTGTGCTGTGTGCTGACTCTGATCAAGTAAGCATGCAGTACCCGCACACTTACATATTACATGCCTTCTTTCCTCTTCCTTCGTTTTCTTTCTGAGCCTCTATTCTCCCAAGAGCGATTAAATTTCTGAGATTTCCGAGGACTAGCCAAGAGGCTGTGAGTTAACGTTGGGGCAACTATGTTGCCCTTTTGGGGTGAGGGTGTGCCGTTCTAATATAGAGCGGCAAATCTTCAGTAATTATAAGTCAGGAAAACGTTATAGGCAGTACGAAATTATAGCTGTGTAATTCGTTCTGCACTCTTTCCGTGAAGATAAGCCCTACAGATTAACGTCTTGATCGGTGTCGGCACCTGCCGCCTACTCGCGGTATGAAAACTCCAGTTGCTGCTTTCTGGCGACAAGCGCCGAAGGCAAACGAGTACGAAGCTGGAACTTCTGATTAAGGGCGTCTCACAAAATACGCCGTGGTTGACGGTCGACTACGTTTTACTCCGGTAGAGAAAAATGATTTTCTATACATCTTCTTCACGCTATGATTAGCTAATTCTCTACACGACTGCGGTGAGTCTCACTTACTTTCATATTAATAGACTATAAAAGTTCACTAGAGAAAACTGTTTTTAACAAGCCTAAGTAAGCGATTTCTGTTCACCTGTACGCAACCGCATGGCATTGTGCAATATACAATTTGATGGTAAAATTTTTAAGACTTTATAAAACTATATTTCATTCACGTGTCAGAATTTCGGCACTAAAAAGTAAAGTAAATTTAAATACAAATATTTAAGTTTAAAATTTATCTAACATCGATGTAACGAGATTCGTGTTACGTTCATCTAGGTTATTGCACAAGGCGTAGTTGGTTTAGATAGCATACAAGTTTTACTACAATTAACAGTAAGACTTTATTAATATCGGGGAACTTACTCAGGCACGTTTTGAAAGTAAATAGTGTCCAATTTATATTATTTTCTATAGTAAAAACTATGTATTTGAAATCACTTCTTAACCACATGGTAGCTACATATTCACACTATGTATAAAGTTTATGAAATGGTACAAAGCCATAATTAATTGTCAAATTGCAAACAGGGTAACTCACATTAGGTGAAGTTAGTATTATGAAGAATTACTGTTATAAAGATTTTCAAATAAGGCATGTTGGCCATATAAATTTTGTCAAGTTAAATTTAAGTAGCTCAATAGCTATGTTAACTTTATATATGTATTTTGGAGGGTGTGCAAACTTTAGTGGGGCATTGTGTTGTGTACTCTGACTAAAAATATATAATGGTGTGTAATAAGGGTTCACCGATATAGACGAGAACAAGACCTACTACATGGCTGAACGATTAACACCTTAAAGCTCCTGTTCGCTACCGGAGGAATGTGGAGGACACACCAACACCTATAATGTCAACCACGAGATTGCCACTTTCATAAAAACCCCTCATGGACGAAATCAGGTGATACAAAACCAATTATTAATTACACATAGAGTCAGCACTCAATAATACCCAGTGACCAGTTATATATATCTATCAACTACAACATTTCAAGTTTTAAACAGTTAATTGGATCTCCAATTCATGGGAAAGTTTAGTGTGTGAACTGGGTGCAAAATTAATTGTAAATTTCAGTATATTTCTGGTAAAATTGTCAGGTCAGAGACTGGCATGCCTACAGTGCAACATCCAACATAGATTTTCCTCTTATTTCATTATATGGGTTTCTTTACAGATTTTAAGGCATTCTTTCTATTAGTAATTTATCGTGTTCAATTCAGTTGTATATATATATATTTTCTTAATTTAAAAATCAGTTTAATTCAAATTTTATAAAAAATTACTGGGGAGGTAGGTGCATTTTCCACAAGTTTCAACCAGAAGAAATGCATGTTGATGCACTTTTGAACTTGTTTGTTGAGACAAGTTGAAAGATGAATCAACTGGCTATTAACATGTCGGTCTCTGGGCCAAGTGTATTTTTCATAGGGTTATAATATTATGCAATATTTCTATTTTTTTATTACTTGGCAATGTTTCAGTATATATAAATTCTTAAATTATTTATGATAACTGGGGGGTGTTCATTATTTTAAATTTTTTTTATTCCTCACAGTAATAGAGCCCAGTAGGGCAGTATTGTATAACTGCATTAGGCACTTAGCCAAAATTTTGAATGTTATTATGTCCTGGGGACTACTGTATGCTTAAGCATTATCTAAACACGTGATGTGTAATCAACCAACACCATGGGGGTAATATAAAAATAAATTTGTAATCCTAACAGGGATAATTATAAAAGAAGTAATAATTTATATACACCATGGGGGTAATATAAAAAAGGGCGTGGCAAGAGATCCTTATGTATATTGTATTGTATACTATTGTATAATGTATTTGTATTGTGGAACATGTTATGTTTGTATATTTGTGTGTACATTTTGGGGGTTATAAGTATTATGCATTTAGTGTATTTTTGGTGGGGACTTTAGATATAGGGTTTGTTGGTTCGTTGTCTTTTTTATAAAAGAAAGTTAATACATGGAATCATGTAGATATATCCTTTTCATTTTTTATAACAGGTATTCTATCTCAAATAATCATTGCTGATCATTTCTTTAAGAAAATAATTTATTTTATTTAACTTAATAACAAGTATATGAATTGTCACCCTTTAAAATTTATTTAATTTGTTTGAGTAATTATTATCATAATTAATATTAGCAAGGAATCTATACCATTTATCTTCATTAAGTTATATGAAGCATTCTAAAAGGAACATAAAATAAATTTTATATTTTATTAATATTTTCATGGAAACCTTATTTCAAGGTTAGTTATGGTTTTAAATTTCAATTCATTGGTAGAGTGACATAGCAAATTCTTTTCTTGGTATTAATAAATATTTTCAGGTGGCCTTGTTGAGAAAGTATACTTTATTTAATTTACTATTTAAGGGAATTATAGATTATTATTGTTGGGTTTGTTTATTTTTATTAATTTGTTTACTGAGATAGAATAATAAAAGGGATTTGTTAATTGTTTAATTCATGAGTTTTCATTGCAAGTCCCGTCTCACTGGATCCAGCGCATTTTTGGCTTCTCTAGGCTTTAGCCTAGTTATAATTAACTTGTGGCCCCTCTTAAAAAAAAAAAAAAAAAATTTAGGTTTAAGGTTTTGAGATATATGTATATGTACTTGCCCGCCTTGAATAGTTGATAGTGCCACGTGGTGAGAAATTTTAGAAGGGGAAATCCCTGGGGAAAGGGGACTTATCGCAGTTCGGTGCCTGGTTGGAGTATTACCTTGCCCATATTTGGGGAGGTGTTGTTTTTTAATTATGCGGTATGGCCCGATCAGCAGTCGGTTTCTTCCGATATATGCGGTAGCCGGAGTAACATTGAGAAATTGTTTAAATAAATTTTCGTTGGTCGGTGTTTTTGTCGTGTTGTGTGTGTGTCGCGTTCCATTTGTCTAGTGTAATAGAGTGAGAGCAGTTCAGTTAGTGGGCTAGTTTCTCGCAACAGTAGGTGGACCCGCAGTCCACTTGAAGGAGTTTAGTACTTGAGTTTTTCTTATTCCAGTCTTATTATTGTCATTATTTTTGTAAGGTGTCAGGTATTTGTAGGGTGTTGTGTTTTGTTGATGGTGTATTTCGAATTGTTCAATTCTGGCGGCGCTATGCTTTCAGAAATTGCCCCACCCTCTTTCAGGAGTTCTCCAGAAACTTTCGGTGGTAGATGGCTTTGATGGGGACCAGCTGCTGGTTTTCTTGGATCTTGTCCTGCAGTTGGCAGATTATCCGGGTGTATCCGATGGGGAGGTCTTGTCCCTTATATACCCGTATTGCCGGGGTTCGTTGGCAGGGTTGGTCACCAACACTTGGCGTCGGGGCGGCACGGTCGACACTTTTCATGGGGAAGTGTTGGATTACTTCATACCACTTCAACGACGTTCCCAGCTTAAGTGGGATTTATTCTATTGTTTACAGGCCAACGGAGAGACGTTGGGGGACTACGTGCAGGACATACGGAAAGCTGCCCGGGTATTAAGATTAAGGTTGCCCGAGACCGAAGTCATAGATGTAATTATGGAAGGACTGAATCCCCAAGAGAGATCCCGTTTAATATTTGCAGGACGTCCACGTTGTTTCGCGGAGCTGGCCCGGTTTTGTGTTGTTTCGAATACTGTCCGAGCAGGGGACGAGTACCGGGGAAGAGCCAAGAACGACCAACATGGCGGTTGGAGAAAAACTGAATACCCCGGAGGCAATGGAGGCTACAAGGGGGTGGCAAGTGAGAAGACTGTAGCTACGGTTACAGCAGATAAAATAAATAAATATGAAACGAACAGGGAAAGAAGAAGTTACTTGAGTAAACCAACATCGGCAAGTAGGGAGCCGGTAGCAAGCTATTCCTATTTTGAGAGTAGGGTAACTTTGAAGGTTCCAGAGGTCGCAGTATTTGTTCCGGTATTATTCGTGACGGATCCAGATCCGGTAACATCATCATCGCCTACGCCGGAAGATGAGAAGTCACTTGATGGTGGAGCTTTACCATCGTCAGTAGAATTTAATTTAGACATTGCACATGGACCTGGACAACTGGATTCCAGGTTGGGTAATGTTGAGGAAGTTGTAGTTGCTGAGAGTGGTGAAGAAGAGGAATCGAAGGAGGAGGCAGAAGAGTGGTCTGCACATGCTACGCAGGGGAGTGTAAGTGTAAGTGGTAGGGAGGCTGCAAGTGTTTCTGAGGTTGGGGATGGACAAGAGGATGTCCAGTCTGCAAGTGTGGTAGAAATAGATGAGGTAGAAGTTGGGGAGAAACGGGGAGGCAGCGTTGTAGAGTTTGTGAGTGAGAATGATGTAGTGTGTGAAGATGTGCAGACGCTTTCTGTAAGTAGTGTTGAGGATTCCGAGGAATGGAAAGAAGTTTTGGGCGGACCAGGTGAGCAACTAGACGATGAAGATGTGCAGTGTCGTGATGGTGATTTGGATTATGTAGAGGAGAAAAAGGAAGAGGTGGAAGAAAGAGAACCAGGGGAAATTGTAGAAGAGAAGAAGGTAGAAGTAGAGGAGTTAGAGGTTGAGGATAATCCAAATCGGGGTAAAAGTAGTCAGGTAAGTTACCTGGATTCTATTTTAGATGAAATAAATCAGTACTGCTCAACACGAGATAGTTTCTCAGAGAGTGACGTCCAAAAGGAACGAGTTCCTAAAGTTCGTCATAAGAAGGTGAGACAAAGCGGTTAACGGGTAGCGGGTAGATGTTCCCCACAGTCCCAGTGGTGTTCATCTGCTTCAGGGTTGCGCCCCTGCCTCCGCGAGCCTTGGTTTTCTCCACCCATCCTTATTTTCGGAGGGAACCATGTCCTTATCCTTAGTCCTAGCTGTTGAACTTTCAATGATCCTTGTCCTTTTCATCTTCCCGATTTTCCTACCCCTCCCCTTAGAAAACAAAATAAAAACCAAAAAATAAATTAAAAATTAGAAAGGAAAAAGCAAAAAAAAATTAGAAAAGGAAAAAATATCCGAGAGGAGTTAGAGAGAAGTTAGTTGGAAGAGTTGTGACTACGTGGGTAGTGAGTTTAGTGTCGTTTTCATTTTTCTTTGTGGTAGTTTGTCGTTGATTTTTGTAGGGTCCTGGCCATGCCGCATTCCCTAGTTGCTTTCCGTGGTAGGTTAGTTTGAATTAAGTGTAGGTTGTTCGATGTTGCTGTGCTGAAGTAAAACCCCCTCGTTAGTTATGCAGTATTGAAGTGTAAGTGAAGGGATAGATGTTTGCGTGCCCTCTATGCGGTTTTCTCTGTCCGGCTAATAGGGGCCGTCCGCCCTAGTATAGGGATGTTTTTTTTTAACGACCAGTTAGATATGTCAAGGATTTGTGATGCCTTGTTTTGCAGCATATGGCTGGTTAGTCCAGAGGTGGACAGTAGTGTCATGGGCACTCACATATCAAGGTATTAGTTACCTTGTTTTGGTCTTCGGACGCGTATGTGAGTGGCAGCAGGAGGAGTAGGTGGTGGTCACCAGAGAGGGTGACGTGTTGGGGCGGTCCTGTGGGCTTGGCCTGGCGGAGAGGGTCGCGTGGGGATGGTTGGATTGGCGTTGAGATTTTCCAGTCCTGTGAAAAAGGGGGGGGTAGTTGTTGTCCTGAGTGGGTATTAGTTTGGGTCTCAGTTTGGGGAGGCCTTGGGAGATCAGAACTCAGACGGTACCATTGGTAAGACCTTTTCGTCTTTTCACCTTCTTCTCTTGTGCTGTGTGCTGACTCTGATCAAGTAAGCATGCAGTACCCGCACACTTACATATTACATGCCTTCTTTCCTCTTCCTTCGTTTTCTTTCTGAGCCTCTATTCTCCCAAGAGCGATTAAATTTCTGAGATTTCCGAGGACTAGCCAAGAGGCTGTGAGTTAACGTTGGGGCAACTATGTTGCCCTTTTGGGGTGAGGGTGTGCCGTTCTAATATAGAGCGGCAAATCTTCAGTAATTATAAGTCAGGAAAGCGTTATAGGCAGTACGAAATTATAGCTGTGTAATTCGTTCTGCACTCTTTCCGTGAAGATAAGCCCTACAGATTAACGTCTTGATCGGTGTCGGCACCTGCCGCCTACTCGCGGTATGAAAACTCCAGGTGCTGCTTTCTGGCGACAAGCGCCGAAGGCAAACGAGTACGAAGCTGGAACTTCTGATTAAGGGCATCTCACAAAATACGCCGTGGTTGACGGTCGACTACATTTTACTCCGGTAGAGAAAAATGATTTTCTATACATCTTCTTCACGCTATGATTAGCTAATTCTCTACACGACTGCGGTGAGTCTCACTTACTTTCATACTAATAGACTATAAAAGTTCACTAGAGAAAACTGTTTTTAACAAGCCTAAGTAAGCGATTTCTGTTCACCTGTACGCAACCGCATGGCGTTGTGCAATATACAATTTCATGGTAAAATTTTTAAGACTTTATAAAACTATATTTCATTCACGTGTCAGAATTTCGGCACTAAAAAGTAAAGTAAATTTAAATACAAATATTTAAGTTTAAAATTTATCTAGCATCGATGTAACGAGATTCGTGTTACGTTCATCTAGGTTATTG